>JAOTQQ010000001.1:63205326-63242615 GCA_026546715.1 Gallinago undulata
GGAGGTGTTCAAGGCCAGGCTGGATGGGGCTTTGAGCAACCTGCTCTAGTGGGAGGTGTCCCTGCCTATGGCAGGGGAGTCGGAACTCGATGATCTTTAAGGTTCTTTCCAACCTGAACCATTCTATGAAAGTAAAAAAAAAAAAAAAAAATCATAAATCAATTAACAGAGAGTTACAGAAATCTTAAGTGGCAGCCTTTGTTTCCTACAAAGAAAAACAGGGGTGCAAAATTCAAAATTGTCTGTGAACATTATTCAAAGAAGAAAAAGTAATGACTACATATGCCAGTAGGCTACAAACAAAACAATTGCGTGAACAAACTTAAAGGCCACATCACTTTTAACCAAAAATATCTCAAGAAACAAGATTGTTTCAAGACACATTTCTAAAAACCATGGAAGCAAGCTACCAGCTGCAAAATCATCAGCTTTAAGGCCATATCTGAGACATCTCCAGCAATCTGGTCTACAATAAACTAACTTCAAATGAATTAAATAATAAAATTTTATTTAAATTGCTTTAAGACTAACTGCATAAAAAAAAAAAACCTACAGAATTACCATGTCAATAAAGACAATTATGTTTTCCAACAACCCTGACTAAAATCAAAACAAAAACCCAAGATACAGCTTGCTAGACATTTTGGTATATATTTCCTGGAGTCTTTAAAGGACTTTGTTTTAGCATGCTAAGAAGTAACATACTAATTCAAGGTTTTTTATGAATATACTGAATACAGGACTGAATGGATATTAATACTGATATCAAATGCTTATCAATATAGGCTTAACTCTGTCTACTGTACACACTTAAAAAAGTTAACTAGGACAAAGCTGTTTAAAAGGATAATTTTTAAAAAAGCCACTTCAATGCATTTCATGAAATAAAACAGAAAAAAATATTAATTGTACATAGAAAAATGCCACATTTCTGCCTTGCACTTTCTGTTGCAGAACTAAAACAAAAATGAAGAACCCAAACAAAAAAAACAGCTTGCTTGTATGATTTTTAATGTAAAGGAGATTAAATGTCTTCCTAAAGTGATGGACTCCTGTCAGCTACAAAAATAGCAAGTACCAAATATAGCTTACCAGTGCAAAATCTCTCCCACCCAATTCAAGTATTTTAGATCTATTTTATAATAGTAATGAATCTATCTGATTTACATTGGCAAAAGAGAATGACAGTTGGTTGCCTCACAACCAGTTCGACGCTGTAGCTGGCCTTGAGCAAACCTATTCCACGCTTCAGCAATGTGCAAGCTTCAACCATACAGCTCGTGTGTTTTAAGTCACATATAGACATATTGTTGTATTTAAGCTTTCATTTTCAACTCCCTTATGACTGCTACAGCTCTGGTCACACACGTTCTGCTACGGGAAGTTTTGCTGGAGAAGAGCATCCCATTTGAATAGCTCTGAAAGCCTCTGAGCTATCTTCGAGCCCAGCAGCTGTATTATCAGGCTGAGACGCACACGTTTGTAACAGTTAACAGCCAACAAAGGCTGGCTTCGCCGCACACCTTCATCAGCTAAGACAAAGAGGTCCAAACGGCAGGAAGAACTGGCAGAAAGGGAAAAGGATCCACGCCGTTCGGCTACCACATCCCTTTTACTCAACTCCTCCACTTCACGGCGGCTGCCGGAGAAGGGAAGCGACGGCCGGCAACGGGCCCCTCTGGGCGGGCGGTGCCACCCACAGGAGCCCGGGTGTGAGGGGCGGAGGGCGCTGGAAGAGGCACTCCCATTCCAAACGGTGGGGAGCCAAGGCAGACCGAGGAAGGAATGGTGCAGGGAGGGAGACGCGGGTGAGGGAGACGCCCGCCCCGGCCGACCTCGGCTGCCCGCGTCCCCCCGTGCCCTTGGCAGAGTCGACGGCGGGTCAACAGCACCGGAGGCGGCGATGGACGCCTCGGCTTTGCCCTCGGGGAGGCTGAAGGCCCGATCGTCCGCTCCCCCCGACCCCGGCCTGGCCTACCCCGCCCCGCCTCACCTGCGTGCCCACCACCACAATCTGCGGCAGCTGAATGATGTCGGCCCCCACCGTGTTGAAGACATCCTGCAGCTTGTTAATCACGGGGATCAACGCCTCCATGGCGGCCAAGGAGGGGGAAGACAGCGAGGACGGGTGAAAGCGTCGGCGGTGAACGGGCGCAACGGACAAGGACTCCCCTCAACCGCCCCCTCCGCCTGCCGCCATTGGCGCCGGCCCCCGCGCACGGCACGGCAACCCAGCAGGCTGTGCGCGACAGCCGGGCGCAACGCCGCCGCCAGGCATCATGGGAGTTGTAGTCCAGTGGGAGGGGCTCCCCCCAGATGGGGAAGGCAGGGTTTCTGCGCAGGGCCGTGGAGGCATTTGAAGATCAGACAGCGTCGTCGCCGCGGTCTTGCATTAGAAGCCATTTCCAGATTTCATTCTATTTTTCATGAGATAAAGGTGATTCCCCCTAGGGTTCACCAGTAGCAGTGCAGCCCGCAAGTTGAAGGGCTGTGAGCGGCCTGTGCAGGAGAGGCAAGCCGCATCGCCTCCTGGGGTGTCGCTTTTGGCAAGCAGCATGGAGTGACGGCGTTTATTCGAGGCACTGTGTTTTGAAAATTCTCGGGAAGCAGGGAGAAAACCAAACATGTGCCCTCGCTGCCCTTCCCACTCCTTCGCCGGGTGTGGTGGCGCTGCTGCCCAAGCGGAGCAAGGAGAGGCAAATGGCTGGGCCTTGGTGGAATCTGGCCTCACAAAGGCCACCAAAGCAGGCGAATAAAACTGCTAGGAGTGGCGAGGAAGCATTACGGAAGTCTCTTCACGGGGAGAAAAGAACCAAAGAAGATGTGGTCCTATGAACTGTGCACCAAAAAGGATATGTTCCCATTTCTGTTCACATATTGAGAATGACAATGGACACATTAAAAATGGCTGTATATATTCTGTTTGCCTTTTTTTTTTGGTGGATATTTTTGTTTTCATTGCGAGTCTGTCAGCTAATATTTGCATCTGAAATTCTCTAACTCAGATCATAGAATCATAGAATCATCTAGGTTGGAAGGGACCTTCAAGATCATCTAGTCCAACCATCAACCCAGCTCTGACAAAAAACCATCACTAAACCATGTTCCCCAGCACCATGTGAACCCGTCTTTTGAACACCTCCAGGGATGGTGCCTCAACTACTTCCCTGAGCAGCCCGTTCCAATGCTTGATAACCTTTTCAGTGTAAAAATTTTTCCTAATATCCAACCTGAACCTCCCCTGGCGCAACTTGAGGCCGTTTCCTCTAGTCTTGTCACCTGTGACTTGGGAGAAGAGACCGACCCCCACCTCTCTACACCCTCCTTTCAGGGAGTCACAAGAGTGATAAAGTCTCCCCTCAGCCTCCTTTTCTCCAGGCTGAACACCCCCAGCTCCCTCAGCCCCTCCTCATAAGACTTGTGCTCCAGACCCCTCTCCAAATTTGTTCCCCTTCTCTGGACCCGCTCCAGCACCTCCATGTCTTTTTTTGTGGTAAGGGGCCCAAAACTGGACACAGCACTTGAGGTGGGGCCTCACCAGTGCCCAGTACGCGGGGATGTTCACCTCCTGAGTCCTACTCACCATGCTGTTCCTGACACAGGCCAGGATGCTGGTTTTTTGTGGTAAGGAGACCAAAACCAGACACAGTGCTCAAGATGGGGCCTCAAACGCATATAGATCAGATGCATAATAGCAGGGTGGATGAGGTGACTGGCAGGGCTCAGGAAGTGGGAAACTGTGAGATCTAATACTCGGCTGCATTGTACAAAAAGATCTAATGAAAGGAGAGGATGTCTTGTGATGCAAGCTCGCAACGCATAAGCTGTCTGATCTTTAAATGTGTTTCCCTTGAGTGCATATTCTCAAAGATAAATTATGAATGTGCTAGCACTGAGTCGAATTCTGGCTTTGTCCTTTCTTGTAAGCCAAGAGAGTAAAAACGCTTCCGAAAATTTCAAGTTCTGGATGGCATTAGAAGTTCTATTCTTATTCTGTACAAAGGAATCTTTTCCAGTCTTCATGCCTTGAAACCTTCAAATGTTGAAGGAAAGAAAACACAAAGAAAATATGTTTTTATCTATATATCTTTACAACAAAGTTTCTTGTTTTTACTCAGGACACTGCTTGTCAGAGGACTAGTATTTTGTGATAAAAACATAAAAATGGCTAAGCAAATCAAACCACTCAAAAATTAGCATACTCAGTGCAGACAGAAACAGTTAACACATGAAATTTTGTGACAGAGGTCCTGCATTACCTGTTGCTGAGGGGTTCTTGTCATATCATACAGGCATGATTATGCAGCAGTTTAACCGATTAGCTTTCAGTATGCTGGAGCCAATTGCTCTCAGAGATCATTAATACCAGGATGCCATTTGGCATCTGTTTCTCCAGCTTCCAGGATAATAGCAAATGTTCCACGCGTTGTACATCTGACACAGCAAATACTCTTTCTAAAGGGTTTGCTGTTCCCTCTCTAGTATCAAGCATCATTTCCTCCCCTTCCTGGAGTCCCTGGAATGCAAAGAAAAGAAAGAAGAGGCAAAAAACCAAAAAGCATCCCAGTAGCACAGGCATAGAAGTTGGTTGCACCTAAAGTAGATAGGTAATACTAGCTTATTTCTCTATGTGAATCTCTTTTTTCCTGCCATTTTCATTTTGCCTTAGGACCTCATGGACACCATCTGTGAAATGGAGTAAGTGCAACCTGGCTTATATTTTAATTTAGACCAGGGAAATCTCAGAAAGAATGTAGAACTGGGAAAGGGTCAGAGAGGGACAATAAGGATGATGAGAGGTGTGGAACAGCTTCAATATCAAGACCGAGTCTTCAATCTGTGAAAGAAATGGCAAGATCTAAGGGAGAATTAAAAACCCTGCAATGCAGGGATTATATGGGTCTGGAGTGGATGGAAAAGCATCAGTTTTGTTTACTCTCCCTTCCAATACAAGTGTTTGGGGAACACCTAGTGAATCTAGGAGCCAAGTCAGAACAAAACAGATTGTAGCCCTTCATCGGTAGATTCTTGACCTGTGGAGTTCCTTGCCAAAGGATGTTGTAGACCATAAAAGCTTAAATGGGTTCAGATGGCGTTTGACCAAGTTTAGGAAAGAGAAACGTAAATAAATAGCTATGGAGGAATCAAATCTAGCTCTGGATGTTTCTGAGCTGACAGAGGTTGGAAGCTGGGAGAGTATCATGCAGAAGCACTGTGTGTGCTTGCCCTTTAGTCTGTCCCAGTATGGCTATTCTTAGAATTTTATCAGTGTAATATTTCAAGAAGCACACAGAGAAAATATCAGTTGCTGAACAGAGTTGAGATAGCCTAGGCTGCCCAGCAGAGATGTTGAAAGGCCTACCAAGGGCTGGATATGGGGTGGAGAAATGCAGCTCAGCTGGAGGAAGTGAATTAAGGAAGGAAAGCAAGAAGAAAGGACTAAAGAAGATGTATGGCTAGGAAACATCAGAATGCAAAGTTTAACGCATTCGACATTTCTGGCTAAGAAGTGGAGGCTGGAAATGCCTCTGCCATGAAGCGTCATGTCCTGCACCAACTTAGGAAACCCAGCAGTTACCTCAGCCCAGTCAAGGACTGTGCCAAAGTAACGAACACTTTAACGAGCAGTGGTCATCTGTAGCTTTAACTCTAACTTCCCATGGGAGACTTGTACTGAGCAAGAAACTCAAAAGATCTGATAAAAGACAGTAGTAGTCAGGCTGGTTATTTACTAAAAGTTAATTGACATGAGGAAACAGGAACTGCCACATTGAATCTGACCTGATATCAATCTACCTCGGAATCTCATCTCAAAGTCTGTCCAGCGCCAGTGCTCTGGGGAAAAATTTAAAAATGCAGTAATAAGATCTTCTGATTCCAAAGCTGTGTATTGAATAATTTTGATATTGCTGTAAGATCTGAAGTAGACATTTCAATATTTCTTCCATTTGATGTTGCTGGAAACTAGATTGCTTTATTTACCACATAATAGGGGTTTTTGCCCCGTCATACTAAATTCTTGGCTCCAATGACATCCTGTGACAGTAAATTTCATGATCTAATTATGCATAGTGCAAAAAATCAATTTGGTGCCAGTTTTAAATTTGTCATCTTCTAATTTCATTATAAGCCTCCTTGGTTTTATATTTGAAATCAGGAAAGCAAAATTTCCAGTCTTTCTTCTCCATGATATGAGTTTCTTTATAGTTTTGCATTTTCTTCTGCTTCCATTTTTGCTCAGACAGCTGGAGTCTTTTTATTTTGACCTACTGACAGTAGTGGACAAGTCATTTGCCTCTTAATTAATTTATGCCAAAAGAGGTGACCCTAAACTAGCACCTCAGTGAGGCATATTTCATTGCCATCCTGTTTCTCTAAAGAAAGAAATATTTGACTGCCATACTGAAACATATCAAGTATGTACATAACATTTGCAGTGCATATATAGTCAAACTGCTTTGCAGTATTGGTAAAATACTTCCTTAAATTATTCCTTGGTAATGTCACCTTTTGGGACCCTGCCATGCAGCGATTAGATGGGTCTGGCAGAGCTTGATTTTTATGTGAAGCCAAATTGAGTGGTGTTTTTGTATTCTCCAGAGCAACCTCACCACAGATGTAATTTTAACACTTTCTCATAGCACTTATACCAGACATCTGTGCAGCAAACACCATTAGAAGCTGAGATAAATAAATTCTGGAGATCCTTTGATGGAATGACGCTTTGTTTGGATGTTCTACACCGATTTTTCAAACTGGCGGATTCTAAACCTTACTCTTTTACCAAAAGAGACAGAAAGCAGAGGTTTCAAATCCATAGTCCAGGGGTTCTGCTGAATTGGCAAAGAGAGCTTCTGCTGGCTGTAGGAAGTTTGTGGTGTTGATAGGAATCCCCGAGTTATGTGTTACCCGTGCTGAGACCCAGACTCTAACAAACCAAAATAATCCTGAGTTCCTTATATTCTCTCACCGTATTCACAGGGAAGTTATTTAACTAAAACTTCGTGTATTATTTGGAGCATCACACAACCTCTCATAAAACACGCTTGCAGAACTAAAAGCAGGTTTCGTGTTAAGAAAGTGCCAGGGCACCAAGGGTAAGAGCCATAGGGCAAAGGCAGCAGTCAAAGTTCGTCAATCAGTAACAAAGCCGAGCAGCCTGGTGAGTGTTTGTAAGACATCAGCATTTCTGCCGAGGCCAAGAGAGGTAAAAGCTTTGGCTGGCGATGAAAATAACCGCTGTATCATCCTGTATTGCTGTACAAGAGTGCTCTCCTCCCCCATCTGGGGGTGGGACGGGGACAGAATTCATGGGATACCAAACGCAACGGTCACAGTTGCTTCAGTGAATGATTTTCATCCCTCTGGTGGCAACGGGACAGTTGGATGTATCCCAGCTGAGCTGCTCATTTCCTCTCCAGTAGAGGTGCCTTACTGAACCTGACTGCTGGGCATGGATTGGTGATACCACGTGCAAGTGCATAGTATTAAGTCGGTAACCTCTTAACTTCTAAACAGCAGATTTCTGTTTTCCTCATGCATTCTGATGTGCTCACCAGCAGTCGACCTCAGCATCTGGCACAGGACTTCATTAATCAAAGGATAGATATTATAAATAAGCTGTTTCTCACTGTCATTATGCAGTCTAATGTAGAAAAAATGGGAAATTTTCACTTGGTATTTCCCCACATCATTGTAGATGCTTTAATTATATTTTTTTGATAGAAGTCTTTTCCTTTTTTATATCATGTACTGCTGAACAAACAGAGAAATCAACAGGTGGTGGTGTGAAACCCAAGGATTTCTTCCCTAGAGTTTTTTGGTTTTTACTATCAAGAGTTTGCCTTTTAATGTGGAAACATCCACTGGGGAAATTTGTCATGGAGTCTGCTAAGTGTATTCCTAAACCAATGATGTCAAGTGATAACAATAAATTTGAAAGAAAATATGAAATAATTGCTGCTTGCATAAGCAATGGTTTGCAGTCCAATTTTAAGGTGAAGACTTTTTACTTTAAAGGACCAAGGTTTGGGGAATAAAAAGTCAATAACCTCCTGTCTGATATCAAGAAAGTAAATTTTTATTGGAAAACAAAATGCATGCTTAGTTAGCATTCAGCTGAGGCCATATAACTAGACAGGAAAAACCTTACCCCAACTAAGGAAGTGGCAAATAGCAAACGTGCTGATGTTCAGTAGAATTCAGCTTCTATCTTCTACTTTTGGATATAATATTTTAAATAAGGCTATCTCCCATGGTCTTTTTAAGTTAAAACATTATGCCAATAGGAGCATTTTTTTATTTTGATAATACATTTTTTCTTGTGCATGCTGCTTTTTATGTTATGATTGGCACAATTTTAAGTTTAAATCTGAATTATAACAATTGAGCAGCTGTGATTACAACATCAAAGCCTGCATGTAAGACTAATGGATACTTCCAGCACAGCTATCTGAAGCTTTTTAGTTCAGGTCAGGGTTGGAGTTCTGGACTGGACACTTGATTTCTTACCCATCATGGTTTGCTTAGCATCACGGGGCTGTCTTGGAGCACATGGATGTGAGTCTTTTCATGTGAAACAGAACCACAACAGCACTTCAGCCACTAAAAAGCATTTGGTTAATAGGACCCATTTAGCACTCATCTAAAATTGAATTTAGCTAAAAGGTCTTGGTTTCCTTTTGCAAGTCAAGAAACACAGAAACGTAAGGCAGAAGAGGCAAAGTGTGTAGTTCTACGTAGCTAAGCAACAGGTCTAAACAGAATTATTGTTGAAGTCCTATCTTTTTCCATCACGGAATCATTCATTTAATTCACACAGTGGGAAGGCTCCTCCATTACTCAATCAGAATCCAAAATCCATTTCCCTGAAGCAGGGTCCCTTACTTAAAGTTTGGAAGGATAGTTGGGCATACTATGTTACAACATGCTCAAAAGACAGCACAGATTTGGTGGTTGAAATTCTTGATGAATTCTTTTGGTAACACTCTCATGGTCAGAGGCTACATGAGTTCTGACCTGTGATTAGAATAATTAAAAAAAAAAAAAAAAAAAAAAGAAACCAACCAACCCCTACAGAGAGTGTAGCTAACAACTCGTAAATTTACCGGGGTATGTGACACATTCTTCACAATTTAAGACTTTAAATCAGGGAAAGTAATTTGTAAAATGGGCTGCCACACAAAGAAATGTATCAGTTTGAAACAGAGCACGTAGCGCATCCTACTCGTGACGTTGGAGCATTACCTTCTTGAGATGAAAACAGGAACCAGCGACACAGACACGGAGCAGACCTCGAGGAAATAAACTCAGCCAGGTCTATCCTGATTTACCACATGAACCGGCTCTGATGAGGCTTAATATTGTCACAGCTGCCCAGTACACAGGGGCGAGGAGGCAGAGGGTGAGCGGCTCAAAGCCGAAAGGACCACAAGCAGCAGGATCCCTCCTCTCGTTCTTTAGAAACGCCACAGGACCCTCCAGAGTGATCTCTTTGAAGCAAACAAGCTCCAAGTCTTGCGTTTACCAGAAGCAGGCATGCCGTTTCTCTCCTGTCAGGAAGCTCATACAATGCCAAGGACAATCCTGTGGCAGTGATTAGTCAGGCTCTGACGGAGAGCCAGAGGGGACAACGCCTCCCACATACTGACCAGCCCTGCACTTGATGGGCTCCTGGGCAATTTGCTACCAAGTAGAAATATCAGTGCTTAATTAAACCTGCTGATAAAAAGGAATTAAGGAGGAGCTGCGATCGTGGATTTCCCGTGGTTTGAATTTTAGAATTGTGTTTTCTTATTAAAGCACATTCTCTGTTATTTTTGTCTCCGTGTAGAAGGCACTGGATTGTGTTTAATGAGGAATACGATGGTTTTGCAACAGAGTTAATCACAGGGGAAAAAAGTAATCAGAAAAATTAGTGGGAAAAATTATGTAAACAGAGAGGGAAGCATTACTTTCTGTGGTTCACCAGTACTTATTTCAAATACTACTTTGTTTACTGTGTTTACAAAGAGAAGAAAAAGTAGAAACTAAACAAAATTTTTGTACACAACTCCTTCCAGACAGGAACTAACAAGTAAAATGGTAAATTTTCCCCTTTATAATTGGGGGGCAGTCTTATCTGCAACATTGTGCCCATACCTTCAGAAGAATAAGAACAATAAATCAGATATCTGTAAACAGAAAACCTGTTTTGATTGTGATGGAAACTGGAGGCAATTAGAGATGATTCTGTCTGTTAAAAGGTACGTAGAAAAGAAGTAGCTGCAGTCTAAGTGGCACTTCCATAAGCTGGATGTGTGCTTAGCTCACGAATTAATTAAAGCATCAAAGGTGCCTATGCTTAGGATCATGATCTACCTAATTACCTGATTGTTTTTGCTTCACAGCACCACTTTAATTCAGTGCACAAGAGATTACACTGAGCAGCTGCTCAATCTTTTGTTTTGTCCTTTTGTTCAGAGCAGCACCTTGAGTAATAGTAAGACAGACGAGGGGCTACACTAAATTTGTTTCTTTCTTTCTGCACTTTTCTATGGGGGTGGCAATGCAGAAGCCCATAAAGTACTTTCATAATGTCCTGGCACGTGAAAGAACGTTATTATTCCCATTATTGAAATCTGGATCTAAACTGTGAAGGACTGCATCTTCTCTCTTCCCAATCTAAGATGTCATAGCATTATAGACACCCCTTTACCTATTCAGAATATATTGTCCACCGACTTAGCAGTACTTCTGAGGAGCCAGAGCTTCAGCAACAAATAGGTCCTTACAGTTACTTGCACAACTGGAAATGCAGTTTAAAGATGTCATCAGCAGAGAAAGTAAACAGCAGACGGACCAAAAAGCAAGTCAACCAGCAATACTTATTTAATGATGCTTTTATTTTACAGGATACAAATTTCTTTTAAGTACTCAACAGGAATTAAAGTGCTTAATTTTTACAATTCTCCACCCACCTTATGACCAAATATACATATATTACAGAAGATATATACAATATCTGCAGATTTTTTACATTCATATATTTCTTGACCATAAAAATGACCACTTACATTACAACTTTCAACAGCATTTATAATTCACCTTTTTAATATTTTTCACCTTATTGCAAAACCAGAACAAATTTACACCTCTTCCAAATATTAGTATTTAAAGAAAAAAAGTGTTGTGTTTTCTCAATTCTTAATTAAACCAGAAATGTTTTCATAATGAAGGGAAATTGCAGTGCATGGCCTACAATTATGTTGTCAAACCCTCCAGCTGATCCAGGTGCTACTAAAATTAATGTATTAATCTGCCTTAAGGGCTAAAGAATAGAGAACACGCTAATAGGAAAAAACCAATCCAATACTTCTGCTGCAAACTATTCTCCTTATGCAACAAATTTGTCTTCTTTCTTAAAAATACGAGGGCACATACATGCAAAAATGCTTTGACAGTTCCTTCTTCTCTGAATGTTTTCACCATAAATAGTTAATAAATCTACAAGGATTAACTATAAACTGAAGCAGGTTGGTATCATACCATGGCTGAAAACGTGTTTTATTCAAAGAAATCTGCTTGAAGATTTTAGTAGAGGGAAAAAAATAAATATTTAAAAAAAAAAATATCACATCCAACATCTATTTGTACTAGGAAGAGGAAGGGGTGAAAGCAAAATGTCATAGTTGAATTTGGGAAGAAATTTAATCACGAGGTTTTAAAGGAAGAAGATTGAATGCTTTACTGAATTTAGTGTGTTTGATTATTTATTTTTTTAAAAATTAGGCTGAAAAAGTAAACATGCCACAAAAGTAGATCTACTTCTGTCGATTTTTTCTTCTGAAAAGCATACTCAACACAGTCAATATACATCCTATTTTGAATGCAGCACAGTGTATTTTTTGATTGTAAAATACTGCTTGAAAACAGGTCATCTGAACATCTGAAATATATAAATACACATATATACATATACACACACATACATATGCATATGTGTATATATATACACATATACAATCATTAAATTAATGTTATGTTCTGTTAAAGGAAAAGGATTTAGGAAAAAAATCTTGACTAGCAGATTAAAACTCCTATCCAAGAAACATACTTCACTCCAGTCCCATGGGTCAGAACCAGCTACATAAATTACTTATACCAGTAGGGCCACAGACTGAATTAAATAACATAACTCCATATATTTCATTTCAGATTTCAAATAACAGTACACCACAGATTAAGAAAGATGCCCATTTTTCATCAATGGTTTTACCTTAAGGATAGTTAATTCTGTCACAAAATTATTTGTCCTCTCCAATAATTTATTTTTGGATATATATTTCCAGCTGTTTATATCCACCCCTACATCAGTTACCTCCAACTGAAATCCATCTGCAGTTCAACTGAGATCTGTGATTCCAGGTGAGACATACTAAAGCAGCAGCTCTCAAACTGGTGAAATCTTGATTTTTCCACAAGTGTCTTTATAATGTAAGGCAGATTCTACATGAATTTAAATCACTGTAGGTATAATAGCTCCAGCAGGTCTATGCTAGTCTACACCAGCTAAAGATCTCTCAACAGATTTAAGTGAAGAAAGCTCCATTTTTATTGCTTGGAATTATTTTTACATGGAATGTTCATTTCTCTCCTTAAAGCCTTTCCTTCAGTATAAGGAACCACTGTCCTCTGGCAGATTTTATTTAATCGTGTCTTGAAATGAATATCTGACCAGTTTTTATACTAGCTATGTGGTGATGTAGTTTGAAAAGAAAAAAAAAAAACAAACAACAAAACTCAAAGAACCTGTCAAGTGTTTCTTTATTTTCCCTGCTTATTTTTACACGCCCTTTTTTTTTTTTCCTGACTCCACTTGGTACTCTGTAGAGCATACTTCTAGAACCTCATCTAAAATTTACTCAGCTGGTAGTGTATTTGTTCTACATTTAATCAGTGGCTTCATCCATAATTTAAAAACATGAAGAATGAAAATCCTCTTTTCTAGGAAAGGGATTTAGAATCTTTGAGGAGATTCATAAAGCACTTTGAGATGGTTTTGCATAAAGAGGTGTCACTATAGATTACAAATATTTAAAGTGGCTTAATATTCTACTCCAAACAGAAGAGAATGTTTTGTATTCTCAGTATCTATTTTGCACATAAAAATTACATACGTTTTGGAATAAACAAGCCTACTCAGTGTAAAGGGCTTTGAAAGTATTAGATGCTATAGAGTTTACAGCAGCTCTTCAACCAAGCAGGGGTACCCAATACCAGGAAACAATTTTCAGTGGATCTGGAAGAATGGTGCAGACATGCAGATGTCACGATACACTATTTTTCCATGATAGGGGAAAAATATTAAGTCATTTTGAAAAAATACATTAATATGTTCCAAACATATTCATGATAAAATTAAGCCCTTGTTCTGGTTGAACACACATAAAAATGCACAAAATAACTTTTGATCTGCTGTAAATTGCACAGAAGACTGATCACTTTTAAAGTGAGAAAGAAGCATTTCTTGAACTCAAGAATTGGAAAGCTTAAATAATTCAGCAGAGCCATCCACATACATTCATGTATTATGAATGAATGCTCCTCAATTATAGTTTACTCCGCACACACACAGCTTTATGCTAATACACTTAATGCCTTTTTTTTTCCTTCCCCTCTTAAGAATTTATCAGCTGAAATGGGAACAGCCTATACCTTCTTAGAATGATAGTTTTAAGTATCATTACCAAAGCAGTCAAATTAAGTCACAGCAATTACTACTTCGAATTTGTTCCTCTGCAGTCATAAGTTACAATTTAAAGTTAAAAAAGTTTTGGATGCTGTAAGGGGGCTTGTCTGTGAAGAACGGAGGAAAACAGGGTGGTTAAATCTAGAAGAAACTTCTCCGTCTTCTGATCTTTTTTAATATCAATATTACATACTTTTCCTACAAAATACACACAGAACCACACATTTGAGTGCCAAGACATTCTGACTCAGAAGAGAACAATTCCAACCAAGCAATTGATTATGGGAACATAAAATAGGTGTCACTAGGGTAAACAAAAATATGCCACACTATATAAACTTTAATGGCTGAGAGAAAACATGAGGCTAACATCCAAATAAGTAACTCGCAGTGCTAACTTATTTTCAAATTCTTTATGCCCAAATGCAGGGCTTCAACTGGGAGATGCTGAAATCATTCAAGCAGCTTCAGATACTCAATACCACTATAACAATAAGGTAGCCCAGAAATTACTGCTTCAAATAGTTGCCCTAATCATTCAGCTTGAATAGATCTTCCTATACTTGGCTCAGAAGTAAGTTTGCAGGAGCTTAGAAAACAGAATGTCTTACATCATTACAGTCATACCATCATATTACTTTCAGAATAGCTCGGTCCATCTTATCTGGGGACTCCTTTAAGTTCTACACTCTAGAACTTGAACACGGGAAACAATGTTTTTACACATGAGGATGTGATAAGATGACCCTCCAGATCCCACAACTACACTTGAGACTCTTCTAAAAGACACCCATTTTCAGGAGATGACCAGGAAAGAAACAGCCATGGAGAGTTCTTCTTGCTTACCTGAATAGTCCCCCCATCCCTCGCCAAGGTATACATAAGACAACATATACTAGCTAGGAAGACCCAGGCGAAGATTTGATGCTCCTCACCAGCATCAATCAAAATGGGGTTAAGCTGCCCATAAATAAAGATAAATACAGCTGACAATAGAAATAACTTAAAAATCTCGTATAGAATTAAAGAAGGGCTTGCACATCAGATAAAAGTAATACTAGGGTTACACGCAGAATTATCTGGACATGTGGAGCACCCAAGGAATAATTCAGATCTGACAGGCACAAAGTCAGTTGTAGAGTTAGTATTCTACAATGCCATGTCCTGATAATTACTAACACTAGTTTAAAGCTTTGAGGTCTAAAGGCCATGGTAGATTTTAGATTTGTGCAGGTGAGAGCAAAATCCAGCCCACTAACAATAAATTTCATGGCATTCTTCTTACCAAAGAATGATAGACACTGTGTACTCAATCCACACTTGACATTAAAAACAGAGGTTAGGTTACTTTGACAATCCTTTGTTAGATGCTAAGTAACTATTTTTTTTTCCTCTGTTGTGTTGCAAAAATAGTAAAGTGGGAGTGGGAGTTCAGTCAATCCTTTGTCTGGAAATCTTATTATAAAAAGGAAAATTTGAATCAGCCCCCATGTTGCTAACAAAACTGGACTTGAACCTGAGCTCTTCAGCTTGATGTGCTTTAAAATACAGATTGCAGTTAAATTGAGAAGACTTCTAAATATTCCTATGGTAAGTTGATTGTAGAAGTAATGTATTTTGTTTCCTTTGAGGGGTCAGAAAAAGAAAGATCACAATGATTGTGATTGTCTAGTTGATAGTTAATCACTACCTCTGAATTTGTTGTATTTCATCCAAGGATGTTACAGTAAAAATTTTAGGAAGGTCATTTGCCTCTATGTATAAAAACCCTAATAGGAGTGGAAATTCATAAGGGACTTAATACTGTAAAGCCAACAAGTCCTTATTCCTACAGGCAGAATGCAAATAATGACAATTAATGCAACTTGCAGGCTCAGACCTCATTCTGGACTTGTATGAATTTTGTTTGGACTAGATGATCTCTATAGTCCCTTCAAACTCTAATAGTTCAGTGAAGCAGGCTCCACTTTACAACAATAATCCTTGAAGATTGTTGTCACAAGTAAGTATTATGGTATCTAATCTTCTGCAAAAACTAAAAGATGTAAGTCCAAAATGTTCTTTTGTTCCAATAACTGTAATAGCAAAAATACACGTTCCCAGGGGGTTTCCAGAACCTGCTGCTTTTCCAAACCACATACTGCATTTTAGTAACAAACTACTGCACTCTTAAAAGATAACAGTGATAGAACACTGAAGAAAAGCAACTACTCTTTTAAACACAACTGGAACTTACTTGTCCATTGCATGCCACTTACATTACTGCTATTTTTTAATGCATAAAAATATCAAGATCATTAAATGTCAGCTATTAAAACAAATCACTGAACAGTATTTGTTAATTTAGGACTGTGTTTAATTTCAAATAGAAAACATGCTTTTTAAATAAATTATTCACTAATAGGAACCCAGTATCATGAAATCAAAGCCAAAATCAAGTATTGTACATTTTTAACACTGTACATATATTATATATTGTTTTCTCATATTTTAGGTATTCATTTCTAGATTGAAAATCATTAGATTGTTTCCTTGATAAATTGAAACTTTAAAAGCCAATATACCTGTGAAAGAAATTTGCATTAATTAAAAAGAGACAAGTGAATACAACATATGTACAGATCTGTGGAATTCAGTCTATAAACTACATACATTAAACCAAACTGTCCCTGCATATTTAACTACAGATCTATTTTGGCAATGTGGAGGTATATCTTTTATCCTGTTGCAAGTCCTAACATGTAAGTAGGAAGCTTCAATATTTGCATTCATAATGAAAGTAGCAAACATTAACAGAAGAGCAACTGGATTTTTAAAAAAATTTGCATCATGACAAAGTAGTAGTACAGTATGGTTAGTAAGTATTTTTAATAGGATTCACATTTTTTAAAAATTCTCTGAAATGGACCTGTACATCACTTTTATTGACAGAACATAAATATAAGAAAAAGATCCCTAAAAAGACCAGAATTCTTCCCAAACATAAAGTGCTAAGATGTGTACGGTAGTAAGAAGTTTCTTTTTTTGTCTATTTTCTTTCTTTTTTTTTTTTAATTGATTGAGCAAAGAAAGGTTAACATGAAGGTTAACCAAAAATTCCATTGAAATCTTTTAAAAATACCTCATGTTCTTGAGCTTCAGCATTCAGATGTTTTAGAGGATTCAGGTTGCTCTTCCAAATTCCCCTGCAGTTCGTTTTGACATTCTGGCGTCTCGCCTTTGACAGCTAAATGGATAACTTTCAGCCATTTCTGTTTTAGTTCCTCATTGTCCGCAGCAAAGCTGTGCACAGACTTAGACTGGGTCAGTTTGAAGCTGTGCGGGAGGTCAGCGCTTCTTGGAGTGTCATCTACTGCATAGCCCAGAAGTGGAATTGTAGCCAGAGCTTTAACGTCCTAAGGAGGAGGAGAAGTTCTTGATTAAGAACAGACAACTGATCTGCCCGCTGCCTCTGGTTTACTATACAGGCTGGTAAAAACACTTGGGTCTTTCCTCCAATCCCAAGCTATTTTGACCTCTTTTCCTCTGATATCAGTGACAATAATTACTAAAATCTTTTCTATCTTCTCTGTACGTACCTGGGGAGCACCATACATGTACAGCACAAGAGCTTCTTGTTTAGGTATAACACACCATGCTTTCTGCCAGGGCTTTGATTTTTCCATGTACTGAAGAAAGCTACATATGACACTATTTCCAGAGACTTCTGCAGATTCAATCTAGGAGACAGTATTAAGCATCATAAAGGAAAATGAAGTTTCTTAAATAAAGGCTCAAAACATACAGAACAGAAAAGCTGAAATACATTACCATTCATATAAAATCTTAGATAGCATCTGCAAAACAGCTTGAGCAAATACCCAAGTATGTTAAGGACAGGATTTAGAGAGAATATTTTTATAATGCATACATACAATCACATTGTGTGCTCCCTCATCACATCTGTAATCTGCTCCTTCTTTCTTTGGCAATTTTGGATTATGTACTCCTAGATCACTCTCAGTCTCATTTTGCCACCACAGCTAGCTGTTCTCTCTATCTACAGTAATGTCTTATTTCTAAGATAAAATCATGTTAGGCATGCAAGTTAGTAAACTATCCAATATGACAACTACTTTATTTTGGCAGTCAAAATATTATGACAGGATCCAAGGCGAACACGTTTCTAAGAGTAATATAAGAATGTAAGCACTAATCCTAGAGAAAAAACATGGCAAATTGCTTAAAATCTGAAGACGCAGTGACATGCTACTTGGGTTAAATAGTGATCCTGAGAGAACAGAAAGAACACAAAATGATTATGTGTTAATATTTCCTTGCATCCATTTTTTAACTCCCCCAGCAGTGATGCTGTCTGGATGCTGCAACATGGTACCAACAACTCCATGGTCATGAGATCCAGCATGTAGACAGACATTGCTAAGACACTCTATAGCTCCTCCAGCTACCTTAAAAAGCCATCATGCAAGAAACAGTAGTCTTTTGACTATAAAGTAAACTAGTGGAGTCCTGTGCTCCTTATTTGTTCTCATTTAATAGAGGGTAAGTCAAGTGTAGTCAAGCCAACATGGATGATAAACTGTATATGGAATTACAATCTGTATTTTGTTTCTGCCTTCTTTTTCTGTTGGTATTTAACTCAAGCTTCAATCCTTCTCTACTACATCCCAAGATAAATATAAGTCAAGCATTTTAAAAGGGCCTATAATGAGGTATTTGAGAAATGGGAAGGTTAATTGCAATTGTAAGATGCCCGTTTCTTCCCCGATCATTAAAGAAACACAGGTCTTTGTTGTCTGATGGAAACCTTGAATTTTTAGATGTCAAAAGCAGATAGGAACTCGATGACTTGCGGGTACATTGTATACTCTGATCAAAACAGTACCTAACTACTCAGGCTCTGGGTATAGCAAATTTCTCCCCCATTCACCTCTCCTCCCTCCCCAGTTCTTTGTCTGGGTATATATTTTCAGGAACCATTGTAGTAACAGTGTCTTTTGTTGCTACAACAGCTTTAGTAGAAAAGAAGAAAACTGAAGATTCATAAGGAAAGGTAATGTTTTATCACATTAGCTGATGTAACTGGAAAGAAGCAAACAAGCTAAGGTTCATAAATTCCCCATGAAAAAGAGTTGTAAGAAACAAAGTAGTATTGGAAAAGATTAATCTATTGGAAAATCAAGATCTATTTGGTCCACATACTTTTTATTTCTTAAACAGAAAATAGCCTTGCAACAATGAGCCAAAAAAACTGCTCGCAACTATGCATACATAGTATTTTAAAATTACATACCTCCAAGATCCCTTTCTTTTTCTTTTCTTCACTGTCTGTACAACCAGTTATAACATGATAACAGTCCTTACAGACTTTGTTCAATTTATTGCCATCATATTCGAGATGTGCCTTATAATCAGAACATTTCCAGCAAACCACCTTAGAAACAAAAAACATAAGCAAACATATAAAATTTAAGTATTTATAAAACTTTATGGAAATGGAATTTAATTTAAAATTAATATTATATCTTATTAGTAACATTTTGTTTAATTATACAGAACAAGACAGACAATTGCTTTATGATGCTATTATGTCAACAGTAACTTAACTGAAAATAGCAATTTTTCCAAATTTGTACCACTGTTTCTTAGAAGTGCTTTTTGCTATTTACCTGGTTGGAACTTTGTACTTTGTGTAAAATCACATTAAGCTTTCAATTATATCTGTAGGTTAAAGTTAGGAACAGAATCAGAATATACCACAAACCGTGATTCAGGAAGAAAATTTCCAGTTTCTTTAGATGCCAACCTCAAAAGGTAGACTTACCATTTTCTTTTCTACATAACCTCAGAAGTGTACAATTGATATGCACTTTTACTGATTAAAAAATTAATAAAATCAGAAATGGTTAATTTTTTTTAACCTACGAAACATTAAATTTCCAGTTTTGGAATCTGTTAATGAGTACACAGAACATAAGCCAATGTCACATTTGTCTTTTCATAAAATACATAGAGAAAACTGAAATGCAAGAAGATCTGAGAGAAGTTCTTTCATTAGAAATATTTTTTCACATGAAAGTTCCTTTCAGGGAAAGAAAGATATGCCCTGCATAAAAAGTGTGAGTGCAGTTATTTCTAGAAAGAAAGGTATATAAATGGACTTGAACCACTCAAACACCTGAAAAAAATATCGTGGACCAGGGCTCTGCAGTATTAATCTAGATAAATACATTCAACTAGTATCTCTAGAGAGTATTAGTTAAGAATCTCCATTAGTCACTGCCAGAAAGATACTATCACTGACCCAAATTCATTCCCATGAAAAAATGTTTTAAAATTAAAGTGCAAGGTGGTTTCATAGAACTACAATATCTAGGAGTCTCAACTAAAGGGGAACAAAAAAGGAAGGGTGTGATCTTAAGATCAACGGAGGAGTTTTAAGACAGAATGATTTGAAAAAAATCCAGATGGCAACTGTCATATGCAAAAATCATAGCGTATGAAAAAGTCTCTAGTATCCTGCAAAGCACAAAAGCAACGCTATGAATGCAACAAGCCTTCAAGCCTCATAAAAATATTAGAAAGAAATCATACAAGATAACCTGTAAGGGAAATATTAAACCTGGGCTTGCACTACCACCTGCTGGAGAAACGCAGAGCTGCTGGATGGCAAGGAAAGCACAGAAAATATGTTTACTCGTTTGGTAATTTATGAAAACTCTCAAGTCTTACCACTATTTCATGGTTGCTTTAAAGTGGCATATGTTAGCGTAGCATCATACATGGAAAGCAGCAATACTCTCTCCCCATCCTAACCTTCTCTCCTTCCCTGATGCCTCACGCAAGTTCACACAGAACCCAGCTGGGAACAGCTCCAGTTTAACCCTGGGAAAACTGGAAAACTGCATGGCTTCATGACCTTCTTGAGAAGAGGAGAGAGGAGGTAGCAGAATGGGAAGAGGAGGCAGGCAGTGCTGCCAGGGATAACGCTGGATTATGCCAGTTTAATGTGGTCTTGAAACGGTTGAGGTGAGCGAGGGCCAGCCAGAGTTAGCAGTATAGTTAGCAGCCAGGGGCTGGTGACACTTCACGCAAATGCACATCTTCCACTGCTGCAAATTACTTCCAAATTTACCATGCCTAAAAGCAGACAGAGGATCCTTTGTGGTATGCTACGCACAGCTTCTCCTCAAGCGTTGCCTCAAGCGCGGCAACAAACTCTACAGCAGGTACCAGAAGTCAAGCAGGTGCCTTAGACCCATTCCCAAGCCTGCTCTCCAGCTGCAGCAGCGAGGGTTTTGCACTTACGTGTCCACATGCTCGGCAGTGGTGCCTTCTCCTTGTCAGGGCATTAAAGGGCTCCTTGCATTTCATGCACATGGTAACTTCATTGTCTCGTATCCACCTCGGCGCTCTCTTCCCAAGCTCAGCGTTCTGCAGGGGGAGGCAGAAGGAAGATGGGAGAATAAAAAAAAAAGGCAGTATAAAAAGTTGCACAGTACTTTAAATAGAGAAAATAATTGTTGTCTTCCTCTGGAAAGGAAATGGCAAAACACAGGTCAAGATGCATTTTGAAATCTCTACAAGAAATAACAAAGAACCCAATCAGAAGTCATTATGCATCACTGAAAGGGTACTCTGTTATGTATTCCAAGAAAAAAAGAGGCTTGTTTATAAGATTTGGCATTATGAAGAAAAACAATTACTAACAAGATGACTATTTTGTAATTTTTCTGTTATAAGAATGAGCCTGAAAACAAAATTTCTGCCAAACTCTCTCCAGTTACTGAAGAACAAAACGAGTACTAAGAAGGTTACAAAGGCATAACATCAACTTACAGAAACCTCAACAGGCGTATCTTCATATTCTTTAGCAATAGCATTTCTGAAAGTTTCATTCCTCTGCTGGAAAGCTTCTATAGTATTCTGAAGCGCCTAAGGAAACAGTGGAGAAATTCCTCAAACATATTTAATTTAAAACTAACTCTTTGCATTCTGGCCAGTTACTGATTAGCAGAGGGAAGCTACAGCCAGAAAATATGAATATTACTTTTTTGATTGTTTCAGTGAAAAAGTGTTTAGAAAATAAAGAATGTAGATGAATTTACCTTTATCCATTCTTCCTTATCTTGTTCAGAACTAAAAGAAATATTTGACACATTAGTTCAAAACTAGTTCAGGAAACATTATCTCACTATCATCAACTTTTTGCAAAAGCCAAGCTTCTGAAGTAATTCCCAGCAATTTAAATTTGAACAATATTAATTGTTAACTGTACAACTTCAAAACAAAGGCATGACTTCAGGTTTCACAAGTCTGCAACCACTAAGCAGACAGTTAAACAGATAGATAATAGATAAATGTAAATGCAATTAAAAAGTAGAAATAGTATTTGCAGTGTTAGGTATTTTGAGGTTTGTTGGTTTTGGGGTTATTTTTGTGGGTTTTTTTTGAGAACAGGATAGAGAGGAAAAGAGGACAATGCAAAGTTTAGGTGTAGGTCAATTTTTCTCCTCTCATAACGTGCATTAAGTTCACATACATTAACATAACACATGCCTCCTGTGAATCTCTTAAGTCTTCCTTCCTCCCCCACAAAAGTGATTTCCTTAGTACTTTTTTACTGTTGCCGTTTTCTAAACTTGTCTACAGTGGCAAGAAGAGTATCCAATTGAACAAAAGGAAAAATGTGTTTTTATATTATAACCCAAAAAGCAAAAATTTCCCTTCTATGTATTACAACAGACACAGATGACTTAAAACTAAGTACAGATGAGATATACAGACAAGACAGAGAGGAAGCATATTCAAGCCTGATCTTGTACAACAGCTTTGTCCTTAAAATAAATCAGCAGGACTTTGACATTCAAATCTTTGAAAAAGCATCTTATATCACAAGTAATAATTCTAGTAGGAATTACTGGCTAGTGCTAGTAATGAAAATAGTTTTTCTGCAAAGTTTACATCAGAGAGATGAAAATTAACACCACAGTATATCTGGCTCTTCAAAAGTGGCCTCCTCCTTGGATAATGATATGGGGAAAAAAAACAAGCAATATCAGCCATGCAAAATATTATTTTTATATGCATTGCTCCAAAGGACATGAGAGTTTTTACAGCATCTCAATAAAAATGGCTTCTCGTATGTTGCAATATTAGTAATTTAAGCAAGAAGAATCCTAAAGAAGTGCTTCCCTTTCCCACCTATCATCTATATATGAGGCAAAGGAAACCTGTGTAAACAGCCAAAATAATTCTCCCTACCTGCTTACATTAAAAAAACAAAAACTGAGCTATTAAAATGTCATACCACATCAGCAATCTCTCAAAGAAATAGCCTACCAGCTGTTTAAAAACAGGGATTGAAAATGTACTCAAATAGTATTCTGAAGAATAAATAGAAGCCTATTAGTAAAGAAAACCTCAAGGGTAAAGTAAAGATTACAACACCATTAATAGAAGCTCATGAATTAAGGAGATTAAGGTATAGAGTACATAGGCATTAATGAAGACTGAATAAAATCTCATTTGGTACTTATTCCTTCACAATTTTGTACAGATTTAATGCATTCTAAAAATGTTTGTAAAACAAAACATGAAAACATGTTCTTCTCACACCTAATATAAACTAACACAATAAACTTTCAATTACTGGTAACATGGGAAATTTAACAAAATAAACTTACTTTCTTGTGTCATTTTTCTTCCAATTAAAGCATAAACGATACAGCAAGATGCCATCCTTCACTACTGAAATGGGCATATGGCATAACAACTTGCCAAAAACTTAGCAAGACATCGTACAACAGTTTATAGCAGATGTGACTAATAGTCAAAAACATGCCCCAGAAGTCTTGCAGACCTTAGTCGAAAGCTTTATCCTCTCATTTTTCAAAGTATGTATTTAATTTCAAATTAAATGATCGTGTAGGTGAATTTCTATATGCTGTTTTCTTTCTGTGTTCACTACTTAACTATTTCAAGGTGTTTTTTTTCCATAAAGGAAAGTCACTTGCAAACTCATTTGCTGGCAAGCCATGGTTTGTCCCCAAAGACATGGTGTCAACACAGAACTGTATCCACCATGGATGACTTCATGCTTATTTACTCCTTGCCTTTCTGCAATGAAATCTGACTGCTAAGAATAGGATCTTCAAACCGGTCCAAAAGGAGCACCCTACTTTGAAGGGGGGCAGTCTAGCCAGTGAAGGTTTAGTCTAGGCAATGCAAAAAGCAGCGATGGGAAGGTAACCCAGCAAGAGGAGGATACATGGACTAATAAGGAAAGCAGAAAAGTGCCAGTCAGAATAGTGCAATTGGAAGAAAAGGACCCAACAAACTAAAATGAGATCTTGCCTTCCAGGGTGAGGTTGATCCCTTGGGCCGGAGGAAAACAAGTAGACTGGAAACAGGCCTGAGGAATGGAGGAAAACAGGTGCCCACCTACCACCACTGAAAACTATATTCTGTGGACATAAACCTACCAGGGCAGAGAGTTTTGTTGGGTGGACGTGCCCCGGGGTGAACAGACTCATTTGCACCAAGGTGGCTGCTGGAGGCAGCAGCACTACCCAGAGATTATTAACACACTTAGTGTCCCAAAACACTTAAAATTGGGCAGATGGCCCTTTGCATAAGTTAGAGATGCTGCTTTCAACTTTCCAGCCAGCTCATTCACAGCTATCTTAGGTATTTCTGCAAAATAAGCCAATGCACTATACATTGTAGATGTATCTTCTACTCCAAGAGATTCTTGGACTGACAATTTATGATTTTTGACAGCCTAGGCCATTCTCAAAACACTGATATTACGTTATAGCCCACTGCGTCTTTTGCCAAATCTACTAGTCCACTCTTTCGTGTGTTTATACTTAATCCTCTAAAACCTACATGAAAAGACTGCTTACCTGGCCTGCAACTCCAGTGTTCGCTCTTTTCCGGACACTTGAAAAGTGTGTGGATATTCTTCATTATGAGTTTCTATAATCTTCATACCATCTATGCCGACTCTGGTTCGAACTGAAAACTTTGATCCTACCAGGCTGAATTTGGGGACGCAGTAGAGCAACATATTGTTAAACTGGAGAAAAAATAAACACGTGGCTTTGCATTAACAAAAACACAGATGGAGCCACAGTTACTACTGAGAGCTGGAAAATATCACAAAGCTATATGCAGTGGGTGAGAAAGCAGGTTCCTTCCTGCTCAGTTGATACACGAGAAGACCAAAGCTCTAATGAAAGACAACTTCTTTTTCTTACTTGTTTAGGAATAAGATTAAAGTAGAGCTTCAGTGGATATAAGAATAATTGCTCTGTCTGTGCAGCACTCTTCATAGTATTTATGACCAACCATATTCAGACTGGGTATTTTATACAACTGCAAACCATTTGTTACAAAACCCCATTCTTACGCTCCAATTCTGCAAAACCTACTCTAAACTGCAGAATAAGAGCTCTTTTTTTTCGGTGTATACACTGAAGAAAGATAAATATAAGTACAAATATAAATAATTATATTTACCCTGGACCAAGCCCACTTGATTTTGTGGAAGCTGTAACTAATATTATTTGAAGATATTATTTGTCTTTTGTCTGAGACAGAAGAACATTTCTTAAGAGTTTTTATTCACTGAAACCCTCAATATCACAGGGAAAAAAAAAAAAACATGAACAGGACAAAGATATATTCCTTTATTAAATATTAGAAGTTTAAAGAATGATTAAATGTCTAAAGCTCCAGCTTAGAAGCACAGTTATTAAATCAGATCTATAGTTTCATTTTCTCACATTTTTTCTAAAAATTAATTATTAAAAAGAGAAACTCACTTCTGTTAAATCCTATTTCATAGGAATCCTGTCAGGCCTATTGCCTAGTCTGGATCACAGATAAAGCACATTGGAACCTGTCACCTCTCATATGAGGTGCACATCATTTTAATAAGCTGTCTAGCCCCACTTGAGGTTTTACCATTCAGTGATTTCTCCTTTTGTTTGAAGCACAGATTAGCAGGAGTTGTGCCTCAACAACCTGTTACTGGTCTTTGTTAACCAGAAGACATGCAACGCCAGAGGCCCATAAGCAAAAACTCATTAGTAATTTTTAATGCAAGAGAAGCAATGAGCTGCATCAAACCTTTTCCAGGGGAGCTGTAAGGGAGCATGGCTGCAGTTTGTTAGTTCCAAGACAGAAGACATGCACCTGACAAGAGGATGACCTGCCACGATTAACAAATCATAAGGATTTGATTTCCTCCCACAGGGCCATAAGATTTACTGGCACCCCAACACACACAATCAATCAGGACTATAGGATTTTAGCTTTTCTTCAGCTTTTGCGTTTCAGCTTCATGAGGATGTCAAAGTTCTCATGCTCTAGGACCTGCATTTATCATCAGCAGCCAGTTACCTGAAAGTGAGTTGCTGGACATAGATTCCATTTATTTAAAGCCACGTATTGCCCGGAGAAGTTGTGGGTGCCCCATCTGTGGAAATGCTCAAGACCAGAGTGGATGGGGCTTTGAGCAACCTGGTCTAGTAGGAGGGAGGTGTCCCTTGCCCATGGCAGGGCGGTTGAAACTCAATCTTTTAGGTCCCTTCCCACTCTAACCTTTCTAAGAGTCTATTCTGTTCTAACTGGTGTTTTCTTATGCTCTAATATCACTAGTGGAAAGGCACTGACATCAACCAGAAGAAGGTTTCCCTTTCTCTTTGGTAGGTCAAGTCTAGAAAGCTATACAGCCACTCCTGCAAACACAGGGCACCATACTTACAAGAAAAAGATACCGTTCTTGAGCAGACGTGTTGCGAGCAGCGAGTTTAAGGATCTGTCCTTCTTTTATCAGTTCATTTGAAGGGTTCACAATGTCTTCCTCTTCTCCCAGCATCTCATATATCTCTAACAATTTCTTTAGATTCTCCTTTACAGTGAAAATACAGTAATAAAACTTATCAGAAACACAGATCTTTAAGCATGTTTCAATGAAATTAAGAGAGCTCGCTTAACTCGGGAGACTGTTAGCTTTGAAAAACATATATATACCCAGTACCTACGGTCAGCCATACAGATTGATCAACTTAGTTGATAGAGTAACAAATACTTTTAGAAGTGTTATCTCCACAGTAATTTTCAAAAGGCAGTTATACCTACAGCCTGCATTATTTTTTGTCCAGAATATCTCACATACTTAATTAAGTGCCTATCATGCCAGCCCAATAGGTAACTACAAATGTTATCCTTCCACTGTCGGAAACAGAGGAAACAAGGTTAAGAGCCCAGTGTGGCATCAGCTATTTGACCCAGGAGAGGAACCCAGCCTTTCCCACTTGAGAGAATTAGGGATAATACTAAATTTTGCCTATCATTCCCAGGAGCTGCATAAATGCATTAGGTACACTTGGACCCAAGAAATCCATTTTTGCCATTTTAGGGAAGATTGGCAATTCACACTCCCAGCTTCACCAAATACTCAAATATAATATATTTAAAAATGAATAGGAAAACGAGGATCATTTACCATTTTTCTTATTGCACTATTGGAGTGACTTGCTGCAGTGGATATAATTTCCAGGGATTCTAGACAGAAGAAAAAGAAAAAAGTAAAACCCAAAAGCTGCATTTTTACATATTTATATGTTACACAGAAAAAAATATGAAGTATTAAAAAAAATTAAATGGCAAGTAAATTTTGAACAATCCATGGAAATATTTTGAACTGTTCTTGTGTAAATACAGAGAGGAATAAATTTAAAAATGAGCTGTTCTTTTTCCCTACAGGAGCTTGAGAGCCTAACTCCACTTTTTTTTTTTTGCTTGTTTTTTTACAAATAAGAGACATACATTCCAAAGCAAACCAAAATGCTGACAAAAACGCAAAGAAAAACCACCACAACCCCTGATTATTCAAAAAGCAAAAAAATAAAAACCTGTGCACTATTCCAAAACTAAAGCAAAACTTATGTGCTCCAGAAGCAGAGTACTAAAGGCTTTAGAGTTTTTATATGAACTTTATCTCCTATTCAAACAGATTTTTTTTCCAAAGAATCCTGCAACTCCACTGAAGACATTCTATCATTCTTTTCAGAGGGACTTCTTCAATTTGTTTTTCCTGAAAATAGCTTTAGATTACAGTATCCTATTACAACTATCTTATTTCAGCTATTTCAATGACTAGAAGATATTTACTTTCAGCATCTTTCCAGTCTAAGGAATCCTGAGGCAATTTCCTTAGGTAGTCCTTTAGAAGCATCTCGTAGCGTGGAATGCGTTGTACTGGTTCAAGCATGTGATGTTGCAATGTCAAATTTCCACACACTTTTTCCTTCTAAAAAATTGTAAACATATTTCAATGTACCAGGCAAAAAATGTTATTACGATATAGTAAAATAAAAGGTATGACTGATGAAACATAAATAATGTATTTTGAAACGTGCATGATAGACCTTCTGAAAGAAAGCAGAACTATTTTACCAAACCAAATAATTAGAAATCCTTAACTAAAAATAATTGTAAAAACTTTCCTAAGTACTCAGTACCCAACTCATAAAGAGAAATCTTACCAAAAAATCTCACAAACTCCAGCGTATTTTAAATTAGGTTTGTAATAATTCAGACAAGAGAATTACTACTGAATTAAGAAGAACAGTTCATGACCACATATTAGAAAAAGTCACTTTAGTGGGCTACAAAGGCATATTTTACCTATCTGAGGAGGGAATGCTTTGAGCAACATTTATAATGTAAAGCCTCTCATCAGTGTTTATGAATGTATATTCACATCCATAATCTTAGATACAATTAAAAGATTACATTAAAATACAAAAAAATAAGTTGTCTCCTTGGCTTTGAATCACAAGACCCTAAAGAGCAGTAAGATTCAAGTAGAAATGCCTTATCCTATTTCTAGCTGCTCAGTCTGCGGTAGGAAGACGCATCTGCCAACGCACACAGAAACCTACAGGGAGCACTAGAAGGTATAAAACACACTTTTGAAAGGCCCAATGCATTGCTTAACTGCGAAGCTTTCTTTACCTTCAGTAGTTCAGCATTTAGCAGTACATACTTAACTTCCAAAGCGTAGTGCTCTGCCTGACAGCACCGCTCTTAACTAACAAAATACTTACGGATTCAGTGCAAGCATCTGTCGTTGCACTGATAGGTCACTTAAGCCTACAACAGTGTTTACATTTGGCATCCAGAACAAAATGTAATATATTTTTAGCCTTTGCAGGTTTCAGCCTTTATACTTTGGTCCTCTATTTTGCAGGTGAAAGTCTGGATTTGTGTGGGTATTTGTGCACTTATGAAGGGAGGAGGAGAAACAGAATGTGGTGTAGACAAAAACAACTACCCTTAATTCTAAGGGATTTGATAGTTAATTTTCTCCTTAATCCTTTTTTCACTCACAAGCCTATATATTTTTATATATGCTTATATCACCCACAGATCTACCTTATTCTCCCCCTTACCTGAATATCTTGAATAATGAATTTGAACTGAGGTGACCGTTCAGTCCACGTTTTCACCAATTCCATTGCGTTATCAAAATTCTTCACGTACTCTCCGTACATCTTGAGGAAAGGAGCTAACTTTTGCAGAATATCTCCAATTCTGGGGGTGGTAGTCCTGCAAAGTAAGAGGGCGGAATCTCAGAGCAAACAGGAAAGAAAGAAAGTCACACAAGGTCACAAAACAGCTTCAAGCGTTTAATAGAGAATCCTTCAGTTTGGGATCAGCTCATATTGAGTTTCAACATAACCATCAAAACTGACCAGAATTAACATAGAAAGAACGTTTGTATCCTCGGTGATGATGAATAAGCATTATAAGTCATGTAGAGTACTAAAGAAAGAAAAGCTACCTATAATGAAAAACTTGAAAGTTTTTGTTTACAAAGCATGGACACATTTATTTTATTCACAGTTCCTTAAACATTATCTTCTCTGACCATATTTTACCCTCCAAATATCTAACCTGTGCGTTTGTTTGAGGACTAAATCCACACTGTACAGATTCCCTCATTACTTATTTAAGAAAAATCTATGGAGTAGAGAGAATCCCTTGGATTCCAGTCTTCTGTGAGAACTTCCCCACATCTTTCCCAACTACTGATTGCATCTTCAAATAAAACAACAGCGAAGAAGCTGGTGGAGAGGCAGAGAGAAGCTGCGCTCTGGATGTACACACAGAAAGCGGAGTGGCACACATGAGCCTCCCAGAAACTGCAATAGAAAACACGTTTCATGTTTCATTTTCAAAGGACAGAAACTCAGCCTCTGCGGATGTTTGAAAGTCTGAAATCAGTGTTGTGGTAATGGTCTAAAGGGAAGCGATCTACTGCAATTACTTCAGCAGTCTGCTCTACCACCTCTCCAAGAGAGAAGCTGCACAGAAGGGGAAAAAAAGAAGAAAAAAAGCTATTTGAATAGCGAATACTGCCAGGACTGGCAAAGGCTGGTCCAGCTCCAGCTGCCTCCTGGGGGCAGAAGATACCTGCGTAAGACCTGGCAGAGCTCTGAGCTGCTGCTGGGCCTGGCGACTACAGAAGGGGACAAGATAGAGTGGGAAGCGGGCCTTTGATATCACCAAGGCTTTCCACCTCTAATTAGCTTCACTTATTTGTTCAAGCAGTCTACACGCAAGCGGACACACGCACACACACGCTTTCCAAAGCAAGCTAGCAATTTAAAACAAAACCCCTCGCCTTTGAGTCGCTGAATGCTATTTCCCTGGGTTGTCATTTTATTGCAATGCAGCATATTATTTAATGGAAAACAAAACACACATCATGCCGGTTCCAACAGAACAGAAGAAAATGTGAATACTAAATTCACCTGAAAAAACCAACCCCACCCACAGACATTAAATCTTTCTGATAAATTTAACGGATAAGTAATATAAAATTCTGCAATTAAAAAAAAACCCTTAAGGCAGAAGAGACTGTGGCAATGCTTTGTATCTAAAGAAACTGGTACCAAAAAAATCCAATACTTCTACTTATCTGCTTTACAATTCTACTAGACAGACATTAAAAGAAGATATTAAAACTCTTATACTGAAAAGTGGGAACGGTTTGCTGTGCCTGCTCCTTGGGTACATAGAGCAGCACATTTAAGCAGAGTGCTGCAATTTCCCTCTCTCTGAAGATTCAAAAATTTCATAATGACTTTTTGTTCAAGGCCCCTATATGCCTAAGGACTCTGAGGCTGTAAAAACACAAATTCATCATTATTTCAGGTAAGAAAGAGTTCTGGAAGAAGAAGAAATCAGAGAAAACAGAACCTTCTGAGAGCATCATCCTCCCTTGGACTTTAAGTCCAGACAGCTAGTTCATCTCCTATTCAAACACTATGCACCAGGAGCCAAAATACTGAATTCTACCAAATGCTGTCAGATCTAGGATAGTTAGTGTTCTCTTGCATACATAGATCACAAAGACAACTACTACCATGGACCCAGATCAGCATTGCACTATTGCCAGACAACAAAGATAGCATCATTATATGGGTCAAGAAACAGGTGTTCACGTTGTAAAGTAGGTATAGAAACACCTCGTATTTTTGTGTTATCACACATGTGTGGTATTACACATTTACGTTCTAAAAACTCAAACATGAAACGATACTAACCACGATTGGTGGCCTCTCGTTTAAAACTGTCATGGCTGCAAGAAAGCTAAGGAAAGGTCTGTAAAATCGCAGCACAGCAAACGTGACTACAGAACAACTGCTTTCCCTTCCAATGCCCAAGCTAACAGGCATCCAACAAAATTGAAAGTTGCATTTCCAAGCAAAACAAATCATATGAGTAGGTCAGCTCTGTAATTGCCACAGACACCAAAACTTTGTGTTGGAAGAGTGAAATTATTTCTTCACCATCCCCTCCCTCTCTCCTCTCCCCTCCCACCCCACCCCCCGAGGCTATCACACTGTACTCTTAAACTCTCCAAGTATCTGCTATTGGTCATCCTTGGGTGCAAAAGGCAGTTAGATGGGTATTTTATTTGATGTGGGATCACTGTTATGCTCTTTTCATGGGAAATATATTGCAACAAGGGTGTTTCCAGTGTTTTCAAGCCATATGTTGTAAAAGAGACACTCAGCCCCAGCTGTTGCTCAACTCATTCAAAATGCAACTACCAGACAATTTCATTTCCACCCCGTAAGCTTAGATTCACACTGCCTTTTTTTCCTGAGAAAGAAGAAAATGCTTCTGATCTGCTTTCCCAGTTTCAAAACCTATGTATTTTTTACCTTCAGTTGCCAAAACAAACCGCAACTCAGGGAAAGTGTCAGAAATTTTTATCGAGCTATTTACGCTGGAAACTAATGAATAATAGAATAAGTGCATAAACCTACCAACAGAACTTATTTAATATTTTCTATGTCCAATTAAAGAAACTGCAGAGGAAAATGAACTATCTGGCAGAAACTGTTGTTTTGGAGTCTGGTGATGGGGAGAGAAAATTACCCTAGATTTTTCTTCAGCAATGATCAGAAATTGAACTGCACCCTTTCTTCTAACGCCTCCCCAAAACATAATGTTTTAAGGACATTTAAATAGGCTGAGGTACAACAAAGAGGTTGTTTCTAAGCAACGTGGGAAAAATCATATCCTTGCAATGGAATTTATTAGTTTTGCACTAATAGTCAAAGCTCACATGCAAAAGCCCTTTTCAACCTTTGAAGCTATATAATTATACACACAATATTAGCGATATAGCATTTTGCAAATATGTAAGGTAATGCAACCTATTTTCCGTGCTCTATAAAGTGTCTAGAACTAAGTTTTAAGAGTATGTGACAAATTTCATTTCAAATATATACAGCACTGACATGATGTAGTGTAAGCTGCTCTTTAAACATCGTTACAGTAAGCTAAACTCCGCTTCTCATAACTATGCACTGCATTTTAATCCAGGCATTGGTACTGCCCATCAGATTTTTTTCAATTACTTAGAAGAAAAGGGTGCGTTTACCTTACACGGTCATTCTGCAAAGAACATAGGTTTGAAGTGTGAGCTTTCCTGTATTTCCCAATGCTAACATTTTACTTACTTTCTCTTGCATTATAGACAAACTATAGAGGGCTACCGTGTGTTGGTGTATGGTAACTATTCTATTTTAAAGAATCATCATTTTAAAGGGGAATTATCTTACAGGGTCAGGAGATATATAGCTGTTGTCCAAAGCACCACTGTGTGATCTGAGATTTTCATGTATGTCAGTAAAATACATTATTTCCCTCTTTTTTAATGTGATTTTTGACAATTAAGGAGTTCCATAAAAGTGTAACTGGAAATGATACATGGAAAAACACTTGAGTTCCTCATAATAAACCCTAGATAATATGAAATACAGAAGCCAAACAGGTGCTGAAGTGAAACAACTGGATGAAACCATACTTGTAATTTTTTTTTTTTTAAATGAGGTGATCCCTTTTCCCAAGGAAGGCAGGGAAGCAGCAATGGTTTGGGAGTTGTTTTGGGTTTTTTTTTTTACAATTACGTAAAAGAGATTGAAAATGCATGGCTACATTTTAATAACTCCAGAATCACATACACCAAGGCGGGATAAAGATACTGTAGTATCTTTACATGATTGTGACAAAGTGTAACTACACCTCCACTATTCTTCTTGCTTGCTCCAAACAGAGGTCAAGAAAACCTGTGGTGAAAATATACCTGGGCCCCAAAATATACCTGACATGGACTTTTATTTCAAACGGAAAACCACAGCAGAGAAAACCAAGAATGTATCTCATCTTATTACAGAAAGCAGTAACAACAAAGGTTACTGTGCTACAGGGTAGCACAACACGCATTATGTTCTCTCAATTTTGTGTTCTGTGCAATCGATTCACCAGGTAGCACATAATTTCAGTCTTAACCCCTAATTCAGTGAGGCGTTTAATCATGAGTGATCTCATTGGCTTCAGCAAGATACATGTCCTTTATTTTGAGCAAATGACGCAAGTCCTCTACTGAGTCAGATCCTGATGAAGAGTAGAAGAACAGATGTTCTCCTACCCACAGTACTTCCTGGGCCTGGAGCACTTAATTATGAAGGTACCTTCCCTACCTCAACCCTGTGAGAGAGTTTCTACAGATACAGTTTTAGTAGTATGTTAACCATTGAATTGCCTCTTACCATTCTTGCATTCTTTTCTCAAGTTCTGGGAGTAAGAATTTACTGTGGAAGGCATTTATTGATGAAATATTAGAAAAGATTTTGTTAATCACTTCAGCTGGAAACGAACCTCTGTTGGCTTCCTCAAGGAGTCTGGAATAGAATACCTGCAATACAGAAAAAGAACCCCAAACTTATCAGCCAATTATCTTTAATCAATGGATGAAGACCTATCCACCGCTCCTTCTCCAACTGGGACAAGATTAAAGTTTTAATAATCTGGACAGGCAATGACAAACTCATTTATTATCTCTCCTTCACCAGAACTTAAAAGCTTCTCCTCCCCTCGCACCCCATTTTTTTTACTCGTGAGCCAGGAAAATGCTGCAGGTGGAGCAGACACAAGGGAAGCCAAACTGAAGTAGTGCCATTTTGGATCGACTCCAGGCATCCTGTCTGCTTTAACAGCTAGATCATCTCAGCTTTCCCAGCCTTCCAGTTGTATTTTCCACTCTTGCTTTCTTTTCAATTAGCATGATGTCTGCTCAACCACTCTCCCTGTATGCCGTATCTCCTTTATCCTTTTGAAATCAAAGCAGCTGGCAGACTAGGAGTGGTCACCACGTACCATTTAAAGCACAAAAGCGGCCCAACTTCTAATTGGAGACTATAATCTCTTTAAAATATATACTCTTTCCCTATCAGTAGGCTCTACCTAACTAGATGCAACCACAAAATTCTGAGAGACATGGGCACATTACATAAAAGAGCACTTACAGGGAGCTATGGTCCCTCTACCTCCCTCTCCCATGCTTGAACAGACTGCAATTCCCTAGAAAGGGCTTCAGAAGTTTGGGTAAAGGCTTGGGAAAGAAAAAAAGAGTCTGAAGACAGAAACTTTGATAATCTCAGCTGAGACAGCTAAAGTGTCTTAAAAGGAAAAAAACCATACTCTTTCATATATACCAGAAAACATGCTTACTTTGCTGCATGTCAAGAGGACAGTTAGTTAATTTTGACAAGTTACGATTATAAAGGTTATGTAACTTTTTAGCAAGCTTAGAAACATGAAAGTCCCTTCCCAGTCTCCTGCTTTCCTCTCATTAGCAGCAGTTGAGCAGCTGTGCTTGAAACTCATTTTTCAGAACTCTAATATTTGGAAAACAGGCATAGGAGTAATGCACTTATGATTGCATCAAAGAAAATAATTGTACATTACCCATTGGAAAGACCTATGAAGTAAACATTTTCCTTTTTTATTTATTTTTAAACTTCTCTAAATCAAAGCTCTTTCTTTTTTTTCCTGCACTACTTTGTCTTTTAAAATACAGTATCTCTCCATCCCAATCTGGGTTTGCTACGTAAATCCACATTCATGAAGATAATTACTTAGATCTACAAGCGACTTTAACAATTATTGTATCAGTTCAGACTTTTTATTTTTAATGAACAGTTTTTACTAGACTAATGCATTAGACCTGAGAAATTTAAATATGAAGTAAGGCAATGCATAGCTATAGGTATCCAGGTAAAATGGGTATAGGTGTTATGTGAGAAAGTGAATGAGGTTGCAAAAAGAAAATACGCAAGAACTACAGACTTCCACATTTAAGAAATATCAGTTTGATGCTACAGAATTCAACCCTTTCCTTGCAGGAAGACTAATTTCTGTTCACTTAAATAGTTCATAATAGTTCAATAATAGTTCACTTAAATAAATAGGTCTCAGTACAAACGTACAGTGGGAAAATAGGGCATAACAGTTTAGAAAAGGCATATTGCTAGGTTCTTTAGCACTAAAGAAAAATTCTTTTCAGGTCGCTCAAATCTGAAAGATTTACTAATTTTCTAGCGGGCAGGTGATTTCAGTATTCTAAAATGATACCCTCCTTGGCTATGTCACCAGAAGCCAAGAAATGAGTGAGCATAACATTACCTATCCCCTTTGTTGGAAGGTCTACCACGATGAGGTTTGCACTACTACTGCTTACGGTGACATCTACACACAGAGAACCTATTACATTAATATCCACAAAATTCTAATACTTCAAAAAATGTAGTATTCTTAAAATAGAAACATAGGCCAAATTATGTGGCAAGAGCAAATGATTGACTGGAAAAGTCAGCAAAACGTGAAAAACATACCACCTCTTACATAATTTATATACACACTTAATGCATAGCCGTTCAAGTGAATTCAAGGCAAGACAATAAAAGCAAATTCAAGAAAAATGTACCCCATCTAGGAGGTCAAGTCGGCTAACGTAGGCTTTTTCTGTTTGCAGAAGTTCATTGGCAATTTTGTGACGTTTCTCTTCGTCTGTCTCCTGGAGGAAAATAAGAAGAACTCTTAGGATGCTGGAGAAAACAATTTAATACAAAAAAAAAAAAGTCTGAAGAGACATATGATTACCTTACAGTGCAAAAAGCAATTGAAATCTAAGCTTTGCATTTAGTAAGAGACACACCATTTTGAAAAAATATAGACTTTCCATCTGTTTACTCAACAAATACAAAAGTCAGAGGAGGATAAAAATCAACCTGCTGCATAAAATTCAAAGCTTAAAACATTTAGTATTTCTCAGTTTGTACAGGGATCCTTGCCAGAGCGCCAACTCCCTGCTTGACAGATCAGCTCCCATCCTGGTAATCGAGTACAACTGACCTTTTGGAGCTGGAAGAACTGATTTGCAGAGTAAGAGCGAACAGATGGGATTAGTTGGTGTTCGCCCCCGTTTCAAAAGTTATTTGAACTGCCTGTTCTTTGCACAACAGAATTATTGAGAAGTACCGTACAAAGCGTTTTATGTTCACCGATACACGCATCACTGATTAACTGCTGACTGCAATTAGAGTACTCCTTTGTAGAAGTCACTTTCGCATCAAGTTCTTCATTCCACAAAATACATTTTTTTTATTCTTTTGCTGAACGGAAACGTAAAACATGCATTCAAATGTCAATATTAAACTAAACACATTCGAATATAAAATTAGGAGTTGCTATGAGAAGTTACTTCAAAACAAACAATGAAAGCAACAGCCTTCTGAAATGTTAAAATGTTAGAGAAATGCCTCATGCTCCTAAGTGTCAGATTCAACAAAACGACACTTCCATTACAAGATTTTTCTTCCAGATTTAGCGTTAGAGCTGAAAAGTGTTCACATCTTACAATATACAAGTCTTTCCTAAGGAAATGCCAGTCTTATCACAGCGCTTATGGGCAAGTGGTAATTTTCTAGACAAATGGTAGAAATTATTCATAAAAAAAAATAAAGGAGGAGATCTTGAAAGAGTTATTGCTGATTTCAAACTGCACATTGCTTTCCACAACAGTACGATAAACATTTGCAAGTACATTTATAAAGATGGTTTGCAGATTGCTGAATACATAAGTTCTGTCTTTTCATTTAAAGGATTTCACTGGCTCTTCCCC
>JAOTQQ010000001.1:63242715-63297022 GCA_026546715.1 Gallinago undulata
CCCCCCCCCCCCCCTTTCAATATTCAATAAGTATTCCAAATCTGAACAAGTTTCATTTCTAATCTGCAGTGTTAACAGTCACATTGCTACACGGCAAGCCTCCTCTCTAAATACAGGTTTTCAATAGTTACTTCAAAGCTGTTCATTAAACCCGTTTAAATCAGCATAGCAACCACCATAGCCTACAGAACAGCATTTTAAGTGCTGTCAAGAGACATTGCAGGGAGCTGGAGGATTAGCTCTTGCTGCTGCAGCACGCCGTGCAGTGCAGCCATTTACAAGGCATCTCACACGTGGGCTATGAGGTACAAAACCATGGAGGTTACTCGTTCATCAATTTTATTTCTTTTCCCCGAGCCCCACTTTCGCCCTGAAGCACAGCTATAGAAGCAATCCACAGTCTTCAGACGATTATTTGAACTTATTAAGAGAGGGAAAATCACGCATAGCGGACTCGAAAATATCACACAAAGGGAGCAAGTCAGAAAAAGCATTTAATCCGCACTCCTGGGTCAGGGCAAACCTCTCTTACTCTCCCAACTATACTCTGACCCCAGCTTTCCCATCCTCTCAGGACCAACTTTACACATCTGCCTAATTCTTGAACCTCAGTCTCCTTTCTACACTGAGGAAACCACCTGACTTGGGAATCTCCTACATGGGAAAAAATACACACCATAGACCAGTTCTCTTTTAATCACAGTGGCACGTTCTTGTTCCAGCAAAACACCCACCTACACGGTCAGATCAGTGTAAAAGTAACCCAAAACTGTACTGCTGGTTTTATTTTAGGGAAGTCCTCAGTTTCGCATCTCACCATCTCAGTATTTCCCCACACATTACGTGAATTCCCAGCTGTGTTTTCTACTTCTCACTTCAACCTGAACGCTACTCGTTCTCCCACTTCAGTGTCTTATCTCATATCTCAACCCCAGAAAAGCACCTGGTTTCCACGAGGTCACTCCAGCTTCCTTCCTGCTGGAAACAACAGGTCACAAGCTATTTTGCTAGCCGTGGCATCCACCTCCTGAGGAGCTTTTCTGGATGGAAGTGGAAAGCCACTTGTGCTCAGGACATGAGGTGAACTGGGACCAGATGCAGGGGTGGACACATGGGTCTTGGCAGCACCATGCTACACGGCAAGGCACATGTGGTGGAAAGACTCAACACTGCAGGAAGCAGGTGCTGCATCTGCCATATATGTGTGAAATATATATATACATTTATTTTCTGCTTTCAGGGACTCCAAGCAGGGGCTTGGCTTCTGTGGGCCGGAATTTGGCTATTTCAAGTAGCAGGAAGCAACTCTTACCATGTAATTCGGAAATAAATCCTGAATAATGTTTTGTGACAGTAAGAATGACACAGAGCCATTCGTTATTACAGCTGTTCAACAAAACAGCCTTCAAAAACCCTCATAGAGATAATGGAGGAAAATTGTTAAAAGAAAACACTTTAAAAAACCATGGAAAACCATGGATGAAGTTACTATTTAACTTCTGAGAACTTCAATGCTTCCCTGACGAACTAACTGTATCAAATCTGTAAAGAACTACTGTATCAAATCTAACCATTAACAGCAAAAGGGAATTTTAATTCTGTTAAATTACAAGTTAAGCTTTATTTTCATGGGATGTAGCCATAAATGCACACATCTTTCTTCTCAAGTAGGATAACAAGACAATAGAAATGAAACACATGGATAGATATTTTTTTTTCTGGAAAAGTTTTATATTTCCTCCTATGATTCCTTTATGCTTAAGTACATAAGTATTTATTTTGGTTCCTTGTCATTAACTAAAAATTATTATAAGGTATACCTGGACACAGTCTCTTGCATCAAGCACAACTTCTCAGTGATTTCAGGGAACCTTTCAAACTTCTATGACAATTTGTAACACATAGCAATTCGGCATATAAAAACAATCAGGAACGGTCAGTGTGACAGATTAGAGGTGCAGGATTTCCATTGATGATGAAAATATTAGAAATATGTGGTAACATCATGTTCCTGATGTCTACTTCAAAGCAAAACGCGACTTTGTTAACAATGTTTAGGCAGCTCTTTTAAGCACTTACGCAATTTAAAAGAATGAACCTCTACTCTTTTCCAAATAAAAGGTGAAAGTTGAATAAAACATTATTCAACTTCTACAGTTGCAGCTGAACTGAATTCTCAGTTCTGCTTGCCTTGCACAAAGGAACCTTTGAAAACTCCAATTTTAGACAATTTTTAGTTACATATTTTGAAGCTATAAGTATATAAAATTTGACAACCTCCCTAATTATTCCAAATATTATAATTTTTCTTTCTTTCCATTAAGTGGTTCATATGCTAAACACAGGTATATAAAGAGGAAACAAATTTATTGCTTAGAAAAAAGCAAGATACCAAAGTACTTAGGTCAGTTGTTACCATCATCTCTACTGACCCAAAACAGTTTTTTTTTTTTGGCTGAATCATTTCTTAGCGGAGGTACTTAAAAATTAATAATCTCAACCAGAGCCATACTTTTCATTCTATCCAAGTATTTGGCCAAGTTAATCAGGCAGGACTGCAAACTTCTATCTCCATATAGGATGCCTGCAGTAAATATTTCACCTGTGTTTAGTTATATATTCTTTAGTACAAAGTTGTACATCCTTAGAATCATTATAGTACTATGGATGCTTAAGAAATTAAGCAAGTAATTTTTACCTAAATTGTTCTTGAACTCTGAAGTTAAGATGATGTATGAAAAACGTTGCTGAGGATATGAAATATTTGCATATCTGTGTTCATATGTCCTAATGTTGTTTTCCATCGTCCTAAACTTGAAAAAAATGCACTAATTCAAAGCAGACTTTAAGCTAAATTCCAGTATAGCCATAACTCATTACCCAAATCAATAAAAAGCAATGTGCCATAAAGAAAACTGTATCATGTACCAACATGATCGTGATGCTGTATATAATTCACATCTATTTAGGTGTAGTATGTGCCCAAGGGCTTTGCAGTAAATGAAGCAACATAAATAGGGTAAGAGATGTAGAATACCATTCAATCTATGTTATGTTTGTTTGTTTATAATTCTGAGTTTGATCTAAAGTAACAGAGTAAGGTTTTCCTTTCTAAAACCATTCAAGCCATAGCTGCTTCATGATACAAAGCTTTCTTCCCTAAGTATTGGGAATATAAATGTAACTTTCTAGGAGAATTTAGTATTTCCTTTAATCTCTTGAGTCCTCAGATTCTGAAATCAAGGAATGCACTAAATTTTGCAAGACATGCAATGAAAATCCTGAATGTTACTATCACCTTCTGGCATACCAACTCTATGCAATAGTCTGTTGCACAAACAACAGGCAAGTTTCGTGCACAGCAACCAAGAAAAACAGTAAGGATCCTGGTATCCCCAAAGAGGTTGTTTTATGTGCTGGATTCTGAAGATACACAGCTTTGTTCACAATTTACTGTTGCTAAAGATGAATGTAAAATTGTGGAACCAAGAAGCAGCTGGTAGAACCTCTCTCTCTCAAGGTTGCAAGAGTAAACATTTGTTGGCAGAAATCTGATTTCATTAGGAAGTTTCAACCTATTTAAAAAAAAACAAACCTTCACCTTATATTTAGAAATGTATGATCTCCACCAGGTTGTGCATCTGAGACAAGAGTCCCCATCATGGCCACTGAAGGCATCAAGTTATTAAAGATGTACAATGGATTCCTCTCCATCTGCAGCATGCACACAGTCTATATCCCTATCTCCTACCAGTCTCACAATAAATACCCAAGCATTTGTCTTGTCTTCAGTTAGCTCTCACAGCAGATTTCTCACAAGATGTTATTCAGGAAGTTAACGGATTGGAATGTTCTTGTACTATTCAGCCTCCGCGTTTTAGGCAAACCAAATTTTATGACAGAAGGTGATCCTGTTGCAAGGCAGAAAGCTTTTCACTTTAAATGGTCTTTTTTTGCTTGTGGTATTTGTGGTTTGTGACTTTCAAACTAATACAGCAAAGAAGAGAAATAAAGTATACTCTACTCTGGTCGTTCAGAATGCTTTCTTTGATTTTGCACCATTCCCCAATTAATTTGTCCTTTCCAGTGGTGGACTTAGTTCATTTCTGCTGTACACTGAAGCATTTACAATGCAATAGCACCACTTTCTTCTCTTCCCTGAATTAGGAAATACAGTGCACAAGAGACAAAGAAGATATTTAGCATCACTATCAAAATATATATATATCAGATGCGTAACTTAAAGTTCGTCTATGACTCACATGCATCTGCTCCTATTGCTTTTACTCAAATGTTACGCTTACCTACACTTGCCTAATTAAAAAGGGCAGAAGAGTGCTGTTAGTCAGTGCAGTGCAACTTCAACTGGACTGCATCCCAGCTTTCAGATTCTTTACTAAGTAGGTGCTTAGCAAAATCACGGTCTGTCTAAATGCTCCTGCTTCTTCCCGATGCCTGCTTGAAACACAGAAACAGCTTAAAGGTCTACCAGACCTCTCCTCTTCCTCATCACCCTCCCCTCTATTCAAGACAGCATAGCAGCAGCTACTTCACCTTCACAGGGCTGATTTCCATCTATAGGTTGCATTAACCCAAACTAAATCAGTGTTTGATTTTGTAAAGCGTGGCTCTTAGAACAGCCTATGGTAGACATGGTTCTTAATCTCACTAGACTACAGGGGATGTCCTTTTATCACAAGCAAGCTGGTATATCAGAAATGCTGCTGTGACCCCGTTCAGTTTCACAGATTCAGCTTTCCACTGACGCTGCCTTAAGAGTCATCCTGCACTGGCTTGTTTTTATTTGGTTGGTTGGGGTTTTTTTTAACCCTTCTAGCACCAGCATACCATACATCTAGTAAAAGTCACGTTACACCTCACGATTTGGCTCCTGGTCAGTATCGGGCAGATCACACTGCAGTTGGTCACCCAGCAGCTCCAAGACAGATTTTGCAAGATTGCTGCCATTAGCATTTACCCAGTTCCTTCCTGGACTTTGCAACAGGACTGCCTCCCATTCGTGCTTTTTCCTGAAAATGCTGCCAGCTCCTTACTGTGCGACTTGGATTCAAGCTTAACATCGTTGCCCACAGAGCATTCAGCACTTTATTTATTGGCACAGAGAGGGGAAACAGGCATTATTGAACAGGAGACAGAACCATAATGGGAGGTGTGGCAGGTTAAAGGTGGCTTGGATAGTGACCAGGCTTATCTCGAGACAGGAATCATGAAGTTCATTCATTACCGGCAAAAACAACCCCAAAACAAACAAGAAAACTCTCCCACCCCAGTGCCTTCTTGTCATCATCTAGGCTATTTTAGCTTGGAATACACGCAAATTTGAGACCCGCCTTTCCCACATAGAGAATTTACTCCCTGATGCGTAGCTATGAGCCCCCTAGCTAGCCAAACTCAAGGGCTCGGAGAGCTCTGGAGTTAGGTGACGTGGGTGACAAGCAGCCAAGAGCTTCACCAGCGCCCAGGTGGTGAAGGAAGGAAGCAAGCCTGGGAAGGTCCAGCCCAGCTCCCTCTGTCACGGCTCACACACGGCACGGCTGGACCACAGCTGTTAACCACGTTCACTGGCCACCAGCGCTTCTGCATGAGAAGGCAAACTGTACAAACTTTTAGAAGTGGAAACACGCACAGTTTTTTCAACAATTCATTTCCCAAGACAGATTTTTCTTCCACGCACTTATTTCCCTTAATTATTTAAAACATTCCTTTTGATGAAGCTCAAATTCATTATGATGTAAGTTCTCCTTGCTAACAAGGCTCATATTTATTATACTCTGAACCTTGCATCTGTCTGATAGCTACCAGACTGCCACTGCCTTTCCAGTTTTGACTTGACAACTCCATCCAAGTTAAGGATTCACACAACAGTTCTGCCTGAAGCCCTGATGCTGCAGTTTACTACACATAGAATTTTATTTTATATACACCACTAACATGTCCCTTGGAGACTGGCACAGCTGAAGCATAGTGCTAAAAATGTACACATATTATTTCAGTTCATTATTTTTTTTTTTAACTATCAGATACCTGATGGAGGAAGATAAAAGGGAAGATAAGAGCAAAAATTTTTGTCTTTGTTTGTTTTTTTCTTTTATTCTAACACCTGAGAACACATTTGAAACATCAGTATCCTTTGGATGACACACCCCCTGCTCTAGAATTTTTGTCATTTTCCAGGCTAACAGTAGGAAATTAACAATGCCAAACAAAATTTGCCAAAGAAATTTTTTAAATTTTTTTTCCCCTTTTGCTTGTTTCAGAAGCATGTCAATGATTTGCCACTGGAAAGTCAAGCTTTCACCTCTGTTGCTGTTTTAGTTTCTTTTTTAAAAATAACCTTTACTAACAAATAACGAGTCCTCAATTTCAGAGGAAAAATAACAAAGATTTTCAACTTTCCAACCAGCTCTAAGAAACTTATTTTTGCAAATAAAAACCTAGAGAAAAATACACAACACAATTACTGTTACTGTAATATAGCAAGAAAGAAACAACTTCTCTTACCTTTGTTTCTACAGGTAGATCTTGCTTACTGATCTCCTCAGTTGGTTCTTCCTTCACAGTAGTATTAATTGCTAGAGTTTCATGTTCAGACGGGAGCAGTGTATCACTGCTTGGAGTCCTGTAGCAGCTGTTAAGCATCTGTCCTTCACAAGCTGTCACGCTTTGCAGTGACTCTCTGGAAGTACTTTCCCCGTTTATCAAGCTGCTGCTGATGGCATTATCCAGAACCGGGGTGGACACCGTGGGACCACAATCAGGTAATCTCCTGTCCTCATCTTCCGCCTGGTCTTGCGCTACAACTCCGTTGGCTGTGTGTAGCTGTGCAACCTGAGTTTTGTCGCTATTACTGTTTCCCTGTTTTTGTAGTGGGTGTTGGGAGGGGAGTTTTGGCTGAGGTGATGGTGTTGACACGTATCTTCCATGAGATTTAGATATGTGGAGAACAGAGGAATCCTTCTTCAAATCACTAGGATTTAACGAGCTAAAAAAACACCAGACAAACAAAACATAGATGAGAGAAGAGTTAAACATGGCATTCTAGAAGGTCCCTGGTAGGAGAATTGCACCATATAACCAATTCCTCCCAAACCATTTTTTCCCTGTGTTAATATATTCGGAAGTTCAGGCCATCAAACTTGAACTGCATTACTCCATTGAAATGCACACAAACATGCATCTCCCTCTGTGCCATCCATATTGATTCATTACATCCTCATCTCTCCTGAGCCTCACTTGTGAAATGGAAGGCAGCATCATCACCTCTAGTAACAGATAAGGGAACTCAGACACTGATACACGAAGCAACTTGCCCAAAGAGTCCCAGAAGATTATAGCAGAAATGGAGAAAGCCTCAGGGTCTCCCCAAGTCTCAGTCCAATGCCTGAACTAATGTGCAGCCTGTTCCCTAACAGCCCTTTAATTACACAAAACGCATGAAAAATGCCTAAGAACATTTAGCATCCCTTTCCTTAGTTCAGCATATTGCAGGAGGAGCTCTAAATTCTTATCCCTTTTCTTCCCCCAGTTTCCTTATTTTAGCATGTCCTTTCATCATGCTGCATCTCTGCTGAAGGTTTTTTTCCCTCCATATTTTATCTCTGCTTTAAACATATGTCATCCTTTGTTCATACCTTTCACTATCTCTTTCTCTGTTTTATTTTTGAGATTTTGAATTCTAGGCTAATATAAATGTTAGCCTACTCTGTAGAAGTGCTTGGCTTCTTCACAGTTGTTTTTGGTTTGCTTTTTTTAATAATGAAAAAACAAAGCATTGGAACTAAAATAAAACCCATACATTTTTGTCTGAGGTATATTTAACAAAATCATACTCAACCTGCAAAATGATACTGTGTCCTCTAACATATTGCTCCTAGTATGGACCATTAGCCATCTGCTAAGATGAAGACTGCTTATCAACTGTATTTTTACTCCTTATTTATAGGACAGTTTGCGCAAACATTATAAGCATATTCTGCACTTCAGTACACAGAGCTCAAAAAATATCTTCCCCTAGTTTCCTCCTCTCCCATCATACAACAATAAAAATTAAATCAGTTTTCCTTTAGTTGTGTAAAGGTTACACCATTTTTTAAAAAAATAAGTTTAACTCCAAGATAGAATTAATTTACATATTTCAACTGCATGCGCACAGCAAAGAGATTTAATTAACTTTTTTGCCATGCCTATGTGTTTGTGGGCTGTACAGACTAATGAAAATATGTTATCGTAATTGACAATCACATTTTGCAGTTCATGAACATGGTACCTAGTCATTTGAAGACCAATAATTACAAGTGAAGTTCACCTTCACAGAAGACACGTTTTGTTAGCTGAGCTCATTTAAACACAGGAATTGCTTCCACAGCCACAGCAGGATATTCCAGAACTCACATGCTAATTATGAAAGTTTCTCATAAGCAGAGATCACAGAGTTAAGGAGAATCTAATCATTGGGCAGATGTTATTGGGTGTACTTAATGAATTATGTTGGCCAAAAAGCAACTCAGCTTTCCCTAATCAACAGAACATCTGTATTTTAAAAATGTCTACAAATAAATAGTTTTCGTTGCTGTCTTTATAGCTTCCTTCGATTTCATAACACTGAAAGAGTTTCTTTACAAACCAGCAGACACGTCTAGCAGAAAGAAAGGTAGGGCTCATTGGTGGAGGGCAAAATGAACCTGAGGAGTTTCCTTTTAGAAAGGATAAAATTGTTTTTCTAAGGGTACTACACACTGTTAAAAAGACTTGAATGATGCTTTGGAGGAAGTCTGGGAAACAAAGTGATAACAGGACTGGACACTTGAGCTAGAAGAATTCACAGGATCTCCAGTGCCACAGTAATTTCTTTCCCCATCATGGCAGTTGTCATGACAGCAGTGCAATTAAGTCTCTGCCCAATGATGGAAGTTTCTTGCAGATGAAGCTCTGAAATTATTTCTATTCCACTAGACAAACATACTTTTGCAATGCTCAGCTGCTTCTGTGTAAAGGATTAAATTTCCCCCATTTTGAGGGGGAGTTCTTTCCGTGAAAGTCTCAATACTCTGGCCCCTCAGAAGGACACGCTCTGTTGTACATCATGCATTCATTCCCCTAGGGGCCATCCCTTCAGGACATCAGTATCCCAAGGAAATACAAGGAAGCCATGTCCAAAACTTCCAATGCTCAACTGTCACTGGACTGTTTCTTGAGCTGTTCCTCTGTCATGGGCTTTCTGTAAGGTCACTCTCTTTATATAGAGCGGATATATTCAGAACTTCTGTTTCAGAGTTTATAATGCTTGTCACGTACAACTAATTAAAGACACACAAGTAATACTTTTTTGTGAAAGCAGCTCTCACTCTGGGGGCTCACGTTTTTCAAAGCTCCAAATGTTTGCTGTAAAAGGCAGGATCAAAACTCAAGAAAACAAAGCTATTCCACCAAAACCATCAGGCACTACAATGCAAACAGCTTAGAGAGTATACACCATATCAGTACAAATAACTTAGATAGTTCACCCTCTTCACATGAACGATCTGAGGGGGTTAAGACAGTATAAGAGGAAAATCAGGGTCTTGGGTTGTTCTATTTGCTTATAAAAGTAATATTTTTTTTCCTGCTAGAACAAAAGAATTTAAGATTGGCTCCAATATTTCATTCTAAAATCAGGACTGATTTCAAATTGCTGACATTTTCCAGGCTGTTTTAAAAATGCCACGTGTTTTTTTGTTTGATTTTTAAAGAAAAGTTAACATTAGTACTTTTGCATAAAAAGCACCCCTCAAACAGACTAAATATGCGACTGGCTTGCACCACTTCAAAACACGTTTTGCCATCAACTCCTCTGGCAAGGTTGGGTTTGAACACTACCACCGTGCCAACATTCTTCCTCACAGGTTCAAATTCCAACAATCCATGCACAACAGAGTTACAAACCAATTCAAATGGTATTACATACCTGCCTCCCTCAAAACGACTGATGAGATCTGACACTTTACTGGACTTCTCCTTTGTGACACTAGGAGCAGGGGTGGGTGTCTCTTCCTCCATTCTTGGTTTCTGGTTTGATAAAGCTTTATGCCTAGGGGTTTGGTATGGAGCAGGTGACACCTTCTGCAGATGAATCGGCTTTGGAGGCACTGCAAAAAACAAGAACCACCACCGCTTATGAACTCTTTCTTGGAACTGTTGGAACACATGAGATTTTTGCATAAGAACTTACTACAGTAGTGAAGAGATGTTCTTGGCTTAAGTTGCATTATGAATGTAAGGACTTCATATAGTACTGTGTCATATCATAGAAACATAGAATGGTTTGGATTGGAAGGGACCTTAGAGATCATCAAGTTCCAACTCCCCCGCCATGGGCAGGGACACCTCCCACTAGAGCAGGTTGCTCAAAGCCCCATCCACCCTGGCCTTGAACACCTCCAGGGATGGGACATCCACAGCTTCTCTAGGCAACCTGGTTCAGTGCTTCACCACCCTCACTGTAAAGAATGTCTTTCTAAAATCTAAATCTCCCCTCTTCCAATTTAAAACCGTTGCCCCTTGTCCTGTCACTGCACTTCCTGACAGAGTCCCTCTCCGGCTCTCCTGTAGGCTCCCTTCAGATATGGAAAGGATGTTATGTACCAGGCATCTGGTTATACTTCTTGAATAAAAGCTGAATCATGTGCTACTTTAACAAGTTAGGAAAATTAGGGGGTTTTCTTGTTTGTTTGTTTTTTATAGTGTACTATAGTAAACACCTATGTGGCCTCCATAAATGCAGCATTTTTCAAAAAAAAAAAAAAAAAGAAAAGAATTAAGCATAATCAGAGGATCTAGCTGTGCTGTGGTGCTCAAGAGAGAGATTTAAATTGCTGCCCCAAAACTCTGGTGCTCTCATTCTTTCCCTTCTCCCTCATGAGTTCACTAATAATAGTCATTGGAAAAGGTATCTGCCTTCACCTTTGAGCTTCCTTAACTCCCTGAACTTTCATCTATTAATACTACTTTCGAGCTTTACGGTAATAATATATTAACACAAGCAAAACAAATTTGGGGAAGGATGCAGTGCAGAAAGGGTGACTTAAACCACCGCAATTTTCAAACAGTTACAGTGCAATCCCCCAAACAAGCAGAATATTAAAATTGTGTAACCGCTGGAGTATCTGCAGTAACCCAAGCCTCGCTCGTAGGCTCAGCCGCAGCTGCAGCGCAGCCGAGGAGCTTCTCCCTGCGTTCCCTCTTCTCAGGGAGTTCGGAGAAGGTCTGGCAGAATTAGGCCAGCGAGCATCAGATAATTGTCCAAGAGCTGAATGGCTTGCTGTGCTGACAGAGGCGATGGGACAGCTGAAAAAGGCGAGACACGCGGGCTGGGAAAAAGCAGGACACGTAATTGAGCGTGGGCACGGCCGTTCCCTCAGGGAGGAGAGGGAAGGAAAGGGGACTCGGGGTGGATTTACTGCCCGGTGCTAGGCTAGATTGTAGAAAGACCTCTTGCTCTTGCAGTGGATTTTGTATAACCCACGGTCCTGCGAATTCTCTTATTTAAGGGACTCGTACATCTCTTCAATTCTTTTCCTACATTCCCTAAAACATTAATATCCTCGCAAGGATGTATCGAAACGACTACACTTGAGGGAATTAACATCTACTGATAAAGCAGAAGGAATTAGTTGGAAACTATTTTTATACTGGATCCACTGGGACAAAAATCAAATTATAGGACATTCTGTGGAGTTGTTGCACACTTTTGCAGCTATTACTGGAAAACTCCCAGCTTGGCAGCATTTCAGTAGGGCATGCACGAGGAATCTCTGGTCAAACTGCATAACGCCAGTATATTGACAATCCCTGTAATGTCTTCAGAGGAGAACCACAAACCAAACAGCCCCACCAATTCACTAATGCAAGCTATTTTCTTCTATACTCCCTACTACCATTTAACAGACAGCATTTTCCTTAATCAGCTGCTGCTGTAGCTACTCTAAGTTTCCAAAACAGAGCTATGGGAAAAGGACAGTCACAAGATCAATAAAAAGAAAAGAATCACTAGTGTGAAAAAAACTGCAATCCTTCCTGTAAGGTCAGCCTTGTTAACAGGGATTATGGAAAACAAATTCCATTAATTCTCCCCTCAATGTACTTCTGAAGTGCTTTGTTTTAATAAGATTATTTCTCAATGTGCACACAGCAAGGATCTTAAAGAAAGAAAAAGAAAAAGAGACTGGCCCATTGTAATATCCTGCATAATAGAGAGCTCTGTTTGAGTCTATAAATACTCTTGTCTCCATACTGTAGAATTTTGAGCTTATAAGGAAACATGAACTGCACATTCTGCCCAAAGAAAACCCCTCAAGTATACTCAGGTAGCTGCTACTGTATAACACCATCCAAAATACCTAATCAAGACTTAAGCTGCAGTGTCTAGTTGTGCATTCAACTTTGCACATATGCATACAATACGTACATAATGCTGCTAACGGCCCAAAAGGTGCAACCACCTTTGCTGACTCCAAAGCATATTAGCAGAGATTGTTTATCTCTTCTCTTTGAAGGTATAATGTGTTCAATCTCCCTTTGTGTGTTTAACTCCTGCTGGTTAAAAATGCAGCTACATTTTTATTTGATGAAAATACACAGTTAAAAGTTCCTGTGGTAAGCAACTAAAGCTCTCCCGGCTGAGTCATCTTTCATCACCTCCATGCATGCTCCATCACTTTCAGGAAGATCAAATGAGCACAGCTGGATAGATACCAAAGATTTACACTCACAAGAAGAGTAGAAAACCACCAGTAATCTTGATCCCGTAGAAGGAGAGAAAAAAAAAATAAATCCATCTCCTCTTTAGGTTGTACCTTTCTGCATTTTCATATTACCTCAGAACGAGTACCTTCCAATATTATACTAAGAAATAAAACCATAATAAGAAATAATAATCAGGTGTGCTTTGTTCTCTTGTATATCTTCTTCCTGGAGATAATGTTTGAGATTTAACAGTTTTGTTGATAAAAGAGACATTGCTACAAGTTTCTGAAAGCACCACTGAGACTGGAGAAGTCTAGCTAGAAACCGCTCTCTGTTTTAGTTAAATTCACCTTTAATTGTAGAAGTTTCATTTGCCAGAGAAGTACAGTCTACATCCCAGACCTTTAAAAGATTTTTTAACTTTTCTGGGCCCAGGCTAATGAATACCTTCAAAACCACAAACTATACTATGATTAACTGAGAAAGGAGGGCAGGACTGATGCTACACAGTAGAACATCAGCTAAAACTGACTGCTGAAGTCTACGGGTTGAACACTTTGTGTCCATACCATTTCACAGTAGCACAAAACTAAGCCATCTTCTGGAGTGGAAAATCACTTCCAACCCAAACAAAAACGCCTCTTTGGTCTCAGCAGGAGATCCACAAGTACTCCTAAGCACTCATTAAAAAAATTTAAATGAGCAACTGATGCACAGTCTTGAACTGACAAGACACTTCACCGCTTTGAAGAAGTGTTGACATTTCAACATATTTTCCATCCTGCAATACTCCTGCCTGGTGCAGACAACAGTTTCAGTGCCCAGTATTTAGTAACTGGGCATCATAAAACTCATGCAAGAGGTACAAAAAGCAGAGAATAGAGGAAACTAGGAAAAAACTGGTCAATTTGTACATGCTACTCTACATGCATTCTGCTTTTGCTAGGTTCAGGTTGCTGCCCGAGTATTTGTGGGCATGGGCAAATTTCATCTCTTGTGCATCATATTTGCTTTGGAACTCAGGAAGGTATTTTGCTATTTGCAGTGACTACCTCCGGTGTACATTAGTCCACTTTATCAGAGAATGCACACTGCATCCGTGCAAAGGTGAAACACCAAGTTTCACAGCTGCTACAGTCTGTGACAGCTTTTCTCCACACTCGGATTTCTTTGCTCAACTCCCTCACTCGACTTCAGTCAGTTTCAGGCTTTGTTCCAAATTTGCAACGACTTCCACGAATCAAACTGTACTCAATATAGAAATCTGACATAGAAGTGGCTAAATTGTTGATGGAAGGAATTATTGGGGAGAGAAAATTGCTCTTTTACTGTCAGCTTATCAGACAGCTAGTTTGTTTTCTCCTTGAAATGCCAGGGGAAGAAATGGAAAGATATAATTTTATCTTGGATTCTGTGCAGGAATTTATTCACTTGCCTGAGTGATCTTTTTCCAAATATTTAAACTACTTCTCAGAGATCAAGTACAGACAAAATAGGTTCAGAGTCCAGGGCTCACTTTAAGTGCAAGATTTTGGACATTTTACCTCTATATTAAAGCCTTATTTCTTCTATGAAAGCTAAATTTGCTAAAAATAGCTGTAACCCCATTTGTAACGCAACCTCATAATCAACTTTATATCTATCATTTTAATTTTATACATTTTGGTAAGTTAGATGAAGGTCACTTTGCAATTAGTTCATCAACAACCAAACATTACAATTCAGGTGTGTCATCTCGTTTGCTTTCACTATGAAAGGACACTTAGTATTTGCATGACTAGAATGACAATGTGGAAAAACATTTCCTGCTACTATAGACCAAAAATGTTTCTGTACCTATATATTAAAAGCTTTTTTTAAAATAAAAAATTAGCAACCACATTTAAACCAATAAACTAGAGCAATTCAGTTTGCTTGGATTGCTTGGACTCCCATATGCTTACCTCATTCATTCTATATTGTTTTGCTTCAATTAAATAAAAACAGGCAAAAAGATCTACTATTAACTTTGATATGAGGCACATGTTTAATAGAAACAAATGGAGAAAGACATAGGGCAGTGAACAAAGCAGGCACAAAATACTATTTACAACACTATTATTGAAAACAATCCACACAGCTGCATTTCTTAGACTACAACACTATTCCTGGCTATGCCACGTTTTGGAGAAAGTAATTTTGACAAACACAGAAATCATGGCTAGGAAAGAACAACAACAGCTGCACAAATACTTGAATTAAAAGGGTTCAATAATGTCCAATTCCTAATTTATCTGACAGCTAAAATTTATAATAAACGGGCTGGCTTTGTTTTTGAAAGGCTTAAAACCTCTCTATTTATGGCCCATTTCTGTTTATCCATTAACAGATTTCTGAATTATTTTTCTTAGGAGGAACACGTGTTCTCATTAGTTTTGGAGAACACATTTCAGAGACCTAGGAACCGATGAAGAAAGACTACTCAGATAAGTAACATTCACATATGACTGATAAAAACATCTTAGTTTATAGAACTTTTGCCAGTATTGTTCACTAAAAACAAATAATGCAAAAAAAGCCCACAACAGTTTATTTTGCTCTCATTTTCTCTAAGTAAACAAAAATTTCTTGGCACCCCAATAAATTTTTTCCTCTTGATTCTAACATGAACTCAGGACTGATACAAAGTTCTTCAAGATGCATTTTTCCATTAATTGATACACAGATTGTTACATCCACTACATGATGACTATGTGATTCCAATTTCTATATATGATTTTGATGTGATATAGTTTTCTGTAAGCAATTCTAGTTTGTCATCTAATCACCGTGTCTCAGAATCCAACTCACTGAGCAAGATCATAATATCTGTCTTGTAAACTCACTCTTTTTAACTTTTGAGATGAATGAAGTTCCTATTGCATGTCAATCCTAAAAGACATCAGTCCAGATCTCCTTTGAATCCAAAATTTTCAGAACGAACTGACACCTTGTTGTACCACAACCTCAGCAGAATCATCAATATTACTGAGACCACATAAAAACGTGCTTTGAGGTTTAGATACATAAAGTTTTATGTTGAGCGATTTAGCTTCCGAAAGTGAAGATGCTATTTATGGACAGGAAGAAGGGAAATCTATTTCTACTCTGCAGACACTATTGGTCAGCTTTTACTGCACAAAGTTCCCATCTTTCCACATACTCCTGCAAGAGGACTCCTCTCGAGCTCCACTAGAACCCCAAAGGCCCTGAATATCTTCCCCACCACCCCCACCTCGAAGCCAGCCTGCCAAACACTCCAATTCAGAAATAGTGTCAAAACCTTCCAGCTCAAATAGAGTAATCCTTCTGATAAATGACCCCTGGCAATAGTTTAATACAAAGGGCTTAAATGCATTCTCACATCTCTACCTACTAGCCACTCCTTGGGCAAAGAACAAATCTAACACTTGCTGCCTGGCAGTAAACACACAGCAAATTACTAGATATTCAAGATAAAAAGCGTAGCTAGACTTATGTGCTTGTAACATATTGACAAGTCCAATTTTCCTTCCAAGAACCTTTTTCAGAAAAATATTATCAAAATTTACAGATTCATAAAGCATTTAAAGAACATTTGGAATTCAGTAGCAAGCTTTTATCCCACCACTTTCTTTCCGACAAATACAGTTCTTTCAAGGTGCTCTATTTCTCTTAAAGTCTTGAGACAAAGAACAACTTGCCTAATGAAAATATTTGAGGCTACTTACCTTGTGGCTTTGGATTTGAAGCTGAACGTGGGGACTGTTTGACTGGCACACTTCCATTTATTCCCTGAGCCGCTTCATTGTGTACATTCTGCTCAAGTAGCCTGGTTGTGGCACCCACTGCACAGGATCTAGACAATATTAAGGACTTTGGACAGATGCTGCTGCCTGAAAAACAAATACATACAACAAACCAAGTGTTAGAAACAGGATTAAATGTAAGGTAGAATGATTATAAACACTTCTCTGCAAAGAAAATTAGAATACTCATCTCCCTTTAAGAGCATCTCATCCTAAAAACATGTTTTACCTTTTGCTGAAATTTATTACGTTTAAACTTCGAGGATCTATATGTTAAAAAAAAAAAGACTTCTACCATGACTAGCCTAAACTCTTCTATAGAAAGACTACAATCCCTAACACACTTTTTCCTATCTGAATTGTCAATGTGATTGTTTAATAGAAGATCAACAGAAAAACTGGCATTTTTTGTTCAGCCATTCTATTTCTGTATTATATAGTGATCACTAAATGTTATACGTTCAAAATTTTATTTTATTATGGAAGGTATCACCCCAAAATTAGGTAAATGAATTGCAACTTTTTTGTAGGAAGGGGCTCCTTTTGTAAGTATTGGAAAAAAAAAAATCAAAGCACAAAGCCAGCTGACTCTTCCATTTTGTTTCTTCCTAGCAGAATGGAATTTATGTTGATTAAGAGGATCTATTAGTAATTGCTAGACTAATTACTTATTGATCCTCTTAATCAATGTAAATTACTATTAGCTTACCAAAGCTTTTGATAAGAAAGCTGCAAGAAAATATGAAGCAAAGTATATTCAAAACAACAGAAACCATAATAAAAGCACTTACTAGAACGTGATTACACAAGCCTAAACCATGCACTTTTGCTTTGGGGTGTGAAAGCAATTGGTTCTGTAAACACAATCAAAAACTTGAAATCATATGAAGGACCTTGAGATCTCACTTAAGTCAATATTCTTTCATCTCTGAATCCAAAATATCCATGAATTCTATGGGAAGGAATAAGGGAGAGGAGGAAAACCCATTTATCATTTATTGCAGTGCTGCCGTAATTATTTTCACTTTTAACAAATTGATAAGGGTAGAGTTTAGGCGGTTCAATTTGTTGTTACTATTTGCCATTACCTTTGCTTACTTGTACTAGTAGAAATGCAAGCGTGAGTGGGGTTTTATTTGTGTGCTTTCAAAATAAGCAAATCAAAAACCCACTCAACCATTTCATAAGGTGATCCTCTGATGTATTCTAAACAACAACTGGTCTGCAGAGTCTGGACCCTCTGATCTAATCCATCACAAAATCCATTGTATCAAGCCACTTCTGCCAGCAGCCAAGCCTGCACAGCCTTAGAACAGCAGTGGAAAGAGGCACCATAGCTACGCTCAACCAACTGCTGCGTAAAGATGCTTCAACATGTGGATTCCGACAGTATTTTCAAGTATTTATGCTTTATTTCTTAGAAGCTTATTTTTCCTTTTAAACACTGAAGTAGCCCTACACCAAGAAGCTGCCTCTACAAATATGGAGACTTGCAGAGGCCATGGTGAAGTCAACAACCCACACTATGAAAGTGCCAGTACTCAGACCACAACACATGCAAGACACCCACGGCCACAACACAGCATCTTTCCCTCTTCCGTTTCATTCAGTTAGCAAGGGATCTCCAAAGTCATAAAGGTGGCTGGTCCCAGAACGATGTGGATAATCTAAGGAGGCCAACCTTCTCAGATATTTGGGATGTTAGGCAGAAATTCCTCAGCTCCATTTCCCTGGGTATCGCTCCATACACAAAAAGTTGTATGTTTTTGTATGTATATGTGTTGTAGGTCCCACTACAGCAGTGGGAGCTCTGTCCCACACCATTCCTCAGTGCCTAAGAAGGTACCTTGGGTGCCATTTCTGTCTCTCCTATAGAGGTGGGAGTACTGAAAGCTCTCAGACAGACTAAGGTGATGCTACAGGGGGTTGTACCAGCAAGTCTTCCTCATATCCACCAAAGGGCCAACAGGGTGAATTTTCCTCTCCTACAGAATCCTATACTATAATGTAGCAGTTTACCCTCCAATTGGGGAGCCCCCAATTCAGAAACAAATTTAAGAAAGAGTAACCCCTGCAGGATCAGCACCACGCACAAGTCAGGTACGCAACTGCACATAATTTATAGATCTACATTCAGATCGCTCTTACAACTTTGCAATGAGGGTGACATTGTGAAGTCTTAGAGCTTTCTGGAAACTATTTTGACTGCAGATTCGACAGCTAATACACTTCAAAGTCTCCAGTTGCCCAACTGCAGCTCAGTAAGGGGCACTGCTGCTGTCAGCTGCTCAGGCTGAGGCCAGAGTACCATCAAAACCGTACCTCATTATTTACTAAAAGGAAACAAGGTACTTCTATGGTCAGAACTTTACACACACAACTTTATCAAGGCAATTACTCCTGTTTGAGGTTATCACTCACCATCGCCTTAAGCCGAGGCAGATGCAGAGCCACTGCTGAGAACAGGGCAGCTCTGTGGTCTGCCACTCCTCCTCCCTCCTCCTCACCATCTGCACCAGCTTCTGCTTCTGGCCACAAGCAACAGAAAAGATTGCTTCTCTATAGCGGGACCTTTTGCAACTGCTTAAAGGAAAAGAAAAGCTCCGAGAGGCATTCAGGCCCAAGACGTGCTCTGGCTTCACACGCGTTAACAACTCAGCACAGGGAAGGTGCAGGGAAACAGACCATCTTCAAATTCATTAGCGTTGTACAAGCCATTATACAAATTACTCATCCTGTCTGGAAGCCACATTTGCTGTAGATGGACACACTACAGACATTTAACCTGTATTTCAAACTAGTAATTCTGTTAATCGTGTCACATCCTCAAGCTGTGTGTTCTGAAGAATAAAATAGCCACATCAGGATGAACTACCTTCTTCACGTGTAAAGCTGGAATGGAAAAAGGCAATGGAAATCTAGCCACACCATACTTCTATACAAAATTAAGTAGTCAAATTCTCTGGATAAAAAGCATCCTTTTTAACATCCCTAGAAATCTGAGCCTTGGTTTCTAGCCAGTGAACGATTATCACCTTCCAGGTAATGAAGACAAGAAAACTGGCAGAAATACAAGTCTGTGGTGAAAATTCCTGTAACCAGTGTATTGTATGCAAGCGTATTAAAACAAAAGCCCAAAACACATAACTTCCAGCACATTACAAAAACACCAAATACTTGCCTAACAATCAGGAGCATGAATTTCACTAGGGCTGCACAATTCTGTTCATTTACTTAAGCGGTAGCACAGTCTAGGCTTTAAGAAATACAGTTATTTCCCTGTAAGTACAACTTAAAACCCTATTATATGTGCAAAAAGTCAGACAGTCATGCTGCAAAAACCTGCGGCTTTTACTGAGCCAAAGTATATTCCCATTGTGATTATTTCTGACCTGATTAAAGAAATGCTTGCATATTACTGCTATTCCTATGCATTATAATAACTGAGAAACTTCACTTGAAGTCAGAAATGCAGTGAGCAACAAAATACTACCAGCCAATTACTGCATTCACTAGTACATGATTAATACCACCTCTTATAATTGAGGATGATTAAATACACTGGAGAGAAAGGTCAGGAAAGATTTAAAAAATAATAAAAATATATTAACTAGGGACAGGCAAGGATATAAGAGAGAAAGCAGAGCTAATAAATAACTAAAAGAGAAATAAACACTGTAAATTTCATAAGGACTTAATTATTTTATTTATCTGCAAGGAAACAAGAAGCTAGAATGCTTGCAAACATGCTTGCATCTGCAAGAATGTCTGAAGCTAGTGGAAGCATTATCTGTTTTGTCAAAGCATTCTAATTAGAAATAACTTGGAGTCATGAACATTTAGACAAACATAATCAGCAAGCTTGAAATGCCAGTAACATGAAAAAATATGGCTTATTTATATTCACAAAAGGTTAAACTGATGTTTTAGTACTGAATAAGTCCTCCATCAGCAGTTCCATAAGCTTCATGAAGACAACCTCAACATTGTCAGGTCTTCTGTTTTATTTATTTTCAGCCCCGCTTACACCACAAAATGTGTCCAAACTGTTCCAGTATTGTCTAATTTTTACTGCTATTGTGATCCCAACTCTTGATTGTACATTCTGAATGAAAGAAATGCAGCATTTCTGGATGTAAACAAATTCTATGGGAAAAGGGTTATTCGCTTGCGACTTCCAGGAAGCCAAATTTAAGTCTCATAATTACTTCTCTTAAAGCTCTATAGCTACGTGTACTTAGTGCATTGTGTCCCAAGAACAGCTGCCGTAATGGTCATGGTCTTGACATTCTACTGCTACTTCTTTTCATGTAAGATCAATGCAAAGCCTCACCCTTCCTACTCATCCCTGAACATAGACTTATTAGCTGAACTTCCACCTATCTACCGAAGCATGAGTTTAGCCACAATAACCTAACCGTACAATCTCCCAATCAATTCAGGAGAGCATTAAGTAGCACTGAAACTACACAAAACTGTATCAGCCCACCCCCTTACCAAACACTACAAGAGCTGTAGCAAGGGCAGGACAAGAGTGGGTGGCTTTCCAAGTGCTAACTAGAAGATAGAAAGCGGCCTCTTGTCTGGGCAGTTACAACACAAGATTTGTTGAGGCCCAAGCAGGAAGTCTAGTAAATCAGGTGATGGATTTTGCCCAATAGTGTCCAAACTTCTTGCACAATAGTGTCCAAATCTTCCCTAAAAAACTGAGTTTCTAGTAACTTGGTACCTACTCTTCAGATGTTTATCCTGTTTTGAAAGGAACTGACACGCTACTAAGAGGCTTATGCTACTGTTGAACACCTAAGCACAGTTTAAGAGTAATCACCTGGATTAAGCCAAAACTATCTGAAAATTAGCAATATGGAGGAAGACAGTAGGAAGTCCAGAGATCTAAGTTTCTCTCATGGAAAAAAAAAACAAACCAAGTTTCCTCCAAATTCTATTAAACACTATCCTCTCAAGTTAATTACACACTTGTGGTTTAGTATCTTTTCCCCTCTCCCGTCACAGTGGTAACAGCGTTGTGAATTCTTTGCAGCTGCAGAATAGTACAAGAACTTCATACTGAAATTCTGTTCTGGGCAGATGAGCTCTAAAGGTTAGACATCAGGCCAGCCTTTACTGTGGTGAGCCGCTGCTGAAATACTGCAAACACTTGATAACCCAGTGCTGTACAAAGAAAAAAAAAAAAACTTTTGTTGAAGTCAGGAGGACTGTTTTGCTGAAGAAATTTGTTTTCTTTCTGTAAGAAGGTGCTGGCAATAAAAAAAAAGGCAAATATCAGAAGGTTATCAGAATTATCTTTGAAGAGTGGAATCTTGGCAAAATATAGGATACAGATCAGGTTCTATTAAAGGATCAGTTTAAATACATATGCTAGCAAAATGCAAAAATGCAGGTTTTTTTTTCTTGCAAAGCTATTTTCCAGACACAGGCAAAAAATATTTTAATTTCAACAGAAGAAGGTAGACCATGTTCTGGGAATAATGAAGATTTAAAGCATACAAGGCTATTATTTCTCCCTGTGTGGGAACATTTCTGAGATTACCAAACAAATATTATCCTCCCTTTCATAGCATTTAGTGCACAGAGTAAATAAATCATCGCGTAAATAGGGCTGGTATAAATTATAGTTAGCAAAAAGTGTATTGATACTGCTCTTCTTGTTCAATGGCCTCACAACATTTGATGGTGAAGTTAAACAGATGAAACAATAACAAACTTAAAACGGGCTGGCAAAACACTTGCTACGAACTAGAAAATATTTAAATTCTTGGTAGATATACTACCTTACACAGTAATACAGAGCAAGGTTTCCAAATTGTGGTATGGATAACACAGAGTATGTGAACAACTTGCAATATCACACAAAAGAGCAAAACAGAAGGGGAACCAAAACAAACTTCAGCAAGTTTAACTGTACACAACACACAAAAGATACTTTAAGAGGAGAAACAACTTTGACTTTTGAAATAATTTCATTTCTAATAAACTAAGGTGGGGTATGCAGAGCGTCAGTGATAGAATCCGATTCCAAGTAGATACGTACCCATATCTGCTTGGTTAAAGATGAGACATCCCTGCACTGGTTTGGTTTGTGGGTATTCATGAGACTCAAGCATTCAATGCTGCCGTTGGTATGTTTTGTCAAGCTTTTTAGTTGTTCTGGTTGGAAGAAACCATGCATCTTTCCCACAGTAACTTTCATTTTTAGACCGAAACAGAGCTTATAGTAACTGCTTCCGAAGAGCTACAGTTTGCCAAGTTACCAGCTACGGATGCCGTCGCATTTAAATAGGTTACGTGCTCCAAGATTATAAAGTCTGAGCTTTAAAAGGAAGCACTGAAATATTAACAAAATAAGATTAAACATCAATAATCTCCTCATCTCAGCCTCAGTATACTGTATATTACACAAAGTAATGGACTGTATGATAAATTCTACATTCCTTACAAATGTCCTGCCAACTCTGGCTACAGCAGGAAGACTCGGAGTGCCTTAGTCTGCTGTCCTGTCTGGCTGTGATCTTTGTTCTTTTGGCTCTGATCTAACAGTCATTTCCATGCCGGCAGGCCTGTGCATCTGCTGTGAGTCTTAGTAAAATGAATAAGTCAGCAATTAATGGGATTATCTTTCAACATTTGTCTAAATTTTGCATTAGCACAGTAATACATGAACTGCTGGTGCTGTTCCAATAAAAAAAAAAAAGGAAAAAAAAGCACTGTACAGGACATCAAGTGGCTTTTTCCCAGGCTGAGCCCAAAAACCTATTTCTTTAGAATTAACTATGGTTTCTACATGTAAAATGCACTCAATACAGTAGATTCCTCATCAGAGAGGGCACAATCTAGAACATGGAGATGGAACATGAGGAACATGAGAACTTTATAATCTTGGGGCAAGTAACCTATTTAAACATAATGGCATCCATAGCTGGTAACTTGGCAAACTGTAGCTCTATGAATGTAGCACTATGAATGTAGCACTATGAATGTTAACTGATCATTTAAAATTAAACAGAAAAAAGTGATCAGCTTTGTAAAACTCTGTTAAAAAGGCACAGTTTTGAGCCTTCTGAGAACAACCTCCCCTGCAGTCACCATCCTTTACACCTTTCCCCTGCTGGACCACTGCTTTCATACTGTCACCTACAGTCTAGCAGTGCTCCTGCTCTCTAATCACCCAGTTTTTGGAGACTACCAGGGGCAAAAATCAATGTTGAGGCACCTTGGGGATAGCAAAGCTGGGGGTTACTGATGACTGCAGGGATGGAATTACAGAGCACCACTCATGAGACAGGTTGTGGAGGCCGTAAGTCACAGAGATAAAGTGTGACAACCTTACTCCTGGCCACTGCTGCTGGGGTTTCCAACTCCTATACCTTCCCCCATCATAGGGAGGGCAAGCAGCAAGTGTTCAGGCCTTGCAGCTTCTCCAGAAACCTGCCATTGCTGTTCCCCCTCCACGGGGCATCAGGGCTATTAGAAGGAGCAGACATAACTGCCCAGCTCGGTAGCTAAAGCATGTTGGCATCTCCCTTGGCCAGAAACCACTGTTTTAGAATAGGCTGCCAATGTGCAGCTTGTGGTTTGAAAGTAGTAGCTTATGACTGAGGTCCTCTGCCAAAAACAGAGCATCTCTTACACTGAGGTTCTTATGAGTCACCTGGGACATACACATACACACTGGGACAATGGCTTTGCCAATAATGGTCGTTCATCAACTATTTATTGAATAATGGAGGTTTCTTATATGAATAGAGATGGACAACAGGCATGCCACATCTCCAGAAAGACATATGATTGAAGAGAAAGGTCCGAGTTCCTTTAAACCAAACTCGTACTAAGAACCGCTTTTTCACACACTTAGTTCCTCTATTACAAAACACTCTCTCAAACCCTTGTTTTCACTTTGGTCCTCGAACATGTATTACGACATGCTCTGGGTGGTCCTGCTTTGGCAGGGGAGTTGGACTAGATGATCTCTATGGTCCCTTCCAACTCCAAAAATTCAGTGAAATTCAGTGAAATTCAGTGAAGACGAAAATCTAAAGCGAAAATACAAAACCGTGTTCTCTTCCTTGTATAGACTTCATAAAATTATATTAATATCTCTTTCAACAGTGTTAGACAGAATTCTTTCTTTCTTTTTATTAAGCCTATCTGTAAGACTTAAGGATGACCTGAGCTTACAAGCCATGTACAATGAGCTTCATGTAGTCAAGAACCACATGTTTACCAAAAAAAAAAAAACCCCACCCAAACCCAAAAGCTGACAATGAAAATTTGTACGCTAAGTAGCATCAGCATCTTACTGGTAAGGCAGTAGAAAGTGATCTTGTAGCCAAAGTCAGCTATCCTCCTGTTACTATCTCATTCCTACACCAGTTCCCTCCTCGTCAGCACAGCCTTTTGCCAGCGCCGTAACACATGATAGCAACTTCCAGCTCAAGAACTGCTTCACATATGGCAGCATTTCACAGAGTCACGGGAGCCTCCTGACTAGGTACGTCAGCCTCTTCCCCTGTCGCAGTCAGGGGACATCGGTGAGTCCTGTATCCGAGGGTCATTTCCTCCCCCACACACCCCGCGAGCTCTTCGCAGCTTCCTACGTGTTTGACGACAGAAGGGGTTCAGCAAGGTTTGCGTGGCTTTCTTGAGCTCCTACTACATTAATAGCAGCTTTGATTACAAATGGTAGCAAGAGAAAAGATGAACAGGATGCACCTCCACCTAGTTTTCACCAAACTATTTTTTTCCTTTTAGCTTTCTGTGTTGAGCTGCACGAGGTGAGAAATGTCCCCTCAACTATTATTTTACTGAACGCTGAATTTTTTCCCCCACTGATTTTTCAATTGACATCAGCACGTTTTGCATAGATAGCAATCATCATTTTCTAAATGCCCTGAGCTCCTATTAAATAAATAAGACACCCTATTTGTATAAGCAAACTCAGCTAACACAGAAGAATCACTTGTCTGAGCAAGGGTTGTGGCGCCGAGCCCTATGTGTTACTTTTACTTCATTTGTCAAGTCTTAAGATAAATTATTTTCTTCCTGTTATCATATATAAGATAACCAGCATGACACCATGCTGGGCAGCAGTGTCTAAAATTTCACTGCACTACTGGGGTCATGTGAGGAGAAAAAAAATGCAGTTGATTGTATCACAAATTCCTGGAATGATTAAAGATGGTCTATTAACCATATACTATATATGCTTCCTATGCAAGTGCAGTGACACCTCAGGGAATGACAAGAAGTCCTGCCCTTCTTAACTGATTAAGCCATTATGAAATAAGTGTGTTTAGATTTTTAGACTAATAATAAAAGGCTTTATAAAAAAACATTGACAAATTTGATCTAACTAGAAATGTCACCATTTTGGTCAGTATACATGGCTCCAGAACACTTCCCTAACAAGTCAGTCACTGAGATTTTAATCTTCTACTCTGCCCAGTTGTGTGTGCAGTTATTTCCTATTCATCTCAATTTAGAGCTATTTTAGAAAACATCCATATGCTTTGAGATACGAAATCGGCTACTTCTGTTGATAAAAGGACTGCTAAGAGAAAGCACTTTTATAAACAGGATGGAAAAAAAAATTAAAAAAAAAATCAACAAAACCCAAACCAAAAAAACCCCACAGACTCAAAGTGTGTGGTGTGGGGGGAAATATCTAATTACAGAACTCTGAAACTGTAACTGATCTATTCTTTCAGAAGATCTGAGCAGAGGTTGTATAAATATACACACTGACAGCATTCAAGTAACTTTAAGATATAAATAACATAATATCTCCAAAATGCACAAGAGCCAAAGATCCGAACAGAAGTCAATTATTCAAGACAGGCCAATAAAATTACCACTGATAGATGGATACTGCTTCCCACATCCAACTGCTGAGGCAGTCCGTGTGTCCAGCCAGCATCTGACTAACCTGAAGCCCATCCAGCAGCCAGCTGTCACGGACACGAGTTATTCCACCCACTCCCCTCCCTCCCCCTGGCTGCCTGCTCCCACCACTTTGTGTGCATCACTGCTGGCATGCACTTAGCTCCAGGATGCAGGCTGGGAAAAGTTAAGCCATCAGAAACATAACCTTGCCAAAAAAAAAAAAAAAAGAAAAAAAAGAAAAAAAAAAGCAGCCAGCTTCACGCATTATTTCACCTTAGATGCACTGGAGCTTGGGCAAAGACACAAATTTAGAGATGGGGAAAGGAAGACACGACTCCCTTTCCAGAAACAAGCAGCTGATAGATAATATTAATTCTGTTGAATCGCATCTCAACAGGGTTGGAGCAAATAGTAGGGGGAAATAGTAACCAAAAGAACTCTTCTCTAAAAATGCGTGGCTTGAGAATTAAAGTAATACACCCTAATTATGGAACAGGCTGCAGGGTATTAACGGCACAAAAGCATCACAACAGGCTACCAGACACTACTCCATGTCATTTGAATGATTACAAGGAAATATAAAATTATGAACTTGATAATGAACAAAGCGTGGGTGGAGAGGAACATGGGGTTGCTCGACCCTTACAGCAGCAGGAGCGGTGCAGCTGTGCGGCGCTCCGGCTGCTCGGTGGCAAATGCCTTTCTTGCCCCAAGGCAGGGGCAGGCAGCCCACTGTCAGGCTCCCCAGGCACTCCAGTCTCCCTGCCAAGTAATTAACCACCATCATCTACGAAACACAGAAAAACAAGCAGCTTCCTGGGAATGCTCACTGCACCAAAACAGAAATATAAAGAACCCAAAGCTGGACAATTCACAAGAATTCAAGTGCTTCCTGCTTTTGACCTGGTTGGAAAAAGGAAAAAAAAAAGGAAGAATAGCCACAAAAAGCCTGATTTAAGTACATTTAGGGCCTTCCTGTGAAATCACTCAAGATAGACCTTCCTTGTTCCAAGCTCTTTAAAGCCTACCATAATTATGCCAGCTTTTACGTGGTCCCTTGTCCGTGTGGAACAAGAGAAAGAGATCACCATTTCACACTAACTCATCAGTTCATAAACATCCTTACGGAAGGAAGTCAAATGCAAGTTGCCTGGAATCCAAATGGGGAAAAAATCCTTTAGTTTTAAATTGCCAGAGATGACCACTGTTCGTGCTGGCCACGGAATTCACCCAATATTAACAGACCTGCACATCAGGCTCTTGAACATTATACAGATTAAAACAGCTTCACATTTCATGCTATGAAGTGGCCAAGAGATACAAATTCAGAATAATTCTATTTTTTAGTCCTCTCTCCTCTGTTTTCCAGACCCCCATTTATAACATACTTTTTTAAAAGATAAAAAAAAAGAGCATAACTGTATAATGACTTAAAAATGTAATTTCATAAAACTTCTAAGTTGGAGAATTAAAATATTTTGATGATGCGGACTTGGATGAGTATTTACCATACTGTTCCAAAAACTTTTATAGTTTGTTTGGGTTGTTTTTTTTTTTATAGAGAAGTAATTTTGCAATAGCTCAAGTTTTGTCCAACACATCTGAAGGACGTGCATCCTTTCACTCCGCAATAACATTTTGAAAATGAAAACGTTTGAAGGCCCAAAAAAAAGGCTGCTCAAAGCCAAACCGCAGCTACCCCAGACAGAGTGAGACAGCCCCCCTCCAAGAACAGAGAGTTTTTTCCCCTCCATCCTTCCACAGCCCCATAGCTCCCACTGCTCACTTCTTACCAGCTGTGAGACTCCTTGGGTTTCTCTCTGGGCCAGCGTAACCCTTGCAGCCAGCAGGCAAGCGCACACTGGTTTTATCCGAGGAGTTTGGTGCCGTGTGAGTGAGCTGAATTGGCTCCTGGATGAAACAAAAAGTCTGGGGAAAGTCCCAGGGAGGGACCGGGCAGCCTTTTGGCAGCAGCTGCCCACTGGATCACCGGAGCCGTTGACAGAACTGCAGCCCAACAAAATGCTGCTGACTCCTATGCAATATTTACTGTTTTCCTTAGAGCCTCAGTTTTTGGCATCAGAAGAAAGAGTATAAAAATATTCATTTAAAAAAGCTGATGGCTTGCATGTTGGGGAATAAAGTTTTCCAAAACAAAGAGCAAGTAAAACGTATGAAATTACTCTTATAACATTTGTTTAAGGCTAAACATTTAATTTCTGTTATAATACGAGGTTTGGCGATACTCCAATCCCTCTTGACCTTGCATGACCTAACCTAGTTGTTGCCCCTGGTGTTAAATATTTTACAGCAATCTAAAGGAAAGATTGTGTTTCCTATCTACCTACCCTTCTCAAGGTCAAGTGGTAAGGAACACTCAGGCACTAAATTTCCAAATCCTTAACATTAAAGGAATTTAATTCTTTTGTTTTATAATTATCATAAACCCAGGGGGGCAGGGGAGGGGTGGAAACAGAGAGAGAGAGGAAGAGGAGCACTCAGTATCTATTTTGAATTTTTAGTAAAAACCTCAACAAATTCATTGGTTTTACAAGCATTGACGTAAACCATTAGACTGTCTCTCTTTTTATAGAGCACCTACCACATAAAGAGACTAATATAAAGGCTTGGGTGCTGTAGTCCCAAAGCAAAATGTAGCAATGGTACTAATGAAAAACACTTAATTCTCTCTTGACTTCTGGGTCACAGTATCGTTGAGCCCTTCAAAATGACATTACTCAAAATCAGCTTTTCAGTGAAGTTCTCACCCTGTAGTGAATATACTACTAAAACCAAAAAAAAAAATATCATAAAATCATAGAATGGTTTGGGGTGGAAGGGACCTTAGAGATCATCGAGTTCCAAACCCCCTGCCATGGGCAGGGTCACCTCCCACTAGAGCAGGTTGCTCAAAGCCCCATCCAGCCTGGCCTTGAACACCTCCAGGGATGGGGCAGCCACAGTCTCTCTAGGCGACCTGTTCTAGTGCCTCACCACCCTCACAGGAAAGAATTTCTATCTAAATGTCCCCTCTTCCAATTTAAAACCATTACCTCCTGTTCTTTCGCTACGCTTCCTGACAGAGTCCCTCTCCGGCTCTCCTATAGGCTCCCTTCAGATTTTGACAGGCTGCTATAAGGTCTCCCCGGAGCCTTCTCTTCTCCAGGCTGAACAACCCCAGCTCTCTCAGCCTGTCCTCATAGGGGAGGTGCTCCATCCCTCCATCCCTATATATAATTCTATAAAGTTCCAGTCTTCAAAAACATCAAAGCTTCAGAAAAGGTATATTCTACGTGTTTTCCATATTTGTTATGGGCCTTTAGCACTTGGAAAAACTGCTTTGCTCAGGCATCTGGACACACTCTCAACCGAACATCACAATAGCGATGAATAAACTCCCTATGAAATTATACCCTCCTATAGGCACTGGCCCTTCAGATGTGCCGTTCCCCTCTCACCCAGGCCCAGCAGTCAGAACTGGGAGGACTTCTTTTCGTTTCAGATCAGAGGTGCTTCAGAAAGTGGCTGAGAAAGCAGTCACTCACAGCTTCTCTCGGGTACTATTCAAGAGCGCCAAGGGATATTTGTCCACTCCATTTCAAACCTACCCAGACTGAACCCACACTTGTTGTCACCTTTTCTGTGCCTACCGTCTACATCCTTAGGTCTCCTGACATTGTTCTGAGAAGGTGACATCAGGAGGTATCTATATGCTATTCCACAGGCTGCTAGATGCTCACCCCTCCTTGCCCTTCAAGCCAGGTATTTACAACATAGAATCATAGAATCATTTGGTTTGGAAAGGAACCTTAAAGATCATCGAGTTCCAACCCTCCTACCATGGGCAGGGACATTTCCCACTACACCAGGTTGCTCAAAGCCCCATCCAGCCTGGCCTTGAACACCTCCAGGGATAGTCCACTCCTGCCTGAACTGCTTTCATAGAACTTCTAACTCGCATCTGGGTAAATACACTGCCTGGATAGTACCACGATAGTATGGCAGCATGACCTATGTCACCTGAAAGCACACACAAATAGATTTGTACTCCACATATTTGCTCTCTCTTAAAAAAAAAAAAATAAAAAAAATAAAGGTAACAGCTTCACCACTGTATTTGACAGACTGCCTCTGTTGTATGTAAGCATACTGGAGGCCTCTGCAAACGGAAATAATCTAAAGTAAGCCAAAGGGCAAGAGGGAAGATGAGTTATAATACCAAAAATAGTAGTTGTGACACCACATTGAGCTTCCTGAAAATCCATGAGAGTTTTATGCTACACTTACAGGAAAAGAATATGCATTACAGACCCTATAAAACAGCTCTTAAGAGCTACATCTGTGGGAAAAAAAAATATTCCTACATCCACATGAGGATTCCTCTGAGGATGTAGAAAAATGATACATAAATAGCAGGAGGAAAGGTGCCATTCCCCCTCTGTTGGTTATCAAAATCTAAAGGGAGAAGGGCTATTTCAAATTTGATCATAAAATAGATAAGGAGCCAACAGAATTATTTTTAAAGAAGTATTGTGTCAAAGAAAAATAAGATGCCCACAAGTACTAAAATCAGGAGAGCTGAGGTAGAGGTATTTACATGTATCTACTCCTACTCCAAGCCTCTCTAGAATCTCTCAGATTCACTCAGTCAGTGCCTCCCTTCCCTCTATTTAGTCTCAGAGGACCAGGATTCTGAACCCAAACCTTCTGCAGACCTGTTTCATCTATCTCTCTGTGGAAAGCTTAATTCAGAATGTTTACTGTTAGGATTGGTTTAAGACTTTTAACTTACCCTAAGTTGAACTTTTCTCAAAATTGAAAAATGCAGTCACAATTAAAGCAGTATTTTCAATAGCATTCTTAAAAATTAAGTTACAAGCATATTTGAAATGGAAGAAAAATCCAAACCTTTTACTGTGTGGCGCAATAAAAGAGAACATTCTTTTAATGTGCAGAATTGGCTTCCAGAATTAATGTAGAGTAAGTATCAGTTAAAACGATTATTGGGGCATTATACATGAAAAGCTGAGCTTATGTCAGAAGTGTACACCTACTTCCTAAAACAAGGAGAGATGAAATTCTTAAAGCCAATACTGACTTATAGACGCATCCTATGGAAACTTTGCAGCTATGAACAGGTCTCGATGAATCTGGCAAATGAGCCAGGAGCAGACAACACTTATAAATAAAACTGATTTGCTTTTAAGAAAGTCTCAAGCTTTCTGGTGAAAGCAGCAGCAAAATGAGCCAAAAGTAGCGGAATTCTCAGTGTGGCAGATGAATCAGGCAAGTGGTTCAAGAGATTGCAAGCTCATTTACTGCGAGCAGGAAGAAAAAGCCACCAGAGCATTCCAGCTGTATTGCATCACAAGGCAGCTGGATGTTCACCGGTTTGTTTGCTTCAAACAACAAAGTTTAACTCTTCGTGTCCCCGGACACAACCACGTCCCAAGTCTTGAAGAGACGAAAGTTTAACAGAAGCATCACGTTCAGTCTTACCTGGTTCAGAAGACATTGTTTATAAATATAATCCAGTACCGCCACCCGAGGAATTGATTTCACAGCAGCAATAACCCTATGACAGGCTTGCATATATCCTATTTACAAGACCTATAAGCTGCCGGAAAGGACTCCTCACCAGATGTTCAGTATATGCCGGCAGTTTACGTGCTGGGTCTTTCAATTACACTATGCTCCTCCTCTTTGAGGGCAAGCCTGTTTTGAGAGGAAAAACGTAAGCATGCAACCCTGCCCGCTCAGAGAAGAGAGCTGTGCACTATTAAAAAGGAAAAACAAAGAAATCAGCTTATGTAACCTACAAACTGCTGCAAAAAGCAGGAGGAGGAGGAGGAGGGACTACTGTAAGTTGTTTTCCCTGATGCCTCGGCTAGCTGCTACGGAAGTTTTGTCACTATTAATTGCATTGCTCTTTGTAATTAAAGCAATATCAAGGTTAAAGGACAAGTTAGTAGTACGTGTCTCTGGTTGGTACTTTGTTCTCCCTTTATACTGCATGATGCTCATTTCTAATAATCTTTCTCATTGCATAATCTGTATTTAAATTTATGCCCAGAATGAAGTAAAAACAACATGCAGGATACCAGAGCAGTGACCAAAAAAGTCCGGTTAAAGAATTGTTATGAACACATCAGCTTATTTGGCACAGAATGAAAGTCACTAAAGTAATTTCAAATCAATTGGCATAAAGTAGATGTTGCGCCCCCGGGTAGAATACAAAGATATTAGAGTGAATTCTTAACTGTAAAAATGCACATTTTTAAAAAGCAAAAGGATTAACTGAAAAGAGAAGTCACTGCAAGTAACTTTCTTTTATTGTTCACAGCTCTCGCACCATGTGACCCCCCAGCTGGCACACTTTCATCCCAGCAGGGAGAAAGAAACTGGGATTTAAACTCCAGCCCTGTCAGTTCGGATAACATGAATCAGAATATACCAGCCAGCTTGTCATTCACTGCAGCTGAGGTCACCCCCCAACCACTGCGTTGGTCCAAACCACAGCTCCCTGCAGCCTCTTCACCGCTGGCCACGGCCCTCACATTCGAGGCCGGGTCTCACAACACTCACTCCGGAGCTGCCCTGAAGGACAAGGACCAAGGGTTACAGGGTAGACTCTTGCAGAACAATCTATTGTTACGAATATCTGTTTGTCAGTGAGGAGACAGCTCTCTGGGATAGGGAAGCTAATTATTTCCTATTACAGATGTTGAACAGAGGAGGTTTTGCCAAAAAAAAAAAAAAAAAAACCGAAACCCAAAACAACAGTAAAAACAACTATTTGCCTCTAGTTGTTTGGTTGGGGTTTTTTTTCAAAACTTTGGTGTATTTTTCTTTTGAGATAAGCAGATGCAAATTCCACACACACAGATTTGAAATGTAAATGGAACCCATTTTTAGCACTTTTGAGTAAGATTTGCATGTGTTGGTTTTGTTTTGACATTTATTTTTAAACTGTTGGGCTAGGAAGTTGCAATTCCCCATGCTTGATACTCCTAGCACGTAATCCCAGGCTCCTTAAAAACAAATTTTATTCACCCAGGCCACCAACGCATCATTAAAAGAAAAAGTAACAACAATCGAGTTTCACAACCAGATTAAGAGAACTCCAATACATCGGTTACATTTCTATTTTGAAGTTCACTTCCCTAAGTTCAAAGCTTGCCCCCTTGCTTGGGCTTCCACTTGAACTACATTCTACAACGGAAAACCTTCTCTGTCCAGAAAAGCCTCTGCAGAGAAGATCAATTCTCTGCTCAGTTTTCCATATTTGAAATAAAACACCCTCCCTACCAGCCTGGTGGTGTCCACCTGCCAGGAAGGCTTTGTCAGCCTTCCTTCAGCCTGCTGTACTCTTCCCAACCCAGAAAAAACCCTGATAATGCCTGTCGTACAAGTACGTGACAGATTTTAAATTCAGGTGGGATCAGCAATAAAGTTTTCAATTTTCCCACAAGCAACATAGTAGGCTGGAAAACTCTAAGACATGAGGCTACAAAAATAATACAAGAAGAAATTGGTTCAGATAGCAGCTACATAAATGCGAGTTACTGACCATCAGAAGCAAAGAGATGGGGTCACACGAGCAAAAGCAGGGGCCAGTCGGGAAATTGCGTCTTCCTTTTTGAGGAAAAGTATATCATAACTGTAATGTGACTCCTGTGGGAGGGATGATATCTGAGCTACTGGGCCCTGCTCTCCATCAGTCCCAGCCCCAGGGGACAAGGCAGGGAACAGGCAAGAGGTCAGATCTCCGACCAGCCCTGAAAGATCCACCATGGGCCATGCAGGCAACCAACCCTCCAGCTCACAACAGCCCAGGGAGAGTAACCACAGCTCTGCTACCACTCAAGGAGACAGAAGGAATCTTCAAAACTTGAAGGAAACTGTGGATTTTATTTTATTTCATATCCAGAAGGAGCAATATTAAAACAAGTACAAAGATGTCTTCAAAGCCCGACTTCAAAACACAAGCTTACCTCCTCCTTCTTTAAGAAAAGGTAAAAGATTAATTGCTTTATCTCTATTTGATTAGCTAGCAGACATGGGGATTTGGAAGAGATTAGAAGTGATAAGATGGGGACATCCCATTAAACCATTCCCCTGGTTTCATGGGAGTTTTACCCCTAACTTTGCTTACTCTAAGAGCAGAAACGTGCAAAGTACAAAATGCACAATAAAGCTATATTGGCAAGTATTAGTTGAAAACTCAACAAGAGGTACAGCTATGTCTTACCTGTCACTAGAACATGCCTCTGAACTGTAAAGAGTTAACTAAAAAAATAAAGGTAGTTCGACTAAATTTATCTAAAAAGAAGAAGAGGAGGCATGGAGACAACTAGTTAAATAAAACATCCTCATTAGTGGGTAATTAAAATCATACTACTAAGACAAGTACTTGTCATTTAGTACGGCTAAGATAGCTATTCAAACTAAAACTGACATGTTCTTAGTGCAGAGATTTGCACAGCAGACTAGTTAAGTTTTCCAAAAATAAGTTTTTTCAAACCAAAATTACTGGCTTGTCATATGACTTCATCACTCCAGTAGTTAAAAGTTTTTATAAGTGTCTTGCAATAAGTATGTGGCACTTTCTGTGTTCTCCACTGCTGTCCACTTCTCAACCTAAACAGCACAAGCTTCCTCTTGGTAATTTCCCTGTTCTGCAGGTAAGGGGACTCAAATTATCTACCTGACTCATTTGAATATTCTTAATGTGATGAAGCTAGAGTTGAGAAGGAAGTCACATGAGTACCAGTCCCAATAGGAAACCTGGAACTTTGCTGAACTGAGTATTCCTGAGCTACACGGGCAGCATGCCACGCTGACACACACCCCCAGAAACAAATTAACTCATGTGACAGTGAATCACAGCCCAGCATTCAGTAGGGCTGTCTTCAGTGGGCTCCTCATTACTGCAGACTCACACCAGGCACAAACTGCTTGAAGAGGTTTGCTGAGGATGCTGCACCAGGACACGACGCAAAGTTTCTGCAAGGCGTTGATGGAGGAAAAAAAAAAAAAAAATATTTTTGCCCCATCCAAAGGATCAGTAACCCACATGCTGCCCTAGCACAGAATGCAGCACGAGCACTTCTAAATTTCAATGTATCAGTGTTCCACACTGAAAGCAACCCCCAAATTTTTTTTCCCAGAGAGATCTTTCGACATCTCACAGAGTCCAAGAGAGACACAAACCTACAACAACTAAAAAGGCACCTTTCACAGGGCTCCCATAAAGTAGGTGTGGTTGACTCGCAGTTACCTCCTCCTCTCCCTTCTCTTGTACACCCCAGTACTTCAATAGCACAGCAGTTTGGTCCTGGGCAAAAATGAAAGCGTGCTTTTTCCTTCTCTCAAGACAATTTCTGAGGTGCTGCTAGAAGTCTCTCTCATAAGCCCAGCAGTCTGAGAAGGGGTTCAGCTTGGCTCCCAGCTATTCCTAGGGCAATGGGATTAGCTACTGAGACATCACACACCCTTGTCCCAAACTGACCATCGCTTCTCTAAGACCTTCCATACACTACCCTCCTCATGGTTCTCGGGATAGTCTAAAAATCAGTAACAAGTGATTTTATGAGGGTAGCTGGATATAATTCATACCTTAAAAAAAATCCAAACAAAATCCAAAGCACACAACTTTCCTACTACTATTCACCACAGTTTTGAAAAGATACTTCTATGACAAAAAAAAAAAAGTCTGAAAATTACTTGGGGTGCACGCACACGAAACAAAGGACACCTTTGGAAATGCAGTTATGCAGAAATACAGTGGCCTGGGTCAAAATCTGGGAGAAAGATGCAATGGCCCAGGAACACTAAACAGAAGGTGGCCATCTGCCCCTCCTACCTACACCTTCTCCCTGTACCGAAGAAATGACTATTCTCTACTTTCTTCCTGAGCACTGTGCAAGCACTCAAGCAAGGCCTACCACTGGTGCTTTGTGGTTTCTTTTGATTGTGACAGGGTACACAATGGGGGCTTCCTGCCACTAATCACCACGGGTGGATAGTAAAACTGCAGAGTCTAAATGTGGCACCAAAGTTAACAGCTTAAAAAGTCAAGCAGCCAACTACGAAGGGCTACAAATAAGAGAAACCACCACATGAATGTTCAGGAGTGTCCCTTCTCTGCCAAGGAAGAAGAGATGAAGCCCACAAGTATGTGGTTAATATTAGATTTACATTTCAGTTTAATATTTCTGCTACAAAGATGAACATATCCCACTCCCATCATTCCTCCTTGCATCTCTATCGTGTTCCTCCCTTACAAAAATGTCCAGCCCATGATAAGCCAATGCAACCTAGCAGGTAAAGAAATCTTTTGTTTGAGGTGATCAAGCCAAATCAGCTTTTTGTCCTGTGTGACAAGGTCCAAGAGGCATGTGGTGATCAAGGGCAGCATAGCTCAGTACAGAGGGATGGGTCATGACGGCCCTTCCCAATGCCAGGTTGTCGCATCAACTCAGCTCTGACATCTCATCCAGGGACAGCACCATGTGTCAGCTCAAGGTCTGCAGAGGCTGATGATGACTGAATGCAGTAGCTGTGAAGCGTTTAAGGACCCTTGAATGGGTCCACGAAGGATGACATTCATATGTGGCGGCTCAATATCCTCAAGGGAGACAAGGTGAGAAAGTCCATGTGCAGTCCAAGAGCTCCCTTATGCCAAGCCAGAGGAACATCCTGCTCTTCCCCTCCTTGCCTGGCACTGCAGCAAGCCAGTTCAGCTCACTAATCTGCCAGAAACATAATAATATTTTTTTGGATTGTTCCATTATCTTAGCAGGTTGAGGTAGCTCATGGGGTCAGATGAAAATCCATATCAACAGAAGGAGAAAGTGGAAGAGGAGAACAAAAGCTATCCGGGAAGCAGACCTAGTTATTTAATGTTCTGTTAAGCTGCATCCTTCAAGCTTTGCCACACAGGCATATGAGGAAAGGAGAAACAGCTGTGTGACAACTCAAGATTTGTAAGTATGCAATTAATAAAAAGAGAAAATTTTCTAGATTAAGCAAATGACCTACAGAAAAAAAATGACCACCAAATGAAAAGGAAGAAGGAAGCAAAGTCCAGACAGAAGTGGGCTGTGCAGAGGTTTAGGTTTAGGAATGGGTATACAGGACTAATGCAACAAGGAAAACTAAACACCACCTTAAAGAGATGGGCAAGTAGCCACTGACAAGGTGGGAAACACTATGGGAGACCCTGGATCTGCAGCCCAAACTGAAACAGGTTTGTTGTAAGGACACTTCCCCCTCCCAGTTCTGAAATCAAAAACTCTTTCACCACTCCCTCCTGTCGCTCTCCTTGTTCATATGCAAGGATTTGGATTTAAGACACACAGTCTCAAGGCAGGTGTGATGAACACCTCCATGCCAATTATTAGAAAGTAAACAGTATTTTTCCATCTTTTAAATTTTTTTTTCCAGCTCAGCTGTATCACATGCCCCAAAGGGAAAGCCTGTGGCCGTACAAAAGCCCAAAGGATACACAGTAAGAGTTCTTAGGGGAAAAGCCTGCCTTTTTTGTCCTACATTTGTACAGTATTTGTAGCATCCTGGTACCAGCAATTTAGTCCAAGAATAAAAATAATACAAGCAACTAAAAAACTCTCTAAACAAATAATTAAATAGTTTTAGTTCTACAAAATCAAAGAACTATAGTAAAAATCATCAAGCACCACGTCACTAGCACCTATTCCTTTAGCATTTACAAAAGGAGTGGTTTTGCTATGGCAACTGAATGTTTTACACTAATGATATAAAGCTGCTTTCTGTAGCTTAAATTATTTCACAGAATCGTCTAGGTTGGAAGGGACCTTTAACATCATCTAGTCCAAGATCCATCTATTTCCCATACTTATAGAAATAAAAAAAAAAATTAAAGAAATCCAGGAATCTGTGGTTCATTTCTCAACTAATCTTCTCTAGCAAAGAAAGGTCAGTAATTGTTAAAGGATTTTGGGGTTTAGATGTGGGAAGTGGTCAAAGGCCTTGCCTGTATCAACTGGGTCTCATTTGCCAATTCTCCTGCTTAAAAGAAAATGGCTTAACAACCTCTCACTATTTCTTATGCCTACTTTATATATAGATAGATATATTTTAAAAAATTGAGAGAAAGCTTCATGCTATGATTTAGGGAAAAGGAAATTACTATTTATAGCGTTATCCATTCTATTACACTAACACACAGTGAGCAAATGAATTCAAAGACGAGACCCTCTGGCCCCGTAGCTCTGCCTTTTTCACATATCATCTTCATGGCTTACTGCTTCCCACGCCTTCCCCCTTGAGAAGGCTGCTTCTTTAGGCCTCCTGCCTCCACTCCGCAGCTGCTGCCTCTTCCCCAGTGACAGTCTTATCTCCGATGGTGATGTTCCCGCTTGCCCCTGCGCTCTCCTGTTAGCCAGGGCATACAGCTAGACCAGCAGAGCCAGGTGATGCTAAGTCAGGAGCGCCGCTCTCCTGCCCCTCCAGTTGGGAACCACGTTGTAGCTGTTACAACAGAAACCCCTACCCTTCTTTAAGGAAGAGTGGAAAAAAGGGAAGAGGAAAAACGCTTGTGACCTGCCCTAAGAGTGTTGTGCCACCCGTCTTCATTCACCCTCATAGATTAAGCACGACGCTCTTTTAACATCTTTGCAAAACAGCTTAAGAGCACAGATTCCCATTTTCCAGTTAATTAAGCTTCTGGGTCACACGCACACAAAACGCACACACATTCCCCAGAAACCCCAAAACCCACAACCCAAGCCAGGAAGACCACCACACGGGATTTTCCTTAGATTCAGCAGTATGGTGAAAGGCTGAACACACAAGTTTAAAATTGCCCTTGCCACAGTAGAAATCCAAACAGTATAAAGACTCGTAAGTGAAACAGGTCTGAGCGCAGTGACAGTGATTTTGCTTCCATATAGAAAACAAGTTTGGACAGTGACAGATACTAAAATTAAAGTACACATTATTCTTGGTTTGACTTAATAAAAAATAGCATGGAAGATTCACAATTAACAGGAGAGTGCAAGACATCAGTACATTTCTGGAGTAGATAAAAGCACATGAATCCTGGTCAGGAAAATAAAATTTTAGAAATCATTCAATCAAATATTCTACGTCCGAAAAGCAGCAGTAGCAAATGTTTGGGTAGCCCTCAGTTGAAGGCACCAAACACACAATGATCTTTCCCTCAATCCCCATGGTTCCAGCATCAGCTGTTTAGGGATCACCTGCATCAGCAGATGCATTTGTACAACAGTTTTTTTAGCAGCTGCTGGAAGACATACTCACCATGACTTTGTTTAGCCTCTTCCTGAATCCCATTCATGTTTCTTGCACAGAGTATGTGCCAGTATAGGCATTTTCAAACCATTCTACCTGAACTCTGACTACATAACTTCTGGAGAAGAAAAACTTGACGGCACAACACATTTGCCCTTCCCTTTCCACCTTTTCTTTGTCCTCCACCTTACAGAAAGCATCAGATTAACTTTCTCCATCAGTTCCTAAAAAACACAAAACGGTTTGGGTGGGAAGGACCTTTGAAGATCATGCAGTCCAGCCCCCCTGCCATGGGCAGCGAGACCTTTCAGTAGGCCAAGTCTCAGGATAAAAAAATTCTACTATCTGTTCGTGAGTATTTCCTTATACCTCTAATGTATAAACATCTTTAGACTCCTGACTTTGTCTTGTTAGGGCCAATTTAATTTGGCACTTATTTTCAGCAAATTGGAACCTTCTTTACAGAGTTTTTTCTCCCCTGCCATTCAGATATAGCACTGCTTTTTCCCAGTCCATCCAGCCTTGTGTATCTGAAACAGCCACCAAAAAGTGATCAAAAGGAATTCCTCAAATCAATTTCATTCAAAAAAAAGAAAGTAACAGACAGTCGTGGCAAATAAGAGAATGTAGAAATATATTTCGGCTTTTGGTGCAATAAGGGTCCAAGATCAAAGACAGCTCTTTTATATAGTGAAGTTGTGCTGATAGTTAAACACAGACTTCACAGAGACCACATCAGCTCTAATGAAACCATAATTTCCTTTAAATTATTGCTACGCACACTCCAGACCTCATCAGCCAGACGGTAATAGCTTTTCATCATTTATTTTAACACAAAAGCAATCAATATGCTTTTCCCCACAGTTCTTTTACTGCTATCTATGAACTCTAAAAATGTAGAATCAGAGAAGATGCCAGCTATAAAACAGACACAGTCAAGTTGCATTGTTGCCTTTCTTATGGCAAGAGATTATAAAATGTCACTTGATTTTGCAGTAAACTGGATTACAGCAGTTCCAGTGTTGTACAAAGAGAATCTTAATCCATCAAAACATAACGAATAGACTACAGTATCAAAGAAGTCTAAGTAGCTCACTGGATTGAGCAGCTTTTCGCTCGCATCAGGACTCTGTCCTGTGCACTGTTTTGCACTGAAAATATCTAGTATCAGACTGCAGGAACATCACACTTCTGTTAGCTTCGTGCATCATTCACACAAGCTGAGGACATTCCATTGAAGACACACACACACACACACACGCCCTCTCAGCGACCAACTGAAGTTTTACTCCTGTGTTAAGAAGCAAGCAAAAAGAACATTCTACGGTTTTCAGAATTTTTCAACAGTAGGAAAATTTTGGAATGTTCTCAGTCAAACCAGAGAAACATCAGCAATAAGATAAGTAACATCAACAATAAGTCTGGAAAATTTAAGTCAATTGTTTAGAAAAACTGTATTTTACAATCAGTAAAAGCAGCTTTATAAACACATCCACACACAAAGTTAAAAAAATAATAATCAAAAGCAGTAATTATCCTGTAATAGCAGAAACCAGCCTAGAGGTTGCAGATTGAGTAGTAAAATGGGGAAAAACTGGTGGGCAAGGTGCTTTAACTACCGTGTTCTAGCCTAAGTTTTTTAAAGGGAGCATTTACCCAAAATATAACAGGATGCTAGCAGACAACACAGGGGTGCAGCGTTACCAGCTTTACTAAGGGCAAACAGTGCTCACGCTGCTCTAAATATTTCTTATTACATTTTAACCTTTGTGTTTCAATTATTGAGTAAAGCTTTAATTGCACCACTAAGTATTTCATTTTATTGTGGCTTACAGTAGCTATCTTTAAGAGTTTGTTTGTAGCAGCTTCTGTAGTTAAAACTGGCTTATACACAAAAATCTAGACAAGCCAAGGGACAAAACTACTTGCCAGTTGCATTATAGTGGGTGGCCAAGTCAAAACAGCTCCAAGCAATGGTGTGAACAAGAGCTACTGAAGAGAACAGACATCAAAATTAGTCATGGAAACAGCCTTGGCACATGGGGCTGCCAGAGAACTACAGCATATGCAAAGAAAAGTGACAGAGGATCTTTAAAGAAAGGCAACAGGTAATCTTATAACCTGTGAACCCTTTCGATACTTTAGGGAGCTTAACAATATGCGACCATGTTGAATGCAAGTAAAAATAGCATCAAATTATTTATTCCAGGTAATAGATCTCAATCTCAATGTAACTGCTGCAAGCGTGATACAGGAAGGCATCAAACTATTTTAAATTACAGAAAAGACACTTCATGTTTTCACTCATCTTCCTGAGAATCAGTGACCTCCTTAAAAAGGAAGAAGAAAAAAATAAATATTAACTCACATAGGTAATGGGAAAGGTCTTTAGGAACTCACAAGAGATACTGGGACTAACGAGGAGATACTAGGGAGAAAGCTCCAAGTGAGAAGCTTAGGTCATGGCCTGCAGGAATAACTCATTACAGAATCAACTTGTTCTTTCAAGTAATATTACAAGCTCTTGAGCTAATTTTCCCTCTACTATTTAAACAGCAACTATGTTCAACACTACTCCAGGCAATACACCACACCACGCATGGCACTACTCAATGCTTGCAAAGCAAAACCATTAACTGTAGAAAAGACTGGAATTCAGGTCTTCTGAAGCCTCAAACCCCAGTTCATGAGCCTTTGCTAAGAAGGCTTGCACAGTGCTTCATTTCAATCTTTGCTATAAAATATAAACAAGATACTCAGAACTGTAACCGTAATACTACTTAATTGGACAGCTGAACATGGATTTTATATACTTTATTTTTTCTTCAATAAACGTTACTACAAGTGAAACAGACACATTGCAACACTGTTTAGTACCAGGGTGAGCTGCATCTATATGATCTGCATGAAGTTTAGCTTCTGTGGCGGTAGGAAAACCACAGCATCAAGGTACAGTCCAAAGGACACACAAGCCAATAGATGGCTACAGATAGTCAAGAACAAGCATAAAAAAAAGCTGCAGTGAAGGATCCGTCAAAGACCAGCAGTTGGAAAAGCACTTCTATTAGCCATTTGTCAGGACTAGATTATTCTTCCCTCTGATTCAAAATTTGGGTGCTTTGGGTTCCAATTGGAATATGGCATCCAGTTCTGGGCTCCCCAGTTCAAGAGGGACAGGGAACTACTGGAGAGAGTCCAGCGTAGGGCGACAAAGATGATTCAAGGATTGGAGCACCTCCCTTATGAGGAAAGGCTCAAGGAGCTGGGACTCTCTAGCCTGGAGAAGAGAAGGCTGAGAGGAGACCTTATCTGTAAGTATCTAAAGGGTGGTTTGAAGGATGATGGAGCCGGACTCTTTTCAGTGTCTCCAGCGATAGGACAAGGGACAACGGGCACAAGCTGGAACATGGGAAGTTCCACTCAAATATGAAGGAAAACTTCTTTCGGGTGAGGGTGGCAGAGCCCTGGAACAGGCTGCCCAGGGAGGTCATGGAGTCCCCTTCTCTGGAGATCTTCAAGCCCCACTGGATACAGTCCTGAGTGATGTGCTCTGGGGTACCCTGTTTGGGCAGGGGAGTTGGACTGGATGATCTCTAGAGGTCCCTTCCAGCTCTGTAAACTCTGTGATTCCCTTTCCTCTGAAGCAGTGGTTGTGATTGACTCCAGGTAAGCATCATGCTGCTAGCAGAGTTCATTTCTCAAGTGCTTGCTTAAGTTTTCTGCTAACAGGGGTCTCATGATTTTGGCAATGACTTCAACCTTTCTTGCTCAGTTTCTGAAGCATAGTGTAACATTAAACTGTAGTAAATGACTAGAAGCCAAAGTTTTGTCTAAAGTTTGTTTCCCACAGGCAGTAACTGTCTGTGATTCTCAGTGAGCAGAAGAAGAGTCTACTACTGAATATTGAAATGAGACCTAAATTATATGGCTGCCTCAGACTAAGAAGAGCAGGGGGAACAAAAAAAAACGCAAACCTCTCAATGATCAAATGACTCCTTCCAGTCCTGAGCTCTACATTCTCAAATGTACTGAAGTACTCACTTTGCTCAGATAATCATCAAAAAGTAAACATCTCCCAAGTCTCTATCAGTCCAAATCATATTTTTATATTTAAAATGAACAGCTACATAATTTTTACATATAGTAAAGAGCAAATAGATGAACTTATAAAAAAACTGAGAAATAATTCCATTTCAAGACATTCTGTTATTGGTGTGACCCCCACCCTGCTCTTCTCTCAACCATGAACATGAATTACCTGGGAGGAATGTTTTCTGAAATCATTTGCAGAACACCTCTTGAGTCTTCAGGTTCTTCAACTAGACATCTCAACAAGGAAGGATGAAAGTAGTTTTGAACGAAACACAAGCCCCGCTGGCAGTCTAAAAAACCGTGCCACAATTCATAGACACATCATTAATCTGCAGGCTGCCAGACTCTCACATCTCTCATCTGCAGACTCCCAGTCTCCCTGCACCAGTTTGGTAAGATGATCCCCTTTAGAACAAATTCAACAAATCTGAAGTTTTCTAAAATCTGGTACAGCAATTTCTGGCATTGTGGGAAAAAAAAAAACAACAAAAAACATTAGTGCCTGCATTTTGTCCGCAGCCATACAGAGCATAAGAGACACAAAGCATTTTAGGTGACTAAGGGCCAGCAAACAGACCAACAGCAGCAGTGCCTGTGTCAGCAGGTTTATCCTCCCACATCCAGCATCCCAGGGACTCCATTACTGCACGGGAGCTGCACAGAGAACAGTTTGTAAACAGGCAAAAGGACTTCCCAAAACAGTTGGCCCTTCAGAGGGAGCTGCAGGCTTTAACCTTGAAATAGCCATACTGCTGTAAGGAGACAATGTAGAGCCTGGACTTTTTTGTTTGTTTGTTTGTTTTAATGTTCAGAGTACACGAGTAAATGGCAGGGGGAAAGCGTATTGAGAACTACGCATGTTTTAAAGCTCTGCCAAGTAGCAGCCCGAACACAATGTATAAATAAATCCAAGTCATGTCAAACAGCATTCCACAGTCATGTGTCAAGTGAAAAGCAGAAAGACTTGTCTGTTTGAAGAAAACAATTGTGATCGTTTGTATGCAAGCCTGCTTCCTATATATTGACTCAGGATTTTACCGTTTAATGACAAGTGTCCTGAAAGCCCAGTACACACAGACATTATAAACAAGATTATGATGAGTCCACTGTATACTAGGTTGTATTTCTAGACATAATTTAGTTGAGAGTTCATTCAAAGTGTCTTTTTTTTTTTTTTGGCTGAGATGATATACGTGAATTGACCTTACCCTCTTAGAAAAAAAGACTACTCAGTACGACCCACCACCTCTGCTGGCCCCCAAAGCCTGTATTTTAAAATAAATCTCCTTCAAGAGATCACATAGCAGATTACATTGACCCTCATTTGTTTGCATTAAGCACAAACATCATAGCAGCTTGTAATAATCTACCAAACATTAAAAAAAAAACTTAAAAAAACCACATTAATTTCAAACAGACATTTAACAGTTCCTCTGTTACAATGGATGTCTACTACAAAAGGCCAGATGCTCAAATAGATTAAAGAGTGTCTATCCTTTAAATCCCACATCCACAAATCAACACTGACCTAGTGACCTAAAGTAAAATTTAATACAAGAAAAAAAAAAAAGTATTCAACAGCCATATATGGACTGTTCAAGAAGGTAATAAAAAAAAAATGTTTGCTCAAGACTATGTGGACCTTTACACAGTGCTCATCAGAGAATATAATAAGAGCTGAAGAATGCCACATGTAAAGTCCCCTATTTTTCCTTGAAACAGGTTTAGCAAAGGCAGTGGAAAAGCAAACTTCCCAGCACACCACCAGCTAGCAACCAGGAGAAATCACCTCCAGAAAGGGTATAACAAGCCATTACCTTTATGTTGATATGATTGTTGCTGTCTGTGAGGACGTGCCAATGAGACAGTAATTCACATCCACAGTGACAGCAAATCCTGGAGGCAACAGCTACCATACCAGAAACAGACAGGAACAGAAAACACTCCCACACCAGCTACAGAATAACCTTGGGGTGGTTGCCCTTCCCTCCAGCTAGGTTCAGCCTAGCATCTGAAGGGTGAAAGTCTAATCTCCTTTCAAGCACAAAAGCCAATCTGCTTCCTGCGCTCTGTTAAAGAACACAATCCCAGACCTGCAACTTGCACGTGTGAACAAGTCTACTGCAGCCCAGGAAAAGCACGTTTTGCACAAATCACCCACTTCAATGGCAAGGCAGGGTTTAAAAAAAAAAAAAAAGTCTTTTTAATTACAAGATGATCCATATGTTTCCATTAAGAGCGCTTGCCCATTTCCACCAAGACACAAGTGTGACACAACATCAGAAAGGACTTCAGGCACATGTGTCAGGCTCCCACAGGCACAAGAAAAGCTCATCCACCACAAACAGTTAAAAGCACTCAAAGAAATGAAAACCCCCTCAACCTCCCACACACACTTTTATGAAGCACTAAGACTTGGAAAGCATCTCGTAGGTTAAAAATTTATCCTAGTCAAATATGTTGCAATCGTCACTTATTAACCCTATTGCTGACTTTCCTCCCAGACTCCAAGGCACTGACATTTTAAGTGCATAAAAGCAGAGGGCAGACCGGTGGAATTAGGACTGACACAGTTTTAATTAAAAGCCTCCAGTAGTGCCTTCCCCTGTACCAAATAAAAATGGCAGTCCTGGCAAAAGGGATGCAGCGTTAAGAGCTTTATTTGAAAAGGGAAAGCCCAAGACTGACTAAAAATACCTGCTGAAGTAACATTTTGTCTATTTGGGGTACAACAGCACTTTAAGAAATTAAATTTAATGCCCCTCATTTAAGTCAGCAATTTGAACAATACACAAACATTCATCATGCATTTTATAGGACAAAATTGTAATACTCCTAGCCCCTATAGAACAACAAAAAGCGTCTTTTACAGGACATCAAAGCCTTATAAGCATATCTTACTAATTTTATTTTCCCCTTTAAATCAAATCCTGTCATCAGAACAGCCACAATATTTGCAGAGTATCCTGAAAACTTGTGTCGAGTCTCTGCACAATTACGGTCTATAAGAGAAAGAGTCCAAAATGTTTGGTCAGTTGGCGAGTTGGAAAGAGGGGTAGAGGGTGGGAAGGAAGAGGGAAAACCTGCTCCTGCGTTCTGCTTCCCTTATGCAGCTTCTTCTGAGCAAACTGCATAAAACCACCCCAAATATCCATTGTATCACCAGCTCTGTTTGAACATTTCCCCCTCGTCTCACCCTTCGTGCCAGTACAAAAACCAAACATGTATCGCATCCAAAAAAAAAAAAAAAATCACTCAGACAAAAAGCAATCAGCGTGAAAAGGCACGTAAATCAAATAGATTTGGCAGCGAACAGCATTTCATAAAGACAAGAGATATAAATTGCTCCATTTGTGTCAGTTTGGCCAGTTATTGTTCTGACTTACTACTTTAACGACCCCAAATTAAACTGCTCGAACTGAAACAGACAGAGATCTTTAAAACACATTTCTCCCCCCACACCCTCTTAACAATAAGGATTATTTCCTTGGTGCTACCATCCTTATATCATAAAGCCACTGCACCAATTAAAAATTACCAACATAACATCACGAATTTAATACCGACCTTGCAAAAAGAGCTTACTCCTCCTCTTGGCTAGAAATCTCTAATAGTTTTGGTAAAAATCTTTTATGTGCTCCTCCAGCTAGCTAATTCCAGCCTTCCATTAACGCACTCCATTGCGGATAATTGCCCGACAGCACACGCTCCCCTGCTTTTGCTGGTTCCCAACCCAGCAAGGATAATCACATTCCAGCGGGGAGCGAACAGATGGCAGCCTCCATGGTAACCAGTCCTCCCCAGCTAGTGGTAGCACTGGGAGACTCCCGGGGACTGGGCAACAAGCGCTCTTTGTGCTTCAGCCTTGCAAAGCCCTGGCGAAGAGCGGCGCGGGCTCCTGGCGCTCACTGGGCATGCCTGGCAGGTGCCTTGCCTCCGCCAGCAGGCACAACACCTTCACAAAAGCTTGCAACCAGGTTTAACCTTGACACTGCCAATTCTCGCATCACACCCCCTCCCCAGGGTGGGGGGGGAGGGCAGGGGGGGGGGGATAGGTGTTTGGGGGGAAGGAGGGGTAAAAACCCACGCTAAGATGGAGGTGAGGCTAGCCAGAGTTTTCATTTACTATTAAAACAGAGGGTTCAGGGAAATTAGCTGAGGAACGATTTTTTTTTTTTTTCTCCCCACCCCACCCCCCGATGAAATGATTTTCTGAAGGCAGGCTTATTTCCTCAGAATGGGTTCGATTTCAATCCGATGGGAATGTTTGCTGCCTGATCCCTATCTCCCAGACCTTGAAACTGCTCCCACCCAGAAAACCGCAAGCTCCCAACTCCCAACCTGGGCTTTTCACACCCGAAAAACTGCCCAGACCCTCACTCCTGGTCTTAGGGCTCCTACCAGGCTGATCTGCTCCACATCTGCCGAGCCCAATGCTGATTCAGCAGCAGGCAGAACCGCCCTGCCCCTCCGCTGCACCACCAGGCTGCCAGGGAGCCCTGTCTGGAAAAGGCTTTTTTAATTTTTATTTATTTATTTATTTATTTTCATCAAAGCCATGCCTGAAACCACCGCTCTCACCAGGCCAGATCCTGCACGGCTACGCACCCAACACCCATTAGCTCGGTGAAATTCCCACTGCCGCGCTCTGGAGGGGAAAAGGAAGCAGCTTTTTCAAGCCCAACCGATAACGATCTTGCCCGCAAGTTGAAGAGAGCTTTGAAAAAAAAAACAAAACAAAAAAAAACAACACCCCAAGCTCTTTTATTATGGCGTTAAATATGGGGGAGCTGCACAGCACCACGTCTCAAGATAACGTTAAGGCTCGAGCCACCGGATGCAGAGCAGCACGCAGGAGGGTTGTCCACGGAGGGACTCTTGACGCAGTCAAACTCTCTCCCTTCACTCGCAAAACCATAGGGCGCTCACGACTACCAGCACGTCAAAGAACCGTGGGTAATTTTACTTAAAGCTGAGCCAAATTTGGACTTCAAGTTCCTACACGCCAACTTAGGCCTGCTGAACTCTTCTTTTGAGGAAGGGAAAATGGTTTCCTTTCTCCCTTAGTGGCACCTTTGATCTTGTAGCTGGTCCCGCGGGGCAGCGTTTGCTCCTGTAAAAGACTGAAAAAACCCTGTGCTGGAACCCGTCATCACAAAAACGCTCATTTTTTCCTCTGAATGATCAAAGTTCGGAGGTCAGCAATTTTCTCCCCGACTCTCCCCCTCCAGATTTTCAGTTTCCCTCATCCTCACTGCATAAGGAAGTTAACTGCAGTGAAAGAAAAGTAAGTTTTTCTTACATTGGTAAAAGACACCACTATTAAACTGCCAGTGCATTAACACTGGAAGCCCCTCAGATCACGGCTGACAGGGCTTGAGGACCCACAAGCCGTAGAAGAGTCCCCATCGTGGGAAGCATGGCAGCTAAAGAGGACCCAAAGAGCTCATGAGGGCACTGCGGGTTCCAGTGACAGGCATGGGACCAAAACCAGGTCTGCCAACTTCCCCTCCAGGGCTAGTAGATCATTCTGACTCATGCCACTGATTTAAACCCATTTTCCTCCTCTAAATAAGCAATCTTTACATCACCAAAAATTTCTTAAGCAACCACAGGCACCAAACCTAATCATCCGTCAGCAGCAAGGGTAACATAATGTAAGGAAGGAAGCCAATTTCCTATTTAACTTGTCAATTGTTAATAATAAAAACTTTTCAGTGTTTAAGCATTATGAAACACACCAATAGTATTTCTTGTTTTACCTCTTAAGAATAAGACCACTGCTCAGAAATTATTTTTAATATGCTAACAGATTTTATGTATTTATGCATTTCTGTAGCAAATATAATTCCTGGGAAACAGACCAACTTCCAAATTACAGGGATTCAAGGTCAGCTTCAGTCTTCATTGTTTTTTTTTCCCTTCATGAAAAACACCTCCTACAAAATAACTGTCTAGATTTATGTTAATTCTAACTTTGTATAAAAAAAAAAAAGTATGTTGTTTACTAAATATTATAAGCAATTTTGGCAGAAGCAATGGGTAAGTTACATGAGCAACACTAAACAAGCATCCTGCATATATGTGACAAATGTTTTATTTAAACTACTTGAAAAGGAGGGAGAAAAACAACATATCCAAAATGTTGCTGAAGCAGGCTGGACAAAGGAAAGAAAACTTAGCCAACCCCCCCTTATTCTCTGGCCCAGCCTGAGCTGGACAGGAGTTTAGGAATTGTTTTTAGCTGGAAGATATTAACAAAAAATAAACAATATATTGACAACCTGTCTCCTGAATTGATTCCATTGAAGAGATTGTCTTTTATAACAATGACACCATGTGCTTCAGCTTTTTCCAGCCCCAGTTGCTATCTGATAAACCAAGCCTTTGATATTTTACACAAGTTGATAGGGACTCAAACTGGACTTTAGAAAAGTATCTATTTCAAATTTGATAATTTTTTTTTGTGATGACTACTTGAAATCTGTTCACCCAAACCAAGTTATGTGAGTTTAGAATAAGTCACATTGATAGAAATTAGTCTCAGTTCTCTGCATAAGATTTGCAAGCATCTAAGTAATGACACATGCATGTGACACAGCTTTTGCTGGTTTCTCACATGTACTTTTAGGCTTCTACTAAAACAGCCCTGTAATTCCTGACAAGATGTACCAACTGTACGTTACTGCCAGAGATAAAGCCACACAACAGGCCATTGATCTGCTCTATTATAGTATCACCTTTGTTTCTAAAAAGAAAGCAGCTTCAATATAATATGTATGTATTTCTTTCAACTTGATACCAGCTGGCACTGAGGAAGTTCACTTTAAGGGAAACAGGATGTAAATTTTCTGTAAGCAGTTGCAAGGGCCGAAACTTTCAAAATTTCCTCTTACTTGTCCAGAATTCCAAGATTTAACTTTTTTTTTTTTTTTTTAAATAGAGCACATAAAGGGTAAGGCTTCCACACTGGTCCTTTAAGATCTATCTGTATGACAGAGATGCTCTCCCAGTCTTATCTCAATTGGCTGTCTTCCTAAATTAAAAAAGACTGTACTTTTGGAAGGAAAGCAATGAATTAAATCCCTGCAGACAGCAAAAGCTGCCCCAGCAGCACCTCCACAGATTAAAGGAAATAGAGACCTCACGCCTGGGTGAGTTGCACTCCCCTTACATCCTAAGTGTTTGCAGGCTCCACGGTTTTACATCAATGTGTGCTTCCTCAACATCACAAAAAACAGGACCATGGCGTTTCTTCTTCTTCATGGTGCCCCTATAGGCTGGGAGCATGTGCTTGCCAGGTGTGGGAAAAGGGGGAGCAACTATTTTGCCCATGTTCTGACGGCCACTGTTTAAGTGATGTCAACGTTTGAGTGATAAACCTTTCCCTTCCAACCTGGTACTGCCTACAAGAGTGGGATTTGCAGCAGGAAGATGAGCTATCTCCTTCTCACCAGTTCAATGACACAGACTGTCTCCATCCACTGCAGCAAGCATTCTCCCAATGTTACAACAGCTGTTCCTGTAGATATTTATTTTTGGCAACTGTCATTGAAGGACAAGAAAGAAACATGGACAGAGCTCAGACTAGACCATCTTAGTGACCTATTTGGTGTACAAGCCTGAAAGTTATCCTTCCTTCATAGGCAGCCCTTTGGAAAAAACTTTCAAGTTATGAAATTAAATTCCTTACAGAAGATGAAAAACAAGACTGCTGTTATGTCTTCAAAGACAGTTATTTTCAGATCAGGAACAGCACTGCCCCAATACACTGAAATGCTTATTCCATAACACGGAATTACTCTAGTTTCCAAATATTTTACTCAGCTGTATCAGCAGTGCCTCCAAGTTCGTAACACCCGTTGAAAAGAACATTGTGGTTTTTTTTTTTAAAGCCAACAACAAAGCATATCTAGAGTTACTCAGACACAATAATTAATAAAATTTTAAAGTACTAGGGAAACTAAATTACGTCAAATGTAATTTTTGAAAAAAATCCATCAATCCAAAGGCCTTAGAGTAGAACTCCTTTCTCTAGTAAAGAAAACCCTCCTGGAAATTGTTGATCACAAAGAAACAGTTAGTTAACCAGGATTAACTAACTAGGATTTTTTGTACACATTGAGTTATTTTTATGTCAACAGTAAAATGCAGTGCCTGGAAGAGTTGAGGAGATTATATGAGACAGCAGCACCCCCCTGAAGAGGATACTACAGCTCAGGCCCTTGCGCTTACAAGGCACCAGACAGCTTATACTGGCAGTCCCTACCCAGAAGCAAGAGGTCTGGAGCTGCTTTTGCAAGATGTGTGTGAACAGAGGAATGGGGAGAGCCAACATTTATTTACATCCCAACAGAGGAATAAGCTGTGACACTAACGCTTTTCAAGCCATCTGCCTTCAAAAAAAAAAAAGAAGAAAAAAAAAGAGCAAGAGGGATGACAAAAGCAGAGCTGGATTTTAGCTGAAAACTCAGTTTGTCAAGGTAGGACAATTCAGTTCAGTGCCTGGAAGGGCCCAACAATAGGGCACAGCAACCACCAGACATGCCTGATTATTTCTGCAATCACGCAGAGCGTTTCCATGGAAAAGCAGCAGCCTCCTAGGTTTGACATTCAGCGTCTGACAGCTGAGCCAGCCAAAGCTGAGACACACAAGGCTCAAAGACAGATCGCAGACAGCTCTTTGGACGTGGTTCTGAGCAATCCAAGAGTAAATTCAGTTCTGGGGGACAGCCTAACCCCAGGGGCTCTGCCCTCTGCTCTTTATTTACCAGTTAAGATCCCAACGAAAGCAGAACAGACATCAGAGTAGCACATGGGTGGAAACTGTGGCCATGGGGCTTTCCTTTCTCTTTAGGCTTCAGCAAAGAGTTTCTGAGGAGTCTGGCTGGGAACCACAGGATGGGTCTTCTACCCTGGCTTGGACAGCTCTCACCAGAACTTGTAAACAAAGACAGAAACGGTGTCACTGGAAGAACAGCCTGTACATTCCCTCCTCTATAATATATCCTTCAGTAAAAAACACACACAGTAGGAGAGTAAGGAAATGAAGAGAAACCATGCCACCATAAAATAATTCAAGATGTTATGGGTATTCAGTGTGCTAGTCTCCTCCATGCAGATACAGGAAGTTCTTGTACTTCATCATCACCACTACACTTGGGAAGAAAAAGAGTTGTTATTGCCCCAGAACTTCAATGTATGCTTCATAGAGGTAATCTGAGGTACAGCAGGAGCTGTGGTATTTGAGCTGTAAATATTACATCAGCATCCTTGTGCTTCAGCCCATTGCAGGTGGCTAACCTATTAGTGGCAAAGAATCCAGGAAAAAAAAAATCTTAAAAAGCATTTAGCAGACATATTCACATTGATCTGATTTCAGTTCCTCTCCAAACTTGGCAGGCACCTCTTTGCCACAGATTTCCAAGATCTAGAAACACCTGCATTAGATCCAACACAAATACTTTTTTGAGCAACCTGTAACAGTTTTCTAACCAAGCAAGCAAAAGATTAATTCTACAAAACACCTTGCTTTTCCCTAGCCTGAAGCTCCTTCAGCTGGCTGAGAGATCAGCCAGCATTAAGCTGCTTAAAGAAACCAGGGTCGAGTATGTGATCGGGCAGTTGTGAAGCGTGCCCCATCCATGCCCACAGCTCCACTGCCAAGCAGAAGGAAAAGCAGTATCACAGGATTTACTTGTAGCTGCCAAGACCACACCAAAAAAAATTACAAATTCCACCTACCTCCCATGCCAGCTCATACAAGTGAGTTCACGACTTTTTTTTTTTTTTTAAACAATCCAACTTTACAGTATCACTTAAACCAACAGTAGCTATGTGTTCCACTGGAGTCACCCCAAATATCCTTGTTTTTATTTGGATGTATTTCAGTGTCTCTCAAAATTCTCTTTGCAGTCTCCCTCCTCCCACAGGGATGAGCAACCAGCTTCACAACTGCAAAAAATTGAAAGGTTTTGGCAGAGACAATTTAGAAAAGTCTGATGAGTACTAAGGATTTTGGTTACAGTTAGGGCTTCCAGGCAGGCCCATGACAGATAGATGGCATTAGAGGCATACAGCACAAATGACAGCTTACCTCTTCTTCAGATTATTTTTAATGTAAGTAATAGGTCCAGTATAGCCTATTACTTACACTGGTGAGGCCACAACTGGAATACTACATCCAGTTCTGGGCTCCCCAGTTCAAGAGGGACAGGGAACTGCTGGAGAGAGTCCAACGTAGGGCAACAATGATGATTCAAGGATTGGAGCACCTCCCTTATGAGGAAAGGCTGAGAGAGCTGGGACTCTTCAGCCTGGAGAAGAGAAGGCTGAGGGGAGACCTTATCTATAAGTATCTAAAGTGTGCATTAAAGGATGTTGGAGCCAGACTCATTTCAGTGGTTTCCAGCGATAGGACAAGGGGCAATGGGCTCAAGCTGGAACATGGGAAGTTCCATTCAAATATGAGG
>JAOTQQ010000001.1:63297122-63307837 GCA_026546715.1 Gallinago undulata
TGATGTGCTCTGGGCAACCCTGCTTTGGCAGGGGAGTTGGACTGGGTGATCTCTAGAGGTCCCTTCCAACTCTGACAGTTCTAGGATTACTGTACAGCATTTTGCTTGCAGTAAGAATATCACGGAGGCTTGTATTATTATTATTATTAACATACAATACAACAAAGGGGGAGCCAGATCTTTCAAGGACTTTATTCTTTCAGTACAAGGGGCCAGGGAAGGACATCAGCACATGGATCACTTCAATACCTTGAACAATCTAGACTTTTCATATTTTGTCTTTAATTGCAGAATTAGGAATAAGGAAAAGGAAAGAAACAAATAGCATAAATCAAGGCATACCTGCAAAGTAGGACCTGAGAAATGAATAATGGCTGACATAGAGACATACAAAGCAGAACCAACAAACTGATCTCACCAAAAATATATTTAGAAACACTTTTGAAGTTTTGATTGTCTTTGCTACTGCCCTGATGAGGTCACTGGGTCAACACCAAGCAGAACAGACAGAAGTGAATATTTAATGGCACTTCTGTGTCCTTCAAGTAATACAATAGAGTGCAAATGTGTATATACACACTACAAGGAAATACTCCCCATCCAGTCTCCCTATACTTACATTTCAAATAGCTAGAATATAGGCACACTAGTAGATATAAGTATTATCTAAACTTCACTTTCAAGAAAACAGAACATTTGGGGATTCACTGCTAGCTAATAATGTGGGTGGGCTGCAGTGACATACATCACTTTCTTCCCATCCATAGTCTTGAAGATCATCACTATTTTCAGAATGCATGTGACAGAAAAATAGGAAGGAAAAGTTAGGAAAGTGACAGAAAATAAGTTCAAATTTGAACACAAATCCATCGTGTGTTGAGGAAAGTCACAAGATTCAACTTCTCATTGCAGGGATGGCTGTCTTGGATCAACACATTTGTGTTCTGCTGCTCATCCAAGCAGTAAGAATACAGTACAGTCCAACAGCCTGTGGACACTGGTCCTCCCTCAATGACAGCAAGAAACATGCCTTCTTGTGATATTACCAGAAAAACTAGATCTAGACTTCTCTATAGACAAGTTTGATCTCAGGCTACTAGAGAACTAACTTGACTCCTGCTGTCTTCTAATTCTTTAGAAGAGATCTATAAGTATATAGCTTAAAGCCAGGATGAGAAAACTATGCATATCTTTTTTTTTTTTTCTAAATATTTCTGAGACTCTCCCACAGGCAATAAATTTCCTTCAAAAACAGTAAACTATTAAAAAAATAGGCAAAAAAAGTCTACTTACAGCTACCCATGTCTTATATAGGTATATCATTACTGTGAGCAGAAATCCTTACATTCCAATGTTTTTGTGCAGTAACTCTACCCATCTAGGGGACAGTCCTTCAACCAGGCATAGAATGAACATTATCAACTCATTACACAAAAAAAGGAAGTTCTGAATTTCATCACTTACTGACATAGCTCAGGAAATAAGCAACAAGAAATATTTCAACACATACAAACAGCAGATTGCACGAGTGGGCATTTAAGTCAAAGAAAATGTTTCTTTAAAAAGAAAAAGTCCTTCCAGGTCAAGATTCACTTGACTCAGTGCCATCAATTAGGAGAATTCTATAGCTATGTTCTATTCCACATTATATAAGCTATATTCCAGTCACATCTTTAAGACTTTCTAAGAAACCTCACTTAAGAAAATAATGGGCAGCTCTGGCAATGCAGAATGGCTGGCATTTAATGTAGAAAAGCAGTTCTGTGGTTTAGTTTGTGAAGAACTAAGAACATATGAATAAATTCAGAGAAAGGATTTGTATAAGTTGCTTCCACTTGCAGTCTCACAACTCTTTTCATAGTATTAAGCTGTCTAGTAGTGAGCTATTTATTAACTTCCAGTACTAAGAAACGCAAACACAACAATCCTACAATTTGCATGTGGTGCTCTTCCATTTTTTTGCTTCTCATCTTTGTGGTCTTTATACCCAACTTCAGCATAAGTTCTCTGAGCCTTCTACTGATACATATTTGAGCCATGCAAAATTCAGCATTGAAAAATGTAAGCAGTCACTGGCAAAAACTTTTCTTTTCTGCATTGACTATTGTAGTATTACATTACTGAAGTGGTACTAGAGAGTTTTCAGCCAGAATAAAAGACTTTACATTTTCCAGCACACCACAATGACGAACCCTTATGGCCAAATCCTATGGCATTTGGGCAGACATAATGCCAGCAGCTTTCTTTAGAAAAGTTTTCTAGACAGCCAGATACTCATCGGTCACACTACTGCCTCCACGCAGCTTCTACAGAAATCTATTAAATAAGCCACTGGTCATCTTAGATACGAGTAGGGGAAAAAAAAAAAAAAAAGCCTATTTCAACAGATTTCCAAAGACATGAGGTGTAAACTATGTCATACAAACCACTGTGTGTAACTAACTGCCTCTTTCAGACAGCCTTCTTCCTTTGAAGTTGTAATGCATAAATCTCTTTATAAGCATAACTTTTAGGCATCAGCTCTAGAAAGGGACTACTTGAAAAAACAGGTAGTATCGTTATCTCTCAATATATTAGAATACCAAACTGCTGGCAGGAGAAGAATAATTATAACAAAACTGAAATGCCACATAAAAGCATTTTGCAGCCCCCATATTGGGAAAAAATTGAAATCATAAAATTAGGCAAATAAAAACATGGGGGATTTTGGGGATGTGTTCTTTTTGTTTGAAGAATTACTGAAGCCTTTGTTGACTTCCACAATAGTAAGATGCAATCATAATGCAAAGCAGAAAAACAAGTAGATAAATGCTTGCGAAGTCAAGATGAACTGCCCCAAACATGCGGAGCAGTGCCTTTCACAAACAGCTGTGCTAGGAAGACTCCAGTGACACCCACTGGAGTACCCCCTCCTCAAAATGATTTTTTTTTTTAAAAAAATGAGGCACTGTGATTTTAAACAAAGTGTGGAGCATGTATCTACCGCACTATTGCTTCATGAACTGTGAAAATTTAGATTTTAAATAACTGTCGTTTAATGATCAATAAGACAGTTCTAGAAATACACTAAGATCCTCAGGATTCCCAGGTAAAACGGGCTTTAAACATCATCATCTCTAATGCTGTTCACTGTCTCAAACAGAAATCCTCTTCATCCTTTCCTTCAAGCCCTGAAGATAGTATTTGAAGGCTCAGTACGAATTATAAAGATCTTTTTGGTCATGTTGCTTCTACCAACCTCCAGCAACTTTAAGAGTAAACACACTGGGTTTTCACACCCTTTCTTCCTGTGATTTCAGGTTACAGAAGGAGCTGAACAAAAATGAATGGAACAAAAATTCTGCTTTTCATTTTGCAGAGTTACATTTGATTTCAGTGCTATAACCACTAGGAGTGATTGCTGTGATCAACAGGAAGGCACCTACATCTGACAGTCTACAAAGCAAATTTACTCATCTGGACCACAATTACCTAGAATACAGTAGCATTGTATCAAATATTACGCTGCCATTTATTTTATTTAAACTTACATTAAGCCTTTTGTGACAAATAACTAAGGCTGCACTGTAAGACAGTGATTTGGTTTTATCTCTTCAAATAGTCTATTTCTATTGCTTCAGTAAACAGTAATCTAATTTTAAGGCAATCCCATATTATGATGGGATACAATATAGCAAATTCTGTGTCTAACAGGTTTCAGATTCAGCGATTAATCAGTCCCTCTATTCCGTAACAAGTAGAGACTTTAATAAGTTATGACATTCATACCTGGAAGCTACAGAATGGAGACAGAGCACCCCAGAAGAGATTTTTAACTCAGTCCTACGCGATCCAAAAGAAAATCTCCAAAGCGCATCTGTGTCTCCAGTCTGAGAAGTTAGCACATCTAAATTTAAAACACTCGGTTGTCAAACCAAAGGCGTCTACATTTGTGATTTACCAAAAGGGATGCTAAAAATGGATATAAATACTTCAGCTCACTCAACACAACACACAAGCAGTGGAAGACTGCCAAGCTGACCACAATACACGTCCCGTAGATTTACCACCTCCCCCTAAAGCTGGAGCTGGCAGCTAGAAACACCTATGTTGCTTACTGAATGCAGGGAGAGTCTGCTCAACATTTTATTTTAAAAAGAAAATTCAACCATTTTGCTGTCACCAAGAGCTCAGGAAACACTGAACATATAGCTGAGACTGTAGTCACAGTTATTTAGACTATGAGGACACTGTAAACCACAGGAAAGCCTTACTGTCTTCCTCAGCAATCTCGCTGGAGATTTGAGGGATTATGTTGTTTAGATTTGGGAGCAGAAAGATCCGAGTTGTTCTCTCGGGACACACAGGAAGCCTACGTGAGCACAGAACATGATGGTGAACACTCTTCCTATTTTTTCCTTCCCCATTTAACAGCATATACCTTCCCTGAATATTGAAAAACTAAAGTCTGCCAAGGACCTATATTAAGACTGCCAACCTCTAACCCAAAATTAGCAAAAATATTATGTGTGTTCAGAGGAATTTTTCCATGTTCACACCACTGTCTATTCCATTTCCAGGGGACTAACAAAACAAGAGCCATGTTTGATTATGTTCAGTCAGTACTCACTTTTTAGATTTTGTTGCTCATACACTATGTCATGGGCTAAGGGACAAAGCATCGGGTATTCTGGAAACAGTGGCTCTGCAGAATTTTATCACTGACTCAACATCCCATTTCAGTAGAATGGACAATAAGAAGGAAAAAAAAAAAAGGCAACCTCCTTTAAACAGAAAATTTTTGTAACAGAAACTGAAGCTCGTCCAGTCCATCACGTGGCTCACAAGTCTGAAAGAAAGAAAGCTAAAGGAAAAGAGGAGCTGCTAGAGAGCACTGACATGCACAGAAGCAGAGAAGTTCGTTTCCATTTCAGAGAAGGAGGTGGGGGTGGTGGTTGGTTGGTCGGTCTATAAACAAGCCAGGCCCTGCAGAGCTATTATTAGTCGTGTTCCAATCACACATCAGGTTGCCAACATCCAGTTGTCCTGACACTTGTATGTTCTGTACATGTCCCGCTGAATTAAAATGGTTAATTATATTTACCAGCAGTGGCAGAGCACAAAACTTTTTCATGCAGCAAGAGCCAAATAAACTGGAAATAGCTCACAGAGCTAAACAAACACAAAAACTCTAAGATTACTTCATTCCAAGTCCTGTATGCCATCTACATTACTATTCAGCAAATACATACTGGGATATTTTTTAATTTCTTATTAATACAGAAGTGTTTAGGTGATCAATGCCCTTAAAATTTGGAAAAAGAAAAAAAAAAAGACACCCACTTTCATTTGGTTTCCTCCCCCTTTACTGCAAATTCTGAACAGCTGCCCTGCATTTTGCCAAGTCCATGGCCACATACACCCACGACTCTGACTCACAATTTTACAGTGCCAACATTGCTACTTATTCTTTAGCTGCTTCCTAATCTTTTTATGGTTTAGGACATCCTCATCATGACTTTGAAATTAATTGCACATGGAAAGACATACTGCAGTCAGAAGAGCTCTGCGTTCTACACTCACACCTTTAAAAAATAATAATGAAAAAAGAAAGCATTTACAAACCACAGAAAACACAGATCAGCTTTACCTTTTCCAAGGATTTCTTTGATCCTTACTGTACAGGACTCAAACATATTTATGGTACCGCAATATGTCCTAGGCATTTGTCAGAACAGACTGTTGAGCCTTTCTATCAACCCCCATGACTGACTGGAGGTGAGGGAGGAGGAAGTGATTACTTCTTACCTCTTCTAGAGCTGAAACTGTTTGTCTGTGTGATGATACTCTCATAAAAGACTTTCAAAGCAGATGTTTGAAGTTAGGCAATCAATTCAAAAAAGCCACTAAATACTCAGTTATAACAGACTTGTATTTCCACTCCCATTTGACGAATCTGCTTTTGCGAGATCTGGATCCTACTGCATATCATCATCTTACCCAGCATTCTATTGTGTACCTGGACACCCAGAAGGAAAAATGACCATTCAAGAAGAAATTTTATATTAAGTCTATAGTTCCTTCAGGACAGATGATCACAGTAACCAAAAGAGCAAGAAAGATGTCTCAAGATACAATACTATATATTACAACATATATTCAGTGAGTACTGTTGAATACTTTTCTTACAAAATGATGACATGGAAAGCAGAGGAGGGGGAACAAAATCTTCCACAGGAAAAAAAATTCATGCAAGTAGATGCTGGACTAGAGAGAACACAAACCACAACCACAACACTGTGCATGGTTTCTTTTGCCATCCAAGATGCAGAAGTTTGGGCTTCTTTCTTTTCTGTAGGAGGCAAACACAACTACTTTACCTGTCTTAGATAAAAAAGCAGATGACGACAGAGATTGTCTCAGCAAGAGCTTCTTCTGTGCGGCCCCTCCCACGATACATACTCAAATTGTCTTACAGCTCTAAGACCATCACTGTCCTACGTGTTAGTGTGTATCATTGAATGAAGTAAGAAAGAAAGAAAAGAGAAGGAAAACTTCTGAATGCTTTGGGAATTAGTTCCAGCTAAGCATTCAGGCATCTACACTCTTACAGGAACACTTGTAGATCACAACAGCCAACTCCACATCTGCTGTCAGACCCCCCGGTTCAAGCCACTCTCTCCCCTACCTCAGTTCAGACAGTAGCCTAGTTCTGAAGGAACCCCTAAGGTCATCTGGTCCAATACCCTGCTCAGAGTAGGGCCAGCTGAGATCAAGTTGCTCTAGGTCTTTGCATTTGAGCTGCAAGTGCCTGCAAGGATGGAGATCCCACAGGCCCTCTGGGCATCCTCTCCCAGTGTTTGACCATCCTGATGCCAATTTTTTCTTCCCCCATGTATAGTTCGAATTTTCTTTGTTGCAGTTTCATCTGTTGCCTCTTGTGTTGACACTGTGGTTCTCTGCAGAGGGACTGTCTCTGTCATCTCCATTTCCCCCAGTCAGTGACAGAAAATAGTAGTAAGTTACTCTGTAGATGTCTCTTCTGGACAAACCCTGTACTGTCAGGTCATATGTATCACCCCTGAATCACCTTAGTCAACTGGACTTGCTCCACTTCATCAGTATCTACCTTCAAGGGACCGCAGAACTGGGCACAATACTCCAGACAGCTCCAGACAGATTTGGCAGCTCCAGAACAGTCACTAAAAAACTTGCTGTCCTTGACCTGCTGCAGTTGGTCCTGTTTCACCACAAGGGCACACTGCCGACTCACATTCCATTCTTCATCAGCTCCCCATGTCCTTTTCTGCAGCACTGCTCTCCAACCAGTAGCCTGTACTATTGCATAGAGATTTTCCAGCCCAGACACTAAAACTTCCAGTTGCCCACGAGGAACTATATGAGGCTCTCTCTCAATTAGTTATTCCAGCCTGACGTCCTTCTGAAAAGCATCCCTACCCTACCCATATCAACTGTTCCCCACCCCATTTACTGTCATCCACAAACTTGCTGAAGATGCCCTTCTTTCCATAGTCCAGGTACTTTAAGTATGGAACAGTATTAACCCTGGTATTAACCCAGGAAAAAGGAATTCCTCTCCTTTCCCTGTCTTTCAGGCAATAACTATAATTCAGCTGGCCTAACAATTGACCAGTGTCCCCCAGAGGGCTACCAAAATTGCTCTGGGAGCCAGAGCCATCCCCAGAATCACTGTCTGACCATCTTGTCCCTATCAAAAGGGCAACATTCCAAAAACCTAAGTACAACAGGGTGAGGTGGCTCCTCCTCCAAGCTCAAATACAATTTAACATTCTTCAAATGGCTTTATAATGAGAATAAAGTACCACAAGAACGTCATCAGTAACTGTTAGTCATTATCCTTCTTCATCTACCAAGCTTCAAGTGCTTTAAAAAGTTTTTCCCTGTCCTGAACTGTTTGTGTATGTGACAGAAAGAAAACATAAACAAGAAAGAGTCATGAAGAACTCTGCAAACTGCTTTGGTGGGTTTGTTTCCTAAAATGTCTTTGGAAAAATTTTAAGAGTTCAGTAACTCCATAGAAGGGAAAGAATTTTTACATTTTTTTGTATGAAGGCATAATACAACTATTTGTATAAAAATGAATGGACATACTAAGTGTCAGAGTAACATGTTAGGTTTGAGTTCTTTGGCTTTTATTCAAGGAGGTGGGGAGGGTATGTGGAATTAGGAAGAAGCAGGAAAGCAGAACTAATAACAATATCAATTTATCATTATTCACAGAAAATAGGTTTGCAGACAAATTCCATGGATGAACTACATCCTACCTACCTTGGACCTTAGCTGAAGTCATAAGCATGTTTCCCTGGAACACCACATGTGTGATCAATTTGGAAACTAACAATACTCACAGCTCCCAAAAAATCCCATAAAACAATGGAGTTCATACCTCAGGAAAAAAAAAAAATTGACTCTTTTTCACGCATCTGGAATTTTCACTTATGTCTAACTATTAATTCCTAAATAGTTTATCTAGGGTAGAGAGGAATAATTTACAGGAATACTCTGGGGCAATAGATTAAGATTAAACAAGAGATTATAGATTATCAAAACCATACCACAGAAAACACGTAAAAATTAGTTTAATAAACCCTTCAGTTCAGGAAGGTGGCTTCACTTTCTGAGATAAATGAGCGCCATTAAAAGCTAGAATAGAGCACAGGACACGTTAGCTCTTTTCAAAGAAGAAAGCTCACCACACCACTGTCCCTTCACGTTCAAGCGCACAGTTTACAAAAATCTATATTTGTCTCAGAGATGCTTTGAATCAAGACAACAGAAAGCTATCCAAGACAAAACCTGGGAAACACTAATACAAGCAGGAATCACTGAAGGAATTACTATATTATATCCTAGAAGGATAATTTAAAATCTAAAAAAATTCCATGACAAAAGAGAACAAGTCTGGTGGTAAAATACTGACTGACTTTAGGAAAGCTAAATTCAAATTCTCTTGCTTTATAATGATTTTTTTTTGTCTTCAACATATTCCTTAATTCTCTGTGCAGACTTCTGTGTGGACAACCATAGCATTAATAATCCCACTGACTATGAACATAGAAGGAGGAAACAATCATGAATTACTTGAGGTGGTGCAGATATTTATAAAACAAGAAAAAAGACGGCGCAGTCCTGGATGGCACCCATGGTATTTTTAAGTAGCTACACGACTAGAGGGAAATAAAAGTGACACAGGAATCAGAATAAAAATCAGACTTCGTTCTAATATGGGATGGAGGAAACTGCTTTTCCATTACAGGACAAACAAATATCATCAACTGCCTAACACAAAAGGGAAGAGGAGAACAATAGGAAAATTTGCCAGCTGGGGAAAGCAGTAGTCAAGTGCCAAGGATCATTTTAGGGCTGCAGCTGCCTGTCTCTGCCAAGTTTCAAGAGTTAGCTGTTCTAAAAGTATATCTGAAAAATGCCATTAGGGAGTTTAAGTACTGACCTTGTAAGGAAAAATTCCATGGAGAAAAGAGCGAATTTCCGGGATACCAGGGATTTGGTAAAAAGTCATCTCATGATTTCCCAGGTTCATCATCAAAACAGCTATTCCAAAAATGCAACCAATGTTGCTTTTCTTGTGCTCTCATCCCTACCCGCAGAGTTGCCAGTCTCACATGTGCCCATCTGAATTCAGTTCTGCACATCCCACTCCAAAAGGAACAACTTCTACACTGAGAATGTTGCTACTACTATATCATCACAGATCTATTTTTACTGGGTGATGCATGGTGCTTCTGGGAAGACAGGAGATATTAAATTTCTCTCAGTATTTTAAGATTACTCATGTACATGGCTCTCAGTAGTGCTCTCTCTAGATTTTTTAGAGAAGCATTGGTGATGACCATACTTCCAATTATTTTAGGATTTTAAAGTGTTAAATCTAGTTAAAAAATAACAAAAAAAAAAGTATCAAGGTTTTCCCCACGTAACGGTGTGCTTGCAACTCAACAATAAAGTATGACTTTTTTCAGATTTTTAAAAAAAAAAAAACAGAAAAATGTTTCTGTATAGCATGGCATTGATATCAAAAGCGATGCGAAAGGTGATAGAATCACCTGTGTGCTATTTCTAAGAGCTTAACCCCCTCAAACAGATTAAGGGGCGAAGTGATATAAAAGGTGCCCAAATCAACAACAAAAAAGGCAATTCCTTATATAACATCTGCATTTAGGTTTCATATATATCACATGCAGCATCAGCTGGAAAAAAGCATATCAAAGACAGGTGCAGGAAGAAACCCAGATCCACAAGCACACTGTCACATCCTTTGACACCCCCAGAACCAGCTGACACTTATTTTGACCACTCAAGACAACTAGGAAACATTTATTCCAGCCTATAAACTTTTTTCCAGAAGTTCTGCTACCCATTCTCTTGAATCAGAAGCAGCTGAGCGATACAAAATTCACCATGTTTGAGAGAAGAGGCATCTAATTTTGTTCTTTTCTAGTTACACGGGTGACCAGTACCCAACACCTGTGGGGAGCTACTCCATGCTGAAGGTGGTTATTTGGCAGAAGAATCATAGAATCATCTGGGCCAGAAGGGACCTTCAAAGGTCATCTAGTCTGACCCTCCTGCAGTCACAGGGACACCCCCAATTAGACCCCCAGGGCCTCGTCGAGCCTCACCTTGAATGTCTCCAGGGAAGGGGCCTCAACCACCTCCCTGGGCAACCTGTTCCA
>JAOTQQ010000001.1:63307937-63332920 GCA_026546715.1 Gallinago undulata
TTCCAACTTGTGCCCATTGCCCCTTGTCCTCTCACTGGCAACCACTGAAAAGAGTTTGGTTCCCTCCTCCTTCAACCTACCCTTGAGCTGAACAACCCCAGCTCCCTCAGCCTGTAAGACTAGATGACTATCATCAGGTATGGCTGTAAAAGTTTAAATATATACATAACAAGCACAAAAAGAAGTGGAAGCCACCAGAAACCAGAAACATTATACTGAAGCGGGGCAGAATTCTGCCGCTACCCAACAGTTCGTTATTTAATAGCATCCCCCTCCACCATAATCACAACAGAAGTGATTCAGTCACCGGTTACTGTGTTTCACTGCTGTTCCAGAGTGATCAGTGGGGCTGTTAGTCTCAGGGACAGTCAGACAGATCTCTCAGGCAGTACACAGTTCCTGCTGAAACAGCAGCCAGACAGCCAGCCATTCACTTCTCTATTTACAGAACTAGCTGGCCCACAAAACAGGAACCTCAAAATCCTACTTCAGCCACAAGAATCTTATCTAGGGACACAGGGAAGAGAAAAAACTAAAGGCAGAACTCGTGAGTACAAAGCAGCCTGACTACATTTTTTTTAAAAAAAAACACAAATAATAAAATTAACATTCACGCTGTACAAGTAAGTTTAAAAACACCTTGTCAGCAAAAGTCGTGTTTCTTAGCCAATTCTTTCCCTCTGGTACACATTCATATACAACAATGATACTTAGAAGTTCAGGTCTCAAGAGGAATAAGAGTTCGAAGAAAATTTATCAAGTTTAGCATTATCTATCACTCACTGCATGGAGCTCCAGAGGAATGACGATTATACGTATCTGGAGTACATTCAAGACAAAGAAGGAAGCTTTAAAAATAAACCTAATTGCACACACTAACATTGGCTCACCAGTTTCATTTTGACTATTACAGGGAGATCAAGTAGTGCAGAGAAACATTAACTTTTTTTTTTTGACTAGACACAAGTTTCAGACAGGAATGAGCCATTCTCTGAGATACCTCAGTGATCCCTGGGAACTTCCATTACAGTAAGGCTGTTATTTCATCAGAACTGACAGCGCTCTGTACCACAGTCTTTCTGCTCCACAAATTTCATGGTTACAGTGCATTCTGATAAAAAAAAAAAAACCCAACTATTTCTAGGCAATTACAGGATCCTAAAGCCACGGCCAAAAATTCACAGGCAGAACACATAACGTGGCAGTAGGGAAAAGAGTACAGGGTTAGGGCTTCATGAACTATGGCAGACAACTCAGATGAAATAACGTCTGGAAGTCTCAGGAGGCCAGGAGGGAATGGTAACTTTTAAGCAAGCCAGTGCCTTTATACAAAGCAACGTCTGGCAAGCCTTGAAAGGCATCATTAAAGAAATCAGAAGGAAAGAAGAAAAGAAAAGAAAAGAAAAAAATAGAGAGAAAAAGAACTCATGACAGAACCACCTTATTAGGCTGACCTTTCTGGAAGGGATGCCAGTGGTTGGATCGGAGGCCCATGGGCTGCACAGAAGGAGAAAGCTGGCTGCCTTCACGCCTCCTACAAAAGCCCAGGGAAGGGCTCAGCAGCAGTATGGAAACTGCAAGGTATTGAGCTGTAGATTTGAAAACCAAACAAGCTTGAACTATTTCCTTCCCATTGTGTGTAGATCAGCCAGAAAGACAAGAATGTTAGAGCTCGTTTAGTTCTCAAGCTGCTGAAGTCAAAGCAGAACACACAAATGTCTGCTTTCAAACCAAACTTCAGAAGAGAAAACTCATTCTATACAGAAAGGACAACTGAGAGGGTAAGTGGAGTAGGTAAAGAGGTAGACAGTCTATCTCCTCACATATAACCTTTTTCTATTCTCTTTTATCTAGTTTTCCAATCTGCTCTACCTCAACACGCTCGTTTCCCTTGCTGCATGCCTGTATGAGTATCAGCAGTCTTCTTCGCATACATAAACACACACAGACATATATATGTATATGTTACATCCCACTTGCACTATGACACTTCCTGCTCCACAGCCTATAGGAGAAAGGGTGGAACAAGTATGGCAAAAATCAACACTCAAGCCTCATGCAAAGACCTTGCTGAGCAGATTGTAGACAGCACCAACCCCAATGCAAAGCAAGAATCTTCATTTTCAACCTGCTTAAAACCTACACTTTTTTTTTTTTTGCATGGACAGAACTTATATTCTTCCTTTGCCTCCCTTTTTCCATCTTAAAGCACATTATGGCTACAAACTTCAGTTAACAACAGTAGCGTTTACAGTTTTACCTCCCATCTGGGGGATATCACCTGGGGTGATATACCTGACTAATACCGAAACAGAATATTTCTAGATTCTGTCTCAAAGTTAAGACAGGGATAATAAGTGCTTATTGCTAAGAATCTTGAAGTTTCCATTTGATAAAGTTTACAAAAGAAGTGAGTATAGGATTGGCACAGATGGATATTGTTGTGATTTTCTGAATGTAGATGGCGTGATTTGTCCCAGTTGCTTTAGACAGACAAACAGCAGCTTTGGAAGGTGGAAAGGATTTATATTTTTTTTATGGGTGACAGAAAACACTTCATCTAGAAACAATGATAAGTATATCTGTCTACTATGCTTTGTTCTTTGGATTTCCAAAACCAAAACTGAACTCCCTCTCCTCCCCCGTGCCTCTGGCTTCCGTAAAATTTACAGAACTGGAATTAGCAATATAATTTTAATATACTTTCTTCTAAGCAAACATTTTTCCCTTGAAAAGTGGTATTTCACACTCAGAACATCAGTTCTTTCTGCTTAGTTCCCAGAACTCTACGAGAACACAAATGCCTTGTTTAAAGCATCATTTTCTTCCCTTCTTACTTCAAAGCACAGACAGCCCCATCGAAGGAGGGGGACTTCATGGTTCCATCAAGGCAGCAGAGAGGAAGCATCTAATTCTAAATGAGGCCTTTCATCTGTCAAACAGTACAAGCAGATAGACCCAATGTAGCTCATTTTTTAGTCATACAGGTGCTCTGTGCTTTGAGGTTATCCTTTCCCAAACAAGGCCTCAGCTGCTCTTCAATTGTGAGCAGATTTTACCAAAGAGAGAGAGAAGAGGGAAAAATAAACCTGAACTGCAACATTCAATAATGGTGAAGTTCGGTATACTCAAAAGCATGACTTCCTACCCTTTTTTCTCTCCCCAGTTGTACCAGTATAAAAGACAGTACCTCTCCTGTATTCATAATGCTCCGAGAGCACAGAAGCTAGCACTGATATTGTCATGGCCTCCACACCAAGATCAAGTTCCCACTATACTAAATTTAGTGCAGAAAACATAAAGGCCTGAAAACATCGGAACATAAACCATCTACAGAGAAAGCCATTGATAAATACAGATTTAGAACTGGTTTCAACACACCAGCAGGTCAACTCCACTAAAGATTAGGTGGGCATCTAGTAAACATCACAACAAAGAAGTTTTAAACGTCTGTAGTATTAGGCTGGTGGACTGAAGCCCACCACTAGCACCAGTGCAGTCACTGCACCACCGGGCAACTATTAAGTTAGAGCAGTCCTGGCAGCAGTCATTGCCAAAAACGTCATTTCCGTTAAAATACTAGCAAGATTTTAAATGGTCACTGTTCTCAGTATTAATTGAGAAAAAGTATTTTAAAATGCCTGTAGCTTCTTTAAAAAATAAAAAAGGGAATCCATATACTTAAATGTAGGTTTGCAAGTGATAGACTGGGGACTCAGCAATACTGCACGTCCAAGCATCAGCAGAAGGAAGGGACCTTTTGCTTTACGTGCAGCCACTCCGGGAGTACTAAACTATATCGTGACCTTACCCGGCATGTTTACAGGCTGCTCTAAGCATCTGAGAACAGCCTTGGTCACTACCAAATCACATTAATAAGCATAACAAGCAGGATAATTTGAAGGAGCAGAATTTGGGGGTTTGTACTAGTTTTTCTTGCTTACAGCAGCGCACCTACCTTGAATAAAACTGGTTAAGATTCTTTACTAACATTCCATAGAGGAATTCCTGAAAGTTCTCTCTTTCGTTTACCTTACTCCAAAAGGAAAAAAGTAGTAGCTTTCCGCTTTCATGGGAAAATGAACAGCTCTCCATCTTCAGTACTTTCTTCTGTAATTGTGGAACTAAATAGCGTAACAGAGACCTCAGTGACACGTTCATCATCTGAAGCAAGATTGAGAATAGCCATAAAAGAAGTGCCACGCAAAGACTCATTTTCTAATAGAAACTCTTTCTCCATCTTTGATCCTAGCAAACTCACCCTGACAGCTACAATAAAGAAGAGGTTACTGCCACAAGCCAACTATTCTGATCACCTCCTAGAAGCTGGCATCCCAGGAAAAAAAGGCAGAAAAACAGTTCCTGGGAACAGCACAAATAAAGGAGTGGACAAAATGCAAATCCAAGGGCAGTAACATGCCTGGTTACTGCATAGGCATCCCATACAGTTAATGGAATTACGCAGCAGCGATCTTCCTCAAAGAGGTTTTTAAATCACTCAAAGAAGAATGTCTAAAAGCTTGTTTGCCAAACACCTCATATTTCATATATCCTTCCACAGCAGCAAGCAGTTCACAGACTAAATGCCTCTCCTTCAACTTAGGAGGTATAAAACCCTGCTAGACTGATTTATTTAACAAAAATCAAAGTTATATTGAAAAAAATACATGAAAATTACTCTTAAAAGAAATCCCACCAGAATAAAAAAAAAAACACATTTGTAATTGCACACACACATAATGTGCCCAGACAAACTCCTTGCAGTCTTAAGTGATTTCCATTTTTCTTGAACTACTTCGAGAACTTGTGGAAAACAGGTTATTTATTCTTAAAGAAAGCATGCCAATTATTCCAGGGGTGAGCCATGCAAGCAGAGAGCGGCTGCTGAAGCAGGTCAATAAGGCACTGCAGGAAGGGCAGCGTTGCTTTGCTCACCCTTCAAAGACAGATCACAAGCACTGCCTTCATTAACAAGTATTGACTGCCCTCTCTAATTACTGCATTCTAGACCTGCCATTTTCACTGCAGCACAAATCTCAGCTGTCTGCAGATGCCATTTGCTGAGGCTAGATTTACTGACTAATAATTTAACACTCTGAAAAGAGGTGGACAAACTCTTTTTAACAGATGATATGTATTTTTCAGGTTTCCAAAAATAGCCACTGTTTCCTAATCTGTTGGTTTGCTTGCCTGAAGTTAGAAAATACAAATCCAGTATTTAGACTTGTAAATTAGTGAACTGGTTTTCAGAAGAGCTCAAACTCAGTACCCTCAGAAAAACAGGTTATTTAGCTGTTACATTTGTACAGAAAACCCTGGCTGTAGAACAGAACCCCAGAACGCTTTCAGCCTTGCTCTCACAATTCTCTAATCAGCTCCACTGAGCAATACTTGTGCTTTCCCTATGCATGATTTAGAAACAATCAGTCCTAATTAACTACAGGTGAGAAATTCAAAGGCTATTTTAATTCTGAATAACATTGTCAGCAGAACAGTACACAGTTTAAATATTTTTTTCTCCTTTTCGCCCTTTAACATTCCTAGGTAAACAAATCCACAACTACTTTCCCCCTTAAATATCCACTAGGTTAAATATCTTCCTTAAGAAAAAGAGCTCTTTAGAAAATGATGGAACCGGTACTCCATCCTCACTATTCTGAAGCAGTTTTGCCTAATCACATTAATTTGTTTACTTACCAATGAAGACATATAAGAGCATTATATGAAATTATGATTTAATTTCTTCTCCTCAGGTCAAAAAATAATTGTTTCTACACCACGCTGACTTTCTGCTCACATCCTCAACGCCAACACTTGAGGTGGCTGCACAACCTACATGCTGAAGGGCTCGCTGTCTTCACTTCCTTTTGTGGCTTTTCAAGGCCGAAATGAGAGGGAGAGCTTTTTGTTTACCAGAAAATTGCACTTCTCAGTTACTTTACGAGCATGCTAGTTTGTCAAAGTGGCAGCTTTACTCCTACCTTCTGATATATCCTCTAGGACTAATTTGCTCCTATCTAGGGATGCGTAGGAAGACGGCAAGACCCAACACAAGCTCAGAACTCCTCCCCTTCATTCTTACTGTTGCACTCTGCATGTGTAACACATTCTCCAGAAAGCAGATACTTAAATGAACATTAAAAGTCTGTCTGGATGAATGGAAAGCACACTACTGTAGCAACCAGGACAACACACTGTTAGACTGCACTTTACCATTCCTTACACAGCAATTTGGTGGCCTGCTGAGCATTGCCTATCATTTCTATAGGAAAGCCTGAACTGACCTCCATAACAAGTGGGATTTTTGTCACCCACATCTTTTTAAGGCATCTGCTCCTTGCCAGTTTATCTAAAAAAAAAAAAAAAAAAAAGGCATCCACACAAAATACTTCTGAGATGATTGTCATAAATATGCTTCATCTTACTCCAGTTAGCCTTCCAGGCTGAAGGGAAGAGTCATTTTCATAGGAGATCCAGGACACAAAAGAGATCACAACTTCCAGTCGTTTTTCTCAGTTTCCCCAAGTATTAAAGGGATCATATCACACAGTTTTGGAATAGCCCCGCAGCTGAAACGTCTTGCATTCGTTGTATACTAGGTCAATCTTTTGAAGTATCTCTCTTCACCACAATGCTGTCAAAGCAGTCTCCGTATCAGCAGCGCAGTCCAAAAGTGATAACCAGCTAAGCAGTTATGTTTTCTCTAATTGAGTAGTCTGTGGTGTGAAAATACCCTAAAATACACATCCAAACATCACCTTCAATCTTGTGTTCCATACTCTTTTTTCGAGTGGTTTATACAGCAGCATGAAGCTTTAATACTTACTTGCCCAGTAAGATAGAGAGGTCAATCCAATAAGATATAGTAGCTGCCTCCTTGTTTCTGTAAGGAGAGACAGGGCTACTGATCCTTTAAGGTTTCTTTTGCTTAAAGGACAATTCCAGAGGTAAAACTAAGCCATGAAAAATTTTCTGTATAGGCTATCAAGACTTTTATTTTAATGAGATAAAAAAAATGCTGGGGTTCCATTTCACTTTAAAAACACCCCATAGTTCTCAGTTAAAATCCTAGAAATCTAAAAGCAGCCAGACAATATCCAACTGCAGACAAATTGAAGATTTCAGTCTTGTAAGATGGTCAGCCCGTGGTGCCACTGATCTCAGATTGCCCCATGTCACCTTGAGAATTACGGTCACCGTTCTGAGGGCTACTGCTGATCACTCAGCATGATAATTTAGTAAAATGAGAACTGACTTTCCCAGTCAGGTCAATGATTTGAGGCGTACAATGAAATATACTTAGGATAGACGAAGTATGATTTTTATGTGGCTTTAGTATAGTGGAACACTTAATTCAAAATCATGGGTCAGATGTTTTTACTAATTTTGGACATGATATATAGCACAGAATCCAGTGTTTTGGCCTACAATCTGAAAAAAAAACAGTCCTAGGGATCATTTGTTCTTACTCAAAATTGACAAGTACACACTTGAAAAGTACATCTGCTTATTGTGTCCAAAAAAAAAATACAGCCATTAACTTGTATGTCATCCCTTGTTATGCTGCTCAGTCATAAGAAGGAGGGACAGGAGAAAAAGTTGCTGAGAGAAATTTATTTTGCCAACCAATAGCAGAATCACTGTTGGATTCAGAGCCAGGTTTCACTAAGCTTTCAGAGCACTCTCTGAAGTCACCTGTGAAGTGCTAAGTTACTTAGAGCCTGGGAAAATGAGAAGGTTGCATTTGCGCTTGCTTTTTTGTAAGGGCACATATTACCCTGGAAGCAGAAAGCAAAACTGTATTTTAGAAAGATTTCACTATTCAGCACAAGTAACTGCATCCAGATATGAAACAGACAGTGCAGGAATTATAGCAAAAGGAATTATGAGCAGCAAAGGTTAAGATCTTTTATCAGCAATAATCATCTTTATCCTGCTCCGTAGGCACTTTATCCTCTGTGAGAAACAATCTTATGTCCTACCTGGTCATATTTCCTTCACCTTGAACATAAAAAAAAGAATAGGTCTGATTAGATATAAATATAGAGCTGATAGGTTAGAAATCCCTTTACCTTTCATATCACATGGTCAGGTTTCTCAGCACAAACATTCCTTTTGAATCACAGCATTACCAGGCACAGAGTATTTGCAAGTGATTCACAAACTAAACCTTAGAGAAATTAAACCCGTTTTACTGGCTGTAGGTAGTACTCAAGAGTTTCAAAAAGTTCAAAAAAGTTCAACGTTCACTTTGAATACAGTTCTTTTCCACCTCAGCCAGTTTTCTGTTTTAACTAAAATACATGCCAAGCAAGGAGCTTCATCTAAACACACATATAAAAGAATCATAGAATGGTTTGGGTTGGAAGGGACCTTATTATCCCTTATTAAGGGATCATCAAGTTCCAACTCTCCTGCCATGGGCAGGGACACCTCCCACCAGACCAGGTTGCTCAAAGCCCCATCCAGCCTGGTCTTGAACACCTCCAGGGATGGGGCATCCACAACTTCTCTGGGCAACCTGGGCCAGTGTCTCACCACCCTCACTGTAAAGAATGTCTTTTTAGTAACTAATCTAAATCTCCCCTCTTCCAATTTAAAACTGTTACCCCTTGTCCTTTCACTACACCCCCAAGTCCTTCTTCTCAGGGCTGCTTTCTAGCCATTCTCCACCCAACCTGCATTTGTGCCTGGGATTGCCACGTCCCAGGTGCAGGACCCTGCACTTGGCTTGGTTGAACTTCATGCAATTTGCACAAGCCCACCTCTCCAGCCTGTCCAGGTCCCTCTGGATGGCATCCCTTCCCTCCAGCGTGTCGACCGCACCACCGAGTTTCGTGTCACCGGCAAACTTGCTGAGGGTGCACTCTATCCCACTGTCCATGTCTCCAACAAAGATGTTGAACAGATACGGGGAAGCATGCAAAGCAGGTTGATAACAGATAGAGGGGACGATGATGCTACACAGAAACCTGTTGTAATCCATAGAGTATGTTTCTCCGTAGAGTCACAAGCACACCATAACATCCAGCACTGTCACTAGCTCACCTATCACACTGGGTTTGAAAAGCTCACAACCTCTAAGGAGCTTCTCTGGCTTTTATAACTATGCCCCCTAGCAACTGCTACCTCAAAAAGCAACCTGTAGGCCATAATCACTAGTAGGAAGGAAAAACCAGACCAATTTTGCCAGATCAGAGCCAGCTGGAAACACAGCAGTAGCTCCTGCCGTCGGAGCACAGCATTGCTGCGGTGGTGACCGCGGCCACCCCACCAGCTCTGGCCCAAAGAACGGCAGCAAGAGTTGGAAAAATGCAACAGTGCAACATCTACAGCTCGCCTTCCCCATTGCTGTGCACGTACAGGGGCTGGGGTGAACGTGCTGAAGGGAGAATAAACCAGGCTGCAGCTTTCGCGTTCTGGTTCCAGCAGGGAAGAAATTTGGTGTTGTTTTATTTTTGTTTTGGGTTTTGGGGTGTTTTTGTTTGGTTGGTTGGTTTTTTGGGGTTGGGTGGCTTTGTTTGTTTGTTTTTTATAATAGAGGATGGTGAGGAATTCAGTGAGGTGGTGTGGGAAAGGGAAATAAGGTTGTTCGAAATTCAAATACGAAGTCAAAGAAATTACTGCATTGACTGTGCCTGCCCGTTTTGAGCAGGACTCCTACCTGTGTACTGACACTGAGCTAAAATATCATCTGTCAAGATTTCCAACATATCATTGGATCTCATGCAATTTTTTATTGATATTTGTCAATTAAGAGCAATATGCAGCTGCTCATATTTTAAGTTTCCATAGGTACCATGTACTAATATTGAATTTCCACATTTTCAACACAGCATGGCACAGTTCTGCCTACATACCAAACCGGTGGAAGTTTTGAAAGATATTGAAGTTGAGTAAAATTACTTAACTATAAATTACCTTACTAGCTTTATTATATTAAAATTAACTTAAGTGAAGTTGAATAAATTCAGCTTTATATTTCAAAAATCAGATTATTGTCATAGATAGAGTTAGAATATAAAGTTACCTTCACTTAACTCTGAGGAGCTGAAAAACACAGGTGTGTATTTATTTCTTCTTTGAATTCAAACACCTAATTTAGAATTAACAGAATAAGTACACACCTGCTTAATATGAGATAAGTGACTCGGAGATGACATGCAGACATTCTCCACAGTCCGCTGATCAGGAAATAAATATTATGCATCTTTTCAGAAAGTTATTTTGCCTGTATATTCCTGAAGGACTCTGCTAAGTCCTAATTAGGGAATAGGATAGTATTTAAACAAAACAACACGACCAAAAACCTCAACACAACTTCCAAGTAAATAGGGAGAAAATAGTAAAAGAGCTGGCTTTATTCTTCTTAGGATGGTCTGCTGAGGGTAAGTAAATACAGGGAGCAACCAGTTGACAGAACAAGCCAATCGGTCTAAGGTCTCATCAAGAAATACCTCTCATTGATTCAATATGCTGTGCAAAAAGGATATTCAGCTTATTTCTTTTACATTAATTATCATAGGTACCCCAATAGCAGAATCAAAAAAAAAAAAAAAAAGCGGCCTATAGCAGTTTGCTGCTCAATTGAGTTATTGGTAGTGAATTCTTTGATGATTTCTTATGGTACCCAAATGGATCTGGATCTCACCATGCTATGTAACATATAAGCAAAATAAGAGATGATCATTCTGAAGAAGGGATTATTGTATTTTGATTACTCATGCAACTCATTCAGAGCAGAAAGAGGTTTTGGGTTTTTTTGTGTTGTTTTTTTTTTTTTCTTTCTATACCATGGTGAGGAGGCCAGGAAGAACACGGGAACAGGACAATCTCAGTGGACATGGCCCCAGTGCCACATGGGCTGGTGCCTCGTGTCCCAGTGCCTCAAGACCCCGCAGAAGACAGCGGCTGCAGCAAACAGCATCCTTCAGATCGCCCGCAGAAAAATCAGCCAGAGGGCACGCTGCCACCACACAGCACTGATAAAAAACGTGGTTGGAGTGACCATTTGAAAAGTAAAAACTTCAACTTTAAACAACATTTGATGCCTTGAAATATTTCTGATTTGACTGCTGTAGTAATAGACAAATGCAAGTCACCGCTCAGTTATTACAAAGATTTTTAATGAAGACTTCTGACCACTAGAGACTTACCTATTAAATTATCTTTCAATATCAGACATGCATTAACTAGTAACTTCAACATGCAAAATTCATTCAGTTTACATTTTCTACACAAATTCAATATGGTACAGAAAAGAAAAAAATAGCCTTGTCATCAATAGAAAGTTGATGTGTCCAGAGAAGGGCAACAAAGCTGGTGAAGGGTCTGGAGAACAAGTCTTATGAGGAACCACTAGGGAAACTGGGGTTGTTTAGCCTGGAGAAAAGGAGGCTGAGGGGAGACCTTACCACTGTCTAAAACTCCCTGAAAGGAGGGTGTAGAGAGGTGGGGATCAGTCTCTTCTCCCAAGTCACAGGTGACAGGATGAGAGGAAAGGGCTTCAAGCTGCACCAGGGGAGGTTTAGATACTGGGAAAAAAATTCTTCATTGGAAGGGTTGTCAAGCACTGGAACAGGCTGCCCAGGGAAGTGGTTGAGTCACCATCCCTGAAGGTATTCAAAGGACACAGATGTGGTGCTGAAGGACACGGTTTAGTAGTAACTTGGCAGTGTTAGGTTAACAGCTAGACTTGATGATCTAAAAGGTCTCTTCCAACCTTAATGACTGATTCTACTCCAATGCCAGCACTAAAAACTGGCAACTTGATTGTGTCCATCTACTGCCTTTGACCTGATGCTTTCAGTAGCCACTGTGTTAACAGGATAGGTAGACAGCATTACTTAAACATATATGTGGGCAGATAATCCTGAAGAGCAACCTCAATTTTTGCAGCCTGTGCAGCAGGAGTGCTGTGAGCTGGCAGACAGCTACCATTAGACACATTCTCCTCAGAGACCTTTACATTTTCTTAATCACAATTTTTATTTCCTTATTGTCTACTTTAGCTTTTGAAGCATTCCTAATTTTCCAGGAACTTTTAAGTAAGATTGTGTAGATTGCCATTACGTCCCAAATGGTCAAACGCTGACCCAATGCCATTTGTGTAAATAACAATTTAAAAAAATATAATAATAATCCCTCCCCCAGTAGTTTCTCTCTGTGGTAACCCACCTATAACCTTTCAAACAACAACAGCAACCCCAAAATATGGATATCATACCCTTTTATTTTACATAACACAGAAGTGTCTCAATTGACCTGCAAGGTCAAGGTCACAGTCTCTCAAATTGATTTCAAATTTGCTAAAAGACTTTAACTCACCTTAGTTTAAAAAAGTAAAAAAATCATGTTTTCCACAACAGCATTAGAAACCAACCAACCAACCCACCCACGCTAACAGGAACCATGTGACAGCTAAGGACCACACTCCCCAAACAATTAATTATATAATCATAATTTAAGCAGCAGATTATTCAATAGCATAACATCCACATATAGAAAAAAAGATAGGGGAAGAAGACGGTATACATTCCACAAAAAATCCATAGATCATTTGCTTCTATGTTCCTGAATATATGTCTTTCAAGAGCTCCAAGTAAAAATGGAGGTCCCTCATTAGCGCAGGATTACCTAGTTTTATTCTATGTGGCTTGTTGCAGCTGCTGTTCAGCAGTTCAGAAGTTTTCATTTGAAGTTTGAAACACTTACCAGCTATCAGAATTCCCCTGCCTTCTCTCAATGTAAACCACACCAATAAAATATAAAAGGAAAAATCCTTAGGATAACGAGCTCTTTCAGCACCATGCGGTCAGCTTGCAGTCCTCTCTCCTTACTTCCACTTACTAAACAGCTTCTGCTTTTCTAACCCACCACACCTGAAAAAAAAACCCTTATCAGAAAACTGAGTCTGCTTCTACACCCTGAGCCACTGTAAACATTGTATTTTAACTTCAGACAATCTGCCCTTCCACATGTACAAAAAAAAAACCCACAAACCAATAAAAAGAAATCCAACTGTAGAACGGGAGATATCTCAGCTCTGTGTATTTCAGTTTTCAGCTCGTAGCCTCACCCACATTTAATCCTGCTTATTATCTCGCTGACTCTTATAAGCATGCACTCCTTGTCAATCTTCGCAAGGATAATATATTCTCACTTTTCATATTTAAAAAGCATTTTTCTTTCCTGAAACAAAAGCTAACATTTGACAGCATACAGCTACTTTGTTTGATTTCTTGAGGGAGGAAAAATACTTAGAGAAATTCCTCCATTTCCATCCCACACTGTAAATTCAGGGTGGTGCATGAATCACAGAATGGTAGGGGTTGGAAGGGATCTCTGGAGATCATCTAGTCCAAACCCCTGCCAAAGCAGGTTTATGTACAGCAGGTTGCACAGGAATGCGTCCAGGCAGGTTTTGAATGTCTCCAGAGGAGACTCCACCACCTCTCTGGGCCACCTGTTCCAGTGCTCTCCCTCCCTCAAAGTAAAGAATTTCCTCCTCGTGTTGATATGGAACTTCTTATGTTCCAATTTGTGCCCTTTACCTCTTGTCCAGTCCCTGGGCACCACTGAAAAAAAGAGTGGCCCCATCCTCTTGACACCCACCCTTTAAGTATTTATAGATGTTGATCAGATGTCCCCTCAGTCTTCTCCAGACTAAAAAGACCCAAGTCCCTCAGCCTTTCCTCAGAGACAAGTTCTAACCCCCTAATCATCTTTGTAGCCCTTTGCTGTACCCTCTCCAGCAGTTCCCTGTCCTTGAACCAGGGAGCCCAGAACTCCAGTTCTCCAGATATGGCCTCACCAGGGCAGAGCAGATGTGGAGGATAACCTCCCTTGACCTGCTGGCCACACACTTCTTGATGCACCCCAGGATGCCATTGGCCTTCTTGGCCACAAGGGCATGTTGCTGGCTCACGGTCATTCTGTTGTCCACCATGACTCCCAGGTCTTTTTCCACAGCGCTGCTCTCCAGCCGGTCAGCCCCTGTGCACAAAGGCTGCCCAAATATTAGTGACATAAAGGATCACCTTTGAATGAACATGGGAAACACAGAGGGGCAGGAGTGGGTTGGTTTCTTTTTCTTCTGCTGTGTACTTTCGTACTAGCAAACAGAGCTCAGCACAACGCTGTGGAAAATAGAAGACTTCTAAATACATGCACTCCCAGAGTCTTCACAGAGCACAAATCATCTGCTCCTGCTCAGATCGCTAGTCTCCTTCCTGGGGATCAAAGGAAGAAAGGAAGTAAATTGTGACAGATGGACTTTTTTTTCTTTTTTAGGGCAGTATTTGGTGTGAGCAGGGAGCACAGGGCACCAGAGAGAATCTGTGGTTTGTTTTTATTTTTTTTCTTTCCTGCAGGAAACTCTCTCCAAATTGTTGCTCTAATAAAGAATTTCTGTAATTTTTTCCTGATCTGTAGAATATCTTCCAAGCACCTTCAGGCAAAAGGAAACAAGGGAAAAGCTTAGCGGTGCAAAGGGGCATTTTTGACACTTACTGGGCCCAAACAACATATCTGGAGTTGGAGAGCTGTACAGTCAGTGCTCGACAAGTGAGGGTTCGGATTCTATAACTTCACCCAGTTTGAGTATTCATTACATCATGCCTACACACATTAAGAGGAAAAGAGTTATGGTAAATTGCTGTGCCCCAGATCTGTTCCCCATGCAGATACTTCAGCAGCATCACCAACACACTCTTTCTGACACTGGCCATTTTTCTGACACCTCTAAAAACAATTCCCTTTTTTTTGAAAGGGCTATGTTAATATCCTCTCAGAAAATCACAGGGGAAGTCATGAATTTTAGAGAACAAGAGTCTGAATTATTTGTATCAAAGAAATTTTAGAAGCCTGTGAAGGCTTTCTGGTGTCTCAAACAGGAGGATCATGGTCCTTCCTACAGTTGTCAAATAACACGTGCTGTTTCAGATGAATGCTGAACATGTATGCCATGACCCGAGCAGAACAGAAGCAATTAATAAGGGCTTGGCAAGTGCCTTTAAACATGACTGTTGGACCCTGTGGGGAAGAAAGTAATCTGACAATTTGAGATGTGCAAGACATCCCTAGAACTCAGTTTTCTAAATTATGTTAATATTTAAGTCAGCAAATCATAAGATACGCACAGCGAAACTACTTAATCCTTTTTATTCCCTTTTTTATTTAGAAAATATCACCTTCCTATCTCAACATTTTTTGTAAGTTACACGAGGCACAAAAAACAATTAAGATTAGTTTTAATCAGGATCCAGTCTGACAACTGCTGAATAGCATTTAGGAAATAAAAAAAGAGGACACGAGTGGTAAGTGTTAAGATTCACATTATGTACCACATTCCAAAATCCCAATATTACTCATTATTTAAAATGGCAAGCCTACTTTTCTGTTGCAGCTCAGCTGAAAACAGTGAAAACTACCCATATAAAACTAGTTAAATACACTGTTGGTATCAGTCACATAAGAAAAGCAAAGATTATATTGTTAAAACAAGGAAGTAAGAATTTTCCACAGTTGGGATGAACCAACACTTGTTTGTTTAAGCTCTATCAAAACACTTGGAAGCAGTAACTCATTTGGGTTTTGAAGTTCCTTTAAATTCCTTATTTATACGCACGATGCTAAGATTATTCTCCTTTCTATGAACAGAAGGCTTTTACTATATCCTGTGCAGAAGCAGTGAAGCCCTTATACAGAAAATCAAAGTAAACACTAAAGGGGGCAATTCTCCACACTGAACACCAAGGGCAGCCCAAGCCAACACTCGCCAGGCCTCTCGCTGGTTCTACACAGCAAGCTGGGATGGACGTTCTTCTTCCCCTGTTGACTGCATGTCAGGAACACTAATCTGAAGATATCCTCCGTGCTCGATACAGGACAAGGACAGGATATGAGGAAGATTAGAAACAGATTAAATGCACAACCAACCACCTGGGTTGTTGGATTTTCACTTGCTTACACCCTTCCATTCAACCCAACCACACAAGCCACCACAGAGCGCTATGGAAATTGCCTTCTGCTACCTGACCTAGCCTGGCAGTCCTCCAAACAGCGTGTTAACAGCCAGCTCAGGCATTAGCATGCCCTTCATCTGGAAGCCTGGTGAACCTCTTTGTCCACTGGATGAGATATAGATTAATAAATTACAAAGAACACCCTTTACCGCATTATCATGCATAACTCAAGAGAGCGTGAAGGTAATTAGAGAGCAGCAGTTGGGCCACATTACCTTGGTGAAAGTCAACTTAAACTTCTGCATTAACAACCACTCTATTTTCTAAAACAGACAATTATTTTTAGTGGTAGTTAACAGATACAACTTGCTTTCAAATTTAAAATATACCTGAATAAAATTCACAGTTCTATATTTAGAATTAAAGTAAGCCAACACACAAATGATAAATAGTTCTATGCACTGATAGCAACTCTGTTTTTATTGTATATATCACAAAAATGCATGTGTTTCACAAAGCCTCACCTAGAATCACATTTTCATCTGAGAATGCTTCTGTTTTGAAGACATGGAAGTCCTCTTTTTTTTTTTTTTTAGAATTAATAAATAATAGGCATTCTAAGGGCAAATAAAAGGAATCCCCAAGAACTCCTGAAAACCATCCTCAGGTGCCTGTCATCCTGCATGACATTCTTGAATGCTATAGCACTGCTAGCCCGTAGGAGAACAGCTGAAGTATAAAAGAATTCTACCTTCACATGTGAAAAATAATTTCTTAATGATGGAAGTTGATGTCCGACTGAGTGAACAGGAGCACCTTGACAAGAGTCAACTGAAAAAAAGGCTAGCAATGTAATTGCATAAAACTGAAAAAAGTTTCAGTTCTATCAAAACCATTTTATTTTTTCTTCATCAGTAACTTTGTTTTGATTTAGGAAATCACCAGCTCTGAAGATGAATGTAATTAGCCAGCAAATTTCATTTCCTAATTCAATTACTGATGTTAATACAAATAATGTGTATATTAATATTCAATTAAGAAACCGAAGTGTCACAGATGAGAGTGAATGGCGGGATGTGACAGCAAAGAGGAAAAACATTCCGATTACTCACTGCAAGAAGTTGTCATCAAGCCCTTCTGATACAAGACAAAACACTAAAAGTAAACATCTTCAAATATTACTGCTTTAAAAATTTTACAGTTCAGGTGATTTATAGAGATTTTTTTTAAAGTCTGCTGTAGACCACAACTTTGATTTTTGATTTAAAATAGCTGGTTTATGGTGGAAGAGAACCTAGGAGTCTGAAACAGCCTAAGGAACTGAATGCCTCAGCCTAGCAGGAAGATACAAGCTAGTAATATAACTCTTAAGTAAATAACTAAAAAGTTTCCCTACCCAGGCATACTAGCTAAAGACTAAACAGTCTCCACAAGGAGGCACAGACTGGTCAGGTTAGGATCTTCAGCCCAGGTTAGGATCTTCAACCCAAACCAGGAGCACTGGTAGGGAGCTCTACACTCATTCCCTCCCTCTTCTGCCTCCAAAAAGCACGGGGTGCTGGCAGGAGCATTTGCTCTCAAGTTTTGCAGATCGAGGCCTCTCGGGCTTCACAGAAATGGAAGGTATGTCCAAAGATGTCTGTAGAAACCTCTATATTGCCTCTTCCTTTGAGTTCCACAAGGTCCCCGCAGAGATCACACAGAAGACCCATCAAGAATCCAGCTGATCCTGAGAAAGCACGCATCTCTAAACCAGGGCCCAGGACAGTTGCCACCAGCAGCCCTGGCACCGCGGGGCTAGTACACGTTCAACTAATAAAAAGCCAAATCTTTAAGGCGGCCAGAAGAAATCCAGCCACTAAATCAGTCAGAATTATTTTTAATCGTTGGTGACCATCATCTCTCCCTGCTCCTCATCTACACGTGGAATGCACGACCATCTATTTGCGAGGGAGGGCAAGTGCCTGCAGTTACTCACGAGGGGACCTGTAAATCAGCTGCGTTATCATCTCTGCTGCAAGACAACATTCGTTCAGAAGTCAGTAATAAATCACAGGATTTCACATCTCACATTACAGCTCCACCAGAGCTTTTCCTTCTTTCCAGGCTATTTAACATATTTTACATTAACATCTGTGACATGCTTAGCATTAATACTTAGTAACTATCACTATTTCATTGCTCTGCCCTACCTTCAACTCCATGTCTTCTGCCTCCAATTTTAATCCATTTTATGCTCCATTTTACTGAGTTTCAGTGTAATCAGAGGCGACAAATTGCTCTGAAACTCATTAAAAATACATTTCTTTACACGTCTGGCTCTGAAGATTACTCTAGCAGTTAAGGTTTTCTCCTCTTTCTGATTTTACTCATTTCACCATTTCTTCCCATATCACCTTACTGTTGTGTATTTGTGGGCTAGGACCACATATCTGATTTTTGCTTGGTTTGTCAACATTTCAGCAAAGCCCCATCCTTCCCTTCCTTCCCCACATTAATATTACAAGTCTTTTTTTTTTTCTGCTAAAGCCATCTCTGTCAAAATGCCTCTTCCAAGGCAATGAGTTCAAGACACCATTAAAATTTCCCTCTTTCAATTTCCTTCTTTTACTTGCTTGGGTTATTGACAAAACTACCACTCTGGGGATACTCTCTCTAAACAGAATTCTCTCTCCCCTCGTGAGAAGTGCAGGAGTTTGTTGATCCAGTTTGCCTGAATGTATCCAGCTGTCCACGCATTTGATTAAAATGTTTTGAACTTCAAGAGCTGGAGGCAAAGTTTATTCATAGATTTAACACCATGGAAGGGATCACTCTGATCATCTAAGCCTAACTATTTATCCTGGATTGCCTTATATTCAGGAGAGATATTACATATTTCCATAATGGAAAGCCTTTTTTTTTTGGTCATAGAGAAAAGGAGCCAAAGCTACAAGATTCGCAGTCATTAATTTGATTAAAATACTGAATTGACAATAATGTTTTGAAGAAAATTTCCCCCTTGTTAACAGAACTAGAGGGAAAATCCCACAAGTACCTTATTTTAAAATTTGCTTGCTCTGTATTTTTCCTTTCCCGCTGGCAAATCCATCATCCTAGGAAGATAATTTGTCTTAGAAGCAAATGCACGGGGCTACTTTAAGACATAACAGTGCAAAATGCTGCAGTTGGAATGCTTTATCACAGATCACTCTGTACCCAAGTCATACTGGCAAACAGAATCAAATACTGCCCAGCTACAAATGGGATTTTGACTTAAAATGCTGGGAGATGAGAAAGTCCTGCACCATGACTTAAAGAGTGGGTGAAAAGTCTGACAACTGCAATTTTAAGCAGCATAGGTAGCGACAGACAAGGGATAAAATAACAGCTAAGGGCAAATCATTACTTTTTTTTTTTGGGTATGAACAGTCTCAATATTTGTGTTTTACTGTTCACACAACAGTAACACGTTCCTCAAGCAAGCTCTCCTTTTCCTAATCCAAAAATCTCTCAACCTCATGTGATCATTTAACTGCAAAAAGCAACCTGCTCCTGTGATTTTTGTATAACAAACTAACTTGCATTGCGGGTGCAAGCTATTGCTTTCCCAATTTCAACTATGCCTAAAAGCATTTCAGCAATGGTATTTTACCAGCACCCCCCCAGTTTTGCCCTCTCACGGTTCATTCTAAAGAAGCCTCTCCAGCAAAGAGCGGACTTGCATTATTTCCAGCAAATTCCCATAAAATTGTAACTCTTCTTTGAAACCCTTTTTGTAGTGCCATTGGCAAGTCAAGCAGTTGCGAATACAAACTCTAATCTATTTAAGGAAATCACCATCCTGACCACCAGGCAGTCAGTATTACAAGACCAACAACAATCACTGGGTGAAGTGGACATGGTTGGGGAATGGTCTCGCCAAACCAACCCAAAATACATGCATAAGTGACTTTTCTGGATACTCTATGAACCAAGCAAGACACTTATTGGCTTTAAAGGGATCATTTCTAGGTGGAGAAGTGGGGGAAGAAAGGAATAAGAAAATAGTAAAATTATATACAGGAAGCTAAGTTCCATTTCCAGCACTTTCACACAACACATTCGCTTCAGTAGGAGGCACATGGGATTAATTTGGCCCACAAGGAACAGGAAGCTCTCTAACAACAGAGAGGAAAGTGTATTTTTATGCAAGTTCTGCACAAAGAAATTTTTTTTTATACCTTACTTTCCCTCATTTTTGAGAGGAGAGCAATACACAGCAGTAATTTCCTATATGCTCACCTATCTCTCCTAGGATTTCAACTATCAGAAGTCCTTGGCAAATCTCAACTTGAGAAAATTTTCAAAAACCCTGCATTCATCAGAAAAGCACACAAGGCAACTAATTCTCTTTCGTGGTGGTGTTGAACGCATCTACATATTCCAATCACTGCTTAGATTAGCCCTAATGATCGTATCGGTTTTCCCTGAACACACTGTATAGCAATCAGATTTTCCATCACTGCAGACCAGCCAACAAAATGCAGGGGGTGACACAAAGCCAGGAGCAAGGGGAACGATAGCCCAAAGTTCATTACTTCACTTTCAAAAAACAAAACATAAACAACAACAGTGAAAAACTACCAGGCAAGGTGTTCAAGCTTCTAAAGAATAAACTCCTGAACAATAAAGACATTTTTCATAGACTAGAGTAACATGCTACTAGAACCTCATTTAGTTATCTTCCACAGCAAGATGGAAACCCAAAAGGCTACTGAAATTTTGCTACCATAATCCCATAAAATCATATCCATTTAACAGGCAGAGATACTACAGCAGCAGGAGGGAACTATTTTTTTCCTGTCAGCATTTCCAGACACCTTGCTGCAGTGAATGCTGTCCTGAATGCAAATTACCTCAGCTCCCCAAGAGGCACACTGCAATGTCAGAGACTGCCAATACACAGCACAACGCCAGCAGACATATATTTAGGAAAAAAGGAACAGAAGAAAACAGTCCAGCGAGGGTGTAAATTTGCACCAAGGTGAACAAAGCCAAGGAGCCACTGCAAGATTTGAACTGCACAAGAAGTTAGCCAAGTCTGTGTGCAGCAAAGACAGAGGTGACTGCACTGAGCATTGGAAGAAGCTATTTCTTGCTATTTAAGTGAGTTCCTGTGCCCTTGTGTCCTGAGCTAGGTCTTCACTGTGCAGCTAAATCAAGCCAGCCATGTGGAGACACATGCTTCTAGGACAGCTTGATGCGATGCAGCGAAGTCCTGCCGTGCTCACGCTTTGCAGAGCTCTTGCCTTGTGAAAGGTGCTGAACAAGCAAGTGCCAGCCTACACCTGCTTCTTGGCAGATTTTGAGTTAACACGCACATACGCCTTAGAAGCAAGGATTTGTTCAAGTTAGCATAAACTCTGAATTCTAATTTAGCAGGAAAAAAGACACCAAATCTACATCAGTTATTCCCTCCAAAACCAGATTATTAATCATGCTCCTCCACTGAATGCTGTCCTCTAACCCATCTCCAGGTATCAGCCTTCACATTTTCCAGCCATTTCAAAGCAACCCCAAAAATTCAAGTACTCTTTTGTCCAAACCTTTAAATTAATATCAACTTCTAATAGGAAGTAATTTTCGCTTTGTCCTGTAGGTAAGTAAACACACCAAACAGTTAAAATAGGTCTTACTAAGTCTACTCACTAACTAACATACAATTTACTAGTGTGAGAAGAGTTCTGATATGCCTGCCATATACATAATTCAGATTTTTTTCAAATGCATTTTTAGGCAAATATAGTTAATGTAATACATCTGTTTTATCCAGTTGCTTTCCAGATACAGATCTGAGACAATTGCCAGAGTCCTGTCCCCAAGCAGTAAGGTAACTACCTAGCATATTTCACAACACTTGGCAGAGAGAAGGATTAGAATGGGCTACACTAACTTCTCCTTCCCCCTAAGGTTTTCCAGCAGGTCAAAGGCATACTCCTGCATTAAAAAACAAACAAACAAAAAAAACCCACCTTTAAAATCCACTTAGCATTTTGCAAGCCAGAAGAGTGTAAACAGCTGCATTTACTTTTTCTTTTGATAGGTGAAGGAACACACCCAGCTTTATGTTGATCCTAGGGATTAAAGTTTATACTTGCAGAATCAAGGCAGTCTGATCACCTTTTATCAGTAACAGAAGCAAAGAAAGAACAGAGAGGGAGGCTGTGAAGCTGCAGCACATGCCACAGTGGCTACTGCTAACAGGAGGAGCAGATAGGGAGCCAAAGCCCCACTAAGAGAAAAGAAATTGCTTATATACACAAGGTTTCTTCACCTCAGTTTCTTGGAAAAATGGATTATGAATGAAAAAAAGGGGAGGGTTTATGTACCTACATGAGAAAAGCTAAATAATTATCACCAAGTCTCCCTTTTATTTACCAAATCTTTGGGATTCGTTTCCTTATCTTAATTTTGTGACTTTTTCATATTGCAATCATATTTAGCAATCACGATGCAAGAAAGTACGACGAAGTTATTCCAGAGCAAGGACATTTGATAAGCAGCATGCTGCTCTTGTCACGGCCCTCACAACCTTCCTGCCATCCAGAAGCCACAAGAAGAATGCTCACACTGAAAATCTATGTATTGCACACGTGTCTAGTAAATAAAAGTCAGCTGGTGGAGTTGATGTGTGCGCAGACGAAAAACGCAACAATAAAAGATTTTAGATGAGTATTAAAATGTTACTCATGGGTCTAAGGGGACAGTGAGCAACTGCAGAAGCCTAATGGAACTAAAAAAGAAACTAACAGAAAACCTGGGTCCCTGCTGTAAGCATACCTCTATTAGAGGAGAATTAAATCCATTAAGTCTACATACTACAAATACAGCTGCCAATTCCTCCTTTCCGATGTAAACGTGCAAGTAAAGCATTGGAACAAAAATCCCACCACCAAAAAAAGAAAATAAATGTGGGTTCATGCACATATCTGAAGCCATGAAACATTAAAGCTGAAATAAAGCACACCATGAACAGCATCACGATAGTCTGTTATTATCTGTGCATATTCATTAAGTTTCCCTGAATTTTTAGAGTTGGAAGGGACCATAGAGATCATCTAGTCCAACTCCCCTGCTGAAGCTCCACACCCTCCCTGGGCAGCCTGTTCCAGAGCTCTGGCACCCTCACTGGGAAGATTTTCCTCATATTTGAGTGGAACTTCCCATGTTCCAGCTTGTGCCCATTGCCCCTTGTCCTGTCGCTGGGAACCACTGAAAAGAGTCTGGCTGCATCCTCCTTCAACCCACCCTTTAGATACTTATCAGTATTGATAAGGTCTCCCCTCAGCCTTCTCTTCTCCAGAATAAAGAGCCCCAGCTCTCTCAGCCTTTATGAAGAAAGGAGATGCTCCAATCCTTGAATCATCTCTGTTGCCCTTCGCTGGACTCTCTCCAGTAGCTCCCTGTCCCTCTTGAACTGGGGAGCCCAGAACTGGATGCAGTATTCCAGTTGTGGCCTCACCAGTGCAGAGCAGAGGGGGAGAATGACTTCCCTTGACCTCCTGGCCACACTACGCAGCCCAGGAATTAAGAAATTAAGGAATTAAGCAGTCCTCTTGCCCAGGAATTCATGAAGAGACGGCGCTCAAGCGAAACATCCCGTACCTTACATTTGATACATGGCCCTTCCCAACAATGTAACAAGCGCACCTCAGGGATCCCGAGATGTCGTCAGCTTTGGCCTTCTCCATCCCTAAAAGCGAGCTGCTGTGACACGGCAGGCGTGAGAGCAGTGTGTCCCCCCTGCTGTCACACCACAGACCCGCGGGGGCTGGCGGGGTGAACGGGGGCGCGCACGAACCCGCTCACGGGCGACAGCTTTCCCAAGTTCGGGTTTTCTGACGATAGCTCGTTTTTACAGCGTGGCCAAGGTAACACAGATAACCAGCCCGGGCTGACCTTCCCTTTTTAATTGCGCTGCGTTCATGCCACAGCAGCTGCCTCCCTTGAAGCACAAGGCGTCAAACGAGCCTAAGGCGGGTTTGGTGCGGGAGGGGGCGGGGGAAGGGGCCGGGGTGAGGCGTGGGTCTGTCAGAGGAGGAAGGCTGCCCCGCTCCCACTCCGAGAGCCGTTAAAAGTACAGTTTCGGAACATTTCGGGCCGAGATGGGGGCTGAGAGTACGAGCCCCCGGTTCCGAGGGCCGGGCGGGCTCCCCCGACGCCTGAAGCCGCCCCGCCGGGCCGGGCCGGGCTTGCCTCCCCTTGGGGCACGCACGACAAAAGTTTAACTTCAGTAAAATAAAGCCTCGTCCCTGCCTCGGGCGAGGAAACGCAACCTTTTACGTACGCGAATCACCCCTCCGCCAGGCCAAGGCGGGAGCTCGCCACGCACCGAGTCCGCAACGGCGTGGGCACCCGACGCGGGGACACCTACCCCCCTCACCTCACACCCCGCACCCCCCCGCCTCCTCCTCCTCCTCCTCCTCCTCTTCCTCCACACACCCCGGGGCGGGCAGCGAGGAAGTTTCTTACGCCGGCTCTGACGGGGGAAGGGGGGCGAAGGAACCATTAGGACCTTTACCTGCGGGAGTCCTGCGGGGGGCGGCGGCCACCCCCGTCGGGGGACAGGTGGGGGCTGCTCCGCTGAAGACGAAGGCGGCGGCGGGGTTGGATTTCCTGCGGATGGCGGCCCGCCTGAAGTGCGCGCCCTCGGCGGCGCTCATCCTCGGGGCGGGGGAGAGACCGGAGAGAAGCGGAGTGAGGTGCGGGGTTGAAGGGGAGAGAGGGAGGGAGGGAGGGAGGGACGGACAAAGCCGCGGGGAACCTCAGCACCCCTCCCGCCCCGGAGGCGGCAGTGCGGGTACAGCCCCGAGGGCAGCGCCTCCTTCCCCGCCCCTCACCTGCCCCCGCCGCTCCCCGCCCCTTCCCGCCCCCGCCAACACCTGCCCCCGCCGCTACCTGCTCAGAGGCCGCCGGTCCCGGGTGCGACCCCCCGCCGACATGGCGAACCCCAGCCCTCCCGCAAACCGTCCCGTCCCAGCCGAGTGCCCCTGGCGC
>JAOTQQ010000001.1:63339541-63361553 GCA_026546715.1 Gallinago undulata
GGTCTCCCTGGAGCCTTCTCTTCTCCAGGCTGAACAACCCCAGCTCTCTCAGCCTGTCCTCATAGGGGAGGTGCTCCCCTATGGAGATGATCCCCTATGGATCGGGTGTTCTGATCATCCTCGTGGCCCTCCGCTGGACCTGTTCCAAGAGATCCATGTCCTTCATGTGTTGAGGACTCCAAAGCTGCTGGACACAGTACTCCAGGTGGGGTCTCATGGGCACAGAGTAGAGGGGCAGAGTTACCTGCTGTGACCTGCTGGCCACACTTCTCTTGATGCAGCCCAGGATGGGGTTGGCTTTCTGGTCTGCCAGTGCACATTGCCAGCTCACGTTGAGCTTCTCATCCTAACACCCCCAAGTCCTTCTCCTCAGGGCTGCTTTCTAGCCATTCTCCACCCAATTTGTGCCTGGGATTGCCACGTCCCAGGTGCAGGACCCTGCACTTGGCTTGGTTAAACTTCATGCGATTTGCACAAGCCCACCTCTCCAGCCTGTCCAGGTCCCTCTGGATGGCATCCCTTCCCTCCAGCATGTCAACCGCACCACCGAGTTTGGTGTCATCGGCAAACTTGCTGAGGGTGCTCTCTATCCCACTGTCCATGTCTACAACAAAGATGTTTAACAGCACTGGTCCCAGTACAGACCCCTGAGGAACACCACCATCACTGGCCACCGAGTGCAGCCACCCAGCCAGCTCCTTACCCACCAAGTGGTCCAGCCACCAAATCCATGACTTTCCAATGACTTTCCAATGATCAGAGGGATGGAGCACCTCTCCTATGAGGACAGGCTGAGAGAGCTGGGGTTGTTCAGCCTGGAGAAGACAATCCATGACTTTGAGACAGATGATGAGACAAGATGACACCTTGTGTGGAAGGAGAAGGTGGCTGCTATAAGCTGTTCCTCTGGCGTGCTACCCAGGCACAAGCTCCTGGAAGGGATGCAGCAGGGAGGAAGGGCTCTGTCCCCATGGAAATGCGTGACCATGAAATGAAGTGCTCTTTGCCACCGCTTTGCAGTGATTCCCAACGCCAAGCCTGAGCTCCGCTCTCTTCCTTCAGGGCTATGATGTATGGGATTGTACTTCATTCCAAGAGCTGTGTACTGCCGAGGTGCTGCACACGTTATTTACCATTAATGCTTACCTAAGTAAAGCAAAATGTTTTGGTTTCCTCCTTGACACATCAACACCCGGAGAGCAATTGGCTGATAAAACACGTTGTGAAAAGAAAGGCATAATTATTACTTCCAGCTCTGGAGGACAATATACTAATCTCAGTATTGCAACCTTAACTTTGTTTCTTTTCCTTACTGTAAAATGCAAGCTGTCAGGTACTTAAGATTTCTCCTAATGAGGCACATGGTACATGCACAGGGGTTTCAGCATGCTTCTCAATAATTTATATTGACTTTAAACACAGAGACTTCAAAGCTGTTGCTACATTTGCAGACTCCTCTAAGTTAGCTTCATCCACCCTTGTTTTCCTTCATTCTGTTCTGCATTCCACAGACTCCCTTGAATCTTTTGGGGCTGAAATGTGATTATTTGGAGCAAAGGCTGTGAAAAGGATATAAATGCTGCTCCTGTTCCACTTAAACTCTCTCTTGTATCTTGAATCTCAAAAATAGAATTCCATTCATATTTATAATTTTTTAAATGTATTTTTACCTCCAGAGATCTAACATTGTCTAATTTTGGAATTCAGTACTACAGGCAAGATTTACAGTATACATCCATGGCCTTATGCACTGCAAATGGCTGTAACTTTAGCGCACTGAAGTGTGCCATGCTTTTATATTCAAGCATAAATAACACTAAACATAATTGTATAGACAAGGGGTCAGAAACTCCACAATCTTAATTTTGGCTCTGTTGCAGATTTATATTCATGATTTTGAGCACAGTCTTTAAAAGGATGCAGTCACTTTAAAGGAAATCCAAGTTCTTCTACCAAAAAAAGAACATCTATATTTTACTGAGCTAACATTGTTTGGGGAAGAAAAGTTTTCCCATGTTTAGGCAGTGTTTTCATCTTGGGCCTAGTGAGTCAAATTGCCTTTTTGGTTTACAGGCCTGGCAGACAGTCAGAAGTAGGGCATAGGTCTGAGGAAATTAAAACCAGAAAGTGGGTGTTAAACACTGCTGTTTATATTGAGGGCCTTTTAGCTCTGCAGAAATGGGGAATGACCTCCGAACCAACCCAAACACTTGAGCAATGCAGGTTTTGGTGCAGGGTATGTAACATGGACCAAATAACTCACCCTGGGGAGAACACCTGGCTACTGCATCTAAAACCCCTTTGGTGTTCCAATGTGTGCAGGGGGGGATGCACGTGGAGAGGTGAAGGGTTACATGTAAAGAAACTTGGTTCAGTTGGTGGAGTGCTGGTGTTTTCCCATCTCACAGTCTTAATTTGTCTATCTGTGGGTGAGAGATAACAGTACCCATTTTGCAAAGATGTTTCGGGAATGAATTAATATGCACAGAGTGCACTGAAGATAAAAGGAGCTACTTTGCATTTGGCTTAGATAACAAAAAACTTTGAAAGCAGTGGTGGCTTCACTGTGGCATTTTCTTTTTAAGTAATGTAGGACTTTGAAATTGCTGGTATTTATAAGCAGTGCATTTATAAACTTCTAATTTTATGTTTTGCATGGCTGAACTTGAGTCACAAACTGGTCACAGAAGCACCCGTCAGCCTCATCTTCAAATGTGGTTGCATGAGATACCTCATGTTATGCCCCCAGTTCTGTCACCTGCTGCACTCAGGTGAATGCCCAACATCCAAATGGAGACTACTAAAGTCTGTGGAGCTTTGCTACAACCCAGGGATCTCTTTAAATCAAATTTGAAAGGAATGAACTGAGTGGTAGGTCCATTAACACAGATCAGAGCAAGCTTCCCAATCAACTGTTCTAATGTAACTTGCCTGGTCTAGGGCCTGATGGTAGCATCCGTATAGCCACGCAGGACAGCTGCTGCTTCATCTTAGAGCACCAACAAGCTGCATCACTGTAGAAAGATGACCAGCACTGAGTCATCTGAGTTTACAGGGGTCATCTATATCTAGCAGAGATTTCCTACCTCTATAGCAAAGCCATTTAGTCTTGTATCGGTGGATAGAAGATGACCTGCATGCCTTAAAAAACAGAAGCTCTTTTTCCGCTGTGATCAAAGGCCTTTACCACCTCTGTGAGGAGCAACAAAATATTGGGCCTACATCCTCTGCATTCAGAATTTGATCTTCAAGGGAGCTCTGTACTCATGTAGGTATCCATATTATATTCATAATCTGAGTAAATCATCTCAGTTTTAATACATTAACCAATATGACAGCATTGAATAGCAAAAATCAGTTTCCTTGACAAAGGTAATCGACACCTAAAAAGATAAGAGCCCTCCCTAGCTGGGAATCCTCTGAATTAATTTAAATGGACTCAACTGTCTCATTATTTATTTCCAAAGTTTCCTGGTAACTCACTTAAGGGAGATGGAAGGGCTTCTTTCCCCTGCCTAATATGGAACTTTCTAAAAAAAATCTTTTCTTTTTCTCAATCATATATTATTGTAACAATAACGTCAATTTTGCTTTTTTTTAATTTTCTTTAAAATCAGTCACCAAACATTATTCCTGGATCTAAATCCATTCGCTATGATATAACAGAATTTATAAATAATGAGTGAAATGTATGTTTTCTAATATACTGCTCTAGTCAAGAAGGAATTATTTTTGCAAAGGTCAGTATTTTTTACTGAGCTATTAAGCTTCTGCTGAGTTGTCAACTATAGTATTAAGCCTCATTTTTGTGCAAAGTTAGGACTTTCTTCCTTCATTCAGGCAATCACCCAAACCTTCCCCAGAGAGGAAAGAAGTTGTGCCTGTGACTTTAGCACACACAAATAGATGAGAGCTGGCTTTATTCCAAATATTTTTTCCCCAGGATGTACACAGTTATTATTATCTCTTTTAGCTCTGTTTTCACCCTGTATTTTGCTCTCTATATAAAATATTCTCTTCTGTGTTTGTCATTGACAAGCTGCTAGAAGATGTTGATGTCAGGCCCTTTAACATGGCCCTTTTCACAATTAGTATCTCTCTTATTATTATTGGTCTCATGAAATCTAGGTTTCAACATTGTTCAAAATTGTGCTCTAATTTTTTCTGCTCAACCTGAATTGTCGGTGTTTTATGGTGTTAAGAGTGTCAAACTATGGTTCCTGCTGCCTTTAGGTATAACTGGGAGGTTTTGGCATTTCTCTAACTGCAGGGTTTATCAAGGGAGGTATCCAGAAATTTGCAGTGGCTGTCACTGTTAACTTTAGCTTCCCGATCTTCTCCATTATCATCTGGCATAATTCTGTAGGAAAACAAATAGTACATTTGTCAGAAATTACCTCCTGCTCCAGAACAAGGAAGATGTTACACAGACATTTTCTTTGGAAACAAGAGATATATTTTTGGAGGGGTTTGTTTTGTTTTGTTTTGTTTTTTAATCCAGACTATTTCAGTGACTTTACTCATACCATTGCCTCTCAGAAAGCTGCACAAGACCAGCTGAAGGGATGATAGAGAGGAAGGGGAAGGAGCAATAAGGGTCAGAAGTTTCCCAAGTCAACTTTGCCATGAGAACATTCATGCAAGGGGCAACCCTCTGGAATTCCTGTCTGAACAAATATGCTGAGGAAGAAAAGTCTGCTCTCCTGATTTTTTTTATTCTCAGAAAGTCTTTTAATTTAAAATTGAAGAGAAGTGTGAGACAATTATATCCTGAGCAGTCACTTCTGCTAAAACGACCATGCAACAGTGTGCCAAAGGCACTTCTGCAATGAACACAGATAAGGTCAGAGATCTCTCCCTGCTCCATGAGAAAAAGGAAGAAAAGAGAGAAGTGGGAAGAACTCAGACAAGTAACAGCTCTTGAACTGCGTTTCTGTCACCATGCATAAATCCCATCACTATCCAAAGCACCTTACCTGCCAGCCAGAAACAAAGACAGCCTTCCAGGAGTTCCCATTGAGTCAAACATCACAGCAGGCTTGGAGGCACAATCCTTCCTGCAGGCTCTTCCCTTTTCCTGGCCCATTTCTAAAAGCTGGACATTTGCTGCCCCTCTGACACCCTGCTAGCAGGGAGGTTCACCAGAGGAGCTGCAGTGGCCACCTGCCTGCCAGGGCCACGCTCCCGGACCACTGCGGGTGGATTTTGATCCCCTTGCTGTCAGAGCAAGGCTCTTCCATGAGGGATAAAAGATGTTTCTTACTTTAAAAAGCAGGTATGGTATGCTCTACTGTATACAGCACTCCCAAGACAATTTTACGCCGACTTCAGCTCTTCCTTTGCTTCCACATCCCCTGAGGGTGGAGGTTTACATCTTACAAAGCACTCTTGTACTGAGACTTTATGCAGATGTTGCAGCATTTCAGAGATTACTCAAATCTGTTTGAAACAGTACACGGGGAATCAGTCTTGCCTCAATCTCAGAAAACACAGGAAGCATCTCCACTTTAATTCTAATTCCCTTTTCCTTTAATGTTGATTTCCCTTCCCAATTTCCAATCTGATACCTTTCAAACTTACAACTGTGCATTTTTAAGAACTAAATATATGCAAATGTATAAGCTAAACCAACACACTGCAAACAGACCAGACAACACGGAATTAAATGAACAAAAATGGCCAGTTTATTCACTGGAACAGTTATGCATTACACTGTAATTTTAATTGAAACATAAAGATGTAAGAATCATTATATTGGCTTCTTTTAATTATTTTCTTCAGCACTAGAGTGTTTTTCCCAACCATTTGACTGCATGATCATATTACACATGTACAAGCACAGACTTTATGAATCCCTCACAAGGCATTAATCTAGGATTGTCTACAAGGACAAGGAAGGGTTAACATGGGAATTACTTCAATTTTAAAAACAAATGATGCATTTTTGGAAACAAGAATTCTTTAACTTTTTTTTTTTGCTTTTAGCATAAAGTAGCAACAAGAAGAGTTTCCAATATTTAGTCTTTCGCAAATGAACATATATACTTTTATATTCTTCACCATCTAGAAACACTCCATCATTTAACCCCAAGAAGGCAGGACAACATAATGTCAATTCAACATAGGAGTAGCTGAGTTATTACAGCAGTAAACATACAGTATACAAATTTGTGTTTGTCACAAACTCCACCAATGTTAAAACTCTTTTGAAAGGAACACAGCAATCTGTATGGTTCGTTAGATACAGAACATCATGCAAATGGAAACATTCAATAGATTACAAAAGTCACAAAACATCAGTTTTCTTTTTTCTTTTTTTTTTTAATAGTTTATAAAGGATCAAGTTAGTTAACCCTTTAACAGTCAAACCACAGGGCTGAAAATCAATAGGGCAACAACTAATGAAATGGATTTAATTTTTCCACTGGCATAGCACACAGCCATATCTGTCAACAGGAGAAAAAAAAGCTAGATTACTCTTATTTCTTCTTCAAAGCTGATAAAATAACAACTCAGCTAGCAAGCTCTTTTTTTTTTAATCAATCATTTGTGTTTACTGATTTTCAAAATATTCTTGAAAACCAATAACCATATAATCAATAAAAACTTTTTAGCTCAGTTTACTAATGCTGAGAAAAAAAAGACCCACTCTTCTCAACTTTTTTTTTTTTTTACAGCAAATCATGATAATCAAAACAAATACAGAGCTTTGCCAAAAGACATTTTTGAAAGACAAGGCCCTATCATCTAGAGTCTGCCCTCACATTAACTCCAGTTATAGAATACAGGATTTTTCCTTTACCTTTTGTCACTTTGTCACTTGGTTGCCATTAGATTTCATGAAGGGGATTTTCAAGAACTCCACAGGAAATGGATTAAAATCCAATAAGGATTTAAGCCATGCACTTCAGAATGAAAGAGAGACTTTCTGTGGTAGTCTTCTTGCCTTTCTAGCAGGAGGACTATGCAGATCGCACAAGAAATAAGAATTTTCTAGCTTAGTTATGGATATGGAAAAGCTGCACGATGTTAAGAATCTCATGCACGCATTTTACATTGCATATTTAGATGCATTGTGCCTGAAGGCGAAAGGCAATTGCTTTTTTGTTTCTTTTCCACAGGATGCTTAATTATACTAAAAAAAAACCCTTAATGGCTAAGAAAAGTCTGAATATTGTATATCCATTTCAGACCCACTGCACACACAGCAAAGGAAACTGAAGAAAAGTGAAGGCTGAAATTTTTAAAGTGGTAACTATAGCAATTATCATACTTCAAAGGAAAAACATCAGTGCCTGCTGTTTGCAAACAAAAATTTCCAAAGTACAAAAGAAAGAAATTTACTGTAATGTCAGTGGATATGCATCTTCCGCCAAAGAAAGGAACAGACCTCAGAAGAGCTGATAATATTTATACCTTATGATGATGATGATGATCAATCCAGCTATAGTGGAATTGGGTAGCACAACTACTGACTTTGGCATTGCACACTGAACAATAAGGTTGGTATCAAAATAATGGCCCAGATTTATGGGTGTTGTTCCCAGTGGGATGAGGACTGGGTCATATTTTGCTAACAGCTTAATGAAATTATCATGAGCAGCCTTCATAGGTGAGGTCATATTTCATAAGTGAGGTTATATTTCATAACATATTCTCCTTTCAGTTCACACTTAAATATGGCAAATGGCTTAGACAAGTTCACAATTTTTTTAAATTAAAAATAAACTGAAAGTCATCTTGGCATTAAAATTTGCAGCGCTACCTTAATTACAGTTTCATTCTATGAACTCTACTGTATAGCTACAGTTACATTAATTTACTGTGAAAAATGTGGATGGAGAAAGCACAGAGATACCAACCTGTCAATCAGATCATTCAGAAAAAATATCACTATTGCCTCCATCTAGAAGGCTGAAACTTCCATACAATTAGCATGAAAAATGGTAATATTTCCTCTTTCTGTAAAACCTCCATTTGTCTTCGGACTGATAGAAAATATGTTTTGCATACTATTACATTTTACAATGTATTTATTAATCATTTTCCCTCCTCCTTTGAAATGATTCTTTTCTTTCTGTTTTTTCCCCACATATTTCCTATAAACTGAATTTCCAGAAGTGGATCATTTCACTGAACAAGGAATATTTTTTCACTGCATCAGAAAATAAAATGCAAACCAAAATGCTCCAGAACTGAATAGCCTATTCCAAATCCCAAGAAATGTCCCAAGAAAAGGCCATCATAGAGAACAAAAGCTGCATTTCAGATACGAAAGTCGGAACAGGATTTGAATTGCTTCTTTACTGTGTAGGACACATTTCAGCCTTTCTGAGTATAATAAGCCATTACAAAATATATGCATGGGGTTTTCATCTTAATCTTTAAAAATCAGAATATATATCAACACAAATGGGTAAAATATAATATTTTGCAACTTTTAAAAAACCAGGCTTTTGTTTCTGGTTTTGTTTGCATGTAAATATTTCCTACAAAATCTCTCACAAAGTTGTACGTTATCCATCACAGTATAATAAAGAAGAATTTATCATCTGAAGTTCAAGATATAGATTTTATTTTGTACTGGTTAACTGACAAAAGTTGTCCCAGGGACCTACACAGTTTTATAACTTACAATGCAATAACTACAGCCATTTGTACATTTAAGTTGCTTTGTTTCTAGTTTTCTTACATTTCCAACACTGAAGTTCTATTACATATAAAAAATGTAAATCGAAAACTTAGAAATGAAGAATTTAAAGCTTAAGGAATAAAAAATTTAATAAACCCATTTATTTCTATAAAATGGGGCAAAAATTTCTATAGCATTGGATGCTGTTCCACAACTCTTAATCACATGGACGTACGAGTACAATGTTTCTATTTCCCAAAGTTGCCCTGCAAATCACAACTGGAAACAAATACGCTTCCAAACAACTGTTCTGATACAACATTTTTTCCAATATATTTCTATCTGTATAGAAAGGGAAGGTATTTCACTGAGTTTCTGTTTAATTTAACTTAAATTCAGGGAAAATGCATTTGATTTGGATATGAAAATAGGAAAAACTATTCCAAGTGCAGCCTGCGGTAACTGTATTCAAAGTGCAATGCAAATTCATTTTGTTTTTAACATTATGCAGTAGCTGTCTTTGTTGGATGCAGACGTGGCCACTGTGCGATATTCATACACCAGTCTGACAAGGTCAGGAATTCCGAGATGCTTTTTGAAGGCAGCATTTGCCTCAGATGAAACGTTGGGGTTTTTTTAAAATATAAAAAATCAAAACAGCAGCTAATCTCAGTGTAAGACATTACGACAGAGCTGAAAAAGCTTTCACTTGAGTTTTCTATGACAAGACAACACGTAGGATAAGCATGATACCGAACAGCAATATAAATGTATATGAGAAGAATCATGCCAACTGCACGGAAACTGAAGTGGAAACACTGCCGAGTGTTGTCTGTTTGATCTGATCAGAATTGGATATCACTTCTCCACCTCTGACTCTGAATGTTTTGTTACAATAGCTCAGCTGCTTTGCCAAGGTTACACGACATACGTTGTTGATGACATAGAGTATTTCTATTTACAGCACCTTCGTTACCGGTACTATGGTAAGAATGATTTGTTAGGCACACTGAGTGGTCACCGATTCTTTCCTCTGCTGATGTTTTGTGTATTGTAACATTTGGTAAGCACTGTTAGTAACAGAAGACTGACTTCATTTTCTCAGATTCAGGCAGAATATGAAAGAATTATTCCAACCACCCCTGCAGCAATTTTTTTTCCCCAGCTGCTCTGTACCTTAGGCTGCTCTGAGTTCCCCACTTGTAGGTCATACGTATGCTGCAGAGAAGGAATAAAGACATGTAGAAATATCTAAGCCTTTCTTCTGTAAATTGATTAAGGCCACCTGACAAAGCAAGGAGTCTGCTAGTGACCAACAAGTAGGTAGGCAGGCAGTGCTGCAGACTTTTTTTCCAGCTGATGACCAGATGGGAAACCTTTAGATGCTGAACCATGACCCCTACTTTAGCCTCTTGCCTTGCTGTCAGGTACTGTGCAAAATAAATTCCTCTATCCTTGATTTTGTTCTGAAAGTCACTACTTTTTAAGAAAAAAAAAAAAAACAAACCCCACACCCTAGACTTACTCAGCTTTTACAGGAAAGAATCTTTAACTAGGAACACTGTGTACTGTTGCGATAGAGTCTGTGTAGTGTAGATCACCTGAGTATTTGTCATAAACTGACATGAGCTAAGGTTCTGCGTCTGTTGATTTTTGGCAAGGAAAAAATGCACTACAGTAGAGTCCTACAAACTCTGATCCACACCATTAACTCTACCTGCATGAGTTCTTTCACCACAGAATACTTCACACGAAATGCATACGACTTTGCCACTCATACTAGCCTTTCACGGTAAGGCCTCGAGCTAGTATCCTGAATATGGGAGCAGGAGGAAAGAATGTTTTTAATTAGCACACAGCATTTTACTTGTTTTAGATTTTCTGTCTCAGATACCAAATAGAAAGTAACTCCAAAAAACAGCACCAATTCATCTACTTGTCTGAAATGCAAAAAATATAATTACGATGCAAGCAAACAACTGAGAACAAATCAATACATCATCCTTTCATCTCCTTCTTAGGCTTAATAATTATCTTTCAGTGAAGAGCTAGAAAAAAACCAGAAGCTAATGTAATAAGAATCAAGAAAAAAAAAACCAAGTGCATAAACAATATCAGTGCAGCAGCAAAATATACAGTCATTGTTAACATTCCAATTCAACCCATTTCCAACATTTTTGTGCAATAAAAATTGGCCATATGCTGGCCAATGCAACGAGCCTCTTTTAATATTAACACAGTCATTCTTCACGTAAGCTATTTCTGCTTTTTTTTTTTTAAATGAAATTAATTAAATACAACTCTCACCAAAAAAAAAAAAAAAAGACTGTATTTTATAAAAACAAAATTCTGGTGCAAATAAAGTAAGAAATAAATATCACACCCTTAATGACAAAAGGAAATTTGAACTGGTTCCTATGGCTGAAATTAGAGAATGCGGGGGTAGGATTTTTGTAACGTACTTTTCTTAACATTGGCTTAAGTCCCTCATCATTTCAGAGGTAAAGCCAAGCAGCTGGGAGGAAACATTGTTGTCGAGATGTTATATTTCACTACACTTTAGTTGTGATAGCAAAGTTTGAATACAATCAGAGGAACCATAAAAAGTCTTCTTGATAGGTTGGGCTCTGTGCTTTGTGTTCTTCTTCTCAACCTTCCCTCGGTCGCCAGGGCAGGAGATAGGAATCCAGACTTGTCAATGCAGCAACAAGGCAGGAGGGTCTACCCGCTTGCTGGGAACAACCCCAACCTCTGTTGCACGAACTCCACTGTGTTTGCATTTTCTCTTACGTCGCATAGGAAGGTTAGGGGTAAGGAGGAGGCTTAGAGAGACAGTTGAGAGGGGCACACTGAGAGCTGGAATGTGGCTGCTCTTCGGGAAGAGCATTAGGACTGGAAATTAAAAAGAAAAGAGAAAAAGCGCTCAAAATACAGGGCAAACTTTTTTAAATGCAGGTGAATAGTACAGGGCTGGAAACAAACTCTAAGAGGGGATGAAGCCTCATCTCTAAATCTTTATCCTCAGATACACGATAGAGATAAAGAAAATCCTCAGAGCTCGCACATTCAGTGACACCTGGACACATACATGAAGTGGGACAGATATCCTACTTGCCAGTTCCCACACAGAATCACCATTTACATGCTCTGACGTGGGGAAAACGCTGTGTGGGGAAATGAACGCATGGGCGAAACGGGGAAGCAAATTTGTAGGACGAGATACAAGTGCCGCCTTCATGTGAGCATTAAAGATTTTCCAGATGCAACTGATTGTTTGAAATGAAGAACAGTGTTGGCCTGGAAATCGGGTTTCACCGCTTTGTGAAAACACAATCTCTTACTGAATGTGACCTATTTACTAGTACATTTATACAAATACAGTGTAACCTTCCTCATTAGGCAACGTAAGCATCACATATTTTGTAGTTAACACTTCCAGAGCTGGGGGGTGGGGGGATGGGGGAGGGTTGTGTTTTGTTTTCTTTTGGGTTTGTGCTGTTTGAATCCTCTTCTGTTCTCTCAAACACTTTTTTTTTCTTTTTTTCATTTGACCGCTTTTCATGGACAATTTGTCTGGTAACAGCGGTCACCTATTAAAAACTCTAAATGTGCCTTTATAGTATATAGACTTCAGAGAGTTTTCAGCACAGCCGGTGGGGCTGGAGCAGGAGCCCAGCAGCGGCAGCAGAAAGAGAAGGGGCTGCTAACACCAAACCCTCCCCAACTCTTGGTGCAGAGTACCAGGGTGCCCCCCGCTAGAAAAACCTCAGGAAATCAGTTTTGCTCCTTTAAAGGCAGCTCAGCAGTCTCTGCTGTGGATGCAGCCCGAGCGAGTCCCGCGTGATTCCGCAGCGTTGGCCTGTCTTGTTTTAAAAGGCTGAACTTCAACTCATTTTGCCAATGTCAAGCTAAGTGACAGCCATTAAATTTATAAGGGAAGCATGTGGCAAAACAAGATACCAAAATAGAATGCAAGTCAATGCAATTTAGAAAAAAAAAAAAAACAACAAACCAACCCAAACCCCACTTCTTTAATGTGCCTGGGAAGAGGCTTCAAATGTTCTTGAAGTTATTCAAAGCTCACCAGTTTGATACATGGTGAAGCGCAATCGTTTATGTCCTGTCTTCAAGAAAATTTGTGTTTTCCATTTTCCTTCATTAAAAACCATACTGTTACATATTATCTCTGCAGCACAGACTATTGGAGTGTTGGCTGAAGGAATGCAATTAATTTGTAGCTGGAAATGAATCAATTTGAAATGCCAGAGGTACTTGAAAATATGCCACTGGAAATGCCAGCAGTACTGAAATGCCTGTAGTTCCACATATAGCATTTACTTAGGGAAACAAAGAAATGACATTGTGCTTGCTTGAAGACAGAAATAAGTGTGCACCGTCACCATTAAAAAAGTAGATGACAATGTCCACATTTTCAAATCAGAGAAGCCTAAGAGACTATCACAAGTCTACAGGTATTTACAGTTCAGCAGGAGCTACAGTCCTTGCACCTTTGGGTTTATATTACTTAACCTAAAGTGTTTCCTTGAACCTCCGTAGTTGGACTTGTTTAATAAAACACTCTGAGAAAACATCAAACCTGTCTTCTCTGAGTAATTCTTTCAACAGCTGCAATTATCCTTTTCTTTTGTCATACTCTGCCACATGCAGATACAGCATCTAAAGAGGGATCTGAGCGAGATCTTTGCCTACTCTGTTCAGATCCGTTTGTGCCAGGAGCGACTGCAGGTGATCCCAAAAGGTCTGCATTTACTCTCAAACTTATCCATTCATCAAGAGCCAGCTCCTGGCTTCAGCACCTCCTAAGTTGTCAAGATAAGACTAGTGCTGCTCCTAAGCCTAAATCCTTCAAAGAAATAAAAGTGAATTAAAACTTTAACATCACATTTGAAGAAGACAAACAAGGAGGTGGCCATGTTACCCTACAAAGACTGCCATCCTTGTTGCCCCATTTCTTTTTCCAAAGGACTTTTGTAATTGTCAGAAAGGAACAAAAACTCAATGGACGTTTTCTTTGCTCTCAAATACATCTCATTAGCAGAGATGTATTTGTCTTTTGGGGCTTCCTTCCCAGCTTTAAAATATGAAACATAAGATGTTCGTGCTCTGAGGTAGAGGACTGGTAAGGAAATAGCCATAGTTAAGACTAGTTATGTACAGAAATGGCCTGAAAGAGGACCTTTTTGAGACACAAGAGATTCTCCTCTACAGAAATATTCACAACCAGAATAATGTTTTGGCATGACTTTCAGCATAAAGTCAGCCCTGACTGCAAATACTCAGACTAAACTCAGCTTAGGAAGCACTGGGCTTAGAACTACATTAGTTTTCACTTCATGGTAATTCTGTGTTGCCTCTCACTTTGAAATACAAGCAAACTTCGACACACAGAAGAAATAGAAACTTTGTCTCACCATTCCCCTTTCAATCGATAATAAATACTAGGGGCATTAGGAAGAGAGAAAAAAAAAAATTGCAAGGTCAATCAGGCACCTTTGTGGTGACACACACATCAGTTGCAGTCCCAGCAGATTTGAATCTTTCCCTAAAACTCTATACGACCTAAAACTGTTCTACGACCCTGTCATCAGAAAGGCAATACATCCCGTTCACGTATGCAGATTACCGTAGCAGTATACAAACAAAAATTACATCAGGACCATGGCATGCAGTGTGCTTTTTATGGCAGTAGAGGTGGTCGTGGCAGCAGGTCCCGGAGCTGAGCTATGGGGCACACTGCCAGTGGCGGGCAGTAGAGGATGGCAGGTGAGATCAGTAACACAAACCAATAGAGAGACACGGAAGAACCTGAAGCTGTTGAGTTTTAGCTGAGAATAAGGAAGAACATTGTTACATTCCCCCCACGGGATATGTGCGGGTTTTAAAACATCTGGTTTTAATAGACATTTTTGTAAACCTCTCTTGACATGCCAGTATCATTTGGGGATCTATTCATTCGGTGGAAGAATGAAGTCTGTGTCTTTTTTTGTGTTAGTATTATTGCCTGCTTTTAAGCAGCTCTTTTTTCCCCCCAGCATTCAAAATGCTAAACATGTATTTCGAAAATCAATTGGAAAAAACATGCAAAGCCCTCTGGTGTTAGTAAGTACTCTGTCTTAAAGATGCTATTTGCATGCAGTATTGCCTGGCATTGACTGCAACTGTAACAAATCAGCAATGGAAAATATAAACAGACCAGTGATATTTTCTGAATGAACCATTTTGCATGCAGTAATATTTGGCTTTATTTTTAATTTATTTCCTATCTTATATGAAATAAAAACATTATGACTTATTAAAAATCGATTTTAATTTCATCTGCAGTACCAGATTTTTTGGGTTTGCTCTTATTAATAGATAACTTGGGTCTAAAGTTTGGCTTCTGATAATGAAAATGAGGTTTTCACTGCATTCAACAGAAACCTGAATATGTTTCAAAGACAGACACGCTCTATTTAATATTGGATGATGGCAATATTTTAGTCTTGTCCAACACAGTCCATCCCATCAGACAGCTACAGATGCTAGGAAGGGAGAATATAATCCCATCATTTTAAAATTTGGTTGCTAGTCCCAGTACTCCTGGACCTAGAAATTAAGATGATGCATGGAAGGCAAGGCGAGACTTTCCTGCATTGCTGCATCAGTTTACTTAAAAAATCTGTTAAGAAACGTTCTCATAGATTCTCCAGATCAGGTTCCAGTTGAAATATGCAAACTTAAGCAAAAAGACTTACAGATGTATAGCTAAATAAATTGACTAGATGTGTCCTGGAGTTTCATTTCTCTTGAATCTATTCATAGCTTGTCCAGTGAGGTTCACCAAAGCTTAAGAACTGGAATCACAACTACTAGAAAATCAGAGTTACACAAGTTCCACTTAAAATTCAGTATAGATGAGAGAAAACTCATGTATTTGATGTTAAAATTCAGAGTGAACCTATCTGTGTTACGGTCAGGCATATTAACTAGTTGGAACATTATTAGACATATTGCAGGATGCACAAAACATCTGTGTGAAGTCTTAAAAAGCTATTGTTTAATCCTGAGTGAAATGCCACCGATAGGTCACACTACCGCAAGAGTGATGTTAGAGACTTAAAAAACAAACATACTTCTGTCTTAAAATGAATGACTTCAGGGCTGGGCAGAACTTTATTCTGCCACATTTGTCATCACCATGTGACTGAAAGCATATGTGCCATACCAGAAGGGACTGTCAGAGGACAAGGGCAGGCAGTACAACCTCCTGTCTTCCTCCTCTACTGGATTTAGAAAACCTGAACCTCAGTAAGTCTAACTGGTTCTTTAAATGCTTTCAATCTCTATTCTATATTTCAGTTACTTTATTTAAAGTGCCCAGTAACACATGCCATCATGCTGACTTGCATTAAATCTGTTGTTACACCTTACTGCTTTACGAGACCGTGCAGCTGTGTGGCTGAGACAAGCAAGGCAAGTGTAAATACATCAAAAATAGTGTGCTGGTTTCACTTCACCAGAAGAGTATCAATCCACTGGTAAAAACGCACAGTCATTTGAAATAAGTTCAATAGTTCAGCAAAGTATACAGGTGTATGTTGTTTGTGGGATGACTGATCTGAATTTTTAAAAATATCAACCATATTAACCATTGTTTCCTGTATACCAGGGGTTTGATTTGGAAACACGACAAGGAAGGCCTCTCAAATAACACTTCCAATTCTGTTTCTAGTAATAAATCAGGTAGGTCTTCCATTCTGAGAAGAATTTTTTAAAATGCAGGAGCAATTGTTGGTTAGCCTTTAGAGAAGTCTGGCAGTAGAGTATATTCTCCACCAGGAGGGTAGCTCTGGAAGGAACAGAATAGGCTTTGGTCTTGGGATGGTAAATTAAAAAATTTGGGATGGTTAAAATGAGACTTGTTGACATTAAGCTTCCGTGTATCCAAAGCACCTAATTATATTCTCATATTGTTGTAACATCTAAAATACAAATGAAACCACTTCACGGGGATTTTTAAGGATTTTAAATGGAACTAGTTAACTTCTTTTCAGTATGCTGTAAAACTCCAAACTGCAAACCAGTAAATGGTACTTATCAGTTATAATGAACTTTCACCAACTTCTCAGTAAAATTTCAATAATACTTGTATATAGTAAGGAAGTTAATAACACTTCCACTTTATAGACAACAAAAGAGAGGCATAAATGAAGCAGCTGTTGGGAGGCTACTGTGAACCCTCTTGTGACTTGCAGAATTAATGCCCAGCGGTGCCTGATGTGCAGCCTGAAAGCTGTAGCACACCCACTCCCCAGCGGGCATCACTGCAGACCTCCACGCAGGTGAAGTTCAGTGCTGCGTGGGAAATAGCTTCGTTATATGTAGGGCTATAGATCAACCTATGAGAGAATAGGCAGAACTGAATATACGGAGTATACTGCGAACGGATCCATAAAAGTATTATAATCTCTTTTTGCTTTGGTTTGTTCGTGTACCTTGATTAACTCAACCGTCTCAGAAGTGTGATTTAGCCTTTGCACCATCTGTGAGCGAGGACACCAGGAGTCTACTTTTAACATCAAGATTAAGGGACTGACTGTGGTGGGTTCAGAGTTCCCAGGTCAGGGAAAGCTTTCTGAAATGTGTCTGCTAAAATCTCACCTATGCCTTTAAAATACCACCTTACAAAAAGAGAAGCCTACAGTTACCCCTAAAATTAAATATCCTCCATTTTTGTAAATTTATCTAGCAACAAAATAAAGCCATTATTATTTTGGCATCATTGGGAAACTGTCTCCATAAAAAGACCAAAGGTGGACTGCAAGATCCAACTTTCCATTCTTTTCCATATTTTTATATAGATATAAGGACGTGCATGCTGTGATTCATGTTTGTACTGTCACTGCAGAAATTATCACTGTTCCTCGAGTTGTTAAAAGTTTGTTGTTAGTGACTAGGCGTAGTGAAGAGCTTTTATATAAGGAAGAGGAGGGGAGTTGCAGATGTGCATGCAGCTGTGTGCAAAGAGAAAAGTTAGTTAAGTTTACCTGACAGTCTGGCAATCTGGCCCCCTGGCTAGTTGTGAGCCGTGTGGCGGTATGGAGGCAGCAGGCTGCTGACAATCTACAAGAAACTGATAAATTAGACATATATACAGAGAGATTACAGAGCAAGGGGTTAGTAACAGTCCTACACAGGCTACACATCTGATGGAGAGATTTAGTGAGGAATGTGTTCTTGGTTCCTTATCTGACAGAAACACCTTTTTTTTTTTTTCTGATAGTAATAACAGGAGTTGTCGCCTTTTTTTTTTTTTTCCTTTTCAGAAGGAATGTCAGTGGAGACATTTTTTGCTTGTCTTCCTATAGCATTGGCAAACTTTGGTTTAAACAGCCAGCAATAATCGGCTGTATTCAGAATCTGGGTTTAAACCTTGTACTTCTCATTCTTCTGCTGGTGATGAATTGTTTTACTTACATCTAATATTAAAAGCGTCAATAAAGCTACTCAATATTTCTCCAGAGAGCTTACATCCACGTAACAGGAATTACAGATGCCATCTCATTATGGTCTTTGAGAAAAAGCTTGCAAGAAGGTCTTTGCAACTTCTAAGTAGTGCTTGTGAGATTGTTTTTTGTAGGAAAAAGGGAGAACTTCAAACAGTTGGTTTTCACTGTTCTGCCTAGATTATTTTATCAATTCTCTGCCAAAGCAGTTTCCATATTAATCATTTGCAAAGTTATATTCTAGTGCTTAATTTATTAACTAATAGTAAAGCCAAATAATCCTCTGTTGCTACCCTTTTACTGTGACATTTGGAATACGAAGACAGCTTTAAACTCAATAATATTTGTGGGACTTCATGGAAGTAGTTGAGCAAGACAACGCTGCTTTCTAGCTCACTAACTTCTACCAGGATTTCCATGTCTCAAGATTTGTTCACTTTCTCTGCAGCAGTCTGGCCTTTCATTCCAATGCCCGTGTGATTCAGACTGCCAGACAACAGAGTCATGAGGGTCCTTTTGAACCCTAAAACCTATGGGTGAAATTCTGACCATATAGAAAACTACTGGAACTTACTTTTTGTCTGCACCAGGGTCTGCAGATCTATCATCCTCTCTGACTGCTTCAACCTGTTTTTTAACCTGACTCTTAAGAGGAAATGAGCTACCCTCCCCTGAATCTTAAAAATGGGATAAGTAGACTTCATGTACTTGCAAGAAATTCGATAATTTTTTTCCCAGTTGGCTGCTACTTACAGCTGAACACCAGTAATCATTTCTCTTTACAATGTGGATATTTTCCAAAACCCACTTCTATTCTTTATCTCAATCAAGTGGAAGAACACGTAAGAAATATGCTGTCAAGAGTCTTGAAATGACATTAGGTACAATGCAAAGCAACACACCTTCCTAGCAACACCGAGCATCATATTCAGACATTTCTTTTTCATACAAGCCCAGAGTCTTTTCCCTACTTCCTACGAAGATCTGTGCTGACCTCCAGTGGGTGGAAGCAAGTGTACCCAAATCACTACTTTCTTCCTGCTTCAATTAGGAGAGGCTTTTGGACCTATTTTCAAGTGCACAAGTATCTATATCAGAAGAATACATGCACAGATAGCACTGACACCATTGTGTCAGGAAGCAGAAATGGAATGAGAAAGGATACTGTGACATTCCCTCATTTGCCAGGACAGCCACTATAGTCCTCAGTGTGTCTTGTAGCGGAGAAGTGCAAGGGTTAACAATGTATTTGAGCCGTGAATAGAAGCATCTGTCACTTCAGCACAAAGCTCAATTTAAAAAAAAAAAAGGTGCCTGGGAGGACAGACAGAGCAAGATAACTGAAAAGGGAAATCACTGTCAAAAATAAAAAAAAATAATAAAAAATAACATCTTATTCTAAAAAAAATTAGTTTGCAGAATTCCAAGGCAAATCCATCCCTGAGAGCTTCTAGAAGGTAGTAAGTGAAAAAAGGAATACAGAACTGAATGTTGTATGATGATAAGGTGCGGGCAGGTTTCACAAATACAGAAGAAATTGTTCTGACAAGCTTTTCCAGAACAACACAAATGCCTGATTTATGATCCTATTCTAATATCTTGAACATCTTGCAAATATTTTATAATGCCTCTTCATCTGCTACATTTGGCAGAATGCATGAACAGAGCGCCAGATTCTGCAAGCATTATGCAACCTGGATAATAACCACTTGATGTGAGCAAACTCCCCCAACTTCACATGAAACAACAGTTCTACTCGGTGTCAATGATGCTCACACAATCTGGCTCACACTCACTCACATCACTACGACATCTGGTGATCAACATGACTTAAAATGGCTGAATCTCCCCCTTACATCCTCCAGGAGTGAAGTTTATGAGGATTATGCTAGTAAAGAGCTAAGCAGAATGCATATGGCTTACATATATGCATTTAAAATTCAAAGGACTCTTATCTATTTATGTCGAAATAGCTGTGTCAGAGCTAACTTTATTCCTTCTATATTTAATCCTTTTAGGTATTTTGGAGGGGTTGTAACCATATTCTCTAATGCCATGACGGTCATAAATACAGTGTACCAAGAAGTAATTTTAAAGGTGAAAAATAGAGACAGCATTCTGTCCTTCCCTTCTACTGTGAAGCTCCTGCCTGGATCAAATAAATGTTTGTTTCTTTCTGAAATACCCTGCTGAAGTTAACAGTTTCTAAGATGCCTTTACTGATTCTGTGGTCAATGTCACACACCATGAAGAGAAGGAAAAAGAGACACGATCTCTTTTACTAAAAAAATAAAAACAAATGTAAAAATATTTAAAAATCACGTTGGAACAAGCCTGTTCCCAGTATTTTTTAAATCTCAGGGAGTATCGGTCAAGATACACAGTGGAAGGACAGTTTGCTATTTGCATAGAAGACACTTGGGGAACAGGCACAGATTATACCTCCTGGTGTGTCTTCAGAGAACACCATCAACAAAATGATTAATAAAGTTACTAAATACAGACTCTTTTCTCTCTCATCTACAGTTACTATGAGAAGATAAAGTACTAGGGGCAGGGGAAGGGGTGGCTTATCCCTTAAGAACCTTTCTACAATTCTATGAACGTGAAAAGAAGTTCAGTGACCACTTCAACTACACTATTGTGCAGAAAAAAAGTATATGACAGTTTTCACTGGATTCAGGAGGGCCTGAGTCTGTATTTAGTCCTGTGGCAGCACCAGGCGATGTACACCACTGCATCCGTTGGAGCTTTGAGGTTTGACTCGTACAATCTGTTAGGACTGTTCCTATTTTCCAGTTCTTAACATTTTTGCCATTTGCTGGCAATGGTGGTGTAAAGGGCTGAGAGATTTCCTCTCTCACAGATTAGCCAGTGCTGATTTTCCTTTGGAATCTAATGCCCAGTCCTAATCAGGCTAATCAGCTCCTGATGGTAAGAGCATTAAAAATACCAATCTCAAAGAAGCTACATCTGCTCATATGAGTGCCGCTATAAATTATCTGCCAAGAGCAAATCTCACAAAAATGTATTTTCATGTGCTTCCTTTGTCTGAGCCACAAAAACAATGCATTTCCCTCTTGTCGCAAGGTGTGCTCTGCCCTCCAGTCTGTGAACTGGGTGACTCCCAATCAACACAGGCCTGCTTAACTGGATTATTAGTGTCCAAGAGGTGGGCACGCCTTCTGTTGACATCAGCAATGTCCTCAGTGAAAAACCTACATGCAAGCATTTTCAGTCCCATCTGCTGAGGACCCAGCACACTGCAATGGAACATTTCAGCACATTTTGACACTCAGTAAACTACTAATCACTACTCAGAGCTGTCAAAGACCGAGACCAGTAGGAATCCCAAGATAAGCATTGGCGATGCTGTGAATAGATTACTGATATATAGCTTACTTTTAACTGTGTCTAGTTCAATTAATCAATGGATAGGTTTTTTCTCTTTTATCTCAAAAGGTAAAGTTGAGAATCAAACAGCAAACCAATCAAATATATACCTATGTGGGTTTTTTTACAGGTACTGTTACTTATTTGGTATGTCTGATATGAAAAAACATTGCCAAGAATCTGTTCTTAATAAAAAAAAAATTCTCGGGAAATACTTTTTACAAAATGTGAGATGGAGGCTTTTTTAGTATTTTAAAATAAACTCACCTTAGCACCCTGTTGACCACTCCAGACCAATAGAAAGTGCTTCTTTCCTAGCTAAAAGTTTTTGAGCAATCTCACTTTGTGCCATGCTACCCAGTATCAACTGAACTTGCTCCTTAAAGTCTGAGGAAATTGATAACATGCCTATGAAGATGTAATTGATAGTTTACTAGAAAGGAGAAGTTGTTTCCATCTATATGGTAATGAATTGTTTTCT
>JAOTQQ010000001.1:63368478-63392575 GCA_026546715.1 Gallinago undulata
AGGATTTTTTTATTATGATCTTATGATCTGATTTCCTATGAAATACTTTACAAATCAAACTATTTTCCTGTGTGGGATTCTGAAATATTGAAATCTGCCCTGTGGTATCTACAAGCAGAAATGATATGGAAAAGAAGCATCTACCACAGTTTGTTCAGGGGGTGTTTCAAAGAAGGTGAGACTCTCAGGTCATAGTTGCCCCTTTAACCAGCCCTGTTTAAGGGAGACCACTGCAGCCATTAGTTACTCGCCATCTCATAAGCACATGGGAAAGTTCTTTTCTTCCGGTGCACCATCCACACAAAGATCTTAATTAATTTAATTTAAAGCCAAAACTTTGCATTCAACTTCTAGAATTTCCATGCTAAAATAACTAATAAAGAAAAAAATATTATCAGGGCACCTACAGCAAACTTTTTCTGACTTTTTCTTTCCTTGAAGTAGTCAAGAGAAGCATATTTCCTGACTGGGACTGTGGAATATTAAGAGGCATCTAGTGACTTTATATTCAAGGAGTTTGAATGCAATTGCACAGGAAAGGTCATTTCTAATACAGTGTTACACACACCATAAAATCCAGGCTTAGGCTTTCTATATGCCCTGACTTCATGTAGTTATGAAAACAGCCACATGCAAAAACGGGCTGGAATTGTGTTGGGCACATGCCAGGTGGTTCTGTCTGTCTGCCAGAAGAAAGACTTTACAGGGTAAAAATAATAGAAAATACCAGAAGAAAAGAAGAATCGCACAGCAAAGCTAAATGCTAGAGGAAATGAAACTTGATACTTTGGAAATGGACTGAGTGGTGTTTTTAGCCACAGTGGTTAGGAGCTAGTCCTTCAGGTAGAAAGCCCAGATCAATTTATGCTGTCACAGCTTGATGTCAGAGGGATGTGCACGCTGATTTAAAGTTGAGAGCAGTTAAATGGAAACCAAGTAAGACATGACAAATCTCTTTCTTGAGAGGTGTTTAATTCAGCTGGTCTTCACTAGTGAGTCTTCATGCTAGGGTCTATCCTCTGAAGAAGGCAGCAAAAAGTAATCCCAGGTTTTCCCTACCGGGGAGCCAGCATCAACCAAAGCTGTGGCCAGAGCATGGTGAAAGCAGCCTCTTCTGCAGCCAAGCACCAAGAAGTCCAGAAGAAAGTGCAAGAGAAAGACAGGCACAGCACGGGGAGCACGGGGCAGGGGAGCCTTCCTGGTTTCTCCCTCTACCAACTTCAGTTATTTTGGCTCTTTGTCTCTATCGGATGCATTCCCAGCTACAGTCCCCCACAACACTGGGATCTAATGAAAGGATAGGGAAGCCTGTACAACGTATGATGAAATAGTAATGTGAAGAAAATCATTCACAAATCTAAAAGAAAAATAAATAAATAAAAAAAAAAACCAAGGAAAAAACCCCAACAAAACCTGATTCCATTTAATTTAGGCTTGAATAATTCTTACTCCACTCCTGAGGACACGGCCTCAAGCCAAGCTATAGGCCGTTCCATAGTGTTTGAGTTTGGATGATGCTCTTTTGCATCCTCTCTGATGAAGCAGCAGGTGTGGGTTGCTACCTTTCTTGCTGGCTTGCTTGACTGCACAAATCATCTGAGAAAAGAAAACTCTTTCTGATACATGGCTTTTAAACATTTTCTATAAAAGCAGCAGAAAAACACCCTTCACTGTTCCTTACTTTCAGGAAACAGACAATTAGACAGATGGCATAAACATCTTACTTGGTTCATCGTTCCTTTAATCTGTTAAAAACAGTAAGAAATCTTCCAGAAACTGGCAAGAACAATGCTGAAAAATTCCCTACCTAATCCTCTAACACAGACCCTGCTAATACTGGAATCCGAGTGCTCAGAAAGATCTCTGGTTTGAACCTGTCAGTCTCACAGGCTGAGACTAAGGCCATGTGATGGCATAAAATTCTGACAAATGCCTTCAGAAAGCTGGAACTTCTGTAGGTTCATAAGGACAACTGTAACATAAATTACTGTCTTCAAGACCCTTACGTTCCGAGTATGTAGAGATATACCTAAAGTGTCAGGAAAGACTCCAAATGAACATTATTTTCTGGAAGATTTTGCTTTTCAGGCTGCTTCATCCTTTGTCCTCTGTTACTGGGAAAAATTAGAGACTGTGTCAGTGTTTCTCAGTCTGTGGTCCATGCATCTCTGATGCTCCATGAGATCTCAGATGCTGGTCCATGAAAATAGTGGGGGAAAAAATTAATGCATGAAGGCAGTCAGGACTCAGAGTCCCAAATTCAAAATCACATATTTTACCAGTTTACTAACAATATTGCAATAGAGTGAGTTGTGTTTACTTATCCATTGAGCACGGTTCTTTTTTAAATCATTACTCCCTCCAACCATTAAACTGCATTTACCATATACAGTGAGGGTTCTTCACACAAAGATCATCCAGTCCTTGGATTACAACCTGCTTCTGCTTGGCCTGGCACTCTTGTACATTGTACATGGGAAGTACAATTACCGTTAGAAGACTCTTGCAAATTTTACATTAGAAGATTGCCGGTTTTGGGCTTAGATCCTCACATTTCCAAATTGGAGAGTTTGGCTATACAGAAAATGCAAAATCTAGTTCTTTAAGAGATGTAAGTGTTCATCAGAAAGAAAATCATCCTTCTGTTGTAACAGGAAGAAGAAAGAATACAAGAGACACTGCCAGTGTTTACGAAATGTGTTCCTGTCTATGGGGTAGAAAATGAGCACATGATCTTCCATTGCCAACAGAATACAAAGAAATTGCTGAAAGATCAGTGCCACTTATTTTATACATTTTAAAGTCTTTGTTTCTTTCCCTCTCTCTGCCGCCTTCTCCCTAGGAGCCAGCTCTTTTATTTATTTACTGCAGCGCTCCTTAGGAAAATGTCCTGTTGAGACTCTGAGTGGGTTTACACTTGTCCTCTGAGTGGGTGTTACTTGTGTGGCACCACTCAAAGGCGGCTGCGATATTGCTGGCACTGAGTGAGAGATATAATGTACTAAAAGGTATTGCTCAGCTTTCCAGAATAAACATTTGCTTGAGCAGAAACCATTTTATGGGTTTCAGCTTTCATATTTTCTACTTTTGTGTAACACATTTCAAAACAATGAAAAAAATTGCCACTAGACAAGAGTGTGCACATTTAAAGGCTAAAGGTTCTGCTCAGGCACAGAAGTAATTATTAGCTTGTCTGTCAGGAGAAGATGTCACAACCTTTGAAATGGCATTCCAGTTTGCATTTCCTTTCTACGCCTTGTTCGAAACAGATACTACATTTTGGCAGGAAATGAAGAGCAAAATCTTCCTGCAAAGATAAACTTCATGACTCAATTTATATAAACCAGAGCTTCTGTGAGTTTAACTTTACCCTTTAGAGAAAGCTGATTGAATGCTCCAGGGTGAGCAGAAGACGGATGCTGCATAGGTTCCTTGCACACTGCCAGTCCCTCCCTCGCTGGTCCTCACACATCTGATTCCTCTGTCCCGTTGGGTTTGTGTCTTCTGTGGGGACTACCAACACAACCACCAGACTAAGCACCACCCTGGCACAGGGGTGCAGCTGCCGTGGATGCCGGCGGGATGGCACCCACCTACATGACAGCAGGACTTTCCCCACTGCATCTGGAACTAGTTTGGGCTGCTGCCGGCAGAATGTCAGCTCCTGCCACAGGTGACACAGGAGGAGACATTTTGCTTTTCAGGCTTCAAGAAGGTGCCCAAATTAGATTGCATCTGCAGTACTGGGAGGGTCCCCTGCTCTGCTAACCACTCAGCACCACATGCACCCAAGGAAAAAATGTTTACCTGGTGTGGCCACGGTTAACCTTTTTTCCTTGCTGAGACGGTGCCCATGGATGAATTCACTCATGGAAGGGGGGCCCCTCAGAAGATATGATTCTGTGGAAGCGGGATGAGGGGGGGCTCTTAATAATTTCTGGAGGTAGGTCCCTGAAGTCCTGGGATGGCTCTGATCACAAAGGGAAGGTGAGAATAGTCTTGCAGGAGATCCAAGAAAAATACATATGGAAACAAAAGAGTTTTACTTTAATTACCTTTCAAAGCCTCGTGAATGACAACATCATGTTAATTTTCTTAACAGGTAAAAATCAACTAGTGTTGCCACCCCATGTCATTTCTACAGCAGGGCACCTTGCCTGCACTGGAAATCCTGGTTCATATTAGGGGAGGAGGAGAGGAGGTTGAGTTATATCTCAGAATCCTGGAGTTGACATGTACAGGGCTCCCTGAATGTTCTCTTGGTTTTGCATTGTGACTAGAGCATACAAGAAAAGGGAATGATTGTCTAGGACTTCTCTGACAGAGAATCCTTTTCATCTTCAGAACTGTGGAGATCCCCACACCTAAAGAGCTTTGGCAGGACAGTCACAAGACAAGATGAGAACTCACTGCTTGAACAGCGAAATATTTGCATTAGGTTACGAAAGGCAGCCATCCCCCTTCAAAAGGTTGCTTGCTCCCAAGCAGAAAAAATGATCTGAGTGGACAAATCCATAATCTTTTTGTACTGATGAAGAACAAGCGAGCACCAGAGCTTAACAAAGAGATGCCGTTTCTTGTATTAAGCACTGAAATGCTCATAGAGTACAATCCTTTTTTTAATTTTTTTTTTTTATTTCGGATGCTCATTATGGAAAACCTTAAGGAAAACTTAAGGAAAACTTGTTAAAGAAAACACATTCACACTAATATCAAAGACATACAAGATGCACTGAGACACTGACAGAATATAGTTCAAAACACTGCATTAAGGAGGAGGAAATAACATAGTGAGTAGGTGGATCAGAACCACATGTTGCCAGACTTTGAATTTCATATTCATATCCTCCCCGCCTCCTTCTCCCCAGTCAAAGTATGAAAAAAAAAGAAAAAAATTATAATGTTTACAATTCAGTGAACGACTTTAATGAAAGTCTGGCCACTGCACTGTACTGTAAAGATCACTGCATGCATACCTTTTCCTCTGAGTGCCACTGCTGACCAGTAAGTTTGGTTGCTGTGGGCCCTGACTATGCAGGAGGAAAGTGTCTATGCTTGGCACGGTGGCTGATGCCTCCTCACTTACTTTAGGGCTGCCGATCTTGCTCTTTCCAAGCTTGCCTTTGCTGCGTCGGGACTGCTCGTGGTCGAACTCTAAATCCTCCAGCCGCTGGGTAAGGGCAAGTTTTTGCTGGATAGCCATGCGCAACAGAGAGTTTAGGGTCTTCTTCTCATCCTCTGCAGCTGCTAGCTGCCTCTGCATCTCATCCAGCTGTGTGACGTACTCATCACACCTGGGAAAACAAACAAGGCAGAAATCTGTGGAGTCTGTCCAAGAAGCAGCCCTACTGGTGACGGCATTCCCAGGCCACAGTTAGAACGACAGGTTCAGATCCGTGCTTTTGCCAAAGCTACTCCTGAAAGCAGCCAGCCTGATTTCTTCCATTCCCACTTTGATATTCTAGATACAGGTTTTCCTGCCGAATGGGACGTATTGGATTTAAGATCCAAGTCCCAATTTATTCAAAGTCATCTACAACAATGTATCTAAAGCAGATAACTAGCAACTGGAGGGAAGGTTTGGGATTTTCTCCAGGTTGGACCACAAATAACAATTTTGAGGGCTGGTTCAGCTAGTAACTCACCAGGAATAAGAACGTCTAGTAATTAGGTAATACTATTTTTCATAGACACTTATATCTACTTAGCAAAATGTTACCAAAAAATTGTGAAAAAAAAGACTGCAAGTACTTTGAAGACTTGACCCACCAGATTTTGTGAAATGAGCCCTCAGTTGTTTGCCATTGTGTTGTGGTTTAACCCCAGTCAGCCACTAGGACAGCAGCTACTAGAAAGAAAATTAGCTTTGTCCCAGCTGAAACCAAGACACATTGTTGACTGATTAAAGAGGCAGTATTCAGGAATACTGAATCCCTCACCTGGGAACTATTCCACATTTACTGTGGAGTCCCTTGGAGGACTCAAAAGTGCTCAGGTATCCATTGCTATGGCCACCTACTCCTTTTTAACCCTCAGCCTCTTTTACCTGTGTAAAAAACTGTATCTTTTTAATTTGCTTTAGATCTCCAAGACTGATTTTGAAGTTAAACCGCTGAATTCAATTTAGTCTCACTTCAAATGATTCCTAAAGTTAACAGGAGGAGCAAAACATTTCAGGATGGTCTTAGCCACTGTTTGAAGTGAAATAGTTTCAGTCTGTTCAAAATAGACCATCTAATCAGTAAAAACCAGGAGTGATAAATGTATACCAGTACTAAAATAATTCACAAGTAGTAGTGCTGTCTGACCATCGGATGTTTGTGGCAACATGCAAAAATTTGTCACATTAAATGATCTCCTCCCCGTGTGATCTGCATAAATCTAAATAACTTTGCTCTGTAATTACAATAGTGTAATGGATGAGGGTTTAACTTTATCACTATCACTCAGAAAACAAGCATAGCAAATAATTTTAGTTTTCCTCCTCAAAATATGTGATCTGTGAGAAAACTTCTGAATTATTACAAACTGAGGGAGAAAACTAATTTCTCTGTAACATATCTTCTCCTTGAGAAACAGAAACAAAGTATACTCAAAAATTCATAGTTATTCCTCACACACAAACAGTCATATATATATTGCACTCTCCTTTTGAATAATTCAGGCACTGGAAGCAAAATTACCAAGTAAGCCATAGTTTCATCGACAGTTTCAGTATTATCTTTCTTCTACAGCACCTTAATAAGCATAACTGTCTTTATTCAAGCCTTGAGGAAGAGAGATAGTCCTGAAACGCTGCTTGGCTCAGAGCCAACTTGCACCCCTATTTCTGCTCTAAGCCATGAGATGTCTATTGATGCTTTAGCCAGTTTCTTTGACAGAGACATTAGAATGAAATCGGCATTCTGGAGATTAAATTCAATTCATCTGAAATAGGAATTATTATACTGTCTATGATATCAGAGTTTTAAAGACTCATTCTTGTAACCAGATGGATCCTGTATGCATCTCTCTCATTCTCTCCTGCTTTTCATTTTCTCTGGAAAACATCTTTTTTTTTTTTTCCAAATATGTTTTCTGTAGAAATTTTTTTAAAGTAACACTAGCAGCAACGCCTGAAGCAAAGTGCCACTGGAAGAAGGAACTGCCTTGCTTTAGTACGCCAATAAGCCAATTTTTATTTTGGGAAAAGACTGGTTTTCCTCAGGCCTTTGGATGTGTTCTTGTTATTTAGGTATCTACTTTGTAAAAAAGTCTAACTGAGCAGTTAGGAAACATAAGCTCCCTGGAGGTGAATATTACTACAGCAGATTTAGACAAACCTGCTTTTCGTTACCTGTTATGAACTACAACAAGCTGGCCCTAGAAACCTGGATACACTAGATGCTGTTAGCTGGCCTCGTGCTTGAGACAAAAACAACCTCGTTAATACAACATTTTCAAATTGTTCTGATTAATTATATGCCCTTCCTAGATGTCTCTCTGTAACAGCAACCCTTCGTTCTTGGCAGTTCACTTGTAGTTGCATTTGGGAGGTTCCAGTCATCTGACCTCCAGTACAACTCAAAGTTTCCTATTATTTTTCACAGACGTGGTCCATTGTCTCTGTGTTTTGTTGCTCAAGCATGTTTTGGAGGTTTTTTTTTGAGAAACTGTGTTCAGAAAGGTTAAACCTAAATCAGTGAAGTAAAGGCCATAATTAACTTCGGAAACTGCTGAATGAGCAGCTTCTGATCTCCTTGAAGTCTGCAGCAGTGAAGGTTGTTCCACGCAGTGGGATGTTACTACTGCCTGAAGCCATGGCATTTCCCTTCACTGAAACATTTCCTGCTACGTCCAAGTGTGGGATAAAAAGAGAATTGTTTCCAATTAAAAAAGAGAAAAAGCATTACACATATCCATATTGTCTTTTGCCCACACATTTTATAAATATTCGTGAAGTCTCACAGCACACCAAGAAAGGAAAAGGTTAAGAGCTCCCAAGAGAGAGGAGTTCTGGCACAGCACAGACAACCGGGGACCAAGCAGGGCTCCAGGACGCACCAGGGCTCTGAATAGGTTTTTCAGAAGTACTCAAATAGTAGTAAATAAGAAAAGTTACATTACGTCCTTGTGAGTCAGAACTCTTTCCCAATTTTCCCCTTGCCCCAGGACTGGTGTATGCTGCGAGTGACTATTAAATAAACAGCACTGTTACCTTGCTGTCTACTGATCTACTTATTGCCGTAGCAGAAGTCAAGATTTCGCCTGTTTTTCATTTATCTTGTCTTCAAAATGAAGCAGGCAGACACATAAACCCGCTTATTTTGTATGAACTGATCCAAGCAGCTTATATAGGAGTTAAAAGGATTTCTAGTTCCATCCATATCCCTCATCTAGGAATGCAAACCAAATGCAGAGTCAGGCTTATGAGTTATTTAGGTAACATAAATCATAGCAGAGCTTGAGCTAAAACCCAGGGACACTGACAGTGCCAGATCCCTGCTTGAGTCATATAAGCATAATTCTGTTCATAAATGTTTTCTCATATAGGATAGCTCAAGGATCTGTCTAAACTTCCTAGTCCATCTCTTCAGCACGCTTTTTTCTTTAAATACTAATCGTAAGAAAATGTCTTGATGGATGAAGAATAAAACCAGTGCATGCAGTGTCAGGACTGGGGCAATATCATGAGTAATATTTCTTGCTCTTTCCTTTTGAGTATCTTTATTCAGGCTGGGAAAGCAAGTATGTGTAGGGAAGGTTTCCAAATCCCTTTATGATTCTGCTTTAAAAGTAGTTTTTTCTCTCTTTCAGCACTAGATTTCTCTTCCCTTCCTCTCCCAGGGCAACCTCTACTCTAGATGGCAAAGATAATGGTTTAAAGAGTATATTTTTCATTTTCCCACTAGATGAAGACTGGCCATCAGTCCCACTGCTTCACAGTCCCACACCTCACACCCTGGGTCAGCGACTTCAGGAGGGGAGATGACAGGAGAGGCAGCAAAGGAGATCATGGTTTTCACTGGTCTGGGACTACCAGAAGCAGCTCAGTACAAAATAAGCAGACTAAAGGCAGGAGCTGCAAATCTGATCTGCAGTCCATGGCCCTGGCATCAAACAACAACTTCAGCTCTGCTCTGCCAACCCCACACAGGGTTTATATTCTGTTGCTCATTTTCTAAGAGAGGTGTTTGGGGGAAAAGAGAGTTCCTGTACTGAGGACATATTCTTGACAGGTCTGAAGTAAATTCAGAAAGGGATCAAGGCCAATGAAGAGGGAAGGAGGAAGCTGTACAGACCAGAGCCACAGAGACTTTGGATTGGGAAACAAAGAGTCCCAGAAGGGGAAAAAAAAAGGAAAAGTAGAGGTACAAGCAGGACAGAAGAATTTTTGAGGGCAAGAGAAGAACTTTAGGAGGATGCACAAGTATCAGGGAAAATCAAAGAAAAAGGAGGGCTCCTGCTTTTTGCATAGGGGAGCTTTAGAGAAGTGTCCTCTCTGCTGTTCAGACCAGGAATGGGCACGCTGTGCTCTCCTTATAATGTAGTATGACCTTTATCCAATGCATCTGAGGAAGAAACCACACAGTTGAGCACCAGAATGAACATCCCTTTGGGGACCAAATGAACAGAAAAGGATGGTTTATGAAGAGAAAGAATATTGCTGTATTAAACAGTATATGAAATAATTTTCAGATCTATAATATAACCCTAGTATCAGAAGGAGGTTCTCTCTACAGTAAAAACTCAGGAATAAGTACCATGTGATGCAGGATAACCATGGAAACCACTGTTTTATTCAACAGAGGAGTAAATAATTGCTTTTTATGTTGAATGTTGTTATTGTATTGAATGTTACTGCACATAGAATCTTAGTTCTCTATTTTCAGACAGATTTCTTTTCTTGAACAGACATCTATAGTATATCAGCTCTCTGTCATTTAAAAAAATTCTATTCCAAATGGAGTATTCAGAAAGAGTCGATGATTTGAACATTTACTAAGATTGATTTAATTATAATGGCCATTAGATTCTAGGGTAGGGAAGGGAAAGGAATATTTTACAACAGAAAAATCTATAGGAGCCCAATGATGTGCAAGGCCTTGCAGTGAATGATTTTTATAACTGTGTTCAGAAAATACTGGGCAGAACTTACGATGTCAAGGGCAGGAATATGTTCCATAGGCCACGCAGTGAGTGTTTAATCACTACTGCATGGAGCTTACCAGCAGCAGTAGATGCTTTGGGTGGGATTTACCTCTACTAATATTAGGCATTTACAAAGTGGAAAGCTGTAACTCGGCCAGTCACCCAGATTCCCTTTGTAGTTCACAGAACAGAAACAGAAGCTTCGTTGCATCCTATACATGGCTAGAAATGGCATCTAGATGACTGGCACCCTTTAGGCTTAACTCTCACAGAAAAGATGCCATTGTCTGCTACCAGCTTTAGGGTATGCCTTAAACCCAACAAAAGTGCGCACTCGGGGTGTCCAAACAGGGTGAAGAGCCTACAGTACACCAAAAACCTAACATTGTCTTTAAGTAACTTCTAAATCTTTGCATACTTCTTTTATCTTATAGGTTGATTTATGGTCCATGGAAGTCCATTGGTTGCTTTGTGCTCATGATATCACTCCTCTCCTCTGGATTTAGCAGCCTTCCAGATAGCCTTACAGAGTTAGTACATCCATGTATCTCCTAGAGTAATGAGCTTGCAAATAAAGATTCACACATGCATTTCTGAAACACACACACAACTTTGCTTTCTTGAAGAAAATCTTTAGATGCCAATGAAATCAATGGAGCTACCTTTATTCACACCACCTGCTGAGTTGGTTCTTCATTTCCATTATGGCACTACACGTACTCTTCTGACGATGAACCTATGATGAATTTGTACACAGCACCAATGTCATGGCATGCAAATGTCCCTTTTCTTTCCTTCCCACCTCTCCCAGATGCTGCTGCCAATGTCACTGAGTGACAAAGGACCTTAGAAGGCTGGAAGAGGTGAGATGGCAGCTTTATACCGCAGGGAGCACTGGAGAGATGTTGGCATGAAGAAGTCTTATCACTTATGGACTAAAGCACAAGCAAGAAATTTGCATTGTGTTTGACCCTAAAGGGAAAAAAAAGCCTTGATATAACAGAATAATTTCCTGAGGATACTAATTTCCTAGCTTATTTTGGGGGTAAGAATTGATGAAAATATTAGATCTTTAAAAAAATTATTTTTAGGTAACCTTTTAAAAAGCAGCTAAAACCAAAAGCTCTTCTGAAGAAGGTGCGGGAAAAGGATAAATAAGAGCTTATTAATTACTGTCCTGCCAGGAGGAACTGTTACAGAAGAAAAGTGAAACTTTTATCCTGTGAAGGAGAAGATAATAAATTAAATATCACAGCAGGAAAAAATAAGAATTCATGCTGGAGTGGGAAATTGCAGCAGCCTCACAATTACTAGTGCTGGATTACAGCATACAATGGTTGATGAAATAGATTTTACTACTGGTAAGTAATAAATCTTACCATTATCAAAACATGGGATTCTGAAGATCATCAGTAACCATACGATAGCTTTACATGACAGAATACTGCATACTCCTGAATGTGAAAATCAGCCACATAAATCTACTATTTGATTTGCACTTTAAAAAGCCCTATAAATGCAAATACACTGGAAGTTGATATTGGCATTTATAACACTTTACTCAAGGTTGTATTGACATTGCTATTCTCCAGCTTTATTTTCCAAGACACCCATCTCACTAGGATTTGAAAGCTTGCAGGTTCTGCAGAGTGTGCACTCTAAGACTCATTCACCTTCATCCAGCAAACCTCTGACCTTGCAGAAAATAATTTCTGTCTCTCCCCCTATGCACCCAACACACAGAGCTAAGTCTGTGCTCACTTTAGCACATATATATTTACTTTTACAGTGCTGAGCCAGGCAGTGAAAACGTTTCCCTTACCTGGTTGCAAACATTGCTCTCAAGGATGAGAAGGTTGCTGCATCTTCCTTCAAAGCCTTTAATTCATTCCGTAGTTTGGTCATGGTTTCAGTCACCATTGCTTTTTCATTTTCATATTTATTCTTCAAATTGGCTAGTGCCACTTCAGCTGTCTGAAAACACAAACAAGGATATGTGCTTATGAGACAGATAGCTGATAACAGCTAAGATGCCATATTTGAATTTACTTCTGATTTCCTCCTTAATTCACAAGCTAAAAGGAGTTAGACATGCGCTTCATGGCACCCTTTAATGCCTTCTTTTAGGCTTCCTTCCAGGAAAAGGAGAAAGGAGTTGAAAGAACAAAGCCAATTTCAACACACTGGCAACAACTTGACACCTTAAAAGTCTCTGCAAAACTGTGTAGCTTTACGCTGAGGGCTCAAGGAAGTAAGTTACTCCAGCTTAAGGAGATGCTACCATGTGGTTGGACACGCCAAGTGTGTCCCCTGACCACGTGCACAGACAGCACATAAGGCTCAGCCTCTGCAGCCGAGGTGGGAACTAATGTGTTCCACCTCATGCTTCTTGCCAGCTGAGGCTTTCCTAGCACAAGGTGACTGCCAGGACTCCACAGCTCGCTTTTAAGTCTGAGCACCAGCAACATCTACTGGTGGGCAAACCAGCATTATTTTGGCTGTTTTAACTGCTACCAAAAAAAAAAAGAACAAAAAAAGAAAAGGTGTAAATCACAATTTTCATTTGACAGGAAAGCAAGTCTTTGTAGTCATCCTATTCCTTCACTTTTTCAGCTTCCTTCTTTCTTCTTTCAATTTCATCCATTAAATTTCTTTGATTTACTGCCCTACTGCTTTTAACAGTTACATTAGTCTTATTTTTACGGGAGTTGAGCTTTCTGCTTTACCTATGAAGTTAGCATCCTTTTGAAGTTATTCAAAATACATAGTTTTATAAAGGCTTTGTACCTAATACTGCTCTGAGACATTTAAAATTGCCATTGAATGAGATGAAGAAAAAAATGTTTCCTTTTATATTTACTCAGAGGGGGTTCTGGTTATTTTTTCACTTCATTTGGTGGAGGATAATTTGCAGCATTTCCTATAGGCAATCAATTCCCCCTGTTAATCTTGTGGGTTCTTGAGCCATCACCAAGGGAGAGAAGTACAGAAGAACATTATTTTAAAGCAACCAGCAAGAGAACATGACAAAAGATGCTAATGGCCAAACAGTTGGATACCTATTTTAAACTCAGTTTTCTGAAATGCAATACATTTCCCACTAATAATGCCTCTTAACAAGAGGACGTACTATCATCTCCTACTAAAAAGCCACTCTATTCATTTGAATCTGGGGAAAAAGTACAGTTAGAAATGGCAGCGTTAAAACAATATTTTTTTTCCAATTGCACTCTCACCAATAGTATTCTCTCTACTCTCACAATAGTCACCTGTCAGTTTAAATAGATAGGCTTTTCCATGCCAAATTTGAAATCATCAGCAATATACATTAAAAAAATCAACCAGTTAAGGACAAATTCCAGTAAATGCAGCTTTTCTCAACTTGCTGGCATATGCTTTGGCATAACACAGCGTGTAGACAGCATCCTACACTTGGCAGGATAAAGCAAAAATCATAATCTATCTGTTTTCAGCCATGAGCAAAAATGTACACTCCTAAATTAACATGGAGAGGAAGGATTAACTATGTTTAATAAACTACTTTTTGAAGGGAAATAAAGAAAATAGTGCATCAGAGGACAAATTCCTATTTAACAGATATGATTAAATCATATTTATTTAAGAATTATCAGGTCATTAATGAGGCAGAAGTGATTTATGAGAGCAGAGGTACATTCTATAGCTCAAATTGAGTTCTGCTTTGCCCCTAAGACAGGAATTCACGTGTCTTTGCTTTGTAAGAGAATTACAGCCTCATGTCCCTTAACCTATCATACCTGATCTTCAAATACGGAATTTATGTAAAGAGTTTCCTTTGTTTAGGAATTAAAATGATTTAAATATGTGCCACCTAATGCTAGACTTTAAAAAAAAAATTACTTTTTTTTTCAGCAGTGAGATTACATATTCCATGTAAACCAAATAATCTACACATCACTGAAACCATGCACAATGATCAGACAGGTCATTGTGATCTGTATGTTTTAGGATGGATGTCAGGATAAGTTAAATGGACAGGTACTGCTTCTGGATGAAAAATAACTTAGAAATATAATTTAGGTGGTGCATAAAGATAACAGAAGAAATACAGTGTTAAATCTTCAAACTTTTTTTTTTCCTTCCAATTCGAATTTTCCATAAAACAACGCATAGAAAATGAAGCATAAATTGTAAAACTTGTTGGAAGTGCCTGGTGGCTCTCCACACACCAGATAGGCTTTTGAACACACCCCTTCACAGACCGTCGAAAGCGTGAACACTTTCTGAAAGTCTTTTAAGCGAAGAATGAATGGGCAGGAGTGCTCCACTAGAGAATCAAATAAAACCAACCAAGTGTTTTTAAGTGGCAAGAGAAAGAAGGGGGAAACGAGAAAGGGTAGCTTCTGTTGGAAACCTGCAGCCAGGGCCAGCAGAGCATCGCTTTAGCATGAGGCTCAGGAGATCCTTGTAAGAGCTGTCGGGCAGCTGGCTGCACAGGTGCTCAGGTAACCTACAGCTCATGGGGTTGGGAGAAGAATGCTGACTGAAGCTGATTGCTGTCAGACTCCTCGGCTCTGAGGATGACATTTCACAATGCAGCCAGGTCGATCTATATTGGTCAGGTGCCACCAAAAGAATAATTACCCTGCCTTTCCCCATCCCTACCCTTTGCGGATCGGGTGGTTTTCTTTCTGTGCTTACTGAGAGCCAGTTCGAGAAGGCTGAAGAAGCAGAAAACTGATCTGAAACATCCTGAAGCCAAATATGTGATGCAGAGAGGAGCTGAGGGGAGAAGGAGAACTTGGACTTCATCTTTCAGAGGTACCTATGTGCTTGGTCACCTCAGCTGTACTGTGTCAAGAGCAACAGGGACAAAATGAGCTGAAGCCACAGTTTCATCTTACTCTTCTTCCACCAGCAGCTCTCATCTAATTTCTAATTTCTATTTGTTCCCCTTCTCAGCCAATCTCCAAAATTGTGCCCATTGAACCACATATGCTGGCTGTCCCTGAACCCAGATCTGTGGGATAATCCATACTTTAAAGATCTGGGGTGAACGTTGTGTTCAGAGAGTGCTCTGGAAGGAAGGATGGGGCAACATCTCCCAGTAGTGGGTGCCAGAAGGAAGCAGCCAGCCAGGACCCAGCTTTGCTTTTACCAGCTCTTTCTGAACATTTGGTTTTAAGCTGTGGTTCACTACAAAACCGTGTCCGAGAAATTAGTGGAAATTCACTCCATGTAAAAAATGCAACTTCTGAGCAACATACATGGAAATGGGCAGCACAAGAAAAATATGAAAATGCAGAAAAATGTGCGAATACTCTTCTGTGAAATAAGTAATGCAATAAGATAGGAGAGGGGCTAATGATGCTCCCCCGTCAGGAGACCAGTTATGCCTGGGCAAACGAACTACCCAGCCACTCAGCAAGACACCTGTAGACACAGGATCAATGGCTTGCAGAGCATGTAGCATTTGCTGTGCAGAAGAAGTCACCTGGAGCTGACAGCAAGGCCGGGAGGGAGCAGAGAGCTCCAACACCTACACTCCTGTGGAGGAAGAGAGAGCTGGGGCATGCAGAGGCTCAGCATCCCCCTCCCCAAAATCCAGCCTGAGGTGGGCACACACCCCAGCCCCAGGAGCCAAGGTGCTACCAGAACTAACGATGACCTTTTCACCCTCCTCCTTATTCTCACCGAAGAGATGTTTGCCCAAGCACAGCTGCCTAAAGGTTACCACTTTAATCCTGAAATCTGAGAACAAACCTCATTTTCCCCACACAGATTTCACATGCTAAAATTACTTTGTATCTCATTTACTTTACATTAAGAGCCTGAGGAGCAAATCAAGCTAAAACGTGGTTGCTGAAAGAATATTAAGTCCTACAGTGGTACGTACATTATTTTTTCCACACAGGAAAGCAGAACTGCTTTCAGACAAGAAAGCCTGTCATTTTAGTGCAGAAATCATACATGCTGCTAGATCTTTCCACCCAGCATTCTCTCTATATAACAACAGGGCTTTTGTTTCTAGATTAGGTACCTTATATCTGGAGTTATCCAGCTATTTTTATTGAAGGACTTTTATGGCTATCTCAGTTATGGAAGCTGGAGACACCACAGTTACTGCCAATACAGCTGTGAAGGTCTTGCTGACTCAACTCCTTCCCATCGAACAATTTACCTAACGAGAACAACCGATCATTTTTCAATCAGAACTTCAGGATATTAAATTCCCCTCATTGGCAGCTTTGCTTTCTGAATGTCATTAGAAATCAAAACCAAAACTATTATTGAACTGGTCCTAGAAGTTATTGTATCATTAATGTTATATTACTTCACAAATTTATGCTACTTGGGTTTGCTCCACAAAACTGGTGCTGACATAGTAATTATGGCTATGAATATATTTACACATAAATCAAGGCAAGGTAAGCAAAGAAGCTAGCAAGATACATGTGCCTTGCTATCTTGAGCAATTGATTCTATAATCTCATTTTTCTGGGCTTAGGTTTGAAGCTTCTTAGAGCAAATCTTGCCTTTTTTTTTTTTTTTTTTGTATTACAGAGCTTTGTGTAGTCTGCTTGCGACCTAGCATAATGCTTAATGTTTATTTGAAAACATTACTAAAGGTAATATAGCTAGATTAAAAAGAAATACCATCAGAGATTGCCAAACGCATTAAACTAAGCACCGTCTCGTCAGGTTCACACAGAAATTTATTGTATGCTGTTAACGATTTAAAACTGCACTGCTGGAGCACCAGGCCCATGGTGGCAGGGGGAGACTGTTGACACACAGACTCCTTTGGGGCTGTCCTGCGGTCGGATACGTCACTGTGAAAAGGAGTGAACACAATTCAAGTCCAGAGATGGCAACTCTGCTCTGTTTCTCTTCCCATGAGCCCTTTGCCCCTGTGTACCCGGATAACAGAGGATGTCGGTGCACTGTGGCCGAGTGTATATTGCCAGGAAAACTCTACAATTCTGGTTTTAATCTGACGTCGCAATGCTTCTGGCGGTCACTAGATAGCACCCGTGCTTCCCTGATTAAGGGTGTGACTTCACTACAGAAATACAGCCCAAAATACCAGACCCAGGTATTTCTGCTGCTGATCTCACCCCTGGATCTGAATGGTGAGTTTCTCTAGGAAGGCCAGGTCTTGCCATTTTTACAGTGCATTTCGAATCATAGAATGGTTTGGGATGGAAGGAACCTTTAAAGGTCGTCTAGTCCAAGCACCCTGAAATTAGGAGGGACACCTTCAACTAGATCAGGTTGCTCAGAACCTCATCCAAACTGACCTTGAATGTTTCCAGGGATGGGGACATCTCCCACCTCTCAAGGCAACCTCTTCCAGTGTTTCACCACCCTCATTGTAAAAAATTTCTTCCTTATATCTAGTCTGAATCTACCCTCTTTTCATTTAAAACCTTTAGCCCTTGTCCTATGGCAACAGGCCCTGCTAAAAACCTTGGCCCCCTTTGGTTACACTTACCTTGCTTTCCCATATATCTCCAACCAAAAACCTTCACCGAAAGTGTCTCTGTTTAGAGTGCTAACCAATACAGGGGGTTTGTAATAGCATTGCTACAAAGCAGGACAAGCTGTGATGTGGCCCTTTTTATCCTTTTATATTATTGTGTCTTTTACCTTTAAAGTTTGAGGTTGTTGATATTAGTTTTGCATGAACAGTATAGCAAGATTCTATACCCAGTTGTACAGTTACCAATAGCTATGCTGCTATCCAATAAATAAAAGTTTAATTAATACCACCTCCTTACTCAGCAAATCTATCTTTCCATTTCAGTGAGTGCACTGTGGGGTGATGTTTCATTTCTGACAGCAATAAAGGAGCAAGTCTGAGCTAGATTCTCTGGTAGTATAAAAAAAAAAAAAAGATAGTTCTATGCTAATGGAAAAAAATCTTCAATTTGGAATCTAAATACATATACCTCAATTATATCTTAATTACATTTTAATTACATGGAAAATCCACATATAATTGCTCAGAGCTATTATTGCTTAGCTAGAGATGGTATTTAATTACTTGAATTAATATTTAACATGTGCTGTATTAGAGGGGAAGAAATACCATAAAAGACTCAACATATATTGAAATATTGCTGCAATTTAGAAGTCCCCAGTACTCTAGAAACGCAGTTACAGATCCAACAATCAATTAAACTTGTAACTGTAACTTCAGACTACTTGACCATTGGGAATTTTAACACTGAAAACCCATCACTGTCATCAGCTAATAACATCCCAAGCTGTTAACTGGGATTCATGCCCCCATGTGGAGATCGCTGCACTGGTTTCAGATGAGAAATGTCCCAAGCAATCTGGAATAATGAGTCTGCCACTGCAGCATCTTGCATTCAGACTTAATTCTGGACATAAGGAGATGCATCAAAGGAAAGGAAACTATTTGCATGCTTAAATTTAAGACCTGGGATCCTAGATAGAATAGATACAAAGGGTTTGGGAGGATATACTATGCCAAAGAAGAAAAATAGAAAAAAACAAAACAAAACAAAATGAAAACCACAACTTTACATGATCCCCCTTTGGCATTTGATATAAAATGCAGCAATTCTTGGTTTATTTGCACTGGTGAAACATCAAAAATAAAGTGGTTTGATGAGTTGATTTTTTTAAGCTGGGAAATTTTTCAAAATAATAATTTGAAATTTTTTATCCTCTTAAAATATAACTTTATAACACATCCTTCTCAAAATAAAAAATTGCAGTTACTGCTTCAAGTCATCTTTAACATCTAGTGCTGTTGGACAACATCTTGTCCTTTTTCTTAAAAAAATAAAAAGAAAACCAGAATTGTAATTCTTAAAAGCTTTAAAACGTGACAATGGCAGGAGAAACCATTTCTGACTAAAAAGAAAAATCATGAAAAGATTTCCAACCACTTGTAATGAAAATAACTCAGCATTTCACTTGCTGTCTTATCAAAGAAATGCCCAGCTTCTGTACAGTGCAAAGCAGCCAGTGATGCTTTTACACCTGCCATTCTTTTCCTGAGGCATGCTTTGGCTTTTGTGGTATTTATTCTTAATCCCCTTAAACAGGCTTGGGGGCCCTTCCAGTTTTACAGCCTGTGGAGAGTTACCAAGAGCCAAGAAGCACACAACGGGTTGCTTGGACCATCTGCTCCACTAAATCCCACCGGAGGGACCATGTGCAGCTGCTGAGGTGCTGGCCCATGTGGTCTCCCCTATGCTTGCCTTCCCCATCACTCCAGCAGTACATGCCCTGGTGGGGGGCCAGCATGCCCCAAGAGCCTCTCCATGCACACTCCAGTTTGTTTTCCAGTGTTGGAAACATTTTCATTTCACAAGAGTGCCAGGAACACGCCTTTGCATCAGGCTGAGTGGTAGGTGATGCCTCCCCGCTCCTCTGCTTTTTTGTCCCTCCACAGGAAAGGCTCTTTCTGCCTCTGCCCTTGGTGAATGGTGGGTGCTGAGCAAAGCAGAGCAAAAGAGCCTAAAGACGAGGCAGGGAGGGAGGGAAGAAAGGTCTGCCCTTGCCGTGATTGAGTGAGAGGCTAAATAACCTGTGGGTAAAATCTCTCCTCCGAAACACTCCTGGGAAAGCTTGTAAGTGACCTGTATAAATAACCAACATTCCTGACTGACTGCTTCATTAGCATCTTACCTGCTTGTTGGCTTTCAGCACTGCTCTCAGGGTTGCGATCTGCTCCCGCTTCGTACTCAGGAGGGATTTCAGTTTCAGTATCTCTTCCATTAAGGCCTCCTTGTCTTTATCAATCATGGGCGCCAGCTCCCGAGCTGCAGCACGCTGGCGTGACAGCTGCAGCGACCGATCGACAGCCTTCTGCAAGTGCTTGATTTGGTCCCTTATTATGGCATTGAGGTTGTAGATGTTCATCGGCTCTTTGCGGATGTCACTGGTATCGGAGACAGGGGAGGAAGGAGGGGCTGTAATGACAGGAGAAATGGAAGGTGTTTTTGTTGGGCTCTGTTCCTTGGCAGGCTCTGTGGCCTCTTTTGTCACCTGTTCGGTTGGGGTCCTAGCTTCTACAGGTGATGCCACCCCTCTTCTGGCGAGCCGTGGGGAAAGGAGACCTCGAGGGTCATCTGGTCCTTTCAGGCTCCCGCTGCGGGTTACTCTGCTTTGCCTGTAATAGTCCAACATCACCCTGTTTGGTGTCTCGTTGTTGCACAGGCAGACGTGATGGTAGAGCTGAGCCAGCTCCTCGCTAAAGGTCACCAGCTCATCCTGGGCCGTGTTGAGGGTATTATGGTTTTCATTTGCTATGCTTGTCATCCTTTGCAATTCTTTTTCCATGTGGACCATTTTTTCCTGGCTTTCCTTGGTTGACTTCTCCAAGTTTGTCACCTGTTCGTCGTACGTCTGGATTCTGCTCTCATACTTGGCCTTCTCTTCAGTGTAGTTTTCCACGTATTTATTGTATTTCTCCTTTAAGGCTTTGATTTCTGCTTTAAGGTCTATCACCTCGGTAACAGCTACTTTGTATTTACATTCTAGGATCTCCAAGCCGTTGATGTCCACTTCATAGTCGTGTGCTTCCTCGCCAGGGTCTCGGCCCTTCTCACAGTCAAGCTCAGCTTTCAGCTCCTTGTTGCTCTGCAGCCCCCTCATGGCATTGACGTGCTCCGTGAGCCTGTGGACTCGCTCGTGTTGCTCGGTCAGGGCTCCCTTGGTGTGCTCCAGCTGCGTCTGAGACTCCTGCAGGTTGGCCAGGAGAATGGCCTTCTCTCTCTCCACCTGCAACAAGAGTCAAATTAAGAAAACCAGGATCTTGACTTACCCATGAAGTAACATGGGTACTGAACACCAAACTCTGCAATCACATTCATCTCTTCCACTCCCCCAACTCTGCATACACAACTTGAAGGCTTCAAAGAGATTTTAGCCGTATATCCCTAAACCATAAAATTAAGTCAGAGAAAGGTACATATAACTTGCACAAGGTTATGTAGTCCCAATTTTCGATACAGTTTGCAATGTCACTACGACTTTACAAGTTGCCCACAGAAGAATTACTTAATGCCCAAGCGCTAAATGCCTACTCAGCTGGAGTGATGTTAACGAATTTATTACAAAATATGTTCCCCAAATTTAAATAGGCATGAATTGCATCACTTCCAACTATCAGTCAAGTACAAGCCTTTCCACTGGTACATACACATTTCTCAAAGAAGTTTGAATTTACATTCCCCATGAATAGCTCTACTAATCCTTCACAATATTTATCTTTGGACTGCTGCAAACTTTCATTAAGGCTTGATTACTGAATGCAAATACAGTAAACAAAGGGCTGTGTACATTTCCACAGATTAAATAACCCACTGTGTGGGAATGTAACACAGATTAGGAGACCGAGTACACGCAACTCCCAGGACTCCCCATCCCCAGCACTTAACTATAAGCAAAATCCATCCTTGTAAGTACGAAGCAGAATAAGCAGGATTTGTGGTATAACTAACAAACTACTGGTTCTGACCCAGGAAGCTCCTTTCTGAATATCCACATTTCAATGTGGATATTGAACAGCAGAAAAGGTCATGGAGGAGGACTCTAGACGTTTTAATGCGCAGCATCTTAAAGCAAGCAAACAAGAAAAAACATGAAGTTTGATCTGCTCAGGTATTTGCCATTCATGATAATGCCCCCGAAAGACTCCCACTTCAAGTTTTAAATGTAATGCTCCAACTTTTTTTCTATGCCTTTCTTCTGTTCTGAGTTGTGAATTAGGAAGCAGAAGTTGTAACAAGAAGATGGGATCCTTCTTGCTTTCACAGCTTTACAGGATCCTGAGCCTACCAGGTCTTCTGCTCTTTCTCTCCCACTGACGCAGCATTTCAGCCCTGTATTTACAAGTGCAGAGAAAATGGCACGCTCCACGTTCCCTTTATGAGTGGCTGAATTACTAATTCTGAGAATTCAAAGCTGTCAATTCCAGAAAACCCTTTAAAAAGTATTTCCTTCCCTATCAGCATTCCCCCAGGCAGTATTTGGAAGAGAGTCAAATCAGCCACCATGAATCTTACCGAAGGAAAAGAAAAGCCTTTTAGAGACTAAGAGGGTATTAATGCCATCTCACAATATGTTCCAAGCAGTGCTTCAGACTCCTCCAGCCTTTTCAGCGGAGGCTGCTACTCAGAAGGCACTAAAGCATATGATGGTCCCCTGGTTGTACAGACAGGCTTTCAAAACATGACCTTTATGAGAATATCCGATCAATTGCAGGCAGAAAGTGTAAGAATAAAAATAGAAGCCATGCTAAAAACACCTTTAAAAAATCAGCCTAGTTTTCCCGTATACAAGTGACTGATGGCTTAAGAATTAAAGAAACAAGGTCAAACCTCATCATTATTTTTATGATCCAAGAAGGACTGTCTCCTTAGACAGAATGCTCCACTTCAGGCACAGTGTAGCCTGCTGTAATGCAGAGGAGGACAGCTTCATACTACAAGTATATTGGCACCTTCCTCCATTTGATGTTGTTTCCCCGTTAGTTCCTCAGTCTGCCTGCTGCCCCCATTGCTGCTCACCCCTCCCTCTGTCAGCCCACTCTTGTTGAGGAAACCCAAAATAGAGCAATCTTCCTCTTTGTCCAGAGCATCTTCTTAAAAGGTGGTTGCTCTTCATAGATTTTTTGGTCAGACCTACCCTGGACAGCTGGGCTGCATAGGGAAGAGTGTGGCCAGTAGGTCGAGGGAAGTTATTCTCCCCCTCTACTCTGCACTGGTGAGGCCACAACTGGAATCCTGCATCCAGTTCTGGGCTCCCCAGTTCCAGAGGGACAGGGAACTGCTGGAGAGAGTCCAGCGGAGGGCAATGAAGGTGATTCAAGGGTTAGAGCATCTCCCTTATGAAGAAAGGCTGAGAGAGCTGGGACTGTTTAGCCTGGAGAAGAGAAGGCTGAGGGGAGACCTTATCAATACTTAGAAGTATCTAAAGGGTGGATTGAAAGAGGAGGGAGCCAGACTCTTTTCAGCAGTTGCCAGTGAGAGGAAGAGGGGCACGGGAACATAAGAGGTTCCACTCAAATATGAGAAAAAAATTCTTCATGGTGAGGGTGCCAGAGCCCTGGAACAGGCTACTCAGTGAGGTTGTCGAGATTTTCAAGACCTGCCTGGATGCAGTCCTGAGTAACATGCTCTAACATGCTCTAGGTAATCCTGCTTCAGCGGGGGAGTTGGACTAGATGATCTCTATGATCCCTTCCAACTCTAAAAAAAAATTCAGTGAAATTCAGTGAAATTCGGCTTCAGAGAGCTGCCCAGCAAAAGCCTCCTCACTAGCTCTTTTTTTTTTTTTCCATTGAGCAATCTGTCCCAGGTCTGCCCTCCCCAGAAACTTTCAGCTGAAGTCTAGTTCTTACCACCTAGCATAGCAGGCTGGGTTATTGATTGATTACCCTCATCAGTTAACGATGACATTTATTCCTTCAGGCTGGTAAGGTGAGCCTCACACGTGCAGGAAAATCTGAGTTTTGTTTAATTTAAGGGACCTTCTCACCTTAAGGTGGTGAGTCATATGGATAATAAAGATCCATACATTACACACCAAAGACTTTTTAAGGTGTATGAGTCCACTGTGTGTATGTTCACGCAGAAGTAGGCAATTAACTGTAGATTGCTATAGTATAGAAATAAATATAGAGCTTACAGCCAGAGAGCCTTTCCTTTGAGACAACAAGTTGGTGTTAAAGCAGTAAAGTGTTTCAGTGTGGGCTTGAATTAATCAGACAGAATTGATCCTGGCAGATTACTGATCTCAGCTGTCATACTCTCTCATGAAGAAAAACTGTAACAAAGCTAACTGGGACTTTTATGATCATTTATCTCCGGAATTTAAATGTGTTCTGGAACAAAATACTTCTTTCAAATAGAAAGGATTCTTTCCAGAGAAAACATGCAACTTTTAAGATCCACATGCCAACTTGGACAGTAGGCAAAATTAAATACATAGATATACTCAA
>JAOTQQ010000001.1:63392675-63425946 GCA_026546715.1 Gallinago undulata
CAGAGAAAACATGCAACTTTTAAGATCCACATGCCAACTTGGACAGTAGGCAAAATTAAATACATAGATATACTCAATCTTACTCATTTTGGTCCAGTAATTATGAACTCAGCTAATCCACTTCTGTTTAAAGTTATAAATACATGCGTCTACTTCCACAGAAAAAAAAAAAAAAAACAAGCTCCAACTCAGCCCTTCTGAATACTAATGGCTCACCTCAATTATATTTCTTGTTCTAGACAATACTATACTCTTATTTCCACCCACAGAAAACTTTTGGGAATTGCAGTTATTTTTAGTTCAGTTGTTGGGGGGTGTGTGTGTGTGTTTAACACTGAAATTAGTGGCTGCAGAAAGGATCTTTATCATCTTCAAATAAAAATAAAGGCAATTCAAAAGTAGCTGTACCTGTTTTGCAATACATCCTTCCCTTCAAAAATTTCAGTTTAAGGACATTTCTTTCCCAATTTGTTCTATAGTTTGCAATTATGGAAACCAATTTCAGCATTGCTGTTTATCTTTTTTTTTAAAAAAAAAAAAACAAACATCAGAATATCAGTGAAAAATTCCTAGTGGAGACTGGAATAAATCAACAGGAAAATTCAGTTCAATAACCTCAGCCGTATCACCTTTGTTAGAGGGTACCAGAAAGCTGGAGAAGAGTGTCAGAAATTGGGCTGCATTACTTTTTTTTTTTTCTTCTTCTTTTTTTTTTTTTTTTAAGAGAACTTACTCTAAGTTTTCCAAATATGATGTTGGCCTCAGGAATAGGGAAAACATTACCGTGGAAGAGAGGAGTCCTAGCCTTTAAAGACGAGATAGAGAATTCTTCTCACTGGACAACAAACATTAAAGAAGAGCAGAAAACCTTGGTCTTTTCTGAGAAAAATCTCAGAACATGAGAATTCTCAGCAAGACATATGTTACCTAGGAGGTTTTAAAGATGGGAAGGGAACAGTTACAATCAAATAGCTCCTTTGGACCAGCTACATCCTAAAGCTGCAGAAGGAATTATATCTGTCCTACTGTTTTAGTTAAGGCTTCTTTTTGAGACTGAAGTGTGAAAAAATTTGCCTCGCACATAGGAAATGGCAAAGCTGAAGTTCGCTTCTCTCAGGAAAGGAGCCTGCTGTCCTATAGACAAAAAATAGCTCCCAGGAGAGAGTTACTTCCTTCAGCAACTCTGTCATAGAGTCTGCCTCTTCAGAGAAAGCAAGAGGAACACGTACCAAATATTGAGATATGCCTGAATGAACACCGCATAGTAAAGACACTGTGGAGGAGAAAAAAAAAATCCAATTTTTCTGAAGAATTATCTGTTGTTAGCTATTAGATCTCCCAACTATTCCGAGGAAAATTTGGAGGAATTTTTCCTATTTAATTTGTGAGACACAAGGTAAGCAACTCAACAGAGAAGATGATTACTTTAAAAAAAGTACACATCAGAATTTTTCAGTAACTCTTTTCAGTATCTAGAGAAATTAGGTTCCCAGTTCGATCTGCTTTTTCTTTTTAAACCTTAAAACTTTAAAGATGATTAGAACACTGAGCCATGGTGGAGGCTATTGGAGTGAAGGTGCTGGGGCCTGGCAAAGCCATGCTGACTGAAAAATGGTTATATTTATTTTCTAGGGTCCTTTTAAGGTATTATAAGACCCTAGACAGTTTGTAGCTGGTGGCCATCTGACAGCTGACTCTGCTTAAGAAGCGTAAAATAAATAAGTAATGTTAAAGTCAGAGACCATATAAATATTTGCAGTGTGTTTCAAGTAGAAGCTTGCTGATTTATTGAGCTCAATATTTAATTTGATAAAATCAAGACAAAACATACCCAATCTTGTTTGGTTTTTCTCCAAACAGCTTTCACTCCAAATTTATATTGCATAAACTTCATTGTAAATTATGGTTGAAAATGCATAATCTGTATTTTAAAATGTGAACATTTCAAAGCATTTCTTCTGAAGTTGGGTTTTTAAAATGTTTTAAATTGTATTTCTAAGTGAAATTAAAAGCTCCATATAATATATATGTGCATGTATTACATACGTAAATGTATATGTACATATACATGCATATTTTTTTATATGCATATATGCACAAACTGCACACACTGTTTACATTTTAATACTGGAAAAGTTTCTGATATAATTTTTCACAGAAACAAAATTCCAAATGTCAAGCTTTCCCACTTAAATTATGTATGTCTTCCGTCAAAGTTATTTGTGCAAAGCACTAGATGTCATCAGTGTTTGCCATGTCACAGCTCAGATCAAAACTTCCCACAGTGAGTTTGGCAATGAAGTAAATAAAACAATTAACTCCTCAGCAAATATAGGACAGACCACATAGGGATTTTATTGTTCTCTAGCAAGCACTGAAAATTGGGTTTACTCTACTTTATTTCCAATTCGCCTTTTGCTTTTTACACTGTAAAGGATTTACATTTACCCATTTTAGTAGAGGCACTTTTTGGAAGCCCACAGCCAGAAAATGCTGGAGGTTTCCCTGACGGTGCCAAAACCTTGAAAAGAGGTAGAAAAAACTCTTGTGACAGAGAAGATGCTCAACAGCTTGGGCAGCGTGTCCCTTTCTCTGTATGGGACTGTACCCCCAAGATGATGTCAGCATCGGGGCTTGGCAGCTTGAGTTTTTATCTGGCTTGCATCCCAGGCTCCTATTCTGGTTATGCCTGGGCTGGGCTTGGATGAATAGAGAACAAACGCTGACTGTACGGTCCCCAAGGCACCCCCTGCAGCCTGGGCATCCGCCGGGACTGCCAGGGTGGACAAGGGCACTCTGTGACACATCACACGCCACATGCTCCCTGAAGGCACAGTTACAAAGAGGAGTGCTCCTCTCCTTTTGTTCTCTCTTGACAGTATGCCAAATCCTCTTCTAACTGAATCTGATGGCAAAAACTCCCTCTAAGATGCAAAAGAGCATAACCAAGACTGTCTGCATTTTAGTGGGACGTTTTCCAGATAGCTTTTCATCATGTTGAAAAGGATTTTATTCGACTTGCAGTCTCAGGGAGATTTCCCATCATCAAATCAGGAAAAACAAATCCGGCCGTCTGCAACCACAACAACTAGGGCCCTTCCTCTTCTTCCCACTAAACATCCTCTCAGTTCACACTGACTTTTCACAGAGAGATGATCTGTTGTCTAGGGGCATTTCTACCAAACTCTGGGTGTGATGAAAGCAGAAGTCTGAGAACAGGATATATGTCTTCAAGACATGATTGGAGAAAATCGTTGCAAAAGCTGGCACTAGGGTCCGTAGGACATCTGTCTAAACACACTGGGAGATTAAATTCAGCTCTTACCTGCATGAGTTGCTGCTTCAGTTTCTGTATTTCTGATATGTTGAGCTCACTGAAGAGGTCAGAGACAGGGTGCAGAGATTCTCCTTTCCTACCCGTGGGAGTTCGGAAGTCACCGTTGAGTTTCACGAGAGGCCCGTGGATGTGTCCATTCATTTTGTCGTCATTGTTGGGCTCGCCCCCGTCCTCTGCAAACTTCAATCCATCTACTGATATATTAATATGGTTATTATACACACTATCATTGAGGTTGATATACTGGGAGAGTTCCTTCCTCAGATTGTTCTTTTGCTCTCTTTCATTTTTTAAAGTTTCCAGAGCTTCCTCCAGCTGATGCTCAGCAATCTCCTTCAGCCGGATGGCATCTTCTAGCTGACTATTAAGCAACACTGTCTCCTCCTCAAATCGTTTAATCTCATGCTTTAAGCCTTCATATTCGACCTGAATTAGACAAGACAAAGAAGATTCATAATACTAAAACTTGAGTCATGAAAACCTGCCATTCATCAGCCTTATTGAAATAGGTGTTACAGAAAATATAGTTTGAAATACCAGACATTGCCTGCAGCTGCAAAGAACTGGCTGCACAGAAAACATAAGTGGAGCTTGCTTTGCTAAATGCTCCACGGCTCACTTTTTCAGCATGTGAGAATCAAGAAATGTAACATCTTTTTCTGAGTAATTTTTGACAATAAACAATGTATCTCATGGAAAGAAGGCTGTTTAGTAGCAGATATCCTGGTAACCACAGATTTACTATGATTTACCATAAAAAAATTTGATATGTATAGATCTCACATAAGGAAAATCCATGGTATTTTGAAATCTGCAATTAGAAACTTGATATAGTTCCTGAACGGAGAGAGAGGTCCATCTGAAAAATTATTATATCCCATCAAGTATCTATGTTTATAACTTCAGCACATGGGAAAAGAAACCTTTCAAAATTTTAAACCCATATGAAAATCAGAGCTCTATAATGTCTGTATCTATATTATCTGTAGGGTTGCCATCACATTAATTTTTTGCTTACAAAAGATACAAAAAACTCCAACCCAGATAACAGCAGTTTAGCACTAAGACTTATACAGTTTTGTAAATTCACAAAGTATAAAATGCTCTTGAAATTTTATCTTGTAGATCAAAGTTATTTTAGGAATCACAAGTGCATGGATATGTGATGCAAAAAAACTGATTTTTAAAGCCATTCAAAACATGGCAATGCTTTTTTTCTCCACAGACTGTTGGCATTTGGTTTCATTAAGAATGAAATATTATGACAAATATAAACATTTGCAAATGGAATTTCTTCTGGGGGAAAATAGGACAGTCCATAAAGGGGTCTTTAATTTTCTGACAGTGTGAAAATGCCTGCTATGAGATCGGTGAGGGAAAAATGCATGCCTCAAAGGGGGAATTTGCTGTCTTGGTAAATAACTCTGACACAGAGATGATCTAATATAAATTCAGTTTCAGGAGTGTGAGAATGTGGGTATCTTCATTTCTATTACCTGCGTGTTCCCTGTGGCACAGCTTTGTTGTTTTAAATGTTTCAACTGCATTTGTGTTGGAGTGGTAAAATACCAGTAAAAGAAAGCTGAAACAGTACTGCCTATTCCTGCAGGAATAAGGCAGCTTTGTTACCGGGCTGCCCTTAGAGACTGTGACAGTCTTGGCTGTGTGATAAAAGCCCTGACTGAACCAGTAGTCAGTAGGTTTGGATATAAACCAGGGGCTGCAACGCTGTTATCATCTGCTACCAGTTCAGGAAATAGTATTACGGAATGCCATCTTGTGCTGGGCTGGACAGTGTCTAAAAGGCAGAAAGCATGACATCATCCAGCTTGGATACTTAAAAATTGATCATGGCAAGTTAACTCTTCTGATGTGAGAACAAACCTCTGTTGTTCAATGTGAAGGACAACTGTGTTCTCGATTGCTTCCTCAGCAGTAAATATATCCAGCAGCAAAGGAAGCTGTGCTTTTGTAAGGGGGAGAGAACAGACCCCGTAGCTGGTTACATCTGGATGCAATGGGGCTGCTGTTTATGGAGGTTTCTCAGGGTGCATTCTGTACTGCAGGGAGAATTTATGGTGTGTTGGTTTGCCATTGGCTGCAAATTACTGTAATGAGGAAAACAAAAGACAAACTAGGAACATCTGACGTCCCTTCACCTATTTTTGAAGCTTGCTAAATTTGTGGGTTAACATGGCTGCAAAGAGAGCAAAACTGGTACAGGAAAACCAGGGGAGCAGGAAAAAAGCAGGAGAACAGGGAGAAGGTTATTTTCTCTATTCTCCACTTAGAAGAGGAAAGGATTTGAAGGAAAGCAACTGAAACAAAATGGAGGGCTGAACTTTGCCTCTAGGCACCGAGTTCAGCATGCAGGGAGGGAGGAGAGGAAAAGCAGAAAGTGAAAAGATGACATTCTATCTATTTTCATAATTCCTCCACTATTACAAGGTACTGCAACAAAATATCCCACCATGATTTTCTTAAAACTGAGATAAGGGCATCCCCATACATCAAGAATAGCCAATAACACTGTTTCTGACTAAGTTTTTAGCAAAAATGTAACTAAAAAAAAAACATAGAAAGAAACATCTATCAAAGTGCTCTGGGGGATCACATTACGGGAACTGGAGAAAATGGTGTCATTTTCCAGCATAGCGCCTTAAATCTTTCGATGCTTACTTGATTCTGTTTCAGTGTGGACACCAGTTTCTGTAAAGTGATGTTTTCTTCTTCAAGCTCAGTGTAGTCCTGCAGGAGTCTTGCCTCTCGAAACTTATACTCTCGAATTTCGTCTTTCATTCGTATCCTCTGTAGTTCCACCATTTCATTATTCTGATGAGAGAAAATGCAAGTACATTACCATTCGTGCACAGCCACTTTAATGACGAACATTGCCTTTAGAAAAGGCCAAACAAGAAATTAATCCTCAAATTGAAATGATTTAGCAGTGCAAATCAAAACAGCATCACCTTTTAATCTGAGGTCAAGTAGTAATTTCAGGTGTGTGCTCGCAATGCAGAAACAAGAACATCTAATAAGCAAGGTTGATTAAAAGAGTTTCAAGATCAGATGCTTATTGAAATGGAAAACCTAGCAAGGCTTTATCATTTCATTGGTTTTATTGCTCTATGATACAGTTTGATTTAAATAAAATTACCACCTGTTTTCCACCAAAGGATGCCTTCTACATTCACACAGAAAAGCAATGAGTAACGGCATCTGTTCTCTAAGGACATCTGTTACTGAGCAAGGTGTGTTTGTATCTACAGACTTTAGAAGGCACAAAGTAGGTGGAGGGGGGCCTGCCAGGTTGTTAAGCACTCGTCAAAACCTGACAAATGCATTGCTGTTCTGAGCAGGATGACACTCTGCGAGCCTGAGAGCACGCAAGGTCACCACTTCATTTTTGCCATTAGCATATGCAGTCCCCAGACAGCCTCATGAGAGGCTGTCCCACGAGGGATCGGTTTCACCAAAAATTGCTTCCATTGGATTCCAGCTCTGACTGAGCTTGACGTCAAGGATCAGGTTATTTTGTAAAGACTGTTAGTATAACCCTGATGTAAAACACACTACGGGAAGATGGAGTTAACACACAGCTGGAAGAGAACAGTGACCGACGCGGTTGGTAGAAGCAACCTCCCCCTCTGCTCTGAAGGGAAGCCTGCCTTTCCCCTCATTAATAGGAATATGCATAATTGTTCACATCTTCTTCTTGCCTGCAGGAGGAACCTGAGCATTGCCTCAGCAGCTGGTGGAGGGAAGCACTACTCCGGCCTTAATGATGGGCCAGAGCCCCTTCACTGCTGGGGTGTCAGAAAGAGCACACCTGAGAAGCAGTAATGGGTTTCTATAAAAGATTTCGGTGTGGCAGGAGAGCAATCATCGGCCCGATAGCTACCCAGAAAGGTCAAATCTTTAAAAAAATCATTACAGCAGGAATGATTTACAGTCAGCGAACTGACTATAGACCAATCTGTACAACTCACTCTTTAGTACATAAAAGATAAAACCACACATTATGAACTGAGGATAAGCACAGCACCTAGGTTAAATAAATAATTATAAACCCCTGGAAAAGAACATTGCAAAATGTGAAAAAATAAAAGTAATATCAATGCAAGAGTTACAAAAGCACTTTATAAAATGAAGATTTTTTTGTTAAAGAAAAATAAAAACCATCACTTTCCCCCTTCTGGCAGCTACTTAAGAAGAAATAAAGACCTTATGTGATTTCTTAACTGAAGGCACACCTTTGGTTTAAAAGATCCCCAGTGGCAGAAGGGCCACAGAGCACTAGATAAAAGTAACTCTCTGCAAATACTCCTGCATCCGTCACTGCCTAATAAACCTCTGAGTGAACTATAAGGATGGCACCGCAGATGATTTCACGAGCTGAAGGTGTTCTATACCTCAGGGCTGCCTTTATACATTTTGTTTTTGCCAGCTGTGATGGTTATTGACGCTTGCTGGGTGCGGGTATAGGTCCGAGTCTGAGGCAGCACATGAACAACACCAAACGCATGACTCCGCTGCGTCAAGCATAATTAAGCTACTCCACAATTCCCCAGTGTTGGGAGGAAGATCAGTCCAGGGAATGAATAGGAACCAGCTGACACCCATCCAAAGCACACAGTCACACTGCTGGTTGAAAGAAAAACCTCTCCGAAGAGGGAGGAAGAAAAAAGGTGGCCAGAGATGGAGGACCCGAGCAAAAAATTTTTACTGAATCCTGATATATTGTTTCCCTGAAAAACTACAAGGCACTCTACTTTGAAAAAGCCTCTGATAGTAACTCGGTAAGGTCAGAGTATTCCTACATCTTTCCTATTACTGCAAACAGCAAAAGAAAAAGCGAGTTATCATCTTGCTGGAGCGCACCACCATTTCTTTAAGACGACAGAAACCACGTTCCTTTGCCACTTGTAACTGCTCCTCCTCCTCCACAATCTCGGAGGTATAGAGAGAAGCATTTATAGCAGTTCTCCTCCTCCTCTTACACACACAGAAACTCTCTCTGCAGACAGCTTTGACTCCTCAGTACTCATGGCATTTAGTCAAAGGAAGAAAGAGTATGAAAAGGGAAAAGTCACCAGCCGGAGCGTCCCCCACACCGTGCCTGCCTCAGAGCTGCCTGCCATGCTTCCCCTGATCAGGGCCAAGACCTCCGCTGGAAGCAACCCTACTGCTCTGCCACAAGGCAAAAAAACAATCTCAGCACGTTAGAGAATATGGCATCACCTTTTCAAAGTAAGGTAAAAATGTGCGTCTTGGCATTATAAGCACCCTGGCGTTATTCTCCATGCTCCCAGATCCCTCCTGCTCTGTTGCAAGCATCCAGCATGAAAGCGCTCTAGAACTGTCACTGCCTCCTGTGAAAGGTGATGCTGCCACCTGACAGGGCAAAAGCCTGGCATTCCTGAGGTTTCCGAGTGAGAAGCCACAGGACATGCTGGAGGGCTGTTCTGTTTTCCTTAATATGGGATCTCTGAGCATTTTGTGGAAGGGAACCAGTCTTCAACCTACTAAAAAAAAAAAAAAAAATCATGCTGAGGGTTTTTTTATTACTGTCAGTAAGTGGGATATATTCGTTTCCATCAAATGCTCTGATTGAATACAGTATCTTCTCACAACTCTCTATTGGTATTTTGAACTATTTTAAATATTTATTTCTTAATCAAACCATACGCATTTATAGAGGATAGATCTCATAAAGACACAGTGACAGTTAAGACGCAAACTTTTTATTTGGCCATTGCATCAGTCCTTTTCTGAGGTGACTCGGACTTGTATGAAAACAGTATGAGAGGATTTAAAACACAAGGCAAAAAATTTCTGTCAGCAGGGCACTTATCTGTATAAACCACTAGAGGACATTGTAACCCAAATCATTAGTAAAATAATTTGTAATTAAACTTTACTGGTAATCAAGCACTGAGCATTAAGCTTGCAGGACAGAGCAACTGAGCCAGATGCTTTTACTAGGGCATTGCCTCAGGACTTTTTACATTTCCAGAGAGTATTCCCCTATGAACTACTGTATCTGTAAAAACCAAATTAATCCAAGAGGTGGAGCTAACGACACACGACCGACGTTTTCATGGCTGTAAATTATTCTCAATCCCAGTCACCAGCTAAACATGGTGCAACGGTATTAATGGATTGGTGCCAAAGAAGAAGGAAAAGGCCTTTCTATGAAACTATAGAAAACAACAGAGTCCTTGTCAGAATTGCATCTAATTATACGTGAGCATTAATTGTGGAAGATGCGAGTCACATAGCATGTCTAATGAACCTACACATAACAGAACAGACCACAAGAAATTAAAAACAGAAGGCTTAGTTGAGATAAAGTCTGTTCAGGTCACCTATCCACGTAGATGTATTTTCAGACTTGCCATATATGAAAAGGGAGAGACATCTCTAGGTTTTATAGGGGCAAGGACCATAATTATATGGTACAAATATCACTTCAATCTCTGACAGGATTATTTATTAAACAATAAATTTTTGTACTTGTACTGGTTTTGGCTGGAGTAATTGTCTTCATAGTAGCTACTATGGGGCTATGTCTTGGATTTGTGCTAGAAACAGTGTTGATAACACAGGGACGTTGCCAAGCTGCACTTACACAGGGTCAAGGACTTTTCTGCTCCTCATATCACCCCACCAGCAAGTATACTGGGGGTGCACAAAAAGTTGGGAGGGGACACAGCCAGGACAGCTGACCCCAACTGACCAAAGGGATATTCCATACCATATGGCCTCATGCTCAGTATATAAAGCTGGGGGGAAAAGGACCGGGGGGGTTGGGGGGGGTGGGGGGAAGGTGACTGAGTGTTTGTGTGATGTTTGTTGCTGGCTAGGGTTCAAACCACAACAGTACTTCTTACCAAAATTAAAAGCACTGTATATAAATATACTGTTCATTTTTGATTCAGCTCAGACTTTAAAAATGTTGTATTCCATATGTATATTCCATACACAGAGAACTTTGTATTTATTGCATATGTTGACAGTTTGTAATACTAAATAATTGCAAGTTAGAAGATACTATAAAATGAAAGAATGGAAATGTCTAATTTTGAAAATGATGAGAAAGGACTTTTAAAAAAAATAGATGATTCCCCCCAGTCATTTTTTTTATCAGAACACCCCCAGTGCTGGCCAAGGAAGTTGCTTGTTACAGCCTCCTGTCCTGTCAATATATCTAACGAAAGCAAACCGGTTAAGGGACAGCGGCCAGAAGCAAGATATTCTCATCTCCAAGATGAGAAGTGAGCTCTTGTGACTCTTGATTTCTTGGAATGTGGACCCATAGACTGAAGTTACTGAAAACTGGTGATGGTTTGAAGCCTTCTTGTTAATGCGGTTCCATTAACTATTTTGATTCTCCCCTATCTTGGAGCCCATAAAGGACTTTTTTTTTTTATTTCTGGCTTTTATCTACTGTTTCTTGTCCCACACAAATTTGGGGAACTAGCGTTTGGGCCTTTTCCCTGCATTTATTTCATCCAAGTTTCCATTAAAAGATTTTGTGTCCTTAAAACAGTAAAACATACTATTTTTAACACTGCAAAACAGCTTTATAAGCATAAATTAAGTATATGCCCCAAAATACTAAATCACTATTTATCTATTGGAATATGCAAGCCATAGCATGATGCTGTGCATAACTTTCTAATTTTCAGAAGTCACGAGTAAGAGAATAATGAAAAATTTATATACTTCCAATTTAATGGCATTGTATTATAGCTGATGCAGTATAAAATCCCATTCGATCTGATGACAGTTTTATTGCACTAGCAGTAAATTGAATGTAATAGAAAGTTTATGCTCAGCCTAATATCCATGATCTTATGTGTTTGTTGACAAGTTTAACTGTAAATTTGTATGCCATGTTTACTTACTCTGCAGAGGAAAATAAAAGGTGTATTTTTCATGAAGAACATTAGGCATATGATAGAAAATACAATTTAACTGGGGTTCAAGCTAATTACAAACACGCTGACTTCACATGAAAAAGCACTACCAGCACAACTTTGACCAAAGCCAGGTTTGGGACGTTCTTCAAGATCATTCTGTCACAAAATTAACCTAATTTATTAGTGATTTTTTGCTTCTTCTTTAATATGTTGTTTGTATATACTTGGCAAGATGCCAGTATAAATAAATTAATGAGAATTTAATGAGGAAAAAATAACCAAACCCTAAAGTATCTTTGATTCATTACTTTTACAATATACAGATATACCCTTGGAACCTTTAAAGCCCAATCATATCTCCTCTTTAGAAACCTCTAATATGAATTATGGATACATCTTTTATTTTCCATGAACAATGGAAAAATCTATGTCTGCATCATTCAGAGAATTCTTCTGACCAGCACAATGTAGCAGGACACTCCTCCTTTCTAGTGATGGAAGAATCCGAAGAGGAAAATAGTACAAGGTAAAAACCCAGGAAGAGACTTGCCACACTAGGGAGGAGCCAGCTGGTCTATAGAGATACCCAGCTTCCCTTGATTTTTCATTCTGAAGGGATAAGGGAATTTGAGTGAAGGGAGGATGAAAGGGGAAATAGGAAAGCGAGGTCTGTTTTCTTCTATTTACCTTCGCCTGTTTTAGGTCCCCAAAGAAGTTTCTCTATAGTAGTCTTATTATTTCCCTCTCATATCCAGGAATACTCATCTTGAACTGAAAGAATGACATTTTCCACATATATTTAAAACCATAATAGGATTTTGTGGATGAACTACTGTGGCTTGGTCTGACCCTTTTGCAGAATTTGCAGAATGATCCTCCTAATTTGTAGATGTAGACACCTAGCTAAACAGGGATGCAGCATCTCTTGAAGACCCATTTTTGCTTTCCTTTCAATGCACAGAGATGTCTATATCCCTCCCAAAATAATTCCAAAGATTCTTCTTCCTCATTGTTAAAATTCTACATCCTCCTTTTTAATCTGAATTTATTTGATCTCATCCTTCAAAAATTTCATTCAGGTGACATTATTAGAGTCTATGATATTATACCTGATCTAACTGCTGTATAAGCATAATACTTTAAGAGCATGAATACAGCTCATATTGTCCAAAACCAGAAACCACTAACTGTTAAATTTATGTATGATTCTGACATTCCTTAGCTTTTGCTATATGTTTCATTGTCTCAAAAAAAAAACCAAACCTAATCGTGCTATTGTGCACATGACATTGTTGAAAATATATCTGTAAAATAATATAAATACCTGTAATCTTTCCATTCCATTACAGAATGACAACACTATCAAAGACAAGGATTAAAAGAGCCATATATTTGTTAGCGATAGCATATTGAATAGAAGGCCAGATCAAACATATCAAGGATGTTTCAAGTTCCTTCACCAGCAGGTGAATCATTGACAATACATAAATAAAGCATTGACTATACATCTAATAATTTAATAATCTGAAATACTCAATGCATTCAATTGGAATTCCTAAATCTAATGTAGCAAGGTGAATTTCTATCAAGGACAATTAAATGGTCCATTTATGTAGTTATCATAGAGTTTGAAACCCATAATAGTTAACATTATAAATCCTGCTACTTATAAATCCCTATAAAGTTATGTCTTTTATTGACTTTTATATAAAAGTATATATATAAAGATAAAACTAAGGAATGATCTGGTTGTTTAGGTGTGTAACTTTCCTGCTATGTATTATGGTCACATAATATAATGACTTCTTTAAAAACTGATATACACTACAAATCTCTAATCATACACGTTTATCTGAAAAATAATGATTTGATTTGACTGCATTTATACCAATTAATACATTCGTGTTAATGCATTGATTATATCTTAATTATATTTATATATTAATTATAATTATAACTAATATTAGCACCCTGTAACAAACACTGCTGGAATATTCCTAACTAATTCCTTCAAAGGAAGAGAAACTTTACCAACTAAACCATATCAAAGCAGCATGAGAAGAAATTCAGACACCAGGTTTATAACACAGTTCAGTTAATATGATCCCTCTGCGTATCTGTGGAATGATGTCATTCATTAACATATGATCATTGCAAACAGCAGAATATCAATTGGCTGGTAAAAGTTTTGCCATGAGAAGGACATCATGGAGGTCATTTTGTTTAAATTTAAAACTCTGCTACTCATCTGTCTCCTACAGCACTAGTGGCATTAAACATTTCTAAAAGTGGGAGGATTTATTTCTAAATACCACGCTGACTGGGTAAATGAAAGATGATGACAGTAGGCTATCAGCAACATCTTGCAAATGCAGCAGTCTCCATGGAGAGTCTTCCCACAGTCCTTTCAGGCCTGTACTGGCCTTCAAATTTCTCCAGGTACCAACAGACAAATCCATGTCCACCCATGGTCAGCCACAGCCTAAAGGTTAGTCCCACTCCCACTCTTAAAATCAGAATCATTTAGGTTGTAAAAGACCTTTAAGGTCATTGAATCCAGCAGTGTTATGTTATTAGCATGACACTGCCAAATCCACCACTAAAGCATGTCTTTAAGATCCATGTCTACACATCTTTTAAATACCTCCAGGGATGGTGACTCAATCATTTACCCTGGTGTCCCGGTTTGAAATCAAACAGAACCAATTTTCTTTTCAGTGATTTTACCTTTCAGTTAAGTCTCTTCTACATAACTGCACTTTCTGAAATTAACAGCATGTATTTCAGAGAGTGTCTCCTTCCAGAGTGATAATGTCTGATGTTTATAGATAATACCCAGGAATGCTATGCAGAGAGGCTCATGCTTATACTTATTCCTGTAACAGCCAAGGTCACCTAACTGTGTTATGCGCTACCTTGGAGGGACAGAAGTGGAAGAGTGTAGACAGGTTAAACCTATGGGGAGGAGCACACAGGATAGGTGATCCAAAACTGACCATGGGATTATTCCATCCCATCTGCATCATGCTCAGTATTGAAGCTGAGGATCAAACCAGGACACATGAGTAGCCTGCTTCAGTGCTTGATAATCCTTTTGATGAAGGAACTTTTCCTAATATCCAATCTAAACCTCCCCTGGCTCAACTTGAAGCCATTTCCTCTCATCCCATCACTTATTACTTGGGAGCAGAGACCAATCCCCACCTCGCTACAACCTTCTTTGAGGTAGTCGTAGAGAGCGATACAGTCTCCCCTCAGCCTCCTTTTCTCCAGGCTGAACAACCCCAGTTCCCTTGGCTGATCCTCCCAGGACTTGCTCTCTAGACCCTTCACCAGCTCTCCATGCCCCGTTGCTGCTGCCATCTGCCCAACCCCATTGCGGGGTGAGCAGGATGGGCTCCCCCAGAACCCTGTGCTCTGGCCAGGGTGAAGAGCACGGGGCAGAAGCGTGCAGTCTGGAGCAGACAAAGCACTACCTCTTAATGTCACACTTGGGCTGAATTACTTTGTCACATCCTCATTATTCCCACTGCATTGAATAGTGCCCGAGTAACAAACGCTCGCGGCTGCACTCTCTGAAGTGGGGCTGTTGCCTGCTCTACATCACTGATTATCCCATGGCTGACTGGCTGCTATTAGAAAGATACCAAACTCAAACTGCTCTTGCCAGATGAGCTCAGAGGGGGGGAAAAAAAAAAAAAGAGAAAGAAAAAAAGAGGAGGGGTGCTGGGGTATTCTGGACTGAATAGCAATTTATTTTTTTCCCCCCCCAATTACAACTTTTCCTATGAAGGTTGTTGCTTTCTATCCACAATTTAAGAAGCCAACAGCAGTGATTCTACATGACAATGCCTGAAGGCAGGCTTTTTGATGGAGGATTCACACAGGCCTTTTCAAGCTCATCAAGAAACCTGGGGCTGGTTTTAAAGTCAAACTGATCACTTGGGAGAGGCATCTGCCAGTTATACGTATCCCTTTGAGAGGCCATCTGTCAGGTACAAAGTGCCAAATTTCCTTCGAGAAGGAAGGGGCACTGGCTGCCCAACAGAAGGGAAGTTGTGCTAACGGGGTGTGGGTCTGTGGTCGGTTTAAGCTCAGCGGTTCCACAGCTGCTGCTCCCAGGTCCTGACCCTCCCTTGGGCCAGCGCTAGCTGTCACATCATCAGCCAGATCAGGGGCAGGCAAGCCACCCCAGAAAACAAATAAACAAACAAAAAGTTAGCTTTAATGTTATTTATACTCCCTGACACTGCTGACAGGGTGGACATGCTGGTGCTAGCAGGAGGTAGGGAATAGGAAGACATGCCATTTCTATTTTGGATATGCTTGCTACTCAGCAACAACTACATGATCTATTCTAAGTACCAGAGGTGGAAACCCAGCCTCGTTAACATAAATGGTAAAATATACATAGCCTCCAGCAGGAATAAGATTTCACTATACGCCCTGAAGCATTGAGACATGGGGAACAGTAAAGTGAATTCCTGAGAGTGGAAAGGAGGAGAGAGAAAAGACATCAAAGCACCTAAATAAGAGGGATAAGCTTGACTATTTTAGACCCATAATTCTTGGTTGGTACAAAAAAAAAAAATACATCCCTGTTTGACTGCTTGCTTTTGCATTGCTTTCTGTTGTCTTACTCAACCTTTTGATGTCAGGATGGTTTCAGAGCTCCCTGTGGTAACCCGTCTCTGAGCATGCCGGGCAGCAACTCCATTCTCCCATGTTTCAGGCACGGAGCTAGGCTTCTTGTAAGCTTTCCATTCCCCATGGCAACTGCCTCCCTTCCTTAGGACTCGGAGCTATTTTAATTAAAGCTCGTTGCTAGCTCAATCCTACTTTCCTTATATTCCTTATACCAGTAATCAAGCCGCGCTGTCGAGGGATGCACATGCCGGGGCAGAGCTCTCAGCTCAGCCTCCCCATCCTGCTCTGCGTTACAATACCATCAAAGCTCCGTTTTTTTGTGGCTTTTTGTTTTGGGTTTGGGGTTTTTTTGGGTTTTTTTTTTGTTTTGGGTTTGTTTTTGTTGTTTGTTTTTTTTTGTTTGTTTGTTTGTTTTTTTCAATTTGCAGGCCAAGCCAATCTTTGGTCTTGTAAATACCAGCTAGACATTACAATATCTATGTCTGTGAGGAAGTGCCTCTGCCTTCTCCTGCTGCAGGAGGGCTGTGCTGCAGCACCGTGGTAGAGCTGAGGAAGCTGAGAGCATGTCGACACATAGACCCAGGGCTGAGCAGCAGTACTCATAAATCTGGTCCCTCAGCTGAATGAGTAGTGGGCTGAGTTGAAATTAATCAGATGTAATTTATCCTGATCCTCAGCTCACAAAAGATCATAAAATTCACAGAAAAATGGATCTCAAAGGGGCCCCATGGCAGCATCTAGTCCGCTCGTCTTCTCAGGATAAAAGTAACTACATCTATGTCATTCCTGGTATCTGTCTAATCTCTTCTTAATCACTTCCAGTGACAGATCCCATCATCTTTCCCAGAAACTTGTTTCCTAACTTCACTTTTGCCTTTGTCAGAAACCTCTTTTGAATGTCTAATCAGAACCCAACTCTTTCACACTGCAAGTGGGAAACAGTATTTCTTCTCCTACCCGTAAAATGCATCTGTTCCTTTCTTCAGGAGTCTTATATTTATCCACCATCCCCATCTTCAGCTACCTCTCCCTCTGCTACCAACAGAAGGGGACATGAGAAGTGAGGATCCCAGATAGCTCTTACCACAGGGAAAACTCGCTAGATGTCCTTGCATGAAATACAGCAGAAATGTACAGAGATGGGTGGTGATGACACCAGAGATGGGTGGTGATGGGTGTCAGGGGAAAAATAAATGAGACCCCAATTAACACTCCACATTCCCTTTAGTATTCGGTTCCTCATAATGGGTTGAGAGGGAAGAAATACATTGAAAGAAACAAACAAGAAACCATTAATACTTTGAGAAAGTATTGTGAATAAATTGCTAAAGAATACAAAGAAACTATTCACAAGTACAAATCTATTTCAAGCAGTCATCTGCTGGGACATTCTCTATTGTTCTGCAGAGGAGCTGTGGAGCTGTGAGAACTCAGCATCAAAGCTATCTGTAAGCCCATGCTCATAGCAGAGCTTTTCTCATCAAAATTATTCTTGCAGATTGCCAGCTGCAGAGGTGTTTGAAAGCTCTTTGTGAATCTGCACCTATTGACTTCCCAATGACAACAGACTATTTCAAGTTCCCCTTGAAAAATATCAATACAGTCAAAAAAAGTTGCTAAGGATGGAGGAGTTAAAGAAGGTTAAAAGTCAGTAACTCTCCTTCTTCTCCAGAGGACAGACACATGGCATCTTTAAATAAACACATCTGTGCCACAAAATTCAAATGTTATCATGTGATCAGTTTTGCTATTATTAAGAGACTACTTCCTCAAAGTCAGGAGTAATTTCAATAATTAAAATCCATGTAACTTTACCCATCTGCTGCAAAAAGCAGCATGGCATTCTGCAGCTTTTTTGACCTTGTGTGCAGAACACACACACACCCCTGCTTATTCTTCTGTGGCATGAGCAGAAACATCAGCTCAGATACAGGAACTGATTAATATTAAAAAGACGAAAATGGCTTCATGACTAATGCCTTTTTTTTTCCCCCCTCAAAGACTTAGAATTTTTATTTTAGGTAATATATTTGAGTGACTTAGGTGGCAAATAGAGCCGAAGATAAGTACTTCATATGTCTGTAAACTACATCCTTTAGAACTGAATTTTAAACATAATTTTTATTCATTACAGCATACATGGTGATTCATGAATACAAATGTTTACGTAGAAGATTTGATAAAGTAAGCTGCAATATGAACAGTGAAAATACCTGTACTCAAAAAGTGTCTCTAACACTGTACTGCTCTTGACTGTTCAATATAAATTGGTATGAAACCTGATCTTGGCTTTTGTAATCTGCCCTTTCTTTTATTTATCTTAATCTGGACTGTGTATTTCACAGATTTACTTTGTATACATATATATATATATTTCAGTCAACAGTACTAATCTTTACATTTACAATTTTCTGCCATGTCCTTAAAAGGCTCAGGAAACAAGATTCTCGTTGCTTGGCAGGCAGGGCAGAAATACAAATGTAATACATGCCGTAAGAACACAGTGCAAGGGCTGACTACTAATGCCCTAATCTCTGGGAGAGTTACTCAAGCATGTTGCTCATGGCAGCACAGCCATAAAATTAAATTATTCTTTTGGAAATTGAATAAACGCTGAATATTATTCACTGCCTGCAATGCATCAAAACAGAAAAATGCCATCAAATGCCATAGTTACTCAGGGAGTAAAATATTACTCAAGCTCTGAGATTGTTCAATTTTGGATATTAAAATGATGCTTGAATCTTTTTTTTTTTTTAATATTCTTTTGTATTCCCCCTTAAAACCACTGCTGTTTTTCTTTCAGCATTTGCTTCCAGTGGACTTCTATCCAGTTCATGATGGGTGTCAGTCTGATAACGGGACCCTTCTGCTGAAACAGATCATTGAATTATTAATAAGGTATGGTTAAAAGAACTGAACTGGGAATGCCTACAAAAACCTTAAACCAGCCCTTTATTTACCTAAAGGTAATGTTCAGAGCACTGATAATGTTCTATAAACACAATGTGGCATGATGAGGACAGTATCTCATGGCAAATCATGAGCAACCTGTGATCGCTGAAACACACATGAGCAAAGGGGATCAACACCTCTTGGACCTGGGCTGCAAAGTCCCACGTTCAGCATGAGAGGGAAGCATTTCCTTCTCCTTGTTGTTACCAATGACCTTGATAAAGAAAGAACTACTCTTTTTCCAGATTTATGCAAATCCAGAACAACATGCCACTGTGACAGGCAGAGGGGGAAATGCTTTTCTTCAAACACACGTTCACCTAAGCTGCATCTATCTCAGCGTCGGTGTTTCCACATTCTGAACTCAGCCTTTGCTCAAGCCTCTGAGGCTACCGGTGACAGCTGGGCAAAATGGAGATGCCAGACTGGCCACCTTGCCCAGCCCTGGCAGGCTTGGACACCAGGGGGAGATGTCAACAGCGTTACAGCCTCCCTTCCAAGCCCTCTGCAGTGACACCCTCGAGGTGCAAGGGCATCCATGTGTGTCGCTGGAGTGCTGGACTGTGAATCTCCAGATACTGAGATGAAACTTCCATGGCAGTGAAGGATTGCAGTCCAAAGTTTTAATTGCTCCCTCTGCTCTCTGACATCCCAGCAGACCACTGCTGATTGATAGCTCATGCTCCCTTTGTTTTTTTTTCTAACTGATTTTTAATATAACATATAACAAAACATTAGAGGATGGCTCCAAGTTCTTAAATTTCCTCTGATTTTCTAAAGTACTCAACCAAGACCCCAATGTAACATCATTACTAATGAAATCCAATATTAGTTTCAGCAAATAACTATTTAAATGCAAGTTTTTCAGTTCTTGTTCTATTGTATGCCCACTGGTTTGATACAGAACAACTGAATTCAGTTATACACTGCAAAAAAAAGTGCAGGAGAATAATCAATCTAGTAAAATGACAGACATCCTCAGGGAGGAAAAATAACATCGCACTTGAACTAGGTCAGAATTCAGACAAGCAACAGGAATAAGATGAGATTTATGAACTCCCCTTCGTTAATTGATCAATATGTTCCATGTCATACCTACACAATTTTGGACCATTCTCAGGTTTTTCATCATTGAAATATTGCTACCAGCATCAAAGAGAAGACAACCCAGGCTGCTAATAATGCCTTAGGCTTTTAATTTTTAAACTGAGGTTATGTTTACCTAGCACCTCAACCAGACAATCAGCTTGGCATCTTCCTGATCTTGTGTGCCTACAGACAAACATATGTATGAAACAGGGATATGCATCACACCTACATACCTACACCATGCTCTTTGTGCAGTGTAATGTAGGACATTGTCAAATAGAAGGGTAGAATGGGGGGAGTGGGAAAAAACAAACAAACAAACAAACAAAACCAAACAAAAAACCCCAAAGAGAACTTCTGATGTAACCACAGCTTTTGGCAATGCGTGACTCCTGTCAGAGACTGCATGCTCATTTAATAGCCTCTTCCTTTGACCATGTGAAAGTTTCTGTGGCACAGGTAATTTTTCTTCAGCTTGTACAGAGAGCAAGTACCTCTTGTGAAAGACTGAAACCATGAACAAAAAAAATTAACCAGCCACTTCTGTCTGTCCTTTACCCTCATTCTGTCACGATCGATGGCGCCTCTTTATGATCCAGTAGCCAAATTGCCCCAGTATGTGAGCCCAGCACATGAAATTAAAGTGCTACCCATTTCGATGTTCCAGAGTACGGCAGGCATCGCTTTGCAGCAGTTCAGTGTCCACTGCAGGAGTGGCAGAGCTACAGCAAGCACAGGGAAGAGAGCTGAGCTGCTTTAGGAAAAGAACATCCCCATTATGAATCGGAGATTTCAATTGTGTGGGAGGTACTAAGTCAAAATCCCTGGGTTTCCATAAAGTATGGATTTCTTCCTATGTGCAATTCAAAGCCTCAAGTTAAAAATCCATTTCTGGCCTTGGACCAGAGAAAGCAGGAACCATTGTTTTTCCTGTAGACATTTCCAGCTATCATCACTAAATGGGAATTCTTTTGGAGATGGCTCTGACATAGCAGCAAAAGGATGAATAAGACATAAGGCTCTGAACCTTAAATGTTTTTCCCCTACACTCTTGAGCCCCTCAGAGATCACGTTAGTTGAATTTCAGGAGTACCTAGGCAGAATTCAGATGTACTCCATTTTTAGCCTATCACACTATGGTATCACAACTGCATCTTTTAACAGGGCCTTTTTTGGCTTGTTCTTATAAATAAATGTAGCGTAAACCCTAAACATTTTCCTCAGTCAGTGTCATTAAGGGACTGGAGCTGCTTTAGCACTGTTCTGACAGGCTGCCGTTTGACCCTGACTGAGCTGGTGTTTTGTTTAGAAACTGCTTTACTCACTAAACTCCATATTTAAGAGTAGGAATGCTGGTTTCCTAACAGAGACAGACTTCAAGCAAAACTAGACATGTCTGTTCCAAACAGACCTGAGTTTTCTTTCTTCTCATTCCCTTGGAGAAGTGTTTGGATGACCCAGAGAAAGCCCAGTGAATCTTATCCAACCATTTTCCTCAAATATAAACATCATACAGAAAGCTCCTCCTGCCCTGACTTGTTCTAAACTCGGCAACAGAACTTTTTTTCTTCTCTTCTACCATTTGTGGTCCCTTTTCTGCCCTCTGAAGACTGTGAAAACTGCTTATTTCTTCTGCCCCTCCAACCCTTACTTCTGATTCCCTATTTCTTCATCAAGAGGCATGAGTGTGCTGAACTTGCAACAAGTAACTAATTTCACTGAAATATCTGCCATTTGAGTTAAACAGGGGTTAAGGAAACACATACAAATGTGATGTATAAGAGCTAAATTCAAAGTGGAAAGAAAAAAAGATTGCCCACCTTGCAGGCTGCCCATTTACAAAGCTTCATCAACAAAGTGCAATAGTACCCCAGTGATAACAAGTGTTTTAAGCTATTTATTTGCTGAAAAAGAAGAAATTTCAATACCCCAACGAGAAAAAGCAGAACCAGAAACCAAAGACAACTGTTTATGCCTCTGTGCTACCTGTCTCATGGACAGAGGAACAGGCTGATCTCTCTAATGCTGCTTTCCCCTGAAGCTTTATGACACAAGGATACCTTCTGGCAATCAAAGTCCTTTTAAAAAAAAACAACAAAGTTTTCTCCCAAGTTCCCACTTCATTTTAAGATCATATTCTCATATTCATGATTAAACCTTAATTAAGAAAGCAAAGTCAAACCCATCATTTTGAAAAAGAAAAACCCAACTGTCAGTAATATAGTCATGATAATCTTATAATCTCGGCTCTCAGCTTGGGAGGAGGAGAGGGTGGGATCACTGGATGTGAACTGTTGTCTCCACTCCAGACCCCCCCGAGGTGAAAATGCATATTTTAACATAGATTAGCTAGTGTATATTAATTAGCCCATATTAAAATCATATAATGGAGAAAGTAAGTCATAGTAGACTTGCATGTTACATGGCTAACTTCAGCCTCATCAGGTTTTAACAATATAACATGTTAGCATGAGAATTTCAACACTTACCAGCTAAAAACTGGAAAAAAACCCTGTCTTTTCTTTATGTTTGGCAAGGCTCTGAATGTTTGCTTGAAATTAAGGGTGGTAAATCAGGGTTAGTCAGATCTTGACTAATTGCACAGACATACACCCACACATTTTACTTAAGTGTAACAGGCTGCAATAACAACTACCCCATGCCACAAGCCTGAGCATCAGCCCCTTCCTCTTCTTCAGAAATCCCAAATATCAACCAAATTCAGGGTAATCAAGGAAAGAACCTGGAAAAGACATCTCAAAATACTGTCAGTTTGATGAGCTTTGAATGGGATCCTGTGTTCCTGGCAATACTGGAAGGGGGAGGTAAGACAGCAGCAGATCACAAAGTATACACCAGCCTGTGGCACAAGTGTTTTCTTGCCTTGAGGTGAGGCACCATCCCTCTACCAGGCTCTGAGCAAAGACCAAAGGCTCCCCTTCTCTCAGCCCTGGGAAGTGGTTGGGAGATGGAGTTCATTCTGACTGAACCATATAGTTCACCACACCAAAACTGGTGCTGATTGTGCACCTTGCTCATAAGGAGGACAGTCCAGATTCTGGATAAAGCTCAGTAGCTCTTTGAAAACACTGAAATGCCCCAGTACTTGTTTCAGACAGGAACTCGCCTTTGTTTTCAAAGGTGAAAAGGGTCTGCTTTACATAAGGCAGTCTCCATTAATATGGGCTTTCATGGGAGAACAAAAGCCAGTGATGCAATTTTTCCTGCTTAGAATCCCAATTAGAAACTTGGATTTAGCACCAGTACACAGATTTGAGAGTAACTGGGAAACGGGAAGGAAAAGCTGACGCAGAAGGAGGAATTTCTGATAATGAAAAATAACACCCAACTTTCCTTTAAAGAGAAAGACAGTTGTAATACCCTATAATTTAATAGTAAATAAAAGACAATGGTAAGTTCTTTAAATAGTCCATCAAGGAAAATGCAGACCGTTGTTAACCTCTTCTCCGTTTGAGCTCACAAAATAGTTGTGAGAAAAAGCTGCTACATGACAGAGCCTGGGTCTTCCTTTGCAGGATATAAAGAATCCCACAATAGATTCCTATTAGAACTGTGAAAAGCTATTCAAGACCAATGGAAAAAAAGATTAGAATATTTGAACATTGGGTAGGGAAAGCAGTTAGCATTGTAGATATGAATCACTGGACTTTCTGAGCTTTAGGATGTAGCACAAGCTTCCTCTACCATCTCACACAGATCAACAAGTGTCAAAGGAACTTTGACAATGCAAGTGGGCACCCAGTTATAAAAACCTAGGATCTCAGGCTCTCTGCCTCAACTTCCCCATTGGGAAAAAAATATCATTGAATTATAGTATATTGCTACAAATTATACACCTTAACAACTTAGAGCACAGTTAAAACAGAGTGCAAAAATTTGATTACCAGATAAAACAGTCCATGCACTTACATAAAGAGGTAGGAATTTCGTAAAAAATGTCTTGGCTGGTTTTTTTTTTTTTTTGGTCTAATTGCAAACAGATTTTTTTTCCATAGTATTTTATCTCTCATATGAATAAGATTAATGTGCACTATAAGAAGAGACTGGTTAAATTATCTCACCAAGTATTCAGGGAGCAGAACAGATGGCAGCACTGAGGTAGCAACAGGAATCGCTAGTCCTCACTTATCCAGATGATCTTTATCATTTCCACGACATTAGAAAATGACTCACCTATGAAATACAATGTTCTGAGGATAAAGCAGAAAAGTTCCTTTTTTTCCCCTGGAATGGATGATTATGGATTGTCTAGACATCAGCATTATATTATTAGTCGCTCTAAAAGGAAATCACACACAGAGATACCCCATTTCTGCTAATTTGTGGGCTTCTTTTTAAAGACAACTTATTTGACAGAGAATATTTAGTCAGAATGTACGTGAAGTCTGTGCAGTCTGCTGGTATCTTGAGCTGCACATAGACCTTTATCTTGCCCATAAAGAAAACTGGTTTAGAGCACAATTCTCATGCCCAGCCAAAACATGCATGACAGCATTTCCAGGGAGTCGGTCCCTTACTCACAGAATGCAAATCATGGTTGGGTTTGGCCCTTTTGAATTTATAGAGTTGTATGAAACACACAGGGGACAAAATACCTTGGTCACAGGGAGAAACAGAACTTCCTTCTTCCTGCTTATTTATCCCATCCTGCCGTATGTTCCAAAGCAAAAGAGAATGATCTTAATTACAGAAGTTACCGGAGTACTTCCTTGACTACAAAGCAGAGCCTTTTAAGAAAAAGAATTGGTTTTATCACCATTTCAATTAACAGCTAGAGCTCACAAATGAGTTGCTAAATGCAGTGGTGCACACTGAAGCCAAGAAAATTAGCTGGATTTTACTGAACAGAAGAGAGTACCGTGGACTTTGTGTTTAGGGTTTGTCTGGGTTTTATTCCTTTGACTTAGCATCCCAGTATGCAAATGGTTAAACAGGAACATTTAGCAACTTTTAGTAGCAATTATCAGACAGGGAGGCAAATATATACTAGATATAGTTCAGCTGAGGTCGACAGTGATGCATCGGGGATTAACTTTGGCCAAGACCTATAAACATACTATGCAGGCAAACAGGCCTTTGGTGCCTCTTCACCAGGGTGAAGCCAGTTCCAGGAAGACAAAAAGGAAGAGGGAAAAAAAAAAGGGGGGGGGTGAGGGGGAAGAAAAGCACAGCACTTAATGTCTCAAACTTGTCCCTCACATCAGCAATTGAAAAGAGCAAGTCAAATCAGGCCACAGACTGGAACAGAGCTTCTAAAGTCTGATCTGGCACCAGGATGCTTCCTGTAGCCAGCTGTCTGTACCTTACAAAGAAAAAAAGCCTCCCAGGGTAACTCTTGCAGCATAAGAAGATTAGAAATATTCCGTGTGCCACAAAACATTATTCCAATGCAAATCTTGCATTCATTTTTTCACAGTAACTATGAGGTTTAATGTCCTTGAATCAGGGTAAACACAAAAAGGTGAGGGACGGTGACTTTTCTATGATGGGACAGTGCTGGAGGGTATAACCACTGCATTCCATGAATCCTATCAGGGAATTCTTAACTTAGTTGAAGATGCAATACATGCCTGAATTTGCCTTCAGGCTATTTTTACACATAGGACAGCGACAGTCAAAATGCACGCGTCTGGCCTGAGTAGTGTAGAAAATTATTAAAGATACAAGGCTACAAAATATACTAAAAGTCAGTAATGCCAAGGTAAGAAAGGAATACAGTCCTCCTGGGAGGTGACATACAGAAAAGCTGTTTTCATACAGAAGACATAACTGCAGTTCTCCCTTTACTCAGACAAGACAGTGAGTCAGATCCGCAGGAGCCATTTCCTGGCTGAAAAAAAACCCAAACTGGTGGTATCACCTCTGGATGTTTTATTCCTCGTTACCTCTTCTTAAAACACAAACACCAAATCCTACTTAGCTTATACAGCAGTGATCTTGGCAAACAAACAAAAGCCTACCAACCCATCAACCCAGAGACAAGTGCACTTGCTCAAGGCCCAGATACAACACCTTAATGTTCATTAACTTAATCAGGGAAGATGCTCTGTTAGTGCTTTGGGTGTTCTTTCATATCCACGTCCTCTCAAAACTCGACTGCTGTCCTGCTTATCCGCTCCCAGAAAAGCCATGCTGGAGCCACAGGAAATCCATCCACCTCCTCTGGGATTTTTCTGGGAGAAAAATCCTCTTCCAATTAGCCCCGAGTGCTATCGGTAGCTGCCAGCCAGCTGCTCGGCAGCAAGGGAAACCTCTCTATTAGGACCACATTGATTGCAGTTGGTGCCCTCCAAAAGCCCAGCCATGCACAAGCGAACTCCACACATACCTAGACACATCTCCATCATCACTTTTAAACCTCCCAGTACAGCTACATCTTAAATCTGGCTAGATTTAAGAGAAGAGGCGGGATGTGGCTTGGACTGCACAATGATAATGGGATAAATAATTTGTTTTAAAGGAAGTCTGGGGCCTCTCTTGAAAAAAAGTTATGTACGTAAAGGTAGAAAAATGTTCCCCTTGAGTAAACTATCTCTGCTATTAAAAGATATTTTCTGTTCTTTATGTATTCTGCATAACATAGCAGAGATCTTTAAATTAATTACTTTTTTATTTTTCAGTGAAGCTTTTCACTCCAAGGTATGTGGAAATGCAAGGTACTGGTACTGCATGGACCTGCTGTTCAAATGACCAGCTGTGAGGACAGGGTACCACCACACACAATAATAGAAGCTGCACCACAGGGGGAAAAAATGGGAGAGAGAGACTTCATATTACAGGTTCACTTTCCTGAAGGGCCAAATTAGTGCTTCAGTGCTTGCTGTTATTTTCTAAAATAAAATTAGTGAAAACTCTAGGAAAATGCCAAACAATAATAAAAATAAAGACATTTATGTTCTGAAGAACACAAAGACTGCTCACAAAACAACCAAAAGCAAGAAGTCTGCTTCATACACAACCTTTCTTAGATCAAATTATTTTCCCCCATCCTTGGTTGAAGAATAATAGGCTATCAAGACTACGCAATAAAACCTCACGCTATAAAGTTAAAATTACAGCAAGAAAAAAAGAAATCCAGAGTCTAACTGAAGAACAGCATGCCTGAACACACAGGTTGAGTCTGTGTATTCACAAGAGGAGGCAGCGATAAATCATGTTTAGAAGTTAACCCCGATCATGGTGAAATAATGGAAGTTCCTAATGGATTACAGAAAGCTGAAAGAACGACAACTGAAAAGCAGAAAGCCAGAGGAGAGGGCACACAGCTCCGCACGCCAACAGCCCCTGAGTTATATGCTTCAGTGGAGGAAGTGACACGTGTTTATTTTACTTTACTGTTGTTTTCACAACCCATTTTACCACACCATTATAGGGCCCGAACTGTTTTTCAGCTGCAGCACTAGCTTTAAAAATAACTTGACCTTCTACATCTCAGATGGGAATGATGCTTAGAGCTGCCTCCACTACTGCAAGGCACAACTAAGAGGGGAGTTTTCTTACAAGGTCCAGAATAAAAAGCTATTAAACAAAAATGCTTAAATACACATAACAAAAACTGACTGAAGTTTTAGGAACAAGCAAGCTTTGATATTAGAAAAATTGTAACATGAATCATTCTTATACCAGAATTTTGCTGCAGTGGCGGACGGGAAAGACATACTTAAGGCTAAATTTCCCTAAGCAACAGCATGTAATGGAGAAGGAACCAGCCTATTTTGGTTTTATTGTCCTGGGCTTGCTTACAAACCCCCAAGGAAAAGGTCAGTGCACCATGATATGAAAAGTACAATGATAATCCAGTCTTTGCATTTGGTTCTTGGTGGAAAGAAAGATTAACTCTCCACTCCTTTCTAAGTTATTGCCATGATTTTAAATGAAGTTACAACAGGGCCAAAAAAAATCTCCAATAGATTTCTTACCTTTGGAAGCAAGCTGCTTTCCAGTTTCAGTCAAAGAATAACATTTTTGCTAACTATCCTGCCTTTAAATAGAGGATCATGGCTCTTTCTGCCTCAAGGCACAAAGTTGCAGAGGATGTAGCACTGGTTATTGTGACTATGCAAAGAATCAATATGTCCAACATCTCTGAGTTCAGCTAAGAACAAACATGTAAGACTGTGTTAGGGGAACTTCAGAGTTTCAGTTTGTAGAATGCATTTACTGGATCTGAACAGGAAATATAGTTCCCCAAAGTAATGGGTATAAAACAATTATTAATCTACATAAATGTACTGAGGCTGAGCTGGTAGTGCTTCACCTTGCCTTTCAGATTGCTGCAGCGTGAAGCCAGGTAATAGTATTCATTGAATTCTGACAAAGTAGCCCCCAGCTCACCCAAGCAATGCACAGCCTGAATTCAGCAGGAGGGAACTGGTGTAGCTGCCCTGTAGTTGTGACTACGCAAGAAGAGTTTATGACTGTTGATAACATGCTAAGAGGAGGAGGATTTTCTAAACAGAAATACCAGAAGAGTTGTATGTTTCTTTCTTTGAGTTTCCAGATCCACATAGGGCTTTTTTCCTTCCCAGTGCTCTAAAACTTTTTCACTTTTTAAACTTCAGAATATGCAATGTCATTATTCCTTTTCGTTGAAGATGTTAATACAATTTCAAGTGGACTAACAACATAATAGTATTTTTAAACTCTGTTAGCAATTTAAGGTTCGATTTCATTTATAGCCCATAAAGTGATTTATTTTAAAACAGAGTTATGGCTCTGGTGGATAACTCCATCTCATAACAAATCTGGTGAGGAGAAATTATGTAGTCAGGTTAGGAGGAAGAGACATTCATAACTTTTAGAGGGCAAGAAAAGTGGTAATGGAAAATTCATAACTAGATTTTTAAAAGCATTTGCAAGGGACAAAAACATAAAACAACGTAAAAATCTAATACATGAAAGCTGTCAAGGGACTGACTTCAAATCATCACTGACATTTGGTGTCAGTGGGCAATGGGCAAACCAAGCTGTATAAAAAACAGCTGTACATCCTAACCTCAAAACCAAAAATAATCCAATCCACAAAAAAATGAATGTCAAAGACACACTATTCATAAATCTACATCTATAGACGAAGAAATGTAGCTATTTCTTATCTGTTTAACAACTTACTGCACAGTAAAATGCTTATGAGAATTGCTGCCAAAACAAGGTGAGCAGCAGTTATATGAAGTGCCTACAAACATCTGAAAGTATCATAAATAAGTCTATCCATAAGATTTCTTGGACACCCTTTATGTTTTTGCTTCAAAACATGCTTAGATGTCTTTGTGAACGGAAATGTCTTTTCTGGCATGTTGCAAAGGGGTCCACAGATTCAGTCCTTCCTCATTGCATTTGAAGTCTTGGACAACAAACCAAGGCTGTCCTTTTTCTCTCAGATTTTTGGAGCAAACCAAGGCAGAGTGAATTCATGGAGCCTTATTGCTGACTTGATATAGCCCAAAGTATTGAATTTATTTCTTTAATATATTCCTAGTTACTTGACAACAAACCTCTGTCTATACCTATTTTTTAGATTTTTTTACTGTTTCTTCCCTACTTATCTGTCCTCAGACGTATGCATGCCTCATTTGGGGCGGTCACACAGTCAATGCACATGAAACACCAACTGACAGAAGCTGTTCAGGAAAGAATCACTTTCCTGTCTCCACATTGACCAGAATTTTGCCCTTGCCATTTTAGTCATGCAGAGCTACTAAGCACAAACTGCTACCTTCTCGCTGCTGTTTTGTTGTGACTTCCTTTGGGAACATGAGACATGAGGGAATATGAGCAACTAACAAATTGTATCACTAGCCACAACTCCTGGTGTTGCATTTGTGAACAGTATCGCCTTTGCATCCCGTTTTCATGAGTAGGTATGTGGGACTGATGGGAAATGGCCCATTTTTAACCCACCTGACTCTGAAGCTGACACTGTAACATCACAGCGATTCTTCACGTACAGTTCACAGGCAGCATCAGAACAGACATCCTGGCCATTTCACTCCATGACGATGCCTTCAAGGCACATTTGGCTGAAAAAGCCAACGGACTGAGCTTTAGGAGGAGAGGAAAAGCTACACAGGCAGAATGAATGAGCAGGGGAGACAAAAATTGCATTCATATCCAGTCCTACCTATTTGATGGGTTTTTTGGAACAATAACTTCACAGGAGCAGACAAGCTCTGATTATGTATGAGCATCTGCACGTACACATCTAAAACATTTGCCAGCAGAAGTGCATTTCTCTCAATCCTGAAGCTTAAAACTGGATTTGACCATCACAATGAAAGGGTGATAACACTGTCTGACCTCTGCCTGACTCGCTGTCCTCCTCCTGGATGCTGACTGGTACTGACTGTTGAGAATAACTAAAAATAACCAGCTTGTCTCATATATTATAATAAGGGCAAAGGGAGAAAAAGAGGTGGCATATTTGAGTTTCTTGCTGTTCACCCTCCTGTCATCCTCCTCTTATATTTTTCCCCTTGAGAACACAGTTTGTTGCAGAAAGCACAATTAGCATGGATGATGGGAGCCAAGAACTTAGTAACAATTTCATACCAGTGCCAAACTGGTAATGAGTTTGGGGTTTTGAGGCAGAAGAGGGAATTGAAGAGAGCCTACTCCACAGAGGGTCATACTTAAGAATGGCATCACATTGCCACACAGCACAGACTTCAGTTTCTAAGGTATAATCTGAATGAAGCCCAATGAGAGGATGCCATCATACAGACCACAAAAATACAAACCCCAAAGACGTTTTATTTTCTCATATTTTTCAGGGTTTCATAGGTTTTGATTCTACATGTCTTCTTTCTTTTTATTTGACAGGGTTTTGTTTTGTTTTGGTTTTTTTTTTGCAAAGGAAATGATTGCTAATTGCTAACTATCCAGAGGTATGGATTAGATGCGTCATGCTCAGTCTCACTCTGATTGCACCTAACAAATCACCCACTTGTGAGGTCAGGTCACCAGCAATGTTCTGTGCCTTGGTATCTAAGACATTTTCCTAGAAAAGGTAGATCTCATTTCCCAAAATTACCTAGTAAACTCCAGGAGAAACCCTTACAAACAAATCAGTATTAATTAAAGGACATGAAAAAATGCACTGATAATAAATGCAGTTTTAGAATTAATAAGAACAGATGTGGAAGCTCAAGTACCTTGGCTGGTAATTATTGTCCACATGTCATCAGCATGCATGAGTTTCTCCCAAGGTCCAAGTACTAATACAGCACCAGAAAAGATAATTAGGTTTTGCAGTTTTGGTTGGTGGGTCTCATCTCTGAATCAATGACTCTTGGGTGCCATGAGTTCTGCACCGCTTAATCATGAGCAATATCAAAATCTCAGGAGGAAGCAGGTTAGGAAAACAGGTAGTGATGCATCCATAGACAGAGAATGGGAGAAAGTCAACAACAGAAGGTAAGGTCAGGCAGAGCTACAACGCACACAGGGACTCCCAGGAGAAGAGAAATATGACTGCACTGCTTGTGTACTGACAACTGGGAATATATCTAACACTGGATGACTGGGAAAAACAGCATCAGTCTCTCAGAGAAGCTTTAACTCTTCCTCCCTTCCCCTCCTCCCCTTTTCTTTATTGAAACCTACTCAGGACATTTTTAAAAATCCAAGGAAACCAATTAAAAGAGGGACACAAAACTTATTTTCATTCCTTGCTTAATACCCTTTATCTGTGGCACATGTCACTGAAATTTAGGCTCTGTTTGCTTATGCACTCTGGCAGTAAGGACTTTCAGCAAAAATTTCTTCTTCTCCTTGTTATGTCTTTCCTTTATCTGGAAGAGTGCTTAAGCTTTTGGACTCGAGCTTCAGAAAATCTGGCACCCAGGGTATTCTTCTCTTCCCGCCTAATCCCAGGCAAATAAATGAAGTCACAGGGTACAAGCCAGCACAGCTCCGAGGCTCCTGCTCCTGAGAGTCCAGATCACATTGTGAGGATTCTTTAAAAATTGGCAGCGCAGCTAATCCCAGCCCTGCCAAAACCCCTCTTACTCTACACCACTTGAATAGACAAAAGCCCAAGTTATTCTTAACCAGCAAATTAATACTGAAAAGAGTGAGTCAGCACAAACAGTTCTTATGAGGGCTTCCTCATCTAGAAACAAAAATAAGTCCATGAAGTTATGTATTTTTTTTAAAGTAGAGGCTGCACAAAAGTAACATTTTCTTGGTTCAGAGAGCTGCTAGTCCAATACCTGCCTTCAGCAGCAGCCACTCACAGGTGGGTAACACCCGAGAAATGGGGATGTTATATGACAATGTTTTCCCCAGCATCCCCTCGCAGCCCCCTGTATTAGGAGGCTGAGGAACTTCCTGAGCTGGGCACAGGATCTGGATCTCCAGGTAAAAGCAGCACTGATGTCCCCAACCTCCATGAAACGTGTCTCACCCCTCTTTAAACCCAGTTATACCTCTGGCCTCCACAGCGCATTCTCACACACCACCTTGTACCAGGGTGTACATAAAGGGCTTTGAAACTCTACCTTGGCACAAATAAGGGGTCATTATTTCACAGATCTTACGTAAGAACAACGAGTGCCAGATCCCTATTTGATTAATTACTGCCTAGAGATTACAGAGTGCAGCTGAAAGTACACCCTCTTTCATTTTCTATTTGAGGCCCTGCAAAGGACCCTTTCTGAAGGAGGAGCTGGGAGTTTGAGTGTTTATAATAAGGCACTGTGTATTTATGCAACAGTCCCTTGGATATGCTCCATTATCCCTCCTGGCCCTTTTTTGACCTCCCCACTGTCCATTGTTTGACTCTGTTATTCACAGCAGAGCTAAATGCCTGAACCTTGTCAAAGAAAACAGTGTCATGCATGTGTCAGATCACAAGTTTGCATCCTAAATTATTGTTCTGGGCTCATTAGCAGGAACCAAAGCTGCTTTTGGTAGCTTGCAGGTGTATTCAAGGTCAAGAACAACAGAACAAGGGAGCTGACGATTACCCTGAGAAAATGCCACAACAAAATGTATTTATCCTGCACTGTTGACCTTCCTATTCTATGATAAGTCGGTGCTTAGAAACACCATCATTTTATGAGTAATTATAGGATTATAGCAATTTAGGATTATAAACCATACTTCAGGAAATACAAGAGTGAATCTTACATGGCCACCTTTAGTTTCACATGCAGAAGCAAGTGGTTTGTTGGTCCCTGTGCGAAACACAAAAAAAGCATTTGGTGGTAACTAAGTAGTAGATGAAGTTGTATAGCAGATTTTTAATTAAGCCTTTATCTGTTAATAAGGACACTGAGAAGCAGTCTATATTGGACAG
>JAOTQQ010000001.1:63426046-63481942 GCA_026546715.1 Gallinago undulata
ATGAAGTTGTATAGCAGATTTTTAATTAAGCCTTTATCTGTTAATAAGGACACTGAGAAGCAGTCTATATTGGACAGGTCTTGCTGCCTACACTCAAAGCATTATTTTTTTTTGACAGATAGAAACTATCAGCTACTAGCATATCTATCATCTTCACTGCTTAAGGAGAGATGTGGTAGGATTACAAGTCACAGCTTGCTTTATTTTTGTCTCCAGGATGTAAAGCAAGCCATTTTGTTTCTTTTCAGAAGTAAAATTCTGTGAACAGGGAAAGTAAATAAACAGGGCAGAGAAAACCATTTAACAAGCATCTATACGTAACCTTACGAAATAAGACCCTCTCAAAACTGCTGTACAAACTACATGGAAATAAGTAAAAAAATCTTTGTCAACAAACACCATTGATGATGACCTCCACAGTTTTGTACCTTCCAGACAGCCTCGTGCCACAAAGCCAGGTTTTACACTTCAGGGTGGGCTGCTGCTATCTTTTCCCATCGCAGCCGGTGGAGACAGCAGTCACCAAACCCATCTGCACACTACCTTCACCGCCTGTGAGGAGAAACTCTGCAGTGGGTCTCTTTTACAGGGATTACACCTTGGTTCCCATCAGTCTGAAGTGAGCAGATGTAGGTGCTTGTAGAAGAAACAGTGAGATTGATACGAACACAGTGTGAATAGCAATGTGTGGAAATGCCAGAGTTAGGGTTAAAGGCATGGCCTGCAGTGATAGTGGAGGGCACCACTTGCAGTCAATCCAATGATGGCCCACCAGTGGCCTTCAAACATGCACTGCTGATTTTCTAGAGACCGTGTTAAGAGGACAGGAATTTGGAGCAAGGATAGGGTCACTCTCCACCCTGTTCAGTCTAAAGCCCCCAGATGTTTTGCAGCTCTCTCCAGTCTAGATAGAGCACAGACAAATTAAGTGCCTCCACAGGAAAACCATTAACCCCTGACTGCTTACAGAAACTGTTAACATGTTTTTAAAGAGGTCCAGATAAGACACAAGTATACACTGGAGTTTGACTTGAATCAAGTCAGCAACATCTAATAAAATTCCCCATACTACAGAACATTATGTTGTTATAAAATAAGATTAAGGTCAATCTGAAAATTTTTCCTGAAAGCAGAAGGAAACAATACATTTTTAGCAAACTTTTCGGTTTCTTAAGAAAAAAAAAACACCACCCATTAGCACTGTCAGCAAAATAGGCAGAAAAATTTATGGGGTGGCTAGACACCAGCAAGCTGGAAAATTGTCCTTCAGCAGCCTTTTCTAAAAACAGGAGAGAGAAAAGAAAAACATCTTCCAGTGGGCAAAGTAAGAAATTTATATTCTAAGCCTAATTTAGAGCCAATTCTAGCCAGTGGAAGGAAACTTCCAAAACAAATGAATGTAAATATGGCCAATTAGAGTGACTATGCTAATACTACCCTAAACTGTGATGAGAGAGCTCTCCTGACAAGAGGAACAGTTCTGCCATCTCTCTATTATGTCTCAGCTACTCCTCATTTCTCAGGAAGCTCTGACCTCAACAGTCATCTCTGTGAGCTGCTCTGGCATCACATTCCTACAGCTTCTTGTCAAAAAGCAGTGCTTGCATGAAGGTACATTAAGGTGAAGACACCATTACCAATGGCCACACTGAATTCGTCACTATATTTCTTTACTCATTCTCTCTCTAGAAATGAAACAAGTACCAGAATAATATTAGTAAGAAGATAGATAAATATTTATAACACAGGCCTTATTTAACCAGTTCAAATGCCGAAAGAAGCTGCCATTCCTTGTAGATTGAGTGGGGTAAGTCTGGATGCAGCCATCAGGAAGCACAGGGTAACACCACAAAGGAGGAGGTGAGATCATGGAAGGATGCTGCATGCATTGTCACAGTCAACACTGCAGTTACTTAAATCACTTTACTGTCTAGTGTAATCGTCAAAGCACATTCACACCTTCCCTATTCTATGCATGAAGAAAGTTAGACAACTAAAAGGAGAAGCAGGCTAGTAACACTGAAGAGAGTTCACTGCTCTCTAAGAGAGATTTGTCACTATGGCCAAGCCGCTAAAAGCTGCCTCCTGAAGTACATGGTTTGTTGCAGTGATTCTTCTCCTGGGCTTATCTTTTCCATCTTTCTTCAACACAGAGTTGGAGAAATTTACCTTACTCGGTGATCTGGAGCTACCTCCCTCCAAGAGCTCAGTAGCCATGAGAGATCCAGGCTGAAGACCATGTGCTTCCTGAGGGATGAAGACAGCCTTTTCTGAGGGCTGTTACCTCACAGAGGAGAGACTGGGGTTCTGGTCTCTGCCCCAATTAATATTTAAGTATTTCTTATGAAACATTAATTGAAATAGGGACTAGAACTAGTTCCCTATTCCCAGCTGAGTGGCTGAGCCTTTAGGCTACAGTCATTCTTCTAAGCTTGCTCACTCTCTCCCTGACCCACAAAATTCTAACTATCCCCCAACAAAGTGGAACAGCTTCATCTAAAGGAACGAAGAGCCTACTGACTGCTAGGGCACTTTCTTCAGAGGGAGAACTGAATTCATAATCTCTCAGGCAGAGAAAAAAAATTGGAGCCCAAACCTTGCCACAATCACAGAACCAGAGAGTGGAAGGACATCACTAGGTGATGAAGTCAGCTAGAGAAACATCTCCTTGGAGGATCCCAATAGCACCTACAGCAGTGCTCAATATCCAGTAACAGTGTAGTAATATACCTCAGTCCAAGCCACAGGTGTTCCTGAATGCATCTGGAAACAGACCTTTACATGGGTAAGAAATTTTACAGGTGGAAACTCAGGCAGCCTAATGACTGAAAAAAAAAAAAATCAGATTCGCTACCCAGTGTGCAATAGCCAATCTTGCATGTCAGGATGAGACATTGATTATTTGCTTCAGAGTTGTGCAAGGCTGGGTGTTCAGTGGCTTCCCACCAATCAAGCTCACCAAACAGGACTCTCCACGCTGTTTACATATACATTTTACAACATCATTATCATACCAGTACCTCCAAACTATATCCGATTGGTGAATTTACATATGTTTGCACAACTGAGTTATAGCTATGTAGCTCAGAGGAATGGTCTTCACCTGGGTTAGGATCTTCTTGACCTATGGGTGTGGTTTTCAGTATTATAATGAAGGTAGTTCAGCTTAGGACACTCAAAATCTTCACTATTCTGCCAAACTTCCCAAAAAACGTAGATTAGTAGCATTTTCAAGGTCCATATGCTTATGTTTCAGGAGGTTCCTCCTCAAGAATAACAATAATATTTGCTTTCCTTTATTAGGAGTTCTTTCATTAATTCATCCTTGACAGAGTCAAGGATAGAATCCTCATTATCTGTGAGCATGTGTATGTGGCCTTTCAACATTAATTACTATTGACCATTTCAAGGATATGCTTTGATAACAACTGTAGGAGACTGTAGGAATAGATGGCAATTGAATGTATTAAGGATCTCAGTTTTGGACCTAAACACATCTTGCCTTAAGTAGGAAGCAATATATATGCAAATCCTGTTACAATTTAACCCTAGAGCAACAAACCAAGAACCTGAAATTGATTAGCAGAAACAGAATCTCGGTAACATTAGATATGTGTCCACATTTATAGATTTTAGGCTTTACCCTGAATTGTTAAAAACAAGAGAAAACTGTAACTCTTCAGACTGAGAAATTAGAATTTCTCAATAAGAAGTAGCCAATTCGGAAATTTTTAAGGTATATTTAGTATAGAAATACCAGTTCTTAACACTGGGGTTTGTTTTTTTTTGGGGGGGAAAAGTCAACTTGAACACAATGCCTGTAAATTTTTTCCATTTCTCATGTATTTTTCAGATATGGCCTCTTAGCATGAGGCTGCATTTCTGAAATGGCTGCAGCTAGCAGTAAAACTCCTTATATTCACCTAGCACAAGTGCTCATGCTTTACATCAGACATAGGTTCCCCTCAAAAAAAAGTCCAGGATATCACACCCATACACTTCCTGATCAGCATGAAGTACGAGATCTTTGTACTGCTGAAGTAAATGAAGGTTTAGCGATTTATTTCAAGGGCAGCAGAGCTGCACAACTTCATCCCAGATTTTTTTTTTTTTCACCTGTTTTCAGCACATAATGCCTCAGCAATTTGTGTTTTTTTCCCCACTCACTTTTCCACTACCCTCATCCCTGCTTTTGCCCTCCAGAAGCCCAGGTGTGTGCTGCTGCCACAGCCCATTAACATTGCCATCACATAAACCTCCCTGTTCATCCCTTGTCTCCTGGACTGCAGGAACCCAGGTGCCCATTTCTTTCTGCAATTCCAGCAGCTGCTGAGATGACATTTAACAGCACAGGCTATAAGTTTTAACCCTTTGCTTCTTGACTTTCTTCTATTATTACTCTTTTTCACTAGTCTTACTGGGAAGAAAGAGTTGACCCATACCTGCCAGCCTCCTCATACACAAAAGCATTCATCTACCCACCTCTCACAACTCTTAATCCTAGTCTCTTAACACCTACAAAACTCAAACTGCACCATAATCTTTCATTTTCTACACTTTCACCTGTTTCCCCTTCTTGCTTTGTGCTCTTCCTCCTCCAGTTGCCACCTATTTTGAGTCATGCCCAGCTCCAAGGCATTCGGCCTCCTGGTGAAGGAGGAATATGATCTCATGACAAGAACTTTCTGCTCCAACTTCTGAGCTAGGTGACTTGTGCTTGCATAGCCACCTTTGTCAGTTATCAGCTTCTCAAGGTAATGATTTCATCTTCTATCTCCATCTATAAAGTGCTTATGGTTACGCTAAGGAAAGATTTTTCAGTGGCACAAATGGAAGAACCAGTCATTCATCTCTTAACTATAAGTAAATATAGTGTTTTTAATTAGGAAAAAACAAACACTGGAAAATTTGAAAATGATAAAAGATTGTATTTCTAAAATATGTTTTAAAAAGAGTATTTCTTTAACATTTATAATAAAAGCAGGCAATTCACATGCCGTTAGGAAAGTTTATACGAGCTAATAACCATACTGATCTCTCCACACAGAGAGACCATCTACCATGAACTGTGTGACACACAACACACACAAAATCTGGTCTCTGCTAAAAATAATTATATCTTTGGCCTCAGTTTTAAAATAAGTGTGTTTTTTGCTTTAGATTACAGCAGTTTTAAGACTCTTCAAATAACCTTCCACTTTCCCTGTCTGAGGTCTTGGTGGGACGAAAAGGGCTACTTGCTTTCAAAAATTTATACTTTATTTAGTTAGATGATAGTTAAGAATATTCATATCCAAAACTCTGGGGATTTTTATAACATCAAAAATAACGCTGTTGGTGTTTTACTGTTCTGATCATTTTAACACGTATCTAGAAAGCCATCTGCGTACAGAGATCCCAGGTTCATCCATCACCATCAGGGTGAAACAAAGGCTCAAGTTCTTAAAAAAAAAAAAGTGTATTTTTCTTGTAATGAGCATTGAAATCAGTTTGTTTGCTTTCCCAGACTGAGATGCACAATTCTCCAGAGACCTGAGCCTGATACATTCCCTTTTATAGAAAGAGGGATCCAGGTCAAGCTGCCCTGCGGACATCAGCTGTGACTATATGGCAGATACTTGCAAAAAGTCATGAATTTTTAAACTCTGGAGCTTAGGAATCTTGGGAATTCCATAAAGTCATCAGCATTCATGCGAGTGTATTCTGCTGGTTCAGAATATGTGCATACACATTCATATGACTATGGATTTCTCTGCAAATTCAGAAAGCAGAATGTATTCGGAAGAGAACTCCCATGACAGGCTAGAGAATGGAAAAGCACCAACTGCGTTATTTAGGGATGTGGTAGCAATAGCAGGAGTCACATTTTGAAAACCTAGCAATCCATCTTCAGTATCATAAGGGACTGGGTGCATGGATAAAGTACTATAAATTATTGCCATCTATGCAAAACCCCTATTTCAGGAACCAGACAGTTTTTCAAACCTTATATATGAAGTCTGAAGGTGAAAGGAGTGATTATTTTTTTGTTTAGTTTATAAGATATTTTTAGTGATGTTCAAAAAACAACTATAAAGCACTTTCTCTTGGTGGGATGAAGCAAGGAGGGGAAGAGACAGGATAGTCCAGGTGCAGTCAAGTAACTTACATCCAGAATCTATCTTAATATCACTGAGTACAGGTGCTACAAAGACTATTCTTTTTTCTTCTATTTTTTTTCTCCAACTAGATTTTCAAAGAGAGAAATTATTTTCCCATGGTAGCAATCTACCTGTGGCAGCTTCTAGTGACTGTCTTTACCCTAAAATGTACCAGACATTTTTAAAAAAACATTATTTTTTCCACCTTAGTGACTGTCAAAATTTGTACTAAGCTAAATCTGCCTTTTCCTATCAGCAGTACCCACAACCAATGCAGACAAAGTTCATAAACATTTACAGTAGAAGAGCATCTCATTTCTGCAGACACTTGGACATTGCTGGCTTAGGATTTGTATATCTGGACTAAGGTATACTGAGCTGGGTACAAAGGTGAGACTCCTTTGAGCAGAAGGTGAAATACCAGCATAATTCAGTGTGACAAGATCCCAAAGAGCCTGAGGTAGGTGTCAATTGCCATCTATCTCTTATTATATTCAAGTAATTAATCGCAGTAGTGCCTGGTGTAAGCTTGGTAATGAACTGACTGCATTAATCCCATTTATGTTTAAATACACTGATTGTAGTTCCACAAAAGTTCAACATAATCAAGGACTTTATACACAGGGTCCAACATTTTAACAATAACACACAGTTTATCAGCTTTATTTTTATTCAAGTGAATGGTTTTCTTACACTGTAATTAACTACTAGGACTCATTTATATTTAGCATTAGAGCAGGAAATAATTGCAGCTGGTCTCACACTACGGGTTACTATTATCTCCAAAGAAATGAGGACGATCAATATTCTAGGGAGCACAGGTACTGAAACTGCCTCCTGAATAACCTACAGATCAATAATCATGACAGAAAATGGAAGGGAGATTTGCATTTGAAGGAATCCTAAGGAGACCCCAGGGGAAGGAATTGAGTGCAAAAGACAAACGTGTATTTTCTCTAACTCATTTTTTCATCTGTGACTGAACCTCAAGTCATCGGGACTCAGCTCGCCTGCAATCTTCAACCAAATAGTTGGGTAGGTGTGTCAGTAGTGGGTTGCCCACTACCAGAGGAGATTTTAGGATATGATTTTAGGATGAGCAGATATAAACTTGATTTTCTATTTTATTTTTTTTGTTAACTACCACAATAGTAATTACAATCATGTATTTTATTTGCAACTTGTGAATAAATAGTATATATTTACTTCTTACTGAAACTTGACTTGTATTATGGGCAACTTCAGTCAAATCCCCTTCCCTCGAAGTGTTCAAGGCCAGGCTGGATGGGGCTTTGAGCAACCTGGTCTAGTGGAGGTCCTTGCCCACAGCAGGAAGGTTGGAAGAAAATTATCTTTAAGCTCCTTTCCAATCCAAAACATTCTATGATTCTATGATCAAATAAGAATGTTCAATGGAAGTAAGGAACCTAGTCCCAGGGAGACTCCATCCAAGCGGTTTCCATAGGTTAAAAGGATGCCATTCTACTCAGCTACAGCAAACATAATAACTTTGTTGATTTTTTCAGTTCCCATGAAAGAAGTGTTTTTTCAGAATCACCTAGGAAAGATCTTTTCCAGGTGGAGAGAGACCCCAGGTCCAAGCATTCCTGGAAAAAGCAAGGAAGATGTGGAGTTACCTCCAAATTTTGCCTTCCTCTGCTTGTAGTTACTCTGCTTAGAAAACTGAATCTGTAAAGGTTTTTAAGAGAAACAGTAAGACTGGTGGGAATGAGGTATGAATGTGTGTGTGAAAGTAGTAAAAAAAAATGGCAGAAAAATAAAAGTACACATTGAAGACACCTTGATGAACAGGCTGTCAAGATCAGAGAGACTCACATACAATTTTTGAGCATTGGCTGCCTAGAGAGGTTGTGGAATCTTCTTCTCCGGAGATATAAAAAGCCTGCCTGGATGCATTCCTGTCCACCCTCCTCTAGGTGAACCTGCTTTGGCAGGGGTGTTGGACTAGATGATGTCTGAACGTCCCTTCTAACCCCTACAATTCTGTAATTCTGACCCCAAGAATGCAAAACCAGGCTACTGTCAGGGCAGGAAACTACAGACTAATAAATAGACCAGCAGTGTTTCACAATGACTCACGGGAGTGGAACAAGCTGAAGAGGCAAAAGATTTCAATAGATTTCAACTCCTAATGGGCCCAAAAGGTACATCCAAAATGAGCATGTGGTCACAAATCTACAAGGAACTCGGGACAGGTGATGAGGACTTGATAGTCAGCATTCCTTACCCTCGATTTTAGTGGGTAAGTTGTGTTTAGTGGGTAATTAGTGTTGGACAGAGTGGTGGGACATGCACATCTGAGTAAGTCTATGAGAACGTGAGCAAGAGCCAATTTGCTAGAAAAGCTGAAGGAGTCACCTTCCTCTAGTGTACAGTCTCATACTGAGGTTTGCTACATGGATTGTGCAAACTAATCATCAATATGGAAAGAATAAACTAGTAGAATTAGATCAGTCCCCCACTCGGGGATCTGGAATAATGAAGCAATAGTACTAAAAAACTTTCTATCTAAATTTCCAAGTTTCAAGGAAAAAAGACATTATTAAATATTACTTATTTCTCCACTAAAGTTAATCAATAACAAATATGTCCCACATGGCCAATAAATACATTTGGCTTCCTTACTGTTGCCCATTTTCTAAACGTAAGCAAACATTTTAATTTTGCTGTACAGTAGAAAAAAACTGGTGAAGGCTTTACCTGACCCTAGCCAATCCAGAATACCTGAGAAATGATGTGAATGTTGGGAAAGAGAGGAGTTGCATGAATACCAGGAGTGTGCAGAATGTTTGTTCGTGTAAAATTCAGTTGTGTGTAGGCCCCATAAGATACCATACAGAATGCTAGGAGCACTTTAGAAATTATAGCCTCCTGATTGGGGTTTCATTATATTTGTAGAGATTTCGTTGTTGTGTAAAAATAATAATAAAGAAGTTACTCTTTTTTTTTTTCAACTTTCTAAATTACAGCCTTTTCAGACCAGGTGGTTTCTGGGATGATCAGACAGGTAGGTGAGCATTTTTACTTCTTGTAGGATTTTCATGACTTGAAGCCACACCATCCATGATATTCCAAGGAAATTCACCCCTTTGCTCCCTGCATAGCCCCATTTACCTCTTTCAAGTCTTGGACAACAGCAGTGAGTCTCTCATTCTCTGCCTGAACGTTGGTGACCACCGCCCTGCTCTGCTTCAGCTCGTTCTGCATCTCCAAGATCTTCCCAAGGTAATAAGCTTCTTTTGATGCAGACTCCTGGAGGAGAGTCTCTTCGCGTGTTTCACCATCTTCAGCCACTTTGCGGTGGATCGAGAAGGACTGTCCAAATGCCTGCAAGAGGGAAACAGTGCACGGTATAAAACCACTGAAGCCTGAGAAAAATTATCAACAATAACAAGCAGCTGCAGAGCCAGCGGGAATGAAATGGATCTGCGAGTCCCAAACTCTGACCTAATAAATAGTGCCTTAGCAGCTTCCTAGCAGCTAAGGGCCACCATCTCATTTAGCTGAAATGAAGCATCTTGAAGCTGTTCCCATTTGCAATATGGATTTATGGCCCCTATCCAGGTGACCTCCACTGAGATCAAGATGGTGCTCTGCTAACTAGCCATTAATTAGCACTGGTGTTTAACTCTCCTGCATGAGACCAGCTGATAATTAGTCAGTTCCTTTCTTCTCTAGTTCTGCAAAATAAATGCGCGACTTGTTCTGTTTTAAAGAGCATAAATAGCTGACAAATCTCTCTAAATTGCTTTCCATTTTCAATATTCTTTTACTATAGGAGCTCACTTCATGGTATGGAAAATAGCTTCCCATAACTTGAAAGCAAGATAAATGAGCTGAGTATAAAACAGTGTCCATCTACACCACTGGTAAGCTAAACACGGAGTTTGACAGCCCTTCATCTTATTTGTACTCAGTGTTTTCTGCTTCTGCTGAAAAAAACACAATATTTAAGTATTTAATAATTTTCTAAATATATAGGTTATTATCAATGATCCTCTTCTTAGAGAGGCTTACTAAGGCAGTACTTCTCAGTGATAATTTATGATGTTGTTTTGGACAGCTCTGAAGCAACCTGGAAGAAAGCAAAGTACAAGCCACAATAGAAGTGATGGAGATATCACTTAGCTGTGAAAAACAGAGGGGAAAAACCTGCAATACTGTAACAACATAAAAAATAATTACACAAAATAATTTAAAAATAAAGTAAAAATAGTAAGAAAATAATTATATAAAGCAAAACCTGTTTTGTCTCTATTTCCTTTAAAAACAGACTTGGTTGAAAACTTTAGCCTAATTCTGGAAAAACTCAAAACAAGGCATCTAATGTAGAAAAACATTTAACCTAACATAGGCAAAAGCTCTCATATATCTTAATTCAAAGCAAGTGTGTTTGAAAGACCATTATTTTATTTTTTTCCCCCCAATATAGGAGAGAGAATTATAAGTCATGGTAATATATGTGCTTTCAGGGGAAATTCTCCCCGCAAAAGTCTGATGTCTACCCAGGCTCATGAAACCACAAAGCAGAGTACACATTTGTACCCACTGTAAGCAGTGGCTTTGCTTTGCCTTTCCATCAGTAAGAGCTACTTACCAAATGAAAGACATTGTTTTACTGCCACTATTTATAGCCTTTCAGAACATGTTCTAAGTTTTACTGGCATTAGGACTGAAGCAGCCCCTTAGAAACTTCAAAGCAAAACCCTGTTCAAAAACTTTTTAGCTTTTAAGTCTACTTCACTTAGAGAATCCTGTGAACTCAGCATTAAAGGATTCTAAAAATATTCAATAATGTATTAACCCAGCTGTCTTCTCAAAAGACTGCAAGTTACTGAAATAGCAAGCATCAGCAACTTGCCGAATAGGATTTTCCAAATAACAAGAAATCCAATTTAATGAAACTGTTAAGGACTGATTCAGTCACTATATCCGTTAATCTAATAAGACTGTTTCAGTAGCATGGCTAATAAATTATATCTTACTCTACATACTTATATTCAATGGTTCACTGTTCTTAATTTGAGACAAACCAAAAAGCACCAGTGTAATAAAGACCCTACAAGACAAATGTAAAGGCCACGTATCCAGACAAAAAAAAAAAAATCAAAACACAACAGAAAAGAGGGTAGAACCGACAGAGCTGGAGAAGCTCATGAAGAAAGAGGAGCTAAATGGTTAAAGCACCATGGTTAAATAATGGTAGAGTGATGACAGCCTTCCAGGTGCATACTATGTTTTCCTCAAATGTATTTTGAAGGTGCATTTTAGCATGTGTGATGTTTGAGAATGGCCATGAATACAGATTTTGGGGAGGGTGCGTAACATAACAGAAAATTACCGTACACTTAACATTTGCTTGGACATTTGGTAACAGAAAATATCAGAGAAAATTAAAAATTTTTTCCTATGAAATAAAATTTGAACACTATTATTTATTACACTAGTCCGTTTCTTTCTAAAACTGGTATCAATATGTTAAATATCAGGGGAAAGAAAGAAAGCAAGCATAATTCTCTTTCCATATAGATAGAAATTATGCAGATCCATGCAACATGGAGAGGAACACGAGGTGTCTTTTAATTAAAAAGCAAGCAATAAGTCCTGCTTCTGTATTTCATGCCCTGTATAGAACACCAAAAAGTTTAAACTTTCCAGACATACCCACTTAAGGTGTTCCATGAGATTGATCACTTTTAAATTAGCCCATACATGGCTACCAGCTGCAAAATATGTATTTGTTCTATTTTGATTTTATCTTTTAATAATTTTCTTAATATGATTATTTATTTGCTATAATAAAAATATTTCAATTAACTATGCTCAATTATTTCACTGAAGCCAACCCTACAATGGGAGAAGTTAGTTGACCTGAAAAACGTTCCAGGTCAACTAACTTTATAACAGGCACAACAGTTGTCTTCCAACAACTACTGGTTTCCAGGCCTGGATGTGACAATGTGCCTCACCACCACTTTGCACAAACACCCACAGTCAGCCAGCAGCAGGAATGGGCTGCAGTCTGGGAGAGCTGGAACAGCCCACTTCAGCCCTCACAACTATCTCCTGAATACGTTGGACAGTAAAGAGCTGAAAGGTTCCCCGGGAGCTGGGAAATCCATATGGGTGAGAGCCAGCAATGGATGAGATACAAACTGGAGGAGCATTTAGCACAAACAGAGACATTTGTATATGAGAACTGGATGCAACTGGAGTTGGCATCAGGTATGGAAGGCAGACGCAGCAGGCAAAACTCAAAACATGGGAAGATGGCAGGCTAAAGAAAGCCCACTTGCATCTGGGTCATATGTTCAGTGAACCAGTTTGTATCCAACACATCTTATGGTATTGTATATGGGGAAAATACCAGCCTGCTACAGAATCCTGACTGGGGAAATAGCTTTCCTTTAATAACACATAACATTGAAGGAGAGGAAGAAGTACCATGCAAACACACAGATGTTCTCTGTGCTTGCCCTTGAAGAAGAAATCAATATTTTGGTCAGATATTTATAGTAAAGATATATAATTTGGTTCCTGCCTAAAAGTACTTTGTCACCTATATTAGTACCAGCTTCTCCCTAAACCAAATTTCAGGTGAATCAAGTGATGCCAGGATGGCAAAAGCAGGGGCAAACTCTTCCACATTCTTCTATCTATTCAACTGGATTAGGACATCAGGTACATCAACATAGGCTATGGAGTTATTCAACCCAGTCATAACTCTATTGCCTTGAGAAACCTCCTCCCTGTGCAGGGACAATAACTGAAGTCAACTACAAAGACTGTCCTAACAGACCGATCTTAATTTCACCTTATACTCATGCTATCACTTCTCTCAAGACTTTGCTTCAAAGGATGCTGTTGACTGAGTTAGGACTTATTTTTTATAAGTTGGTCATAAAAGATTAGTAACAAGATGCCATTAAGCGCTGTATATATATTATGAGAACCAGGAACTGTCTAACAGTATCCCGACTTTTTAGGAGTGTCTTAAACTTTGAATGATAATGATCAACATCTGTTTGAGTGCATGAGAAAGGGTGGCAACCGGTGATATGCACAGGTAAGAATTCAGTCTGATCACAGAGAAGTGTATAACTTTTGAGGAAAAAGCTATTTTCCATTGCCCTCTAAATAACCCCAGATGGAAATTCCAGTATCAGAAGCAAACTACCATGAAAGAAATAATGCAGTGAAAAAAACAGGTGCAGATTTGTAAAAGAGCAATAGGAAAATACGACTGTTCGAAACAGCATATGCAAAAAATACTTATTTGACAAATATAAATAGCAATAGAAAGCTAACGTGCAATGAGGGACATAAAATGACGTCTATAAAATGAAAATTTTATCTAGCACTTTGAAAAAAAACAAAAAAGAGAAGATAAATGTCTAATTCAGGTGCAGAAAGCAGCACATATGCAAAAGATCAGCTCTAAACATAAGTAGGTAATGAAGGATGCTATTTCTGAGTTTCAGTTTTATTTTTACTAGCCACCTCCTGGGGCAGGAATTCTCTATTGTTTGCATAGAAACTCACTCTTCTAGTCTGTGATGATTAATAAGCAATAAAACATGACCTGACTGCTATCAAGACGAGCAGGCATCCCACCTTTATGGCTTTGACACTTAATGTAGTTTTTCTGATGCATAATGCAACAGCACTGAACTTGTTCAAATGATTACCTATTTCAGCTGCTAACTTGCTGCAAAGCAGAATATATATTTGTTACTTCTACATTCCTAACACAAAAAAAAAGGGGAAAGCAGATTGGAGTTATCAAAGAGGTTAGAATGTTTCCTAGGCAAATGGCAGTATGGCACCACAAATGCAAATATTTTCTAGAAGCGTCTCACTGTGGTTAATTGTCAGGGACAGACCTTATTTTATGGCACAAATTTTATGTCCACTTACCACTTGATATTCCTTTAGTTACTTGCAATTGTGTGTCTCTCTTTCAGATGAGATAACTTTTTTTTTTTTATTCACATTTTAGGTACCAAAGCTCAGGGTTTTCTGACATTCTTCTAGTAAGGAGCAATCAGTGGCAGGCATAGGTCTGAGGAACAACCCCCCCCCGCCCCTCCCAGGGAAGGCTGAGCAGGGGGTGGCTCTAGACCTTTCCTTGCAGAAGTGACTGATGTGTTCCTGTCATGTCATATCTGTTTTCTTAAAAAGTGGGAAAGTTTTATGCCTCTAAAATTTATTCAGAATGTAGATTAAATCTTTGTGTTGTTGACATGACCTCCTGATGTTCATTTAAGATGGCTGTGAGAGATCAATAGGTTTCCTTTTGGAATCCAACACTGAAGCGATGAAAGTCTTCAAATGCAAGTAATAGCCATATTGCAATCAAAACACAGACAGATGCATGTTGTGTCAAAATAATGAGAGAGGAAGGAATTTAATAGGTATCGTGTGCATATGAGATGGACAGCCCATGCAGGGAAGCAGACTGAAAACTCAGAAACAGATTGAGAACACAGCCTGGATGAGTATGGGCATAGGAAAGAAAACTAGACCATGAATTTTTGGGTTGACAGGCTAGCTGAAAACAGCTTGCTGTTTTACAGCTCCAGAAGTGTCCCATGTGTCTAATTCCTCCTGTGTTGAAGAAAGCAGGATGCTGAACCCTCCTACAGAAAAACAGAAAATAGAAATATGCTTGATCCCATCACTAATTCCTCTTTCAGCTCAGAACATCAAACAAGGTACCTAGACTTAACTAGTCCCCTGATCAAAAGGAATATGAGATAAATGATCAAAATTGAGTTGTACCCAAGCAACTGCTTAAGCATTGGTCATTTCATAAGTTCCAGACTCAAGATGATTAGTTGTATGCTCTATACTAGACAACATTAATAGGATTTTTGTGGGTTTGTTTGGGTTTGTTTCTTTAGTGTAATATCATGCCATTTACTTCATATGCCCCATATGGGAGTAAAAAAAAAAAAGTTAAATGTTTTGTGCTCTGTTTAAAGCAAGCTGACAAACTGAGGGGTCCTTATTTGTTCTTATAAGCTCAGTCAGCCCTCTGAAAGAGGTGAAAATTAAACTTTAAAGGACAGTTGTTTTCAATTCATTCTTTGCTACAGACACTTAATGTGACATCAAGGAAATTATTCCTCAATTTTCCATTTGAAAAGTGTAGAGGACAGTATCTGCTACACAGTGAAAAGGGCTGTTACAATACACCCATTCGCAATCTGAAAGACAGTATACTATACTTATGAGCACAATATATGTAGCTATGATAAATCCATAAATGTTACCTAAAGAAGCTATTTTATTATGTCCTAAAGGCAAAAAAATATTTCATTTTATTTCCAAATACCAGCTTGCTTGTAATCAACCCAATTCAATAATAATGTGAATGCTGGTGCAATGGTAAAGTCATGTCAGTTAATATCTGCATGAGGGACTTTGTTTGCAAGTCTTTTTTGCAAGTTAACATGCCAGAGGTTTTATCTATGCCAGACATACTGAGGAGATCGGATACATGGAAAACATAGGTAATACTGAGCCTGTTTACAGATGCAGAGCAGTAGGACAAATGTAAACAATTCATAGTCTTTTCCCCAAGGAAGCTTTGGATAAAAGCGTGCACATTGTGGACGTCTTCTGTTTGTTCTCAATAGATCCCTACAGTGTTTACACAGGCCTGCTGAAATTCATATATCAGATGCTAATCAACAAAGCCTTCAGAAAGTACGGAGGGACACCAGCATTTGCATCATTTACATTCAAGTCAGCGACAGAGACAGCCGCGCTTCTGCAGTCCCAGTACATGTTGTGCTGATTTCAATCAATATGCCACACTGTGAGGCCTTAGGTGACCACGCTGCTTTTTTTATAAATAAGGAACAAAAATATTCCTAAACGTGACCGTTAGGAAATATTTATAGACGAGAAGAAGAAAGCACTACCATGAAAATGAACATTCAATACTAACCTCTATTGTCCCTGGCAATCCAGTAAAAGGGGGAGTGAATAAGAATTTCAATTTAATTGCCTTTAACAGCACTCTAGATGAGGACTGAAATTCCTCATCCTGAGCATTCCCTCCAGGCACAGAAAACACAAGAAAGGGGAAGCTTGTAACAAAGAGCACCACTTATCTACAACACAACTAATTAGGTTCACTCTGGTAATTTTAAAGGAGCTCTGTTCAAAATGAATATGGCCAATAATTAAGTTATTTCTATAAACAAAATAATTCACACATGATTAATGAAACATAAGGTGGTTTAAAAATTTGCACCACTGTCTATATTGGTGCTTTTCCTCCAGCCAACCTCCAGCCATTACAAAATACTAATCAAAACCAATAGAAGCATTACCAGAACAAACATGGAAGATTATCAAATATATATGTTTTTATATATGTCGGACGTCTGAGATGGAACATGCCTTCCATGGAGGCTCTATTATTTGCAGTAAAACCCCATGTTTAACTACAAAAATATCTTTCTTTGGTTTTCAGATTGCTTTTCTTTTTTTCTATTTTTCTAAGATAATTACAATTTCCAAGATAATTACAATTCCTTCTCCTGCACTTGCTTGAATAAAGTTGCAAAGAATGTGTGCCAAAATCCAATTCTTTAAGAGCTGTTGGCCTACTGGGGCATTCTACTTTTTCCCCTTAGCTCCCCATATGTAAATTCACATTCCATAGTGAGAGCACATTTATAGCTCATTTTAGGAGTGGACTAAGCAAAGTCATGTTGCTAGTGAATAACACAACCAACCCATGAGTGTTACCAACTACATTCTATGCTGCTGCTATGACTTTTGCTGTAGTTTTCTGCTAGAGAGAAGTTTCTATGGTAGCGTAGTGTAGGGAAAGATTATTTTCAGACGCAAAGGCACAACAAGGGGGAAGAAGGAAGGACTCTTATCACAACAAATTAGAACTACCACAGAGCAGCATATAAGGAAGAGGAGGCTGCATGCCCAGAATGCCTCTTCCAAAAGAGAAGGGAGGAAATGAGCACTAGGACACAACTAAAGCCTAGACACAATTGGTGTTGGCACTCCAACCAGTGACGTTAGATGAAGCAAGGGAATGGAAAGTTGCTTCTTGAAACACATTAGAGTTTTGCTTTGCACATTAGAGTAAAATAAGCAATGGAGAAATCCTGTATCAATGTCTACTGAAGGTGTAAGGAATACGCCTCAACACACACAAAAAAAAATATTATGCATTGGAAACTGCATTTTATTGTCAAAATACTGGGTTTGTGCTAGCTTTCAAGTACATTCATACAATCTTAAGAATTTCTCCACCCCATCCTTGAAGAACAGAGCTACTTACACACCTGTAGGTTACCTGCCTACTGAATCACCTGAAAGCTTTAAACTAGCTGGGCCCCGCTTCAGGAGGGATGCTGAGGTTTAGTCTCAAATTTAGAAGGATATGGTATTATTCTTCTGCTGCTACACATTAGCTTTTTGAACAATAATTTCTAAAGCAAAGGTTTAAAAGGAGAAAGACAGATGATTCAGGCATTTCTGCTGCTTCAGGCATTTATAAAACCTCCTAAAAATTTAAGTTGGAAAAATCTCCAAATAAAAGTATGCCCTTCAGAACAAGAGGTGAAAATCAAAGACCTCTCATTTATTTTCAAAGGAAGGTTTAATTAGAATGCTGCCAGCCACAGATTTACCATGGGGAACTTTATGCTTCCATTAGCATTGATCAATGCAGTGCACACACCTGATTCAAACAATGCTGTTGCAGCTGGGTGCTTACTGCAAGTGCTGGATAATCTCATGCCTCTAGAGCAAGTGAGATTTTAAGGCATGTGGTGGTACTGATAATCATGTTACAGCCACAACAGCTTGCCTACTTAATACAAGGAAAAAAAAAATTAAAAGAAAGAACCCAAGAATGGGATTGCTGTAAATTGTCACCACTGTTATCCATAGGGAGTTTCAATTAACTTTGTATAGAGAGGAAAAAAAAAACACAAAACCCAAACACTCCACACCAAACTGAAACCCAGTGAACTCCCCAAAAAAATCAATCAACCCAAAAAAGCCAATAAAAAAACATGCTTGTTTATTCAACCAAAGTAAGGACAGAAAAGAAAGGAGTTTGGTGTACTCTGCTGACTAGCAAATCTATTAATGAGAAGAATGACTTGTCTGACATGAGGTTGCATGAGAAGGTAGATGACGTGGCACTCCTCCAAGCATCAAAATGTGCTTGTCTAAAGCCAACCTGACGATAAATGGAAGAAGTCAGATCATGGCCCACCCTCTGCATTTGTACACCTACTTGTCTTAGTGCAGCAGAGCTCCAGATTCATCAGGCTCCCATGTGCCACCCCAACATAAGCAAAAGGCAATAGTCCAATCAAGATTTATTTTTAATAAGCAAGAAACCTGCAATCTAAGCCACTAATTCAGGCATTACTGTCCCAGTGCTTTCACCTAATGACCCAGCTGTCCCTAGCGCTAGTTTTCTTTACTGTATGAATACAGAAGGCGGCGGCTGCAGCCAGGATGGGATTTGAAAACCACACACAAACCAGTGAGGTCAGGAATTGGCAGGCAACTTCCAGAGTTGCAAGCACATTTATAGGCAAAACCAAACTCAGCCAAAACCAGACTCTCTGAGTAGGTCTCAGCCTTGTTCTCTGACACAGTGTTAAATACATAGTACCACCTGGTGATGAAAGCTCACCTTTGTGAAATAAACTGCCTCCCAATAAGCAGTTTGCAAAGGATAACAAATATAAGAGTATAATATGCTTTTGCTTTGTCAGTAGCTTTGTCTCAGGGTGACCTATCTTTCAGACTGAAAAAAAATTGTATAAGAACATGCAAATCAAGCATCCATGACTCTTACTGAGAAAGTAACTAGAGCTTTCATGGGCTTCAGTGGAGCCTGTATTTCACCCCTGGGTATTTATTTCTGAATAATATAGTGTATTTTGGCTCCTGAATCACTATCTATGCTCATGTGGAAATTGCAAGTGGATTGCAAACATTTTAAACCACAAACTTTTGAAAAATAGCAAAACCTGTCAAACTCAGCTCTTTCAGAGGCAGTCCTGTTTTCACAGAGGCTTCCAAACTACTTCACCGGCATCACCAGAATTTTCCCTCTAGAATCTTCCTTCTCGCAACAGTATTTTTTCATGGAATGGGAAGTCTTCTTTCCTCCCTTGACACCCAGCTGCGGGAGGGATGCCCGTACTCCCGCAGAGCGGAGAATCAGCAGCACAGACAGGAGAACACCCCCGTCAGCAGCCAGCAAGGGAGTGCTTAGCTAGCACACTAAATCTGTCACAGCCCCGGATGCCCGAGCTTTCCTTTTCCAGAAAGGAAGCTTTCACACGTCTCTGAACGTGATACTTAGAAAACTGTAAAGGAATGTATTCCAGTATGAGAACAGTATGCAGTATGCACAATTGCAAGTAACATCAGAATGCAAGTATCAATGCCTTCCACAAATTATTAAGGTGAATGGTTTCCTACTCTTCTGAAGAGATTTAAAACTAAAGTATTAAAGATTGGTACGAATGAAGCAAAAAAGAAAATATTCGTGTACGTGTGCATGTGTGCTTACATGCACACCCTAAGAAACAGCAGAACAGGGGTTAAAAGGAAAGTTAGCAATTATTCACTACAGAGTGCCAGATGTGTGATTTCATGTAAAAGGAAGAACAAAGTGACCAAAAGATAGGTGTCAAGATAATGAAGGACAGGACTGGAACCATAAAATACCCAGATAAGGACAGAGACAACTGGGAAATTCAGGATTTTTGCAGAGGAATGAAACAAAATATGAGGCACAATATCAAAACCACCATCCATTCCTAATGAATACAGTCAAAAACCAGTTTATCATTACCAGTAAATAAGGACTTAAGACACATGATGAGTACTTGGTGTTTCTTCTCCCATGTCACACAAATGATCCTGACATGACTACTTGTGCACATGTACACATCTACACGTCTTGGTTCTTGAAGGTATGGGTGCATGAGAGTGTGAGTGATTATAATCTATAACAAAATGAGTGTGAGATGATAGAAGTGAGGCACCTTAGAGATTCTGTAAAATGAGTATCACCCCCCCCATAAGGTCTCCAGAAGCACTAACAGTTTGACTCACTTTGGAGATGGCTTTTCTCTTTTTTTTTTTTTTCAAAAATATTTACACCTCCAACATTACAAACTCCTCACAAGATCTCTTCATGTGACCTGAACTACACTGACTTCCCTGGGCAAATGACTCTTAACGCAGCCAGTATTTTGCTGAAAGGCATGTCACATTTCACAAGTTTCTCTTCATGCTTCAATGCTGCAGTGATGCATCTCAAAGACTGTGGTTTGAGAGTTTAGTGACCCATATTCTTGCTTCCTCCTCACGTATGCAGGTGTGCTCTGGGTAGCCTGTGATACCAACCAACCATGGCAGAGTAGCCATGACTAATTCTCCAGGGTATACCTCTCTATCAATAACAAATACTGTGTGACTGCTCTACACACTAGTGTAATTAATCTGTGTACACATAATCACTGCATAGATAATCAATGTGTATATATGCAATATATACTTAATTAAATGTGTGGAACATTGTCTTGTCATTGAAATATTATGTGCACCTGTACAGTAACTATAATTTTATTGATATAAGGTAGTGAAGCATATTATCCAAGGGACTTTTCAAAGTTGAGTCTACCTTCCAAACTTGACTGCTACGAGTGATTGATGAACATGTATTATGATCAAGACCCTAACAAGAGGCACACAGAATGGCACAGCCACCACAGATGGGAATGGCACAGTGTGCCATGAGTTGCCTGGGGCTCACCTAATGTCACATCAGGTGGAGTTCCCAACAACATCAGGAGGGATGCAAGATTGCCATCCCTCTCTATAATTTCCATCCTTTATTGAATAACTTAACCAACTTCAAGTATTGGGTGCCTTTCTTACCGAGATCCTGAAAGAACCAGGACCTCAGTGCAAAACAAGTTATCTTAATCAGTTTCCATTTATTGTTAGCCTCTCATACTCTGTGTTATGAAACACTTCCATTACTTGAAGAGCATTTCTAATCTGTATTTGCAATTTACACTGAATCCTATTTGATGATTCCTTAAATGAAGAAATACTATCACAACATGACATCTGACAGAGATGAAGCTGCCTATAGGATGCCCATTTTCCATTCATTGCTTCACAAAGTGCCTTTGGAGAGTGGATGATGTGCCAGTTAATTGAAGTATTTCAACGTCAGAAGGGGACAGGGAGCTCCCTATTGATTCCCACTTTGAGGCAACTCATGAGAGATTTGATTAATTCTTTTTTTTAAGCCTGCATATCCACAAATATCTTGAACTTGACCTTCTGAACTGCAGCTCAAATACAAGCGCATTTGTAGGAAAGACACACCAATAGAAAAAGACAGACAAAGTGAAAAAGACATGTCACCAAACAACACGTTTCTTTTGCAATGAATTCATAGATACAAATTGGCATAAAAATATGCCTACCTTTATTGTTGGGAATCTATAAACAAGCCTTTTAAAGACAACGGTGACTCCATATAAAGATCTCTACATAAGATATTTAAGTCAAACTTCACCAGTCTCAAGTCTCTGTGTACCCAAAAGAGGGACATTGCAGAACAAACAGAAGCCACCCCACCTAAATGACCCTAGGAAACTGGAAGGATGCATTCTTCTCAACACACTTCTGAAAATCAGAAGACAAACTGGGGAAAGAGGAGTGGAATTAAATATTTTTAGTAAATTTCTAGTGTTATGCTACCATACATCTCTGCCCCGATGCAAATTAGAAAAGGCTGGCAATATACAGAACTCAGACATTTATAATCCTTTATCTCTTAAAAGAAATTTATTAGGATAGAGATCAAAGAAAAAAGATCAACTTAATTCACCATGACTCTGCTGTTTATTACCCAAATAACATCAAGACAGTGTGTTGTATATTTACATGCACATATACCTAATTGCACACCAGTGCTGATCATTTCAGAACACTCCAGGAAACGGAGATGGATTTTGGATTTAAAAGACTGTCCAAAACCCTCAGGCTGCTTTCAAAATAGCAACTCATAGGGTTGTTGGTTTTGTTTTTTTTTTGCAGGGCTACTCCATCCATTTTAGCTATCATGCTCCAAGCAATTTGATGAAGGTCTGTTCAGCAGGAGCAGCGTTGCAGCTCAGCTGGGCCAGCCACGTGTGGCACGCCATCTCACAGCTGCGAAACACAGGCATGTGCTGAAACTCTGCCCAGAGAGACCAGAGGAATGGTAATAAAAATGAGGTAAATCAAGTATCAGGAATCTCAGCAATCATGTCTAGGGTAAAATCTACCACTTATGCTGTCTTGATTAAACGCACGTGCTAACAACTGAGAGACTATAAAGGTAAAGAAAAAGTGGGGAAAAGAAATAATGACATACTATAAACAAAAAATTTTAATTCTTTCCATTAGAATTTCTTCCAGATATTATCCAGTATGCTGTAGTTTATTACTGTCAAATTCACGTAGACACTATGCAAGAATCAAAAATTCAACACTGACTAGGTATATTGAGCTGCGTTTAAGAAGAAAATCATGTAGGAGAAAGAAAAGAAGTGAAAAATGTTAAGTGTTTAAAATATTTGACTTCTTGAAAATACAGAAAACAATTGAAACAGTGCTGCTGTCATAGCAGTATATTTATTAGGAGGCTAGTCCCAATGGGTCAAAAGGTTAAATGTCTGAGCCACTGTGAGAATTACAGGAGGCAGGAAACTATTTCATTAGATCCCAAGATAATCATGTTTCATTGCTGACCTTTGCAATACAGCACAGAAAACAAATATAATCAGAATGACAGCACACAGCAACCCTTGGTGACAAAGAATAGGTGTATTTGGAAAGAAAAACAGGGACTTTGGTTTTTTACTTCAGTGAAATATCACAGAGGTGCTTTGGCAAGGCCAGGGTAAGAAGATAACGTATTTTCTGTAGAAAAAAGAATAATGCCATTTGTTGAAGGCCCTGATGGGCCAGGCTTCTCAGGAAAAAAGCACTGAAAATAAAGACCCAAAAAGTGGCCAGATTTCATCTTGTGATACCATCATAAAATTTCCTACTATTCAGACTGAGATTATGTGCTCAACATGGAGCACGTTTTATATGGTCTAATCTCCTGGGTAGTGCAGGACAAATTGTTGTAACAATATATTAAAAACTGAATGATTCTTACTTGTAAACTTGCACTACTGGAAACATTTCCTACATGAAAGATTTTAAATGGTGGCATGGAGGAGGACATCTCTAATGGAAAACTTTTCCTGAAGTCATTTATTAGCTACCTTGTAGAGGGGTCACTTATGACAGACACCCTGTTTTTAGGAACACTGATCTCTTGCTGCAAAAAATGGTAAGTGCCGTGAAACACATTACACACTTGGTATCTCTAAGGAAAAGTAGCACTGCACATGAGCTACCAGACTATTTCAATTTCAGCAGGGACCTGGCCAAGCCTCTTCTAAGAGACTGAGGAGGTCACGCGGGTCCTGTTACTGGCCACCTTCTTTGTCCATCACACCTCTGGAGGAAATCCAGACTTTATTCCTGTAGCCTCTTTTCTACTGCATTGTGACTACTACCATATTAAAGAGGGGATGAAAGAAAAAACAAAGAACCAAACAAAGAGGAACACATTTCTGTCCTTTCATTTCTGCTTTGATAAAAGTGGCTACTTATAAACTACTCCCGTTTAATTTCAATAGCAAGTGGACTCATCTACTTTGTCTATCACAGAATCACCTAGGTTGGAAGGGACCTTTTAAGATCATCTAGTCCAACCAATCAAAAAGATTTCATTTACTTAAAGAAACAAACTTATTTCAAGGGTAAAAAAAAAAATACCACGAAACAGGAACTGCTCTCAATGGGTTCCTAATCCATGGACAGAGAAGATATGTATTTATGACAATTAGGATATGCAGAATGATTTTTTGAGAGCATCAAAGTAAGCACAAAGTGGGTAATCAAGTTAGGAACATCTGAACAGCACTAGAGTCTCTGGACACTGTAGTGTGTAAGAAAAGGAGCCAAAAACACGAGCTGGAAAATAAGAAGAAAAAGGCTGCAAACAGTAAACATGAAACCCTAGAGCAGGAGTTGCAGAAGTTGCAACAGTAGGTAGAAGAATAAAAAGTCAAGGAATGTAATGCAACAGCAGAAAGTTTGCAAAGAGCACCTGTGTTAAGAGATGTCAGGAAAAGGAGGCTTCAGCAGAAAAAGGGGTAGCCATATCTTTCAACAAGGGGGCACAAGAATGAAATAAAAAAAAATTAAGCAAAGCACAGAAAGTTAGCAGGGAAAACGGGTATACTAACAGCCCAAAAGGTGGAGAAAATTCAAACAACTGAAACAGAAACATCTGGCATGACTCACATTTTGTAGGACTTCACAAGTGACCTGGAGAACATAGTACAAGCTCTCCCTGCACTTCATTAGAAAAGAAATAAACTAAATGCAAAAACTTTGTGACAGAGCACATTATTAAATACAGAGAGCCAGGGATCATGAGCAAAGGAGAAATGAGCAAATTATTACTAAAATGAAATTAGATGCCAGTCAAGTTAGAACCGTACCAAATTATATTAGACGTTTAAACACTGAGACATGAGTGATTTGCAATAGAGGGGTAAAATATAGATCAAAATCAAATTGCTCAAGCAACCAGAATAGTAGATGACAGGGCTGTGCTAAATTCAGAAATGCAAGCTAATCCAATAACTAAAAATGAGCTAATAAGATGGACTTGATGAGTCCTGCAGTGCTTTAAAGGCTTCGCTGTATTATCAAGATTGCCTTAATGTTATACATCCCTCAGATCTCTCATTTTCTTATTGCTCTTCACAAAGCAGCAACTACTGGGAGCTGCAGCTGTGTTTGTGCTCAAGAACAAGAGGGGACATAATTATAACAAAGATAGCTTCAAACTAACAGTATATGAACAATGAAGTCATCTCTTAAAGGTGATTATTGCCCCACCAGATAGCAGCAACTAGCTTGCATGGATTTGTAGATAACTTCTGAAGGACTGAAACGGTTTACAGCAAGACTGAGAGATGAACTTTTGCATACCTTTTTAATAAGGATGAAGAGGAGCCTATTTAAGTGGTAATCTATTATGATCAAGGCCTAGAGAGTCAAGTAAAATCCATGGATAAAGAGGAAACCAGAATAAGAAGACATGGATATCTTGAAGCCTACATTAAAAGGCTGACCATGTCACTGAAGGGTACCAGAAACATAAACACTAGGAGTAGAAGAATGAGGTGAAGATTCATCTGGGATGAGAAACCAGTGCTTTAGTTAGGAGTCTCAGTGAAAACTTAGGGACATGAAGTACTGAAGACCATAGATACATCAAAAGACCCTCTATGATCAGATTAGGATAGCAGTGATTGTTCTTTTGGGAGGACAGGAAAATTATGAATGAATCCTAGCCAGAACCACCCCTATATGCTGATTCTAGGGCCAGAGTAAATAATATTTAACAGGCTTGAGTACTAAAGGGAATCAGAGGGTCTACATAGAGAGGAGATGTAGTTCACAAGCAGACCACGAACACATGTGAAGGACCTGGTGCTACAGCTGCTAAGGGGAAAAAAAAATAATATATAATTATCAAGGAAAAAGGACCATTATGTGTTCGTCTGAAGACAGACACAATGGAACACAACAAGCCATCCCAGGCAGCTTGTGGCTAAAGGACACTAATTTGGTGATCATTTAGCTAACAGATAAATGAGGTTAGTGAGAACTGGATTTCCACAGTTCAGTTCACCCGTGTCAGACAGTAAGAGCACCCAGGCCAGAAAAAAAAAAAAGACAGACTTGGGAACCGTCTAGCAAAAGCTCTTACTGCTGGTCCAGCCCCAGCCCCACAGTGCCAGTGCAGAGATCACACAGAGGCTGAAAAGTGATAGCAGTTCCTCTGTGCCAGCGTAGGTCAGCAAGTGGAGTGTATCCCTGTGCAACAACCCTGGGCCATGCATGGCTCTCCAAGTCTGGCCACTGCTGCAGCAGGTAACACAATGAATCCTAAATACACCCAACCATCCAAAACGCAAAAATTGAGCCCTAAACCTTTTTAGTTCAGAAATAGCTCCATTTGCAGCTAAAACACCACGAATGTTGATGGGGGAAAAACAGTGTTCAGTGATGCATTTAGCAAGTTTAGAATCACAGAATAGTTTAATAATAATTTAGCAGAATGGTTCTGCTGTAAGCTTGTTTTGATGTTCCAGGGGAAGCAATACTGTCCTGTTAATGTGCCACAGGCTTTCCTAAGTGCACCTGCTCTTTGTCCACCTACCGTGCCACAACTGTACTCACACAGATAACTAAGTGACGCCCATCCAGCATACAAGTCGGTAATATTCAGAGGTGGTTAAAAGTAAAGATCAATAGTCTCACTGGACCACAAAAACTCATAAAGTTACCTTGCAAATTCTGACAATCTGAATTTAAAAAGCAAGACCCAGACAGGGAACGGCTTTCACTGTTTGTGGCATACAACAGATGTTCTGGTGTTATGTGGTAAAACTCTTTCAAACAGACTGAAGATGGAGTAGTAACACAAGTAACTCCCAGAACAACTTCTATCTCCCTGTTATAGTACATCAAGGGTAGTAACTTTGGGTTGAACCTAAACAGTAGCCACAACTCCTCAGTGTCCAGTGAGGCTATCAGAATTAAATAATTGCTCTAGCAGGATGATAAAATCTCTGGGAGATCACAACTACTCAAAATCACCATGGAGAGTTAAGTGTTTCACATTTGGAGCAGAGAGTTATGTTTGATACAAATCAACTCCAGTCCCACTGAACTTAAGTTTCCAAATAGCTCAACTGGAACAAATGCCAGGTAAGGCTTATTCACACAGTGGAGTGGAGTAAGAAGAGACCTACATTCTTCATCAGAAAGCTTGAGAGTTTGAACCCATGCCAATAATATTGCTGTAATTTCACTTGTTGTTATAGCCTGTCTATAGAGGAGTATTATATGCATCCTTTTATCATTGCTATGTAACATGAATTTCCAGCTACCCAAAGAAATCTGGGAACCCCAAATTGATACATGATCAATTAGGTATTAAGACTCTTGAAAATCCAGAAAAATGAAAGAAATCAAGGAATCACATCCTGACTGCTTTGACAGAAGTAGCAGAGCTGCCTCTAGACTGTCCATACAAGACTGCAAGAAACACCATTTGGTCTCCACTTTTCCTCAGAACTGGAGATGCGGTCAGTACTCTGATAGCCAGGTCTGTATTGGTGCATATGTATGTATTGTCCTATTACCACTGAGAGGGATACGCATTTCTAGTATTGGAGCTACGTTTACCTGGTCAGTCTCTTCACCTGGCCTTTGAGGACTGGTGGTAAAAGTTTGGATGCAACCAAGTCAAACATAAGCTCCTGGACTCAACAGAAAAATGGCTATGAAATTTTATAGCCTGCATTTAATAGCAAATTAAGGTAGTTAATATAATGGTCTCTTCTGGCCTTCAGATTTATTCTTCTCTTAATAGTCTTGACCTTTTTAAATCACATCTGAAAGAAGCTCATTATCCTTTGTCTTTTCATAAATTTAACACTGAAAACCCTACATTGGTAACTACTGAACTGGCTCCAGTTAACTGAAAGCAGAGGTTTAATATCATAATTATACTGACACTGTCACTATCCTCAAAAGCTTATCTTTTAACTGAGAAACTAACATAGGTCATAAGGAAAAAATACTGCCTAATTAGACAGATATCATAGAGTTTCACGGAAATGAGTTAGAAGTTAAGACAGGAGTTACAAGTTAAGCACAAAATAAACTAAAACTATATTGTAAGCTCAGGAAAACTTACTATTTAATCGTACTTATTTCACATCACCTCTCTGTGTGCATCAGCCCACCTCTCCTCTACTTGACTGAGTTAATTATTCATTAACTAATAAAGATTATTTTTCCTCCTAAGATAGCTGGAGCTTATCGATACCACTTCAATATGAATAAGTAATAGCATACTGACAGGAATATGGTATTTATTTGGTCAGGAGGATGGTGGAGACAGATCAATGTTCATTTTATACACTAAGTAGATACCACAACAATCATGGCTTTAAACATCACTACATCATTTTGTTGATGCTTTTCAATACCAAAATGAAGACACTAGCCAACATTTTTCAAAGAGTATAAAGTATCAATATTTATATACCTCTAAGGGCTTTGAATCTTAAAAGGCCAGTGCTTTTTAAATATCAAGTCCCTTGTAATCTAGTTTCAAACTAGTCTCTCACAAATAATTTATTACAGTTATTATTTTGGAATCTTCCTGGAAAGATTAATTCTAGCTAGTAGTTCCCCTCAAAATGGAGCAGAAAGCCTTCTCTAGATCTTAGACATTTCATATTTTTAAATGCAAAAAAAAAAATAATACTAACCCTTCAGATTGAAGAGGAAGGAACCTGGGATATGATAAAGGGAAAGAATTAATATCCCTTCCCTACGCTCACCTTGATAATCCAAGGCTGTATAAATAAATTCTTACTGCTCAAAATAAGGGGTACTATTTACCATACTTTGATTTGTTGTTTAAAAGATCAAATTAGATCCACCAGTGTTAATGTTTTCAACATTTACTTTGACTTCCATAGAACTGTTGTTAACAGCAATGCTAAAACAAAAGGTTTTATTCTACTTTTAAATAGACACATGCTATAAGCATTACTAATGGCAACGGCGGGAAGTTACAGATCTTTACACTTTAAAGTGACAGTTATATGCCCTTTATTAGTGAAATAACAGAAAACATTTAAAATCAAAAAGCCAGAAACTTTTCATTCCCTCTTTCTCTTTGATTACAAAAGCATTTTACTTTTGTAGTACTTTGTGTGTGTACAAATCATCAGTTAGTGCTGCAATTGTGTGGGTTTACTGACTTCTCAGAATTCTTCAGAAAATCCATATAAATATTTTCAGGTAAGTCACGTAGCAGGAAGGACAGAAATGCTACCACAATTCTCTGTTGAAACAATTGTGGTCCAACTATGCATAATCATAACAGTCAGATTACACAGCCAGTTTTAATGCTGCTGAAATAACCTCCCGATTTGCAGAAAACATTCACGTTTTTCACCCAAAGTACCACTGATGTCAACTGTGACTATTACTCAACCATAAGGGTTAGTGCATTTCTGTACACAGAATTTAAATTGGCAAATCCCTATAATAGAGAGTAGTTTTGAGATAAACTAATTGGATTTTGAGCTGTTAAAACACTGACAGTGAGTGATGGCCTGGCTGCTTGCCCTATTATTTCTGCTGAACCAGAAAGAAACCCTTACGTTAATAATAGTACATTACTAGAAGTGTTCTAAGACACCACCTGTAATAAGGAACATGCATTAGTGCAATCTGAAAGGATTTTACAGAGGCCACTGAAAGAGCAGCAAACGATGGTGCGCTAAAAGCCAGTACTGGTGACATTCAAGCTAAGGTTTATTGTGAAGGACAGCACTGAAGTTACAAGGCTTCCCGAAAGCTCTTACTCAAGTTGTATAAAAATATGTTCAAGCAGAACCAGTAATTGACACACAAAAAAAAAAAAAGAAATGAGAGACCTGGGTCTGTTTAGCCTGGAGAAGACTGAGCAGGGAATCTCATCAATTCTTATGAATATCTAAAGGGTGGGTTGTCAAGAGGATGGGGCTGCACTCTTTTTAGTTGTGCCCAGGGATAGAACAAGAGGAAATGGTCATGAACTTGAATATAAGAAGTTCCACCTAAACGCGAGGTGGAATTTCTTTACTTTGATGGTGCCAGAGCACTGGAACACCTGCCCAGAGAGGTGGTGGAGTCTCCTTCTCTGGAGATATTAAAAAACCATCTAGATGTGTTCCTGTCCAACAATGCTCTACGTGAACCTGCTTTGGTAGGGGGTTGGACAAGATGATCTCTGAAGGTCCCTCCCAAACTCTACCATTCCGTGATTCTATAATCTTGAAATGGGCCAGAAAAAAAAACTGATGCTGTTTCTGCCTTTTCAGTGTGTTTTTACGTATTATTCACAAGTATGCATTTAATACAGAAATCATAAGGATGATCCAGTCAGTTTTCCTAAAATATAGTTTAACACGTGTCCAAGGAGCTACATGCTCCATGTAGGGTTTTTTTGCTATTTAGTTTTTCATGGCAGTTCTCAATTTATCGGAGTCAGCGGAGCTTCCATCACTGAATTTTGGGCATTATTCTGTAAAGTAACATACAGACTTTTTCCCACTAATTTTGTCTAGGTTAAGCATCCTTTGTTTTTATTCCAAGTGTTTCACTAAGCAGAAGATAGTAGTCATGAGGAAAGCAGAATGGAGAATACAATAAATTATATTTTGGACTTGAATACTATATCATAGGCCTTTGCCATATTTTCAGTAGTCACAAATTAGAGCATAAAAAAAAAGTCTCATTGGTTTAAAAACTAGATAATTCTACTACAAGATATATTTCTACAAATATGAAAGTACATAGAAGCAGAAACTAAAGCAGAAAGTAGGTTAATGCCAAAAGCCTGAACAGTGCAGAGTTCCAGGGTTGCCAACTATAGGCTCCTCTCCCTTTCTTTACTGGGACTGTAGACAAATGATTTCTTTTACAAATAGTCTACTTGTCTAAGTATATCCATTTTGACTGTTGGTCTCCATCTCTTCAAAGCCAAGATGAATAACATTGGCCCAAATTTCTTCCCAGGTTGCGTGTCCATGGCAAGAGAATCCAGATCTCTTACAGATATTATTTATCTGTATCAGTTGCAGTGTCAGGCAGCAGGAAGGACAACAGACAAACAAATAGGAAATGCTATGGGAGATGGAAGAGAAGAAGTTAAGAGCTTCAGTATGGTAATACAGAGATCATTCCAGATCCTTAACTTTCCCACTGCCGTGGCAGTTGCTCTGAGCAAGACCAGTCTTAACTTTGGCGTACACAAGATACATGATACTGTAAGAACACCAAATAAGCTTTGGCTTCAGAAAAAAAGGATTCACTGAATTCAAAAAGGCCATATATTTGCATTCCCTGTTTTCTCACTAAATAGCCTAACATCCATTTTGTGATAACTACTTACCCAGAAGCCACAGACTGCTATGCTGCAATAGCAATTCACCTACCGCCATGGCAGAGACAGATATTTGCGCATCTTAACACCTTGATCGATTTTATTGAACGACACTGCTGTTCACTCCAAAACCGTGTCTGCAAGAAACATCCTGAACTCCTTCTTTTAAGTAAGCACAACCAATGCTGAGTATGCCAGAACCCCTCTTAAGCATAGATTTCTCATCATTTTTTAAACAGAAGGAGTGAAGCTCAAACATTTAAAGTCACATTTCTTCATCCACAAAAGCATCCTCACTCCCTCAGAGAGATGAGCAGGTAGGCAGTTTCTTACAAGTATCTGAGATACTGACACAGGCAACTAAAAAAATTCAGTTTCAAGGCTGATTAGGTTTGAACTTTAGTTTTAGCCTATCAAAAGGAACTCAGGCACAGCATTTCTAAGAACATAAGAGGAAGAGTAAACAGAAAAATACCGATTTTCTACTTTTGATTATGAAATGCCACTAATTCTCTGCACATCAAGGGTTTTATATGGAGCTGAAATCTACATCTGGAGTCTCGTGGCACACTACATAAAATGAAAAGCTCCTACAAAAATGATCATTCCCCTACATTAAAAATTTCATCTGACGTCTGGGTCAGCTGAAAAATCATCACATAGAACATATGCCCAGTGTCAGCATGGTGACCTAATGAGCCTGCAATCTGTCTTTTTCACACTAAATTATATATAAAAAATAATAATAAGCCTCTAATTGCCAAAAAACTCTTCGGTAATTTTGCTTTCAGTTTACTGTCCCTTCTTTCCTTTCTAGGAGCGAATTAGAGACTCATCAATTACAATTTCAGGCTGATTTGTGGTAAGTGTGCTTTCACACCTAATTACTCCAACTTACTCTATCAGCCAGAAAACATCTCATTTCTTTTTGCAGGGACTTTCCTGACTAAACAAGCTGGTTTCCATCACCTTTTTTTTTTCATGTATTAGTTCAGAAGATCTTTCCTGTTATTCCATGGAGGTTTCATGCATATACAGCCTGTATTTTGATAGCATCAAGTTGACAGCATCAAATTCTGCAGTTTGGGGATATTTTTTTTCCCCTTGTAAACATCAGCATCATCCTAGAAAAAACAAACTAACTGCTTTATGACAATGGTAAGGAACACTTTTCAATATTTCTAAATACTAATATGTGTGGATATGTATATTTATATGCAATAATTATAAAGAACAGGAATATTTACTGCAAAGAGAGCACACAAACATATTTAGGTAGTTAGATCTTGGAGTCAATTGATCTAGGGGAGGGAGATGGAAGGAAAGATTGCCTATGAGAACTCCCCTCCCTGCTTGGATTTTGTCCAAGTTGACAGCCTGTGATACAAAGTAGTCTACTGAAATACTAAAGATTATTTTTCATGCACATGTTAAGAATGGATTGCTTTTAACTTCTTTTAAAAAAAAAAAAAGATCACATGGCTTATCTACAGAGCAACTGTACTCAGAGTTGTGAGTTGTACCCTGCACTTTTCAAGCTAATTTTATAGTTGGTGCTGCTCACTTTTATAGATGACTTGCTTCACTGATGTAGAGAATACATTTTTCATTATAGAAAAAAAAGAAGCCACCACAGAGAAGCGTTTCTCCTCCCACTCACTCCCCTGCACAATTTATTCATTCAGCAGTCCTGGAAATTCAGCAGGGAATTATGAGCCTTCTGTTCAGTAACACAGACCAGCTCCAGGGAAACATGCAAAAAAAAACCCGAAGCTATGAATTGGAGCTGCAATCAACACTAAATCCAACTGAATGCCCTTCCTGCTAAATTGCAGGAAAGAAGATAAGACAGAAAGAAATTTATTTTGTTTACTGATAAATGCTACAGAAATAAGATGACAGAGAAACCTGGTACTTCAGTGAATGAGGTAGCTCAATAAAAAAAGAGCTCTGCATGGCTAAAGATATCAAACGGCTACAAGCGACTACTTTACATGTCTTTGTGGGGTTAGCCCTGCTAAAGGAAGATAGGGCACAGCCTCACCTCTGCTGGGGGAGGAAGGCCAGCCCGTGCTGTCAGCCCTCAGCTTCCCAGCTGGTGCCTTGGCCACGTATGAACTAAGGAGCACAGCGACAGATGAGAGGGTACTAGCTCAGCAGTTCAGGTCTCCCCCTTTGTTTTTTTAATATAGCTAGTGACTCTGTCAAACATGACTTATCTTAGTCTGGACCTGGAGAATGTCAACTACGCTGAAGCATCTCATACTCAGGACTAAACTGGATTTTAGAAGTTTCAGCTTTACTGAACCTAAATGGAAACTTGAGACATCAGATGTTTTAAGATGCAGATTTGCTCTCCTAACCTATAAAATATACAAAATTAGTGGCCATATGAAATGTTGGCAATTTACTTTTTAGTCAGCATGCAAGACAAATATAAACATCCAAAAATCAGTTACCAAGCTCCCTGCTTCTTTGTCATCAATATTGTCATCCTTAAAATGCAAGGGAACTATTTCACCCTAAAAGGGGTGGAAAAAAGGATGTGGGTTCACTTCAAGTCATGAAGAAGAATAAAAGCAGTGCAAAGAGATTCAGCATTAGCAGAGGAAACACAACAGCACCGGAAACCCTTTTTAGGAGTTTAAAAGGCAACAAGATTGATCTAGATGTTCTGTAAGTGGATTTTCAATAAAGATGCAAAATAGGTCTCAATCCAGGAAAGCACTTGAGCACGTGACAACCTCAGCATGTAAATAGGCCTCCAGGTTTCCATGGCACTAATAACAAAGAAGATTTTTTCTATGGATTAGGACAGAACTCCTTATAGCTACCTCAGGTAATTATTTCAGGCTAAATAAGATGTAGGATATTCACAGATAACCTCAACAGATCCACTATTGACTGAAAAAATGACTGGTCAGACACACCAATGAACATACTATTCTGAGTGTATTCCACAATCAAAATCCACAAGAGTTCACAGAAGAAATGGGTTCTCAGTCTGTTTCCCCCAGCAAGGCTTCGTAACCAAGTTTGATAGAAAAAGATTAACACACTCCTGCTTTTTAACAAAACTCTGCGGTATTAGTGAAGCAAGGAACGTAAGTCTGTCTGAGTGGGCAGCCCTGCCACTGACATGGGGATCTGAATCACACCTGTGTACCTGCTCCATAGATTTCCTCTCTCATCAACACTAGAATCTATCCTGGTCAGCCACTTATCCATTGCCAAGGCTGATTTTCCTTCCTCCCCCCACCCTCCCCCCACCTTTTCTACCAGTAACATACCCCCTTGAATATGGGCTGAATTGTTGGCATCACCCAGCAGCATATTCAGAAGCTCATGCTTGTCAGATAACCTCAGCTGGTTTTTATGGTTGCTCTTAAGAATCCAGCTTAACAACATCACTGAAATGCTACATCATCTCATAAGATTACAGTATCTTTCTTAGCCAATTGGCTTTTATTTGCTATCTGCAGTAGAAACTTAGTCCAGTTCAATTGAAAGAAAAAGTGAAAGTCATGTAAACATATAAATTCAAAACAAATCAACTTGTTTTGCTTCAGCAACACACTTAGGAAATGTTCAATCCTCAGCAAAATACAGACTCAAGTTTCTACTCAATCTATCCTACCGTGCCACGATAGCCAAAGCCAAGCACTATTTTGGGGTCCTCAGTTTTCTGAGTGGTCCCAAAGAGCTGTCCTCATGCAGTCCTCTTCTGCAAACTACCGAAGAGTAGACAAGATGGAAATGAACATGGACCAGACTGATACCCACAACAGAGCATCTCTCTTACCAGACACATCAGGCCAGTCTGGTTACAGCTCTGCCAGCACAAACATCTCAAATTGGGAACTGGGGCTGGCAGAACATGGTGTGTTCCCATGGCACCCCCCATTGCTTGGATCCAAAATGCACGATTCCAGTCTGTCACCATCTTTCTATCTTTAACTTTTTTAACTTCTATCTTTATGCAGTAAAAATAAAGATGTGGAGCATTGTTTTTTCCTGAAACAGAGTTGTTTTTTAAGCAAAGTCTAGAACAGCTTGCCCTCTTCAAATGCACAAAAGGTTCTTTTAACCGCTATACTTTGTTCTCAGTAGTTGAGAGAACAGCTTAAGAGTTCTTTGGCTTCTTCCAATGATAACAACAAACTAAAAAAAATATTTTCATAGAGTAGGTTAATAAAGAAAAAAAGTATTTTGAAGCATTGTATTTGACAGAAACAATTCCAAACATTATCTTTAAAAATAAAATAATTTCAATACGTATATTATGTCTTTACCAAGCAAATCCAGAATAAATCCCTAGAATAAGAGCTACACCAGTATAGCTGATGAATATTTTATAATTCTAACGTAATCCAAGCTTGTTTACCTCATTGAAACTTCCCGTTTTCTGTACACACACTGAATAGCAATTTCATTTCTTCTCTAATAAGATACAGAATAGTTCCAAGCTCCTGGATTTGGTACAATCATCCATTTAGCTCTCATACAGACCTAACTACAACAGATTCAAAGTAAGCAATGTGGAAAATGTAATAGGTCTATGAATCAAGAAGGGTATTAGAAGTGCAGAGAAGAGGATAAAGGACAGGCACTGCCTGGAGTGCACAGTGCCAGGATTCTTTCTTTTTACTGCACCTCTCAGTTATCTAATACCTACTTATGATGAGAGCTTTCTTCCAAGTTGATTTATTCCACTGCAGTGGAACTACAGCTGAATTACAGAATTTAAGGCTGAGAGATAGAATTGCATGAGAAATATTTGCATTGCTTTTAGTAGTACACATTCAGCAGGATGAGAGAAAGCCTTTGGTCAGCTGGCAGGATGTCTCACCCAACTTGCATGCACTTCCCCTTCTCCCTCCTTCATTAAAAATGCAACAAAATATACAAGTGAAAGCAAATTCTCACTAATTCCTTCAGGAGAGAATTAATGCTTTCTCTTGAGAAACCCGCTAATGAATCTTAGTCTCTTAATATTTCCACGGAGGCATGTACAGATTACTTTGCATCTTTATATCCAGAGTCTAAAGCAATTAACAGGAGAGTTGCAGTTGCTGCCTATCCAGGTATTCCTCTCATTTAGAAGTAATGGGCTCTCCAAGAGCATCCTATTACATTTCAAATATTCCTTTATGCTTCACCACTCCAATTCACAGAATCCAGAAGAATCTTTTATTCAGTTTCAAATGTTTTATTCAGTTATTATTAACAGAACTAATATTCACTTAATATGGCCACTATGGCTGTGGAGGGGAATAAAAATCTATACTAAGATTATTTTTAGTGCATTTTTTGAATCCTGACCTAAGGTTAGCGTCAGTTAGCTCCAGCAAAGGCAGTGGGTTGGCTCTCAAAACTGACCACAACCAAAACCTGTGGTATGACATTTTTACAACTGAGATCTTATTTTCTGCTAGTAAACATAATTGCAGGGATTTGGGGCGGGGGGGGAGCAGGGTGGGAACAAGGGAGGCTGATCTTCTATTAACTCAAATGCATTATGTGTTTCTGTGGAATTAAAGTCTTCTCTATTTTAAGTTATTTACATCTATCTTAACAGTCACTTCAGGAAGCAAGAAAAATTAACAGAAAGTTAATCTTTCAAGAAAATTCTAGTAACATGAGATTATTAAAAATATGTGACAACATTTTCTTTGTGGAAATACGGCACGTGAGACACACTCAGGGTGGTTCCTGTTGATCACAAGGAACAGAGATTCCTTTCCATCACAGTTCCTTCATGGTGACTGAATTCAATTACAACCATAAACAACAGCAGCAACCACTTTGGAAGACAGAACTGGAATTCACCTGACTAGGAGAAAACAATATAAAAAACACTTATGAAAAGCACAGTAGCAATACATAAGCACAAACTTCTGCTGCTTTTAATCAGTTTCCCTAATGGAAAGCTTTCAGAGCAAATTCTAACCTATTGCTCTTAGGCAAAAAAAGGAACAAACTATTAAGAACATAGAAAAAGTGACATTCATGCTTATCATCAATACCATCCTCCAACAGAACCTTTTTTCTATAGTTACAAAGCAATAAAATACCCCAGAAGGAAAAAAAAATTAAAAAATGAGAAGTAGCCTTCACAGTCTTGCCCAGAGCAAAACATGCAGCCAGCCAAACCAAGGAGATCATGGAATTTCTGCATTTTTTCTGCTGATCATATAACCATCCTGCTAACTTTAAACTGCTTTAGCATGAAAGGGTATTCTAACTTTGCCTAAGTATTCATAACATACTTAAGTGTCACTGCTCTGGGGCTGAGAGACATGATGAAGTTCATACTGAGCGACTTGAAGAGGTACAACTACTGAGATAACACATTCAAGAGATCTCCTGTGGTTCTTGAATCATCCAGATATTTTGTGGCTGTCCAAAGCCATCAAGGCTTCTTGCTTTGCAAAGAAACAGGTACACACTCCCAGGATACTCCAAGGCTGCCTTAGTTCCAACCCACATGCCAGCTGCACAAATCCCAGATCTTCCACTCCTACCATTCAGCTTGCCAAAATTGAGAAAAGTCAGTCACAAGTCTGCTTTACTGACCTAATTCCAAGAATGAGCGAAGTCTATTTTGAGTGCTGAGTGTAACTAAAACAGGCTTCATAACCCGCATCTGGCTGGAAACATGTCCTACAAGGCTGTCCAGATGCAGAACTGTACAGGTGATGGTCCTTTCCCCAAGGTGTGTTACCCAAAGCTAATAACAGCAGCTGCCATCACCTGAGAATTTCTGCCGGTGTGGGAAGCCCCAGGTGACCTTATTGAACACGCCTTGAAAACTGCTTTGCCTAGCCATCACACTGATTCCACCAGGGCAAGTTTAGATTGGATATTACCAAAAAAATTTGCTCCCTGAAAGGGTTATCAAGCACTGGAAAAGGCTGCCCATGGAAGTGGCTGAGTCACCCTCCCTGGACATATTTAAAAGACATGGCACGTAGAGACATGGTTTAGTGGTGGATTTGGGAGTATTAGGTTAATGGCTGAAGTCCATGACAATCTCATGGGTCTTTTCCTTCCCAAATGATTCTATAATGATCCAGGACAACCAAAGACACTCAAAACAAAATAAAGGGATTTGGGCAGGTAAAAATATTGTTAGAAATCAGTGGCTAAAACAACTGCATCTCTGACACAGCCAACAATACTAGCTTTATTACAGAGCTCATGGGTGTGCCTCCAGGAATAAGCGTCTCTGCTACCTGGCACTAATTAGAGACTTATTTACTGCTCTCAAGGTAGATTTCTTGCTACTGACCCAGTACTATTATCTAAACTGGTCCTTAAAGCTTGAGGAAACAAGCATAGCATGGAAACGCTGTAAATCCTGTGAGCAACAAAACCTAGGCAGGTGGTGCATATACAGAGGTTAGCAGCACCCTTCTGTATTCAACTTTGCTTCTCCCCTGAAAAACAACCAACCAAAAAAAAACCCAACCAAACAACAACAAAAGTATCCTGTGCAGTCAGCTTTTTTCTGTTACAAGTCTAGGCACTAGGAAAAAAAAACAAAGAAGAAAATAATAAATACAAAAAAACCAATTTATTCTCATGAAGAAAGAGGTTTTGATTACAACATCTAAAGTCCTGTTATGAGATGCAGGCATAAACCTTGATTTAATTGGTTTAAGTAGAAGATTTAGAAAGCTGTCAGGCAAAGTACACGGATGTGAAATGAGGAACTTATAGGCAGTGCTTCTGTCTTGAAGAAGAAGAGATAAGACATTGAATAATGAGCTTTTCTGTTAACTAGGTTTTGATGGTTAGATTACTACAGTTATTGCCCAGTCACATATTTAACAAATTTAAATGTGTCCAATGAACCCACAGATATTGAACAAGAGGTAAGCAGCACGGTAAGAACATGTGAACTTCCTTGGGTTAGCCTGAACTAGCACAAAACCAAACACACAACCAAGACGCCCTGCAGTCTTCATCCAGGGGACAAATTTGATATGGCTGGTGGAAGAGACAATCAATAGGGGATTCAATTCTATAATTACAGTGCTGATGGACTAATCTCACACATATTGTCTTGAATAAACTTGTATCTTAAGTAGGTTGCAGCCCAATCTGCCTTGAAGTTGAAAGATTGTACTTGAATACTTAAGATTGGAGAAATATAGATAAGAAAATGAAACAATTCTACAAAAATCTTTCCCGAGTTGCTCTTTATTTCAGTTATTCAGAGATGAGGAGCTGGGTTTTCATTCTCCCCTCTTCTGCTACACGCTTCAGTGGCTCATGGCAATAGAGTATACCTGAAGTTATTCCTAACCTGTTCTGTTCTTAAAGTTGATCCTTTCCATTGCACTATTAATGGGTTTCCAGTCTTTTCATTGAAGATGGAGCCCTTTCTCTTACTGTTGTCCTCTTATGTTTTATCTCTCTCAGCTAATTTAATCTGACAGAAGTGCATGAATTTACACTAGCTGCAGCTCTGATGACTTGTTTTTTCTCTCACTCAAAGGATGAAATTTAAAATTTCCTTCTCATCCTTACAATCTTTTTCAGAATTAAGATTTCCAGTGTAAACCTTAATTGTATCATTCTAAGTAAAGGCTTTAGCATAACTTGTATGATTTGCCATATTGTAAACAGAGCTGATAAGATCAGATTTGTTAGGAGAAATGGTCACAGCACATGCATCATATCGGATGGATGACTCCCAGCATGACTGGAGTTTTCAGTAAACACAGCAAATGACATACTAATAAAGCAGATGATAGACTTGGCACTTCGAGGGCTTTTTTTTTTTTCCCCTAAGTCACTTCTTCCTTCTCCCAAATTTTTAGCATACTGGCAATCCTTCCCTCAGCAGCATATAAAAAAAAAACAAAAATCAGACTAAGGAAAGTCAAAATGCCTTGCCAAGGACTGTTCAATGACATGGGCAGGCTTCCACCTGGCTCTTCATTGATCCCTCAACTAACAAAATTAGGTTTTTTACCAACACTATCATGGAAAACCATCTTGAACCCCAGCCTAAAAGTCAGCCATTTCATTATTTAGAGTGTTTTACATTTATTTCTTGAGCAATAGTCCTCTGCATCATTCTCTATACCCAAAATACCATACATCCTCACATTCATAACGAATACAACCCTGCAATATCCCTAAAGACAACATGTCAATCTAATTTTAGTTCCTGAGGCTCTGCAGTGATGACTTCTGACAAGGTAATCCAGGCATGATGTGTTTTCAAGACATTAGGTCTGAGCTGGCAGCCCTGGGTAATGTCAGCTCTGATGCTCCAAGCATCCCTGGATAGGACACATGCATCCCTTGGGTCCTTCTAGTTATATGCTACTCAGGGCTTTCCTCACCTTTATCTTTCTCAGAGCTGCCAATATTTCTTATTTGCACTGTTTGCAAGTCTGCATTTAGCTTGTGCCTAGGATTGAACCCTGCCCTGTGAGCTTACTGACACTCTTGTCAGAAGGACACCTCAAGTGCATCTGCTGTTTCAGCTATTGTTCCCCACAGTAGTCTCAGCCTTCCCTTTGTTGAAGTGTCTGTGACAGAACTCAGGCAAAAATAATTTTGATTAAAAAAAGGCTGTGGAGATGAAAATCAACTCTGTGCTCACTCAAGCCTAGGATTTTGATGAAAATCTGTTTGCTTCTCTTTAGATTAAAAGGTTCACTTTTTCCTTTCAAGGCCATGGTAATGAAAACATTTCCTCTTAGCCATCTGGAAAGCACTACTAAAATCTGAAAGAGAGAGGATGGTAGCTGAGCTATAGAACTTGCCTTTTCAGCTTGGAAATTTTTTTAACCATTCAGTCTAGAGGATATTGACACACACACAGCAACACTTGTATACATATACACACATATACAACAAAAAATTGATTGACTTCACAGAATCTTGACTTGGGTCTCAGTGTCGTCCTCACTTGCAAATGTCCTCTCTTTCTGACCCCAGCTAGCAGGTGAGTACGAAAAGGAAAGTCTGGGACATCAGATTACAGATTTTAAAAAAATAAAAATAAAAAATTAATCTATTCAGAATACACTGAAAATTGATCTCTCTAGTGGAATTTATTATGTTTAAAGAATAACCACCTGCAAAATACATATTCACCTACAGTTATAGTGTCCTGTAATTTCCAGCTTCTCATGAAAGAGTAATTTCCATCTGTTTTCATGTCTGAAATCAAAGACTGGTATGATTACGTGTTCATGCTGAAAAGACATTACATACCTAAGAAAAATAATTAAAAGTCAAGAGTCAAATTTTTATTTTAAGCCTAAAATAACTGCCAAAGCACTTGAGACAGTAAGGCAGGCTCTACCTCCTTCATGTCCTCTGAAGCTGTCCTCAGAGGTACAGCCAATGAGGGGGTGGGAGCATGGCACATTACTCCTTGAGAGCTATTGGAATACTAGGCTGGACTTGAGAAAGACGAACGCCCACAGAATTTTTCTTTATGTTTCCTTACTTGACCATCTCAGACTTACTTGGAGGCATGGAGGAACATCATTATTGGCTGTTCCAAAAGATAAATCCAAGCAAGTCTACCATACATCTTCATTTAGAAGGAATGACTTCCCATTGATTTTATTATTTGCCATGACAGCTTTAAATCAGGGACTGTTTCTGCTTTGACAGAAATTAAGGGCAGGCAATGAGCTTGCTAATAAAGCAGTTAATTGCCAAGAATTATAGCAACAAATATGATTACAGAGGAAAGAAGAGGAAAGCTTGAAAGATTAGTATTTTAAAAGCTTGTAATTGCAGGAAGAACAGCTCCTTATAGATACTAGATTTGAAGAAGCAATGGAACCTCTTCATGAAACTGGAATTAAAAAAACAAGCCTCCACCAACCACATGGAAAAGTGCAGTAATTGTAACAGAGATGACAGAGAAGCAAGAAGTCACATCTCACCAATAGGATCTAATTAGGTTAAATTTCTCATTCTACCTCACCCATGAATTGTGTGAATGTATCTTCCCATTGGACTCCAATACCAGTTTAAGAAACCCGGATGTATCATAAACAGTTTCTGACAATGTGTCAAGGCGTTGATTTCATCATGACTTGCTTCCTGTATACACTTGTGAAAATCAATTATCAATAAAAGATGAAAAAAATCAAGAACGTGCAAATAAGGGAAGATTTTGCTTATGAGATTCACTCTCCATTTGTTTTAGTAGATGCATGACCAGCCCCTATTTCAAGGGATCTTTACATCGTTATACTGAACCAATTACAGACAATAGTAAAAAAAAAAAGTGGCCATTTTTTCTTAAATGACTTGCAGTACCATCTAGAACACCACAAGCTTTCCAGTGCATGCTCCCAAGACCTTTTAGAACAGTAAGCCTAGATCTCCAGCAGCTCTGAATTTGTTTTTCCTCACTTTGCAGCATGTTACTTCTTTTACTGATGAAAATTATTAGATCAATGATGTATTTCCTATGTAACTTCACTATTTAAACAGGGGAAGTGGTAGAAAATCTGCTAAAATGGTAGACTACTCAACTATAGATTCCCTGCCTCACTCAACCTCCAGGTTCAGCCACTAAGGTACAACGTCCACAAATTTATATTGAAGACCCCCCTACAGATCTGTTCTTCAGAACCCCGCAACAGCCAGTGCAGACATTAAGTCCTCCCCTGGTATTTCCAAGAAGAGGTGGAGTCCCATGAACATGCACACACCCCCCACAACACTTGTACAAGAGGAATCCGTGTAAGCAGAATGACACAGGGAAGGACAAGGCAGGAGCAGACATGAAGAACAGATTCTTGCAGCCAGAGCATCAGCCTGCTCTGCACCCCTGATTTGACAGAGTGGTGAATCTCTGAGAGGGGGGTTAAAATGCATCTTCTCCTCCTCCCTTTCATCCACCTATTCTTGCTTCCCCAGGTAACAGCCTTCTCTTGAAGAGCTTAAATAAAATACAAACAATATTTTCTCCCCTCTCTTCAAATATAATTATCTGCTCATCTTTGGACAACCTAAAAAATTATGTGGCTAAACAGAAATAAGAGTGTGCATAAGTAACAGAGGGAGCGAATAATGTGGTATGATTCCTTTGACACAGTGCATGCTACGTTTAAGACCACCTACAGAAAGACAGATTGAAAGCAAATTTAAATCTACAAAGGTCAGTAACTTTACACATCAATCTCAAATTATGAATTCTGAACTAACATTAAATTTTTGAAACTTTACAAAGCAAATTCCCTTTCCTATTGCAAGAGAAGAAAGGACAAAGGGGAGAAAAAGTTATTGGCAGCTTCCAGAAAATATTACTTTCAATTCTCCAAACAGATGTTTATCCAGCTGCTGAACACAGCACTATATCCTCTGCATCAATAAACTCCAATTTAATCCTTATTCAGTGTTTAACCACTGAAGCAGACCAAGACCAGAGCAGTGTAACTTCTTGGTTAAAGCATGCAGAGCACTGTAATGTCCACAGTCATCAGAGAACTCAACAGTGAAAACAGAGTCCCACTAAAGCTGTCACTGAAACAGTATATTAGGTGGTATCATGAATGGAGTGTACTTCAAGAAAAAGAGTTGCTTTTTATGTGCGTGTACGTGTGGTAAACTCATGTCCTGGTGAATTAATATAGTGTTGAGGAAGGTGTTACAGGGCTCCTTCATCTGATCTGATCCATATAAAATTCATTTACAAAGCTATCTGAACCAAATTTGTTTGATGTGCTGCATATGGACATTTCAGTTGTGGCAATGAACAGTCTGTCTGTACCTAAGATAGTACAAGTGGAAAAATATTCCAGCTATTAAAGTTGCGTGCTTAGCAGAAAAAAAAAAAGTATCAAACTTGACTTTACTAAAAGAAACCAGTTGTTCTTTGTATGCCATACATTTACTCTGCCTCAGTTCTATTTCAGAGCAACAGAAAAGAAACCAAGTGTTCATTTTCTATTTTCTACCCACAGTTACAGTAAGCAAAATGAAAGTTAGATAACGTTAAAAATTGCCTTCAATTAAATATTAGCTCACAGATGCTGATGCAATTTGTATCCTCTAATTAATCATATCGTGGTGTACTGAGTGCAGCTGGGATGGAGCAAGCTTTCTTCGCAGCAGCCCATATGGTGCACAGTTTTCAATCTGTGGTTAAACCAGCATTGATAACTCACCACGGGTTTAGCAATTGCTGAGCTGTGCTTGCACAGTGGCAAGACTGCCTCTGCTTCCCACTCTGTCCTCCCAGCAAGTGGGGTGGGCAAGAAAGAGGTTGGGAGGGGACACACCTGGGGATGGGGATCACCCCAGCTGGCCCAATGGATGGATACCCCAGACCACATAACGTCAGGCTGTGATAGAACTGGAGGACAGTCTGCCCAAGGTAACCACGGCTCGTCATCGGTCTGCTGGTGGCATGCGGTAAGTGATCACCTTTGCATCACCTGTTGGCTTTCCTCTTCTTGATCAGAGCCCAGTAAATCAGCATTTCTTTCTGATTTGTTTTTTGTTTTGGATTCTGTGATAAGGTACAGAAGGCCATGGAAATGACTGTCTATATCACAAACTAGGTTGAGTCATGGAAAAAACTCAAAGGGCAGTCAAACACAAGCATCTCTTACCAACTCCTTCAAAAATAAAGCCATGCCCTAGGAAGGCAGGGAACATCCATTTTTAGGAAACAAAATCTGTAATTTAAATAAGAGGAGGCAACAGCTCCTTTGCAGACAGACTGAGTAGGACTGCTGCAGTTCAACAGTCACAGCACAAGCTCTGTTAGGCACGTATCACACTAAATGCAATGAAAAATTGCCTTCAGACAAGTCTATCAAATAATTTTGTGAATCACAACACCTTGAGACAAACTGAGCTCCCAACTACTTGTTGGATGGATCAAGCTGAAGCGTATTAAGTGAATGAAACTGAAAATTCAGTTTCTTTCAAAGGTCTTCCACTGACCTGATCAAGACATTTGAAATCCACCTGAGTTTAATCAGACCAATTAGCAGAACAAGTGTGCACTGCCACAGCCACACTGCTGGGTTCCACCTCCAGCACTGCACCACCTCCTTACACAGGTGTGGAACTGGTAAGAGAGGTTTTTGGTCTCTGCTTGGATACCCCAGCTGTTAAGTTTCCCAGAACATTGTGTAATTCCCACAGTTTTAATCTTGAAAACCAGAAATACCGATAAAGCAACACACTGCTCTCCAAAACCACAACATTAGTTTCTTCTATTACTGAGAAGCAATTCAAATTTAAAAAAAAAAGGGGGAAAAGAACAATTGTTTTCACTACAACAAAATTTTTACCAATTTTAATGAACTTAAAAACCCCAAACACAATCAACTAAAGATCACCAGAAGTTCTCATATTATATGTTATGAGCTAACATCGTGTTTTCACTCATACGATTGTATTACATCCTGATTTTGGGAAGCTAATGCTTTTAGCTACACAAATGCAGCCAGCAGAATCCAGGTATCTTTTCTGTGCCTGCTCATCCTCTACCTTAATTTCACATTGTTTATTCAGTTCCTGTCTTGAAGGGATTACTGTGTATTTTATAGTGCTATAATCTTGCATAGCACCTCCAGGCTCCACCAAAAAATAAACACACCAGTAATAATAAAATGACAAGTTACATCAGATTCAGAATATGTCTTCATTTGAGCTGGTTTTAATCCTCTTCTGTACAGGATTTATACCTTTCATTTATCTATATTCACCCATAAGTGTATATGTACTTCATACACATATTCCATACACGTCTTACACATATTATCAATAATTTTAATCGATGTTGTATATTATTACTTATAAAAATTACATATATACTTCATATATATTTTATAGTATATAATGATGATTGGTCATCTGCTTCCTTCTGACTGTTAAATCCATGTCTCTGTAAAGAAGCAATCCCTTTTCAAAACAAAAAATACTGAGGGCAACAGAAGTAGAAAGTGATAGAAATGTCCAAAAGAAGAGGAGGGAAATACCACCACCAATCCTACTTCCCAGCAACTCCATTATCTCAGGACATGGGCAGCAGGAGCAGAGGCCTGAAGCACAGAGCACTGGGAAGTCCACATGGATACCACCACTGGACCTGGGAGCCTTGGCTCATGTACCTCCTGAGGGAGGAGGATGGAGTAGCTGGGAAGCCCACAGAGCACGTTCCAAGGGAACAGCAGCAGAAAAAAGTCCAAAAAAGGACCACTCCAGAAGGGAAATTGTGCCTTGTTAACTTTCCTGCATGCCTTATTACCTCCCCTACCAACTTGCTGCTTCATAAACCAGAGCCAAGGCACTAAAATGATGCATTTGTGGACTTTGTGGTGTTGCATAAGCTTATAACTCAGTAGACTATATGACTGTAAGTAATTTGTATCGATTTATTTACTTCATTAGTGAGGGGAAGATGCAATTCCGCATTGATGGAGAATTGAATTGAAGAAGGAATAGCTGATTAGAAATTTTAAAATCACATTTTGAAGTGATGTTGTCTAGTGACGTACCCAAAATTAAATACCAAGGGTATAGAGTTATACTATCTGCATCTATAGTTAGAAACTTAAATCACTGATCTTTTTTGTAGATAAAGAAGTTATGCAGCTGCTTTTACAACCCCTCTCCTTACCTCCCTACTTGATAAAGCTTTACAATACCTGCTAATGTAATTATGAAAACTTTTAATTGCATAAACAACTTTGCAAATTTTTACTCCTGAGCTTTGAAGGAGCTGTGTTAATGGAGACCAACGGTTTCCTAGAAACACAGCTGAATACTCAGTAAGAGAAGTCCCTTCCTACCAGCCACTGCATAAAATGCTGTAAACATCATGCCTTCAAAATTCAAACCATTTTGTCATTTCCCTTTGATGTAGCCTCTCCATCAGCATACTGGCATAGCCATCATTAAAGCAATCATCTGGCAAGCAGGAAGCAACATCATCTTTAAAATGAGAAATTACTTGTTCCAGAGTAAGAGATGTTAACGTTTAATGTACAAAAATTAATAAGAGAAATGGAAAAAAGAACAAAGTCTATGAGTAATAATACTCTCCACCTTTCCGTTGGGCATATCAAAGTTCTATAAAAAGATAAATAAGCATTGTTTTCCCAGTTTACCTATGGGGAAAGCTGACAGCAAATTGCTCAAGGCCACAGAGCAAGCCAGAGACATAAGCAAGGAGCAAAGCTGAGGCTCTTTCATCCCACTCCAGTACCCTGCTATTGCACCACACCTCATCATGCAAATCATTACAGAAACAACAGTGAAGAAATTCCTTCTCCTGTTGACCTCCCCAAGACCATCCTTCCCTTTGGTGATGGGACCACTTCCAACCTACCTTCCCCTTTTGGATAACTCAGCCACCTGGCAAGGCCTACAAGGACCACCTTGAGCATCCCGGCCAGCACCAAGACCAGGACAGACCACAGTGCTAAGACACCCTGATGGCCGCAGCACTGGCTGCAGCATCCGTGAAGATAACTGGGTGACCACACTGAGAAGGAGGCGGCACAGGGGAGGATCTCCTGAGAGACTGAAGTTCCCAGTAGGGCTGAATCAGCTCTATTGCTACCTCATGAAGATCCAGGAATGGACGTAACCAAGCCTGATGTCAGCACTTGGAGAAAATGATCTGTCGTATCAAGCTAATGGAGCCTGAATCTTTAATGTGATATTGATTCCACTAATGTTGCTCTATGCTGTCATCTGGAAGCAAAATACCTCTTTGTTATACAGTAAACTATACTCAGGGTCATGCAGTACAATAGTCAATATCGTCAGGAAAAGGGGTTTTGGTTTGTTTTTTCAAGCAACAAAAGGTATTTAAAATTCTGCATTCAAAGGCAGCCACTAACATTATTAGCACTAAGAGGAAAACAGGTCACGCCTAATTCTAGTCATTGTGCATTACATTGTCTAAAGAGAAGACACCTCAATGTAGCAGGCACGTCCTAAGCAAGAAGGCAGAACTGCAGAAGATGCAGAACAAAGTGCTGCAGCACTAAATCAACATTTCAGTGTTCATTTCAAAGGCTCGTGTGGTCAGAGGTTTTATTCTTCCCCCCATCACTTTTCATTATGCAAGTCAAATAAATTATTTTTTTCCTAAAAAAAAAAAAGGCTAACTATGCCCATTACATTTAAGTGTCAAGGTTGCCCACTTTAAATTATATGCTGAACATTCACCAGTTCCCACTGATTTCAGGAGAGGTGTATTATTTCTCTTACCAAGCTGCAGACACAAGAAACTCAGAACTGAAGAACTGATTGGGGTCATCAGAGAAATTCTGGTGGCAAGAGGTTTTCCTACTAGATTCCTTCAACAAACCCCAAGTATCTTCTTCCTCTTTTCTTCTCCCCCATTCCCTCTAGGGCAGGAACAAACTCTTGTCCCATTTCTTCCCTCCCTCGAATCACAGCCAGCCCTCATCTCCCATCTCACAATTTCTTGATAGATAGAATCATGTTTCCAATAAGGAAAAGAGAACTTACAAACACCTTTTTTGGGGGACGCAACCCTATCAAGGTGTCGTAATAACTGTCTTTTCGGCAGGTTTTGAGAGTTACAACATTCATGGTTATTTGTCATCTTTGTCTTTTATACCATAACTGCAAGTAGATGAGCTCATTAAGCAGCCATTCACCATTATTATGCTGAATAATTTCAGAATATGAATAACAAATATGTCTCAGCATGACGTATGAGGCTATTCCTTTCTTCCTCCCCCATGTTTGACACACTACTCTTCGTTGACTTTCTCTGCAAGCCTCAGCAGGTTTGGAAAGCTAACACAATGAGAAAAGCCATAATAGTGCACCTTTGGTCCATCTACCTTTTTTTCTAAATCCAGAGCTGGCCCCTGAGCATGATCCCACTTAAAAGTGGGGCAGCTACTTCTTCTTTAAGTGCTGAGAAAAATCTTCATCCTGCAGATAGCTGCAAAGACTCCTGTCAGTGAATAAATTATGAAACACCTCTCCAAAAAAATGTTATAACTATAGTTAGAATATACGAGATGAGTCATAATTCTGAAAAATGACACACCCATCTGTCAGATTCACAAAGCCAGGAACTTAATATAGAAACCATACAACTTTCCTTCAGATGAAACCCTTCTGCCAAATCTATATCTTTTTTAAAATAGTAAGCTGCCTTACTCTATGGCTCAGAATGCTCTATTTTTGGACAATGCCCCATTACAAGTAATGATTGCTTTGTTTTGTTTGCGCTTTATCCAGCTGCAAACAGGTAAAAGCCTGGGGGAGAAAAAAAATAATCATTATTTGTCAGTATAAAGACCTCTGCCAGATCACCAAAATGAAGGACGTAGTGGTTTATATACATTTCCTCTGCAAATGGTCAACTGTGCAAATGTAGTTCTACTAGAAATTATACAGATGTAAAAAACTATACCATTCATACGCTGTCCTACTTTCTTCAGAAATAAATTACACAGAAAAATAGTTTTTAAGATTAACAGTCAAGTGCAGTCAAGCTTTAGCACATATTCATGTAGAGGAAATGGATTTTGAGTTATCACAGGGAAGTTTTGGGGGTCATTTTGTTCGTTGGATTATTTTTTTTTAGATGGCAAACGCTGTCAAGCAAAGAAAGCCTTGTAGGTATCAGAACTTTACTGATTCCAGGAATAATCTTGACACTCTCCCCTTTAGAAAACAGATACAAAAAATGTCTACGTTGCTGCTTAAAAGCTATCCAAATAGCTACATTGTCACTGAACTGAAGATTCTATATGGAAGATTCACATTAAAGAGTTTATGCTCCAAGCATAAGATCTGCAATCCTATGTATGACAACCACAATTTTTTTTTGTTATCGTTAGCAAAAAAAACCCAAGTTGTTTTATCAAGTCATTTATACCATTTTACTCATTACTTCATGGGCAACTATTTTTCTCAGAAAAAAAAACAAACAAAAACACCACCACCCCTGACATGTAAAGCACACAATTTTGCAAAGTACCGTCTCTGCTTCCTAATACTTAAAACCTGAAGTAATCTGAAAATGCTTTAGTACTTTGGTTTGGGTTGTTTTTTTCACGCCTGTATAAGAGACAGTACCAGAAAATCCTCAGGTGCCCTCTACCTCTTCATTTTAGTTATGTCAGTTAGATTTGTCCCTGGTGGGTTTTGTGGGGTTTTTTGTTTTTGTTTTTTTTTCACAATTTAGGTGTTTCAAAGAGCCTGTACCTTTTTTCACTGAAGTGAACACAGGAAAAGAAGAAGAATTGAGATCTTTTATACTAAAGTCTGTCTGGGTCATCACAGAGCCAGAACACCTACGGGGAAATGAATTTATTCATCATAAAAGAAGACCCTTTATTCAATAAGATTCTCTAAACAGTCTCTATCCTTCACAATTTATGAAGTTGAGTCACAGTGCTTCTATGGGAAAGGAAGTTTAAATGTAATTTAAAAAAAAAAAAAACCCACACAAAACCAATCCATCTAGTGCAGTATCAGTCTTCACGCCTGCTCTTTAATTCCTCAGACCTTTAATTGTTTCCGACCTTCCTGGCACTTTTCAAACTTAGGTTATATATAAAAATAAACAAGTCCCTTCCACCCTCTCCAGGAAGAGCAATGATGCTACTAGTAGCCAGTCAAGCAGGCAGGAAACTTATTTTGTAAAGTCCAGAGAATACAGTCCCAGCAAGGATTTCAGTACTAACACTCAGGAGCTACACGGACGCTTCCTTCAGCTGATTTGGTTCCCAGCAGTCAAGGTTCTTCTCCTGACAACAGCATCCCATCAAGTTCTTACATCATGGTAATAGTTTAAGCTATGAACTTCACCTAACTGTGGTCATGTGCAATGCATGGACTTCCATCTAGCATGTGAAGGAGCTCAGCAGGAATCGGGTAGCCACACCACCCTTAGATATTTTTTTCCCCTTCTAGATGAAACCGCAAGATTAAAAAAAAATAAAATAAAATCATCACAAATGGAAGGGGAAACAGAAAAAGCAAAACCTGAAAAGATTTCTTGTAGTTTTGTAGGATAGCTGAAAAGGAACAAAATAGCTTGCATAGGCAGAAATGTAAGCAGCGTAATTCAATCAGGATGTACTTTGCGGCACAAATAACGGATTTCAGGGCACCTTGCAGCATTAAAGGAACCGATCGATTTATGGAGAGGGAAGGGTCTCCCTCACATTCCAGCTCAACAATGTAAATAGCTTCACAGCCCTTTGCCATGGGTAGAGTTGATAAAATAAATTGAATTAGCCATGCTAGCTCAATTAAATATATACAAAACTGGACTAAGAGAATTAGTGAAAAACCGCTACAAAGCTGATTACATGTTAAGGATTAGCTACTAGGAATATTAACTTTATGAATTTCTACAATGATTATTTTAAACCTGGAAAATTAATATTTTTTTCTGTAGGCCACATGATAAGATATCCCCTTCAAGTAAAAATTGTCAAACTTCTAACATATTTTTTTTTAAATAAAGAGAGTTATGCTCTTTGAAGAAATACATATTATTTTGAATTGTTTTTCTTCTAAAAAGAAATATATGGTGATTAGGTATGCTCAAAAATAGGATTTTAAGTTATCCGTTTTGCACATACATACTCTATACAGGCCAGTTTCCAGCACCCAAAATCACTAGGGACCTCAAATACTAACTCTTATGTGCTCTAGGAAGGCAGCAGGAAAAATTGATACAGGTCAGAAAAGAAACACAGAGATCCACCAACAGGAACAGACTTTTAACATACATTTGAGGGAAGACAAGATGCTTTTCAAGGCTGTACTGGAAAACACTTTGCTATAAAAAAGCCCCACCAATTCATAGATCAACATTTCCAATTAGTTGCTGGCAACATCTACATTATTTGAAGCTGCTTCTTACACTGCTCAGTATGTTAACTGAGCACCGAGTTTCTTTAACCACTATAACAGTTCAGCAGGTCATGCAAATTTTCTTCTGGTTAACGAGTGAACCTCTGTCATCCAAACCTTCATCATCCCCTACTCATCCTCAGAGGAGCTTCTCTTTCTCAGTCACTTCACTCCTCAGGCCAAGAGGGCGATGCACGGTTTACGCTCCCCATCCCATTTGCAGCTGATGGAAATGCCAGGGAGCCAAGAGCTTACCCCAGGCAGTGGGGAACGTTATTCTATAAGTGAATGGCCTGTCTCTTCCTATATTTCCTGGTGCTAGCCTTATTCTTCTGCTCTGCCTTGAAAACACCCAAAATAGAAATCATTTAAAGAGTCTAGCTCTTAAACAGTTGCTGGGTCACATTCTCAATGGAAGAACATGAAAGGCTTCTTTAGAAGCCTTCCTGAGGTTCTGAGCCCTCCGGCAATACAGACACAAAAAAGTATCTGCATCCTAAGCTATAAATTACTTCTTACAATTCCTATTGTAAAACTGCTGAAAAAAACCTCTTCATCAGTTATAATTTGGTTAGCAACATTTTAACTTAAAGATATTATTTGCTAATGCAAGCTAATCTGTTAGCTAACAGGATTACATAGATTTATGAAACTCTACCTGTAATTTTATACCAGTTTCCAAAAAGCAAATAAATTTAGCTTGAACAAATACGACTTTTTTGCCTTCCATGACCATACCAAATTGCACAGCTTGACAATCTAAGGCAAGCAAAGGCCGCTTCCATGAACAGCCTTCCCCAGTCCTCATCCTCACCACCCATTCCCACTTCCACACTCCCATCAGTCATCCTAGTTGCATGTATCCTAGTACTGACAGATCAGGGATCCAAAAAAAGCCAACCCATTACACTGTTTGCATTACTGCAAACAAACCCCAAACAAAACAACATTTAATTAACTTTTCACTCAGCAGTGATCCTGTCTGCCCTTTGGTGAGTTCACTTTAGGTCAACATGTGGTATCTAGAGTCCTATCTGCTTTACCTACAGCAAAGCAGAGCCGAGCCCTCACCTGCTTCTTTCAAAGCAGCAGCTATGAAAGCAGGCATAGAAACATAAGTGATGATGAGAGCAAGTACTATTAAAAAAAAATAAATCTATAGAACATGAGTGTAATTTACAGGTATTTATCCATTCATACATTTGTTTTCTATTTTCAGTGAGATTTGAAAGACTGTACAAGCCAGCGAAAAGCCCACCTAGGCTTTCTACATCCAGCAATAGCAGAACGCTAGTACAGCTGCTTGTAAGGAAGCAAAGCATGCACAAAGACATCCTCAGAATACATGCTAGCTTGCACATCTGGGACTTCCTGAGCCAGAAATACCATCTTCCTATTTAACAGCCTTCAATAGATATTTCTGAAACCTGTTTTGTCATTTCTGTGAAACAGTGCAGCAAAGTGCCATGTGACAAGCTCCACAGCTTAACTACGTAGAGCAGAAAAGGATTTATTTCATGTGCTTTGAACCTGTAGCCCACCAGCTACGCTTGCTGCCACTAGCTCTTCTGCTGGAGGATGTACTGAACAGCCATTCCCTAGGTATCACCTCCCCGACCATCACAAACCTCCACTGTAGCACTTTTCCAGACTGAAGAATTGTATTCTAGTTCATCATTACACTTTCAGAAATCATTCTGTGCCTTTATCCACCCTTGTCCATATCTATTCCAGTTAGGCTGTATCATTTTAGAAGGGGCAGACCATAGGAAAAGGAGTCCAAAACTGCACACAGCGTTCATGGCATGGGTACACCACTGCCCTACATAGGGCCACTGAAGTATTCTGCTGCTTATTCATCCCTTCCCTAATAACTCTTATCATTCAATGTTTTGTTGTTGGTTTTTGGTGGTGGTGGGGTTTGGGGGGTGGGGTGGGTAGGTATGGTTGTCCACTTCTGAGTGGCTGTTTTCACAAGAATGTCTTTTATGATGTCTTAAGACATCACTTCTGAAGGGAAAACGGTAGGTCAAATATTGATTTTCATTTGCCCTCCTATTGCCAAGTTGCTCAAACTCCTAAAGCCCATCTGCAATTTTTTGGTCAGGTCACAGTTTGACTATCCTGAATACATAAACATCATCAGCAAGTTGATCACTTCAGTAGTCACTGTCTTTTCCAAGCTATTTATCAATATATTGAGCAGCACTGGCTCCAGCAGAAACCTCTGCAAGAGTTTATTGGTACTTTATCTTCACCTTGAGATTCGCCCATTTTACTCATACCTGCACTTCATAATTTTTCATGCATTTTTAATTTATATGAAAACTTACCATATTGGTACATTGAAGCCTTGAAATATTACTTATTTTTTAAAATGAAGAGCGGTGGGGGATTCTATCAGACATCTATAGAAACCCCAAGTATATCGCATCACATGGGTGTCATCTTTGTTCACATTCATTGCATGCTTCAATGAACTCCAACAGATAAGTGAGGCATACCTTTGTGTTGCAAAAGCCATATTGGCTATTCTGCTATGCATCATGTTTATCTAAAGGTTAATTCTATTCTTGAAAGTAACCTCAATTAATCTCCCAGATACAGAAAATGGACTTTTTGGTCTTCTTGGAAACCCTTGCCTCCCCCCTGCCCTTTACCATCCTTTCAGTCTTCTGGTGCAGAATCATATTAAAATGAGTGATTACTTAACACAATTAGCTTTTCAGTTCTTTGATGAATACCCTATCATCATGATGACTATTTATTATTATTTATGTTACTTCTTTATTCTTCCAGCCACCTCTTCTACAGACACCAAGACAAATCCTTCGGTACCCCTCTCCCTTACAGAGGAGGGTTGTGGCATGTAAGCCTCCAAAATTTTCCTCTGAGAAGGCAAAAGTAAAAAATAATTTTATTTTACTAACATGACTGTCTTCTCTGAATGCTTTTTTAAAAACAAAAAACAATCCCTGTCCACTGCAGTGGTCTGTTTGCCCTTGGGGAAAGGCGGGAAAATCAGTGACAGTATTCCTACTCCCAATGTAAATAATTAAAATTTTCTTTGCAAATACACTTTTTACAAGTTTACAATCTCACCTGCCAGGTTTCAGTTACTTCTTACATTCCTCATGTGGATCCACCTCTCATTTTTCAGGAGTCTTTGGGGCCAGTATTGTTTTGTTGGTTTTTTTTTTATTTTGCTGTGGGTGTTTTTTGGATTTGTTTTGGTGGTTTTGTTTGGTTGTAGGTTCTTTTGTGTTTGTTTTGGCTTGTTTTGTTTCAATACCCTCTTTTGCCTTGCTATATTAACCACAGTGTTTTCACTTTTCTTTTATCTCCTGGCAGGCAATACTCTTTTCCTTGGAGTTTCCAATACAATGTCTTTAAATCACCACAAATGTTTGGTCCTTTACTACTCCTTTCAGTATTTGTTTAAAAGAAACCAAAAAACAAACAAACTCACACAGCAAACACAAACATCCTCCTTTTATGCTCTCAGTAGTGTTGTCCTTAGCTTCTGAGAGGGAATCTTCAGGCAGTTGTGGCCTCTGCAGAGATGCTGAATTTACACACACTGTAGTTACTACCCCAGAGCATCTTTTCCCTTGTGACATTTTTAAACTGCTCTGCATGCTCAGGGATTAGATGCTGCCTGTTCCCTCATAAATCCCCTCACCAGTTGCCCCA
>JAOTQQ010000001.1:63486486-63539695 GCA_026546715.1 Gallinago undulata
CACTGGAACAGCCTGCCCAGGGAGGTGGTGGAGTCACCATCCCTGGAGGTATTTAAGAAACGTGTAGACATGGCTCTAGTGCCCAAGATTATTGGTTTGTGGTGGGGTGTTGGGTGGGGTTGTGGGTGTGGGGTTTAGCTGGTGGGTGCTTTTCTTTGTGTGGTTTTTCTGGGTTTTGTGGGTTTTCTCTTTTTGTTTTGTTTTGGGTTGTGGGTGTGTTTTTGTGTTTGTTTGGGTGGGGTTTGGGGATTTTTTTTTGTTTTTGTTTTTTAATGTGGTTGAACTCGATCTCAAAGGTCCCTTCCAACCACTAAGATTCTGTGATCATCTTCACTAGCAAAAGAGTGTATTTCCACCACCCGTGGAAAAACCATTTTTTTTTGGTTTTGGTTTCACCAAGTGGTACCTAACTGTTGAAAACTGTAGAAAAGGCCCTGAGGTTTTACTCTAAGGCAGACTTGGTAAAGGTATAATGGCAGGTTATTACCTAGGAATAAAATTCACAAGTACCCTCCACTCAGAATCTGGTAGCATCCTTTTAATCGTCTTAGTGACCCTACTGTTAATTTTTATTTAAAGTACCCCAGGTTGGTCAGATTGAGGTTCTTAAGGAAGAGCAAAGGCTGCACAGCACCTTCTTAAGATACTAACAGCCAAATGGTGAGGCTTCACACTGAAGGAGTTAAATGCAAATATAATGCAAGTTCTGCTCCTACTTATTTCTTCCCAGAACAACAGAAAATGGCTGTTTAAGAAATTACACATTCAAATGCAGTAACTTTCAACTTCGGCAGAATTAGTTTGAAAATGATACAGTTCAAATTCAAAACTATTTTGCATCTTATGATCATTGATGGACTTCTTTTGGGAACACTAAAGAGCTGTCAGAACCATCTTGAACCTTTACCTCATCTCCTCCCCTCCTTAGGAAACAATGGTTCCTACCCCCCACCCCCCCCACCCCCCCTCCCCGCCCTCCAAGAAAAAAAAAAGTGTGCCCATCCTGGAGTAGTTACCTGGTCAGGCTGCCCACATAAGATATGGAGACCTTTGTTCAGGCTGACACTTCATTAAAATTAAGTGCTTTGCTTCAAAATTAAAGTCCAAACCTTTCAGATCACCTGGGAGTGACATAACCATTTCAGTATCCACTCATTTGACACCTCTTATCTCTCTTTTTTTTTTAAATAAACTTAATTGCTCAGAAATCTCAGGTTTGCGCTGATTTAAGCTACAATGTTCACAAAATGAAATTCCTATTTCTGAACAGACCTAGTTAACTCCTGCTCAATGTTTTGGATTGACATCCTAATACACTACAGGAATGCAGACTTACAGACACACACCACCACCACCCCCATCTTAAAGCAGATTTGGTTAAGTAGTACATCAGTACCCAAAAAGCTGTTTCCTCCTTAGCTTAGTTAAGCAACTTAGAGTATTTTACTTGCAATGAAATGACTGTGAAGATAAACATCCAAAAAACCCAACAGTAGTATATATATTATATTATTTTATTTTTTTTTAATTCATTGGGTACCTTTATATTCCAACCTTGGAATTCTCTACAGCATACAGAATTTTTGAAAAACTCTGAAAAAATAAATCCAAAAATCATTATGTGCAGCTATGCCATAAGAAAGAATGATGATATGAGTCATTATTTTTCATGCTGCTGTTTGAAAGGTTTTACTATCAGACTCATCCCATTCTATCTCAAAGATATGAAGCAGTTAATGTTTTCCCTAATTCATTCTTTTGAAGAGCAATTTAAAAACCCTAGAGATTAGCTGCCAAAATCTTCATATTTCCTTAGCTTTACAGTATTATCCAGATAAAATTGCATAGCTGCAAGCAGATGACGATATACAAGAGATAAAACACAGGGTCAAATATGCTTTTTCATTAAACTTCCACCACCATTTTCTGTTGAAGAGTAGAGACTGCAGAGACCATTTCAAATTAACAAAATCCAGGTCTGATGCTATTCAGTATTTTTGTGAATAATGTTGGCAGCTACAAAAGCTCTGAAGAGAAATGAGACGTAGTAGAGGATGAGCAATTCTGCACAAATCTCAACATGATTCTATGTCAGAAAAGAGTAAATGCAATCCTCAGACATATAGAAAGGAATTAGGAAGTAAGAACACAATTTTTCTCCCCAGATAAGGTATTAGCTACTTGGATGCAGGATTAACTGAGAGTTCTAATAACTCATTTCTTTTAAAGGACACTGAAAATTTAGAGATGTTGCTGAGAAGTACAATATTGTCTCAAGGTTATATGAAAACCCAGCATTGAGGGTAAGGAGCTCACTGTATAGCAGATAAAAGGCAATGGCTGGGCGACTTGACTATGACATCTAAAAAAAAAAAAATTTAAAAAAAATCACCTCAGGCAGAAATTGCAGTGTCCTTGGGGCTTTTTATTCAAGTAGAGAAAAGCATGAGATGGAGGTTCCAACTGGAATTTAAAACAAAACACATTGAAATCTGAGAATAGGTACAGATTTTTTTTAATCACAGAGGGTATAAACTACTAAAATTAATTGCCAAGGAAATGTTAGTCTCTCCACCTTCAGACTGGATGCCCTTTCAGAAGATACCCATAAGACAAAGGCAAACCATAGGATTCAGCACAGAGCTAATAGACCTATATTCCATCTCCTACTCCCAAGGTCAAACCATATAAACAATAAGAATTTTTTTACCCTTAAAGTCCAGCCAAGAGCAAATCTGAATGATGTCACTGCAAACACTTTGGATTGGATTTATCTTCCCCAATGTCAAGTCATCTAAAAATTTGTTGCCCGAGCTAAACAAGCCAGTAACTCCTCACAGAGGAGGCACTTCCAGAAGTGAACTCTTACAGTCTGACTGTCTGCCCATCCCTCTCCCTCCATTAGGTAAGAAGGAAGCCCCAAAGGCTATGCACTTAGGATTTGGGTGGCAGAAGGTCAGTAAGATGAATCCATGAATCCAACTTTCATGACAGTATGTAGCATTACTAAAAACAGAAGCACAAAATGGATACTCAGATGCTGGAAATGAAATATCAGCCTGTCTTAAGTCAAGGGGAGGTTTGCCTTTGACTTCAGTGACTCTAGAACTTTTGTCCCTATTATGAATTATTTGTATGGCAGTCACACCTACTAGTCTTTTAATCAATGCCTGGGTTCTGACAGAGCTGGGTATTCCTTAGAGGAATTCCCAGAAAGGCAGACCCCTGCTCCAGGGGGTTCAGAGTTTAAAACACGAACTAGCAGAGAGATACATGGGGCACAGGGGAGCAAAGGGAAACAAGCAGGCAGTACTTGTCAGAACTGACTGATGATGTGTTAGAGTGTTGATCAAACTGCACCAGCATTACGCCAAAGAAGTGTTCTATGAAACTAACTGAAGGGAAGATGAGATGCCTCAGATGTACAGAATGTCTCTCCCAAACGTCTGTGGTGAATTCATCTTACAAGGTATTAGCCTTTAAAGCAAAAATAATCCATTACCATCATGCAATTTGAGTTTCTTTTTCAATGACAGGTTTAAAAATGTAACATGTGTAGCAGAACACGGCTGAAGTACTTCCTTACTAAAAAAAATTCACAGCAGTAACCTATAATAATGTTGCAAGGTGACAGCTCATTTTCTGATGGGCTATCACCACAGCACAGATTTCTAGCCTAACTACTAGATAAGACTTTTTCTTATTTTAACTATCCCCTCAAAAAAAAAAAAATCCAAAAAGAGAAGCTGTGATTCCCCCCTTGCTGCTTCTTTCCTTAAAGAACTCATTTTTGTAGGAACTCATAAAGCTAAATGCAAAATTTAAAATATGCATTTATATATGTAAAAATAGCTACTGAATACATGTTTTTTCTTCTAAAATAATCCTATAAATTGATTTACCACAGAGTAGACTCTGAACATAAGCCAAAGAAATATTTTGGAAAGTCTAGACAGCTGTGCATGATGCAGTTTTCCAGAAATTTACTCCAAACACTTGAGAGAGAAAAGCATAATTGGAAAAAGAGGACAGAGCCACTGAAGAACAAGAAATTAAGAAACTGAAATGATACAACAGCAAAAATGGACAGATAACACACATCAGCAATTAAACGTGATTTAAAGCTAACTGATAAGCATGTCTTATGTGATCATTAGAGATAATTTTAGAGGACAGATACAGGGCATTACAGGTTTGAAAAAGGACAACTAGATAACTTCCTCAGACCAAACAGAGACAAGTGAAACAGTGTCTAAAACCTGGAAATTATTCTTTTCTGTTAAGCCCAGTTCTGTTAACAGTCACAGCATGTCTAGTTTTGGGGGCACATTTCTGCACCCATGTATGGAGGGCACCTTTAATTCTAGCTCCTGAGCTTTGGGATAGAGCTACAACTCAAAAAAACATAAAAGGAACAAAAATTAAGTAGAAAAAAACCCTAACATAATCACAACAGAAATCCACATTCTTTTCATCCACAGTCCTTTCAAACTACAAATGCATTTTGTATTTCCAAATAATTACAAGTTGAGATTGAGCAGGTGATCTCTCTCCTCACCTTTTGAGAGGCAGAAAAAAATTCAGATAATGCAGTAAACAATGTTGAAATACTAACAAGTCTGAGATAAGGAAAAAATACCTTCTAATCAGTGTTTAGCAAAACCTGCTACAATAGAAATGATGAATTCACATTCGGTTCATTTCTCCAGTATTAATGGTCTTCATAGCGCCCACTGACTTTAATCTCAACAATAATAAGGAAGAACAATTGCATTTTAGGTTTCTGTTAGCAGTCTGATGGATGCAGGCAAGTAGTAAGGACAGGACTAAAGTTTCAAGCCTCACTACAGACTAATCAAAAAAAAAAAAATCTCCTTAATGGAAAATGAGACCAGGCCATAATTTCTATGAAGAATACCCTGTCTTACCAACAATTAATTTATTTAATAAATACGAGTGTTGATATGACTGCAGAAAACAGTGTTTTCAGCATATTCCCCATTTAATCAGAGCCACTAGTACCGAGATTTGCAGCTGGGCACAAACTCTAAACATCTGCAAGCATCCACCCTGTTTTCTTTCACAGAAACTATCATGCACCTAACAGCCAAAGCTGCCCTTAAGGTAAGCTTTACATACATAATATATACAGGTATATATTTAATATATATAGTTAATTAAAACCTAGAACTGAGATTACTTTGTGGCTTTTCATCCTGAAGTATCAGCTGAAATCTCTTTGAAGCCCATCCATGAGCATCCAGTTTCTCTCTCAGCTGTATCAGCTGTCTGATGCTCGGTTAGCCCATGGGTTCAACCAAGACTACAGCCAAAATAAAGACACAATTTTCTGATGAATTACTGATTCTTTTTCTCGCCCACTGCCACCTCTCCTTCACTCGGAAAAGAGGGCAGAAAAAGCAACATTTCAGGATTCCATACTTAGAATTTTATGGTAGAGGCACCAGTTAAAAAGGAAAAATAAGACTTTTCTAAATGTCACTTTCAACTACTTGCCAATTGATACGAAAGCCATGCTGTGTTCACCACTTCCCGTACACCCTCGGAAAAAAGCATTCCAGAAACTCCATTACCACCTCAGTTACATTCCCACAGCTGAACTACTGGCATTGTAGCACTGAAGAAAGAGCATTGTTTAAAACCTTATTTACCCAAACATGGCTAAGAAATTTCTGATGCCTTTCAGGACATTATCAGCAGAAGCAGCACATTTTTTATAGCCAAAGCATATAGCAGAGAGACACACTATTCATAGCCATTCATTTTATACAGCCATGGCATAAAGCAAAGAGAAGTTCTATTGAAAGCTAGTTCCCATAGTCCTACAGCCTACATGTTTCTGACCACGTGGGAAGTGATATGAAGCCAGATAAATACATAGTGTTAAAAATGCAAAATCTTCTCTCAAGATAAGCACAAGCCACAACCCTGAAAAGACTGCCTGGGCTGCTCCACACAGATCTCACCCACCCACTCATCCCCTGCCGCTCTGGCACTTACCCAGTTATGAGCAAAATCCAGGAGCAGCAGTCTCCTCAGAGTATCCCCACTTGTCTCACATGGAAATGAGTCTTTACTGCTCCAGTACTAATAAAGCTGCACAACCTTCTTAAAACCCCTAGGAGGCCAGCACTAAAACATAAGCAATCCAAACCACCTTCCCTGCTAAGGACAGCAAAATTTACAACCCACTACATTAGCATAAACCCATTTTCACCTGTAACAGCAGCCGATGCTCCAGAGTGTGACCCCCCTGCCATTCCAGCATCACTTCAGCATGGGAAGGTTGAAGTCCAGCAGAGGAGCAGAGCAGGCAGATGGGAGTTAGCTTGTCTCATTTTTTTTTTACTGCAAACATGGCAGGATTCTTTATTTATTTGTTTTATCCTCCCTGGAACATCAAAACCCTCCGAATAAACATAACAGACCCTGAGCCAAAGCACACCCTTAATCACAGCTCTTGAGCTGTCAGCTGGCCTATATTGAGCTGGCTCAGCCTTCAGGGACACACAGCTGAACCAGATAGACTGCCTAGAGCTCTCAGAAGCAGCTGCTTTTTTACTTTGCATAGCACTGGAAGCATACAGATCAAAGCAGGAGGTACCAGCTTTGGTGTGAAAACTAAGGCAGGAAAATAGCTCCTTGAATATTGCTTAAGTTCAATCTGTTTTTTTTTAATCAGGATCCACATTGTTTCTTGGTTGTAACCACAGGACATTCTGTATTGGGCTTGCATGGCAAGGCTTTGGTAGCAGGGGGGCTATTGGGATGGGTTCTGTGAGAAGCTGCTAGAAGCTTCCCCCATGTTCAATAGAGCTGCTGGCCAAGGCTGTGCCCGTCAGTGATGGTGGTAGTACCTCTGTGATAATATACTTAAGGTGGGGAGGGAGAGAGCACGTGGGACCAATCTGCAGTGAAATAGCAGCAGCTGAAGAGAAAGTAATGAGAATACGTGAAACAGCCCTGCAGATACCAAAGTTAGTGAAGAACGAGGGGGAGAAGTTTTTCCAGGTGCCGGAGCAGAGATTCCCCTGTAACCTGTGATGAAGACCATGGTGAGGCAGGCTGTGCTCCTGCAGTCCATCAAGGTCCATGATGGAACAGATAGCCACCTGCAGCTTATGGACGACCCCACACCAGAGCAAGTAGATGTGCCCAAAGGAGGCTGTGACTATGGGGAGCCTATGCTGGAGCAGGCTCCTGGCAGGACCTGTGGTCCTAGGAGTGAGAGAAGCCCATGAGGGAGGAGCAGGTTTGCTGGTAGGACTTGCGATCCTGGGAGGGACACAAGCTGGAAGAATCTGTTGCTGAAAGACTGCGTGCTGTGGAAGGGACTCACACTGGAGTAGATTGTGAAGAACTGCAGCCTGTGAGAAGGACTCACATTGGAGAAGTTTGTGGAGAACTGTCTCCTGTGAGAGAGACCCCAGCCTGGAGCAGGGGAAAAGTGTGAGGAGTCCTTCCCTAGAAGAAGAAAGAGCAGCAGAGACAAAATGTGATGAACTGACCACAAACACCATTCCCTGGCACCACACAGGGGAAGGAATGAAGGGGAGCCCAGGAAGAAGGGGCCAGGGGGGAAGGTGTTCTAAGATTTGATTTTACTTTGTCATTACTCCAGTCCAATTTGATTGGCAAGAAATTAAATTAATTTTACCCAAGTTGAGTCCATTTTACCATGATAGTAATTGCTGAGTGATCTCCCTGTCCTTATCTCAATCTATGAGCCCTTCATTATATTTTCTCTCCCGTGCTCAGCTGAAGAGGGGAGTGATAGCATGGCTTGGTGGGCATCCAGCCAGGGTGAATCCACCATGCATCTCTACCCCTCAAGACTTAACCTCCTTTCCTTTCTCTTTTACGGCCTATTTATTTCTCACCTGGTCCTGTTGCTATGCCAAGCCCACATAAAAGGACTCCCATACGTTATTCTTTTCCACACAATATTAGTAAACCCCTGTAAGGGGTGATTAAGGACTGTAGACTTTCCTTTTCATGGACTTTTTTTCAGAACTGCATTAAGGACCAATCAGGCCATCAGTAGCAGGTAGTGAGGAATGGGGAAGGGATGATCGATAGGCAAAGGCAGTAATCCCTTATTCAGGAAAAACAACAGCAGTAAGTGACTACAGGCTTAATTATCCCTGTAGTCTCATGGTGGGATTTCAGGGACAGTAAGAATACCTAGTCTCTTTGGACTGCTGTAAATTCATTCCTGTAAACCCCAATCGTGCAGAGAAACTGGGTCAGCCTGGGTTTCTTCAAATGCATCAAACCAGGCTCTTATCCTGAGGTGCTCTCTCTAGAAAAAAAAAAAAAAGCTACCAAAATTTCACTGCTCTTTAGATATTGCTTCATCCAGAAGATAGGGGACTCAGCCCTAACAGCACATGAATGACTTGACCTCCAGGTAGGCATTCAGTGATGCAGCAGCAGCCACCACCAGATTTCACATACACACGTAGGCATATTCCCCAGATTGTCTCATTGTATGTTTGGTGCTAAAAACTGTCACTTTATGCAATACTGAATCCATGTGAATTAAAAATGAGCTTCTTCATGACTGTCTGTGTATACCTATAATAAAAGACTTCAACATTCAGAACTTGTGGGAAAGTCTGTGTCATTCATAAATTATGAACAAGACTTCTTTAAGCCAGGGTAATTACTACAGGTATACAGCACTATGCAAAAATGTAATATTGACATAGAAATGCCTTACTAAAATGTCAGTATTATAAAGCCTACAATAACTGATCAGATTATTTTGGATGAGAACTTTAGCAGATATGAAACAACACAGCTTTTTTTGATGCTGACAGAGGCTGTCCAATTTACCATCCGTAAGATGCAATTATTTTTCTGCTGCTTTCTAGTCCTCTGTTGCATACCTTATGGAGCACAATTACCTGTGCATCTTATGAAGACTGTAAGAAAAAATAAACTCTTGCAATGCAGTTCACTTTCATTCACAAGCCACTAAAAATGTTTACAGACGGGAGAAATATTTTAGAAATATTTTATGTGATTATGGCCAAAATGAAATTATGGCCAAAACATCAGTGACAAAGAAGGCTGTCACAGAAGATATAAATCATATTTTAATTTGAAATTAACAGTTACTACAAACTTTCTTCCCTCCATGCTTTCTCAAACTACTTTGTATTTTTGTTACTAAGAAGGTAAAAATCTGCCTACTCTGAATGATATAGATACGTAGACAAAATTGAGACAGCGTGAGAAATAGAAAAGTCTTCCACTGGAATTGAAATGAAATACTGTAATTTATTTTAAATTGTTTTAAGCTTAATTTAGAAACTGTTTCATTTCAGACAGTTACAAATGCAAATTGAATTTCTGCATCACAGCCAGAATTTTTGTGATCACAAATATAGCAGTGATTGCTGCAAAGAGCAAGATTTTTACATTTGTTTGAGATGCCATCTCATCCCAGTTCTTGCTAATGTTTACAGACTTATATAAATCACTATACATAAAGACAGAGAAGACAGGGAGGTTGCTGGTTTTGTTGTTTGCTTTTTAGGGAAAGAGAACCAACGTTCTCTGTTTTCTCTCCCTTTGCTCCTGGCAGGTCATGGTTCACAGACCCTGTAGAAGATCTCTGTTTACAGACTTGGCACATGCAGCCCTGTGCAGCTTGGTGGAAAGGATGTACATTGCAGGTGTCCTGCTCTTTCATGGGCATCTATCTACCCTCTTAATGTTGTCTGTTTCTGTGGAATCAGAGGGCTGCATTGGTAGAAGTTTCATATTTAGATTAAACTTATTACTGGATAAAGTTAAACAACAAGCTCAGCATACTTCAGTGAAGATATGGTTAAACAAATCTTTAGCAATGAGACCATGCAAACACAAACAACTGACTGTACTGCGCTTATCTAACACCTACATTCCAGTTCCAGCTAGCTCAGGAGGTCCTCCATAGGTTTCTAAAGCTAATTTTGCAAGGACAATCCAGAGTGCAGCCTTCCCTGGTGAGATGTTCCTTCCATAAATCTGATCATTTGCTTTGCTTTCCTTGATTTCATCTTTATGAACATGATGAGGAAATTCAAATGGAGAAGAACAGATCCTCCAGGGATTTCACACATACACTTGAAGTTTTGATGCCAGTTTTAAGAGCTCCTTTACTTAGACTCACAGAGTCACCACATGGTTGAGGGGGAAGGGACCTCTGGATGGCATCTGGTCCAATCTTCTACTCAGGCAGGGCCACCTAGAGCCCTTTGTCTGAGACCATATACTTCTTTGCTAAATTAATGTTGCTTTAACAGGCCTTGCCTCTATAAGACTCTTAAAGGAACTGTATCAGTTTGAGGCTTTTGAGGGTAAAGTGGCTCTCTGAAGTACATATTTTTTGTCCCTGTTTGCTTCTACAGTTAAGGGTTTCAGACATCACCTGTAAAAGAATCTTTCACAAACTACATAACATAGAAGTTCCTTAGTTCCCCCAGTTTGAACAACTTAAAATTGGTCTTTTTTTAGTATGTTCATAATATAGGTATTAAAGTACAATGTTTCTGATGGTCCCTTACTTCAAATTATGTTGAACAGATTATGAAAGATGTCCTGTGACATACTAAGAGGTGATCAACTTAGGGACTGATGTGCCCATGTTTCCTTCTTATGTCAGAGTTAGGAATTTGGCTGTCAGACCATTTGTTGACTTGGAGGGAGTTTTAAAGTATATTAGCTAAATGTTTGAGCTAACACTTGCATAAAGGCACAACTTCTAGATTAGCCATGAGGACCAGATTCTGCTCTTATCTGTTCCAGTGTGAGAAGCTGCCTGGTTTGTAAGAGCTGCCATTTGTACTGGTGCCCTTTTCATGCCACGCTGTACTGAGGCAAAAGTCTTCTCAAAACTATCACAGAAGAAAATCTCCTTTATGCAAACAGATCCCAGACATGAAAATGAGGAAGGAATTTAGCTGTAAACCTCATTAGGATGCATTTCAGCATGCAAGGTAGCCCAAGTTCAGTAATGCAAATTTAGACCTAACTATCCCAGGCAAACAACAAACAGTAGGTCTCAGCCTGCTTCCTATGGACTCTTACTTTTTCTAATAACTTGGAATCTGCTAGCTAATTATGATGAAATTTGACTGAAGGATAAAGATTGCAAAAGTGATTAATCTCTCCTACCAGCTCTGTAAAAATCTTGATATTAAATGTACCCCAAAAAATAGCAGCAAGAATACTAATTTTGCTTTTGAAAAAAGTAATATGCAATAATTTTATGAGAACAGATGGGTTTACATCTCATAAGAACAACACAAAAATCAAACTACAAACTGCACTCTTGGGGCACTAGTTGATTTCTGACTCAGAAGGCAGAGCACTGCCCACTGAGTCACCAGTGCTTCCAGTCTGCTGCCAAGTCCTCCCATCAAAACACCTTCTAGTTCTGGGAACATCATCACGACATTCACTATTTGAGTTGCATGACTTAACACTACAAAGGATCAAATTATTTGCTAGCATAATTCCATTGATTTCAGGAGAGGTACAGCAGCTGAGAATTCAGGTCATAATTCACAGTGCTGTCATGGAGTCCAATCTTTTTATTTAAAAAAAAACTGAAAAAATACTTGCTGTACCTGGCTCTGCATCTGCATGCCTTATGAGAACAGACAAAAATCACATTCTGTATTAATATCAGGACATTTGGCTGCAGACCACAACATGCTCTTTATAATAACAAACTGCTCACTGAAAGAGGTTTTGGTCATGGATAGGTTAAACCCACAAAACAGAAGCATAATTACAATGGTTACCAGAGTAGAAATAGAACAGGGATTGAATAAAAGATTCAGAAATTACTGTCTTCTTCATTAGCAACAATCTGCCAAGGTTGCTTGCCTTCTTGTATTACGTACTGGAAGCCCAGTCCTCTAAACCCCTGAATTATGATATGACATTCTCAGTCATATCACATCACCAGCTGTCAGCTTCCTGAAAAAGTAAGGTTTGCATTCACTGAAGGAACAAGGGTTTATTATTGGGAAAAGATTTGGAGGAATAAGGTATCTTTTGGATGCCTAACTTTAAATTTTGGAGTCATTAATACCACTTTTGACAGAGTTTTGACAAAGGCTACAAAGAAGATTGTGCAAGACGTCTCTGAAGGCCTCTACAGATCAGCTTCCCTTACATACAGGGAAGATGGACAGAAGGAGTCTTCAGACCTCAATGAATCCCATGGACAGGAGGACAGGATGTTACTTTGCTCCTTACATTGTCCTGCCACCACTCGCAGCAACCTGAGGGCCAGATGCCGCTCCTCCTGTGAAGGGGGTGAAGAACAGTTGTTGAAGGACAGTGACATGCCAAAGCAACCAAATGCTTTATCCTGCTCTCCTGGGTTGAGAGACATAGGACTAACTCTTCTTCTAATGCTGGGGAAAAATGCACTTTTAGAAGACTCTAGAGTCTGAATTTGTGAAAATATTTACTTTATAGCCAGCCAGGCTCTGTGGGATTCAAGGTTTTCAAGCCTGGCTGCCAGGCACAGGGACAAGGAGGAGCAAGGCCTGGGCATTTGACCCAGGCTGGCCAACAGGATTATTTCATACCATGAACATCACATTCAATATAAATTAGAAAAGTTTGCTGCGTAGCTCTCTCTCCCTTGATGGCAGTGGGTCCAGACAACTCCTTGCCCTGGTGCCAGAGCCCTGAGGCCTCCCCTTCCTCCTGAAGCCATTGCGCTGGCAGTGTCCGCCATTTGCTGTCCCTGCTGGGAGTGCACAGCTCCCTGCTGAGAGAACTGGCTGAGTATAATTCCTGTACATCTTATATCAGTATCATGATTAATACTGTTTCTTTAGTATTATTGTTCGTTATTTAGTCTTAGTCTATTAAATCTATTGATATTTCAACCCTTGTATTTCTTTGTGTTCCCTGATTCCCCTTTCTGGGTGGGGAGGGGTCATCGGGTGACAGAATAATTGTCTAAACGACAATAGATTGTTATGGGTTCTCTCAAACCATAACACCTGCCCTTAGGCCCAAGCTGCCTCATGGGTGAAAGGCAGGATTCAGAGCCACCACCATCTCATAAACCACATCTGGAAATAAAAGCCTACCTTTTGCAGCTACAGCGGCTGGATCACCCCAACAGCAGTGCATTGGCAGTGCACAGCACAGATAACTTTGTGTGCTCCCCAAGCGAATCAGGTGCAGAGCACCAGAGGATCAGTGGTTTACTTTGCATCATTTTGCTCCTTTTCCCCTTAGATGAAATAGCGACAGCTGAAACTCACTCCTACTGAGAAGGGTCTTTTATCAAACAAGGGCGTGTTGCGTAAGAGCTCGATGCTGCAACAAAAGATGCACAAACCAGCGAGCCACCCAGCGATCTCATTTCAGGACCTTCCACCACTGTCCACACAAACAAAGCTAAAGGTTTGTGACAGCTGCTTGTGTTTCGATTATCTCTTTTGGGATCTCGGAGTTCAAAACCACATTCTAAAGAAGCAACTGGCAGAAGAAAATTATTTCTAACAGCCCATCCACAGAAGAGGCCCCATTATTATTATTATTAAATACTCACATTGCCATAGAACTTAATTGTCCCAGCCAAGAATAGAGGCTCAGTGTGTTACATTCAATACAAACAGGCGGGTAAGGGCAGGCCTTGTCCCACAGACCTTGCCTTCTACAAACCCCACATTAACCATTTGCCAGCTCTGCAAGAATCCTTGATTTAGTGGTCAATGTACCCTGTGAGATTTTAGCCAGCCTGGGCTCCCAAAGAACTTCAAAAGTCATGCCTTTCAGAATTAAATAAAGATTTCCCACGTACTCTCATTATAAAGGTCATGCTGGAGCTCAATACAGTAAAGCATGTCATTTAACTTTTCCTCATTGCAGCAACAGGAACAAGGGGTACTTTGTGAGGTGAGGCTACCCCAAGACAGCGGGCAGAGAGGCGAGATGCATTCTGCACAGGGAGAGGCAGCTGGAATTTGGTCCTCCCCCTCAATGGACAACTAAATGTGGGGAAAGAACAAGGAAAAAATGAAGCATTTCAACCAGCTGTAGGGATTAGTAGGTGCTGATGTGAAAATCTGTGTCACAGCAGAGAAGAGTCATGGTTCAGAAAGGGATGAGTGGGAAGGAGTAGGAAGAGTAACAAATACCAGGGTGGCAGCCAGCAGCGGTCGGCTTCTAGAGCAGGAGAGGGCAGAGCAGAAAGGGCAGCTGGGGGTGAGAGATGGTGATGTATTCTGGGATGCTGAGTACTCTCCATGTCCTCTGGGATCACCAAAGTGCATGGGAGAGGGCCCACGAGAGGACAGTAAGGTGAAGGGGGCAGTTCCATAGCAGGCAGAGATGCAGGAGGAGAGCTACTGATGGTCTCTAATGACAAGGGCTTCACCACTGAAACACTGCCAAATAATGAATTAAGAAACCAAACAGGTTTCCGTAAGCTTTTCACCCTCCTTTTTCCTTTAGTTTGGATTGTGTTGCAGTTGCAAAACTACCAGCAAAACTATTCCTAAATGGCCTTACTGGTCACACTGGCACCAGTGGGAAGTACTGCCAGTGCACACACTGGGCAGTTGATTGCTTTGGCTTTCTGGCTGACTGGCTTTTTAAAATGGAAGCTTCTCTGGAAAATAAATTATTTGACTAGATCTGAGAAAAATCTGTGTTTTCTTTGTGATTTAGCCACAGATTTCCTATGAAATTATGGCTGAACAACCTACCCCTCCACAGCTCCTGGGCTTCCATTACTCATTTGTAAATTCCCCTTATTATTCCTTAATAGCAAATCCCTGACAAGGTTGTCTATTTCCACTGTAAAATATCTCAGCTTTTATTTATATGCCTGAAACTCATTGTGCCAGGCATCGCAGAAACCCCAGGTAACTACTGTCATGCAATAAATAACAATTTATCCCACCCTGCTGAGACGTTGCGGGCAAAATAGCCTCTGAGGAAAGAAGCGATACTTTGATTTTTTTCAGAATGTTTCCACTTTAGCCATCTGTTCTTTACAGGGTAAGAAACAACTGTTTGTTTAGACCTGTTTACTAATGAAAATACTTTTTAATAGCTACAAACTATTTTATGTTAATATATGTTTTCATTACTACTATATACATGTGTCACCAGACAGACACATGCCATCAGTGGTTACTCTAGTGAATTTTATTTCACCGTAGGCTCTTCCCCCTAAAGACCCCAACCAACGCCATCGACCGATGAGGCTGGATGAGGTACCCATCCCTCTGGCATCAGCCAAGGTCATGCTGACTCACTCCCTCTGGCTTTTCCCCCGCATCCAGCCAGTGCTCCAGTAAGTGCTTGACTATTCATAACGCTGTCACTCGCAAAGCTGCAATTCCTTCCTCCATGGACAGCACAAAGCATTGGACTGCAAGCTCCTAAAAATGTTGCTTTTCAGATTTTGGACTCCTTTTCAAGTGGTAGATTACTTTCCACTAGAAAAAAATAAGTGATGAAAGACTTGAAATAGAGGCATCGCACTTTCAAGCACAGATCTTTCCTAAGGAACAGCTGAGCTGAGGAACCTCAGGAGAAAAGTCTCTGCCACAGGGTTTTGAGGCAGAATTCGGGTTCTCTTTTTCCAAACTCACTTCTTCAGAGCAGAGTAGTTAATACCCGCATCCTTGGGTAACAGCAAGAAAACAGCAACTGTCGGTACTCAGCCCAGCTTCAGCTGTGTGTGCCAAACTCAAGCCCTCACTGGTAAAGAAACCAGAGGGCCCATTTCAAGACAGATCTTGCAAATAAGGGATCTTCACAGAGCATGATCTTTAACTGCAGCTCTTCCTGTTATACCCAGGGAAGGGTTATTTATACCCAAACAAGGTTTCTATGCTCATTTTAGATTTGTTTCTTCTCATCAGTCTAGTCTGCTCCAAAAGCAAATTCAACAGCCATAAAACAAAGGAATGAGTCTCAGTGTATCTAATTCTCCACCCAAGGAACAGTGAGTAAAGTACATTTCAAATACCAAGTGCCAAAGCTATACACAAGGAGACACTGCATTTTCATTTCTTGAATAAATATCTCTCCACAAGCAAGAAGACAAAATACTTCAAATCACAAATAATGAAGCAGTGTTAATTAGCTTACAGCAAAAAAAAAAGTTTAAAGCCAGAAGCCTAAATGTGTATTCCACAATCTACATATAGTCACCCAAACAAGTGTAAGCTGTAATTTCAAAGTATGTGGGCAGAAAGAAGACACATAGGTTTCAATACAAGGCTGCTTGGCCCACTTAATAAAGCACACCCAACATTTTCCATGACAACGAAAATATAGACCTTAGGGTACAAATTTCCAAGTATCTAAGTTTGATAATCCAGTTCTATCACTTTAAAATTGATTTTATTTTAGGAATAGAATCATAGAATGGCTAGACTTGGCAGGGACCTTAAAGATCATCTTGTTCCAACCCCCCTGCCATGGGCAGAGACACCTCCCACCAGACCAAGTTGCTCAAAGCCCCATCCAGCCTGGTCTTGAACCCCTGCAGGGATGGGGTATCCACAATCTCCCTGGGCAACCTGTTCTAGTGCCTCACCACCCTCACAGTAAAGAATTTCTTTCTGGTATCTAATCTAAATGTAAGCATCATTGTAACTTCAAATTCAGCACATTTGGGAAAAAAATGTTATCACTCAACTGTGTTGTTCCAGATTTGCTACTATTTTTACACAGCTGAGCTTACAGCATGTTAAGTGAAAGTTTTGTTATTATCAGATGGCAACCACCAGCCCTTAACCAACAGAAAAAAATGAAAACTTACCTAATGCCCAAGAAATGGAATGACCTAATGCCCAAAGCACTACACTCCTAACGGACATCATGTGCCTCCATCTCTCATATTGGTATACATAAACAATTATATTCCATCTAACTAGTGTTTCTCTTCTATATAGTTATATATCATGCTTTTTATTTTAGGGAGGAGTCCTTGTTACCATGTCCTTATATTTCACTTAAAAATTTATAGCCAAGGACCCAGATTTCTGAGTGAGATTTTATGGATTAGTACTTGATTTAGTGCACATTTTTAGCTCGCTGCAGATGGAAGACACATGACAGCTGAAAACTCTAACTAAAAAACTCTCTTCAGGTTTCTGCTGGGTATTCTGCTTAGGTTTGGTTTCTTTCCCTTGCCCTTACACACTTAGGGCTAGCGAAGTGCACACACGTGATCAGCTACTGAAACTCAGCTGAGTTATGACAATTCACTAAGGTGCAAGGATAAGATCACACATTTGAAACCCTGTAATTATAGCTATGCCAGCTCTCCCTTCTTTGGTGAGAAGAAATTCTCAGTTTATAACACATTTTATCACTTGCATCTTGATGATGGTGAGGTTTGGCACAACAGAGGGTGGGCACAGACTCAAAAATTAAATCATTGCCCCATTTTACCTTTGACTTACCCATGTAGCCAGGACTTCAACAGTGGTCTTCAGGTCATACCTGCTATAAATGACCCTTAATATAGGGCACCATCCTGAATGTAGGATATGTTGTTACAGATAGCATTCTTCACATGAGATGCTTAAACAAAACATTTCCTAACTGTAGGTGGGAATCACATGCAGTCATCAAAGAAAGAAAGGACTAAATGCTGATGTTCCCCTCAACTAAACTTGGATGACCCCTGCACCTTTGCCATTGCTGTGCAGACATGTGGAATTATCCAGAACAGTGCAATCTTTTAATGCTTTCTAAAAACTCTGTGAGGTATTCAGGGTATGAGACAACCTCTTCCCACCCACCTAAAAAAAAAAACCCAACTCAACTCGTCTATATTAAAACTATGAATTATACAAACTACAGACTACTGAGAGCACATTATTAATAACAGAAAACATAGATTCAAGTTGGGCAATAGTAGTTGAGCATCCTGGATTAGTCATCAAACTGAGAAGCAGAAGCTATGCCTACACAGACAGCATAACCCAGTTGTGAACTCCCCAAGTACCCCCATACCAAACAAGTTACCTCCCTTAAAACTCAAATGCCCAAAGGTTGAGAGCTCCATCTTACTGGAAATACGGAGACAGGATTCAGTGCAGCTTGGCATCCTGCATCTTGCCTTGTGGTTGTGAGTAGACAAGACTCCAGTCCTGAGCAAGAATAAATCCAAATCCTGCTGTGTTCACGTTTGGCCAAAGGCCAAACTTTTATAAATTAATTATTTCACCAAGGCACCTGTTCCCTTTGCCTGACCCAAATTCTCTTTACTCTTAGAGACTTGGTGATGATTTTCCATTTCCCTGTCTCAGTTTTATGACTACTGGGAGCTGGGTTTGCTCCTCGAAGTATCCAAAACAGAATTTAAAAATCCAAGGGTTAACAAGTTCCAGCTTCCCTCCATGAATGTAACCATTACCCAGTCATGACAAACAGCACTTCATGGATCATTCTCAGTACGCCTACATTTGAATCCATCCAGAGTGACTAAGGGAACCAAGGAAAGGCTGTTTGGTGTGGACAAACTTCCCAGAGCGCATAATGAATGCATGGCATTGCCTCTGCTAACTGCGTGTCATCTGTGAGCTCTGAGAGACCACAAAACTAAAAATAAATAAACACAGACACACACACACACACACAAAAAAAAAAAAAAAAAAAAAAAAACAGGAAGAAAAGATGAAGTTTATATAAATTAATTGAAATCTCCCCAGAAGTGACTGACTGAAGTGGAAGATGACTAACTGTGGTAACTGAGGGCTTCTTTTATGCTTCTCGGTTAAGCACACTGCTGTATATATTACTGCTAGCACTGGGAAACTATTTGCTGTGCAGATGCGTTTAACACAGCTGTGCAGTGCAGAGGCAGATTAGGTGTGATTCAGGAGAGAGAAGGTGATGGGGAGGGTACGGCAGGACGGCGTGGGCAACGGGCCCCACTCCCAGCGCTGATCACAAGGACTGAGCGCATCATCTAACCCCACCGGCCATCAGTTCTCCTGCCTGGGGTTAAATAAATAAGCAACCCCAGAAACCATACAGTAATTTAAAATAGAAAAGGTTTGATTTTTGCAAAACCTTACGAAATCCCGTGTACGCCTTTGGCCAAACCAATTTTAAAGCTGCCTTAAAAGTGATCTTTCCAAGGATGATTTTAATAGTGAGGCTGCCTCAAAGCAGAGCTGACAAATCCTCTGCTGTTTCATTTTCACCCCTTGTTAAAAGAACATTTCTAAGTATTTCTAGAATTCCCTCAAGTCATTACAATATCCAAGCAGAGTATGGAAGGTCTAGTTTGTCACAAATGGCCAGATTTCTTACATTCACACAATGACATTTTTTAATATAAAAAATTCAGTTCCGTATCTTATGGAGCAGCAAATTGACACCAATTAAGATGTAGGGCAGAGAATGAAAAAGGGAAGATAAAAATGTACATAAGCCATCACGGACAGGAGACGAATGCTGTGCAAGAATGAGAGGCAGAAAATGAAAAGCTGTAGACAGAGAGGGAGGAACTACAAGAGAGAAGCAGAAAACGGGACTGGTCCAATTTCAGTCTCAGTGGAAGCCTTTTGGTGTTAATGCTCTTCATAGGTCTGTCCCAAAACCATAGGTCTGCTTCTTCCTTTTAAGTTAATTAAATTTTGATAGTGAAAGAAATTCAGAAACACAAGTAACCATAATCCCAACATTATTTTTTAATGCCACCCTCTGCAGACAAGTAGATTTCCGATTAAAACACTAATCTGCAAACTAGCTTAATTTCTTCCTGCTTACTTCAGCTTTAAGCACCTGCCCTTGCTGAGGTGCATTTTTCACCTTCTGACTAGTCCTAACTACTTCCATCTGTAGCTGGTCTGTACCCACAGACTGCTTTCACAGTACAGAACGAAAAATTGCTGATTTCTCCTCATAATCATCTGCTGCTGGTGATGCAAGTGGGTAAAGGGACAAAGGGCACATTCATGTCTCTACATGCCGTATCAATTCCTCTCAATTAGGAATATAACCTTTCTCCTTCCCCACGAAATAGTGTGTTGTTGAGTTCACAAGGAAACGAGGAAAGAAGAAGAGAATGAAATTTGCACCACAAACACAAGACAGTTCAGCAGAAATGAAGGCATGCTTTTCAGTCTCTGCCATTATAAATTAAAATCATCCCCCCAAAAAATGTATGATACAGAATTTTATTGAATTAAACATTACCCCCTCCGGTATCAGACAAATAGGGAAGGGAAATCCATAGCAAAGGCAACTGTGCAGCAAAGCCCTACAATGTAGCGGAGCCACAAGGGACGGAGGAACAAGTGGTGAATCAGTTTTATTCCCACTGTCCTGAACCGAACACCAATGCAAAAACATGAGAGAAAACAAGGTGCTGAAGAACGAACATATCTGAGCTCGTTTGAAAAACTGAGATGTTGCTCAAGAAGAAAGCTCTTTTTCTGGGATCCCTCAATACAGCCAGAAAATCATGATCTTGCATGTATTTTCCTCCAACTGCCAATTGCATAAGGTATATAAAAGTTGCCCAGGTGCAAATTTAGTCTATACATCTGACTTTGAGAATGATCCTCATTTTACCATGATGAATGTTTACAAATTATTGTTTTATGCCAAATATTATTTTCTTCATTTTGCCTCTAGTTGCACTTTCAATAAATCCAGGTGTTCAATCTGACTGTTGTGCGTACAGACTGAAAGAAAAGCTACAATGCAAGATAGAAGAGAAAGAAAAATATTTCACCTAAAGGAAGATGAAAAGATGGTAGCAAATTATTTTTTTTTAGTCCATTGCAAAAGGCCTAATTCCAAACAGATGCAGACCTTTAGATTGAAATCTCTTCACTGAGTCCTAATTTTACATTCTCGAGCCTTAGACAGGAAGACATTATTAGACATTATTAGACATTATTATTCACAATAATAATGCCTGGGTGACCCCTTAATACTTCAATCTGTTATTTTGTATTTGGTACTAATTGAATATTTTCTAGAAAATCTAAAGCAAATTAACTTTCCATGACATAAAATCCAGTTGCTTCCTTCCAGTAACCTTCCAGTTACTTCAGAGGAGTTCAACACAGATGATTGATTCAATCAGAATCCCTTACATGAGAGAGGGATTTCTTAGATGAAAGAGTGAAAGTAAGAAAATAATTTCACTGAACTCTATTTAGGAGTAGATTTATTTTAGGAGTATGTGAGCCTCTCCTTTTGAAAGCTGACTATCATTGTTTAAGACGACTGTAGGAGGTCTAAAAATCACAGGTTTATCAGTACTGGCTCATAAGGATACGATGCAATTACCGAGAGCAACTGGCAATACAGGTCCATGGAAAAAAAAAAAAAAAATGGGTTCATCTATGTTTTTCTTTGCATTCTGCCAAACCTCCAACAATAGCCCTAATTTCCCCTAAGATGATTTCAGCTGCTTATGTTTTCTGTAGGCTAATGCACAGGACTCATTTCCTCTTAGAGGAAGCAATCCTGCCGTAATTTGATGAGTGTCTCTTAACACCAGTACCTGTTTAAGCAGTTTATCCCGCCCCCCTCCTTTCCTCAGCCTTCATTCCTACCCTCGTGCTGACTTTCTGGCAATACAGGTAAAACAGTTTATGGGAACGTATTGTGAACCAGATCCCGTAACCTATCTGGGTTACAGAGAGCATACATCCCCTCCTCGGTTATTTTTAACTGAGGTCAGTTTTCTACCCCGGTGTGACAGTATAAACAGCTGCACAGCTGAGAGCCAGAGCAGGGGCAGGAATGACAAAGGGAGAAGCGGAGTGGTCTTGCTGAGAGATGAGCACATCAAACTACACCCCTGGTAACCCCAGGTCAATGCAGGCTTAATGACAAGCAAGAGAAAATGAAATTCAAGCACGAAGTGAAGCTATGGCTCTGCTAATGGTCACGGTTTCCAGGCAGCATGCTGTTATATATTGGGTAACTCACAGCAAGCTGCTACTGGAATTTAACTGGGCACAGTGGGCACCCTTAGAGACCTTGTATTGTTCAAGGTCCCTTGCTGTCTACCTCCTTTCTTCTCTAGTCCAACCTCCTGCTCACAGCAGGGTCAGCTCTGAGCTCAGATGGGGTTCCTTAGGGCTGTAAGTAGTTGGGGCTTGAAAACCCTCATGGAAGGACATGTACAACCTCTCTGGGCAATCTGTGGCACTGCCTGTCCCGATGGGGAAAAAAATTCTACCTTAAATACAGATTGAACCATTCGAGTTTTAATTTATGTCAGTTGTCTCTTCTCTTCCCACCATTCACCATTGTGAAGAGCCTGGCTCTGGCTTCTCAATAACTTCCCTGCAGGTATGGGCATGCTGCTGCTGGGTCACCCACAGCCTTCTCTTTTCCAGGCTGAGCAAGCTCAGCCCCCTCAGCCTCTCCTCATAGGGCAAATGTTTCAGCTCTTGACCATCTTGGTGGTCCTCTGCTGAACTTGGTCCAGTTTATCTGTCTTTCTTGTATTATGGAAGCCCAAAACTCGATGCTATTTTCTAAAATGGGTCTAACAAGCACCAATTTGAAAGTGATAATCATTTCTCTCAACCTAATGGCTATGCTTCTGCTAATAACAGCCTAAAATGCTACTAGTCTTTTCAATGTCAGGGCACACTGTTGGCTCATGTTCACAGAATCACAAAATCACAGAATGATATGGGGTTGAAAGGGACTTCTGGATCATCTGGATCATCTAGTCCAACCCCCCTGCCAAAGCAGGTCCACCTAGATCAGGTTGCACATGAACTTGTCCAGGTGGGGTTTGAATGTCTCCAGAGAAGGAGACTCCACCACCCCTCTGGGCAGCCTGTTCCACTGCTCTGCCACCCTCAAAGTAAAGAAGTTCCTCCTCATGGTTAGGTGGAACTTCTTATACTCAAGTTTGTGCCCATTCCCTCTTGTCCTATCCCTATCCGAAAAAAGATCAGCACCACCCTCTTGACACCCTCCCTTAAGTATATATAAGCATTGATCAGATCCCCCCTCATTATTCTCTTCTCCAGACTAAAAAGACCCAGCCTTTCCTCACAAGGGAGATGCTCCAGGCCCCTAATCATCTTTATAGCCCTCTGCTGTACCCTCTCCAGCAATTGCCTGTCCTTCTTGAACTGTCCTCCAAGATCCCCAAATTTGTTGCCACAGACCTGTTTCCCAGCCAGTCAGTCCCCAGCCTGTAATAACAGAATGAAAGCTTTGGAAGCTGCTGCCTGACTTTGCTAAGGCATTCCTTATACACACACCCCCCAGAATGATCTGCTCTTCCATTAGCAGCATATGCTTTAGAGACAGAGGCAGTGTTGGCAGGACTCTGGAGGAAACAACACTACAGAGAGCATCTGAGTACAGTCCCTTCAGGCCTGCAGCTCATTGCCCCTTGTCCTGTCTTCATCTTTCAGCCAGGTGGCCTTTCGGAGCAACACCATGTGGACAACAAAGACAAAGTGTTGTGATCAGGATGAGATGCTGAAAATGTTCGGCCTCATCCAGCACCGGCCCACAGACGCCATCACTGGAAGGAGATGTAAAGATACACTGAGATGGCATCAGTTCACACTAGCTTTCTAGTTATGTATTTGGGACATGTTCATCTTTGAGGAGAATTCAGAACATCTCATTGGGATTTATGTGGCGCTTCACACTTTTCTAAGCATCCTGTGATGCAGACAGCTGTGTACAGCAATCTCCATTTAACAGAGCTGTATTTGGGAAAGGGATTCTCCCTCTCTTCTGCCTTATTTGGATCCAGAGAAGTCCCAGAAACTGTACACTTCGATGATGGAAGAGGCAGAGAGAGATGATTCCAGCAGAAGATGTGAGAGAGGCTTCAGAGAACAGTAGGAGAGCTGGAGGGGTAGCGTCGTGCCAGAAGAGAGGGGAGATGGAGCTTGAGTCACCTGTGTTAAAGTCTCACAGGGAAGAACAGAACAGAAAAGATGCTGCCAGAGACAACTTCAGCTCTATTCCTCAAAACCCCTTTTCAGTCACAGACCAAGAATTTTTTGTGGAAGCCCCATTACTAAACCGACTAAGCACTTCATAGTCATTGATACAGCATCCCCACAAAGTAAAGACAACAAAATATTTTGACCTGCCAAGGGTAGGGCTGCTCACAAATAGTTTGATTTCCAATAACTTTCCAAGGATAATTGGGTTTAAAGAAATGCAAAACCCAAACTATGTCTTCAGCCTGGAAATCAGATAACCAGGGAAGAGTTTGTCTGCATAGAATGAAACAGATAAAAGCCACGAAGCTAAGTGAGATTTTGCCTAAATTCGTCAGTCAGAGAGGGAGTCAAGGAGAGGGACTTGAGGATCTACTCAGCCACTGTGTTCTTGATTGGATTCCCAAAGAGAAGTCTCTGCTTGGGATTTTCCAGGCCTAAATGTCTTGCAGAACATTTATCACGACTGGGGGTGACTGATATTTCTCCCCTTTTAAAAACATTGCAGGCCACCAGTGCACAGTAACTAATCACAGAATCATAGAAGCGTTGAGGCTGGAAGGGACCTCTTCAGGTCACCTCATCTAGCGCCCCTGCTGAAGCAGGGACAGCTGCAGCAGGTACCTCAGGCAGGAAGATCAATATGAAGCCATTTTGCACTTCATTAGAAGAATGAAAACTAGCAACAAACATCATTAGAGCAAATGCAATGTGAACATGTAAGACCACAAATACTAAAACCATTGGAAAAATGTTTTTCATAAAATAGGCTGGTCATTAAGCTCCCACCTCAGAAAGACAGTGAAAATGGGCTACCTTCAATCCACGAGTCTTATTCTGCAATCTTATGGACTGCAAGTTAAAAGGTACATTTGCTAAAGTGACTTTTGGAACAGGGGCCCTAAAACTATAGTGTTTCTACCACAAGGCCAAAATTCCAATAGTCTGAGATGTAATCAATGAGGCACAGAAGCATCATTTACCAACTGCGAAAAAAAACCCTCACAAAGCTAACAAGAATTAATAAAGCTTTAGAAATAATAATGTTTTGTTTAACACTACAGTCTTATCTAACATCAGGACCACAGGTACTCCATCTCATAACACTGGAAGCTGCTGAAGTCAACAAACAGAATGTACCTTTTCACATTCCTGCCATTCAGATCATTTTTGAAAACATAAGGCCAGTAGCTGATAGATGTCTTGAGTCTTTCCCGGACAGCTTACATGAGTAATAACTGCCCTAATTTGGAAGAAGAAGTTCTTACTAGGTCACTGATTAAAACTTCAAAGTTTTTGTAATGTAAATCAATGCCATGGCCCAAAACATCAAAGTCTTAGGCTAAAGCTGAGAATACAGCACAAGAAAAATCAGAGATTTTTAAACCAATTCATACTGCATGGCGGATAGCGTATATCCTGTATACAAGTATTAAATATTTAATGTAATGTATTGCAATTTGCTTTTACTTCAACATCCTATAATGGCCTTACTTCCCCATCTCACTCTCCAACAATGGAAATTATTGTATAGCTGAGGCTCCATATTGCAATCTATATGGAAAAAAAACCACTGAAGTTCACTGGAGTTTTGCATTGTCAAGAAGGATGCGAGAAGACTTCAGATCCTAGACCACTAAGCCATGATTGAGTAGTTAAAGACGGGCAGCTCCATTTGATGAGCAATAAATACAATGAGCTCCTAACAGCAGAACAAAATAATGTAATGAAACAGTTCAAAAATTAAGACTTGCCTCAAAAATTTGACCCCAGTAACTGAATCTGTTCCAAGAAGGTCCACAGAAGGAGAGGTAATAGTCCTAAACATAATCCTGCCCATACTCTTGCACCTACTTTCCTCATGTATGGATAAGTTATTTGTTTCAGTGCAAGCCTCGGGCCTAATTTCTATACCCCAAGATGACTTCAGCGAGGCTGCAGACATAGTGAAGTAAGAGTAGAAGCACAGAGCCCTACTGGGCTTCCTAGCTCCTGTTAGTCAGTCATGGCATTTTGATGTCCCACCATGCACACCACACCCAGGCCATCATCCTGACCATCCTCTGCAGGGCTTGCTGGAGATGACACGCAAAGCTCCTCCTCCTCACATTTTGGAGCGACCATTAATAAAAAAGCCGTCTTTGGACTTCTTCGGCCACTTTGAGAGCTTTCAGACAGAACCCTACATCGCCAAAATCTATGTCCCCAAGTCTCTGCAAGACAGTTTGCCCAAGCATCCTGAATTCTGCCTCGCTGATGTCATCAGAGGTGCCATTCGCTTATGTTCTACCAGTTATGGAATCTGATCCACACTCAAGGAACAGTCATAATGGAGGTGGTAACAGGGCATCTTAGAAAATAGATTACAGTGACAGGAAGGGATATGAGCAAGTTCTTCTTTGCAGGGATTCACGTGCAGTAAGAATCAGTGTGGTTTCTCCTATAAAGGTCAGAAACAAGAAATAAAATCTCTTGCAGCCTAGGTAGGGGATGGAAACCTGCAGCTATGGAGAGCTCTGGAATTGAGAGCCCCAAACCTCAACTGGAAACTGGAGAGGTTCCACTCTTGCTTAACATCAGGCAAGCTACAGGATTTATCCTCTTCGTGGATATGCTCCATGTCCATGCTGTCCATGCTGAGCATGAAGGCACAGACCCACAGGAGACATTCTGGGCTGCAGATCATGCAATCCCATTGACTTGAAGGGGAGGTAAACAGGAAAAGAATTTGGGCCCATCTTTGATTTCAGTTAATCATGTTGACTAATCCCTCTAGTTTAATAATTTCAACTCAATTCCTTGCACTATCCCTTCTATCTGTGGCCATGTGTCATTCTGGTTTCTGATCAGTCTTCTTTTGGACAATATTGTGATGAGATAACAGCTAGCTATGGCACTGCTTACCTACTTATCTCTCTCTTTCTTTTTTTTTTTTTTCTTTTTTTTTCCCTAGAAATTGCATTGCACTTTCCTCCCTTACTTCTGTTCCTTTATTACTTTGTGGGGTCATTTCAAAAAGCACTGCCTTCATGTCAGTACAGGTGATGTATCTCTATCCCTGAACCTGTGACCGCTGGTTTCAAAGTCCTGAGCCTACTGCATAGAGGTGGGGAGAAAGAGATCATGTTTAAGTAGATCAATAGGGGTTTTTTTCTGAAAGACAGCTTTATTCTTCTTATTGAAAATACAATTTTTCAACTCTTCTGGACACTGAACCAAGTCTGCAGCATAACTCATCTGCCTGCAAGTAAAATGAAACCTTTATTTTATTAAAAATACTTCTAAAAGTGCATAATTTTGTATTCTAAAGAATATATTCATATATAATCTAAGTTTCTTAAGTGGCTTCCCTCAATATGGAATATGTTCATGATTTCTAACCAAATAGAATTTCTGCACACTATATATAGCAATCTATTTTTGTAGGTCAGAAAGATACCTTTTAAATTTGGGAGAAACTGTTTGATACTTCATCTTTTAGTTACATTCGATGGCAGTATAAAAAAAAATACCACAAAATGTAGAGGTAGGCTGCATATGTGTGTGCACGCCCCCCTTGTGTAGCTCCCCTGCACGGGCACCGTATCAATCTCGAGTTACTTCCCTTCATGATGAGCACGGGAAGAGTGATGATATTTCAGAGGGAGGTTGAGCAAAGCTGAAAGGTGAGGAAGGTGTAGCGCTCCCCTACTTTATGATACTTCGGACGTCGCAAAAACACATCCGAAAGATGAACCAAAACCACCTCTGCCATCAAATATTTCATCCTTTCAGCATGACGCAGAAGTTTAATTTCCATTGATGGGGGGTGACCTCGAGACTGTTGTACGGCTGCTTCACCCCCACCACCACCACCACCATCCCCCCCCCGCCCTTAATGGCAGCGGTTCCCCTCACTGGCAGAACAGAGCGGGTCTATAAATAACTTCCAAAGGAATTGTCTCTCTCCTCACGCACTGCAGACGACTGTTTACACAGATCCCCACTCCTTATATACCAGGTTTGCTCAGCTCAGCTCGCATCCTACGGGCTGTTTAATTTCCAATTCCTAAAAAAAAGAAAAAAAAAGAAAAAAAAAAAAAAAAAAAAGCCCCGGACGATGCAGGTGTGAGGGGAGGCACCTCCCGGTACCGCAAATCCCCGTGGGCAGAAGTTGTGGCTCCGGGCTCTGGGGACATTTCCCAGGGCAGCGGGGTTACAATCTTGTCTAATCCGTCCTTAAGCTCCACGGTCCCGGCTGATCCTCCGGCCCCGGGAAAACCCCTCCTCCCCACCCCGCGAATCCCCGCAGCCGCTCCAGGGCCCGGGCATCTTTGCTCGCCCACCTGCAGGGGGCTGGCCCGGGGTGGGGGGGGAAGAAGGGGCCCGGGACACGCGTGGGGCGCCCCCGCACCTCCCCGCAGCCGGCGGGGTGAGACAAAAGCCTGGGTCCGCTCACCTCCTTCAGCTGCTCCAGCTCCTGCTTGAGGCCGTCATACTCCGCCTCCAGCTCGTCGTACTGCTGCTTGAGGGTGAGCTTCTCCTCCAGCACCACCAGCCCATACTCCGCCGCCTGGATCTTCTCGTGGGTCGTCTCCGAGAGCTCCCGGGTCAGCCGCTCGATCTCGCTCTTGTAATGGTCCGCGCCCTGCAGCACCTCCTCCGCAGCCATAGCCCCGCCGGCACTGCCGCGCCGCCGCGCCGCCGCGCCGCCCAGGCAGCCGGGGGGCGGGAGCGGCAGAGGGGCGGCACCGGCACCGGCACCGCCGGCCCGGGGATGGGGATGGGGATGGGGATGGGGGCCGGGGCCGCCTGCGGCAGCCGCCGCCGATGGCGGGGGGCGGGCCGCCCCGCCGCAGCCGCGGCCCCCTCTCCGCCCACCCCCCCACCCACCGTTAGCCACCCGGGAGGCCGCGCTCGCCTCCCCCCGGCCCTGCGGCGGCCCCGGTTGCCGGCGCGCCTGGGCCGGGCGGGGCGAGCCCCCCCCCCACACACACACACACCCCCCGCCGCTGGCTGGAGGCCGGGGGCGGCGAGTGGGACGGCCGGGTGCCCGCCTCGGTGCGGCGGCTGGCGGGGGAGATGCTGCTGCCGGCTCCCCGCCTCTTCCCCGGGAACCGGCACCGCCGCCTCCCCGCCCGCACCGCACGGTCCCTCCCCCGCGCTCTTTAAGATGCCGGCGTCCGCAGGTTTGGCGTCTCCCCGCCGGGGAAGAGGGGAAGCAGCGCTACAGAGAGGGGAGGGGGGAGTGACGGACACGGAGCGGTGGCCGCAGCCGCAGCTCGCCGCGGTGGCATCTTTTGCTCGCCCCTCCCCGGTGCGGGGCGGCTGCCGGTGAAGCCCTCCCCGGCCCGCACCGCCGCCTGCCCGGGGCGAGCTCAGCGCCTCTCGGTTCCTCTCCGCAGCGACGGTCAGGTTTAGCGGCGGCGCTGGTTAAAAATAGAAAGGGAGACGCAGCCCAGGGAACTGCGGGAGCAAGAGGACGGCCTCAAGTATTCCCCTGCCATCCCGGGAAACCGGGGATGGAAGAGCTGCCTGCTCCCTTCCCCGATCCCGGTGAAGGCGAGTGGGAAGGGGCGAGGAAAGCCGGATGCGAAACGGCGGCGGGCGAGCTAAGGCCACGCTTCCGAGGCCGGTTGCAGAAGATCTCTGCGCCACCGACCAGGCAGCAGGACAGAAGGGATTCAGATCGGATGCGGTCACACCATTGTCCCTCTGTCACACTGACCCGAGGACACGATGCACAGACCCGATGTGTCAGGTTTTATGGTGGCTGCAGAAAGAGAGATGCTACTTGTCCAGCATAAAATCAGAGTGGTGCAGGCAGACAGTAACTGATCTCACACAGAGCCTGCCGGTAAAAAGTTAGCCAGATGAGGGGTGTTTTACAGTTATGGACTGGAAGAGTGAGCTCATCCTGGATAAATGTAATAATGTCCCACGTCACAACCTTTTTTTCTTTGGTACTAGGAGTCTTAAACAGTAATTTACTGTTTCTTTAAACTATGGCCTGCAAACAGAGACCTGATCCTATCGATATCGACCAAGTTTTGCTCTATGTACAAACAGCATTGGGTTTTCATGCTTTACAAACATTTTTTTTTTCTTTCTAAAATACTAGCAAAGTTAGGTCTTTAAAAGTTTAAAAACTGTGTTAGAATTTCCAGGGAAAAGAAGGGTGTTGTTGTTTTTTTTTTAAAAAAAAGAGTTACTTATGGATGGAAGATGGATATCGCTGCCTACCAGTGGAGCACTGTATTGGAAATCAAAGACATAGATTCCCTTTCTTGCTGTGCTGTTAATGGAGTTCTAAACAAGACACACACACCCCCCCCCATGTCTAAGAAAGAGGTTAAAATGCTTAGACTTCTCAGCAAAGTGCTTTGAGATCTGCAAATGGAAGACTAACGCTGGTGATAAGAGTATATGCATACAGTAGGTGACACAAATGCTTTTTAACTATAGGTGCATGCCCACGTAACTGACACATTGCAATCTGGCCTGCATAAACTCTACTTCTTGTTGCCTAGAGAACATAAATGGTAAAAAGAAATAGGTGTTCTGTCAATCGTGTAGCTTGAAAACAGCTTACAAAAATGCACATTTTTAATAAATTCTAATGTAGCAGCAAGCGTGAATATTAATAGGAAAGAAGAGTGAGTTGCTCTCAGCGATGACTTGAAGTCAAAACAGAGAGGAAAACTGCAGTACTCCAACTGTAATTCCAACTGTACACTTAATCTCAACATCCTTTTTGTAAAAGAGGATGAAAAATCAGAAGGAAAAAATCCCAAAGCAGGAGCAAAACGTTGTCTCAAGAGCTTTCACAAGTTTGACTCTAGCTGTCTACCTCATCTTTTGACCCAGGCCCCTATACAAGCAAGCCTTTCCTGAACACTCATTTGGGAATGGATTGGAAAACAAACAGTTCAAACCCAGAGCTGAAAATTAGCAGTTGGGTCAAGGACAGTGTGGAAATCAGTTGAAGCAACCAGATGCCTTATAGCTAATCTAGCCTTGGTGTAACTCCACTTAACATCATTTAGCTGACAATGGCACTCACTCACAGCCCAAGGGCAGCCTCACCACATGTCTGAACATCTGTACCCCAGAAGGGAAATCTGGCATGTTAAAATGTGTCATTTTTTCTGCAATACCCCACAACAAAGTTACGTAGAATCTTTCCTTTTAAAGTTGGAAGGAGGAGTGAAGTCCAGAATTTCATGTAGAAGTTCAGAGTGGCTGGATGAGCGAGTTTCCATAAACTGGAGGTCCTGTAGCTACTTTAAACTGAAAACACCCAGCATGCCCATGGTTTGCTTTCATTGGTACCCATTTATTTTGCACGTTGCCTCCTAAACATATGCAACATCAAATCTGGTTCCTTTGGTGATGTTTGCCTTTGTTATAGGAGTCTACGGCTTTAGAAGTCATCTTTAGGACAAAATGAGTCATGCCCCAGAGTTGTCAGTTTCTCTCCACTCACTATGGAGGACCTGACACCAATAACTACACTCAGATGTAGATTCATTTAATTAAATGAATCTTATCTTTCACATCTGTATCCTGCCTTAGGGCTTAAAATTGGCACCTACACTCTACTGCCCAGACTCCTCCATCTACATGTATATAGATAGCCCATATAATGGGCTATCAAGGCCACTGGTAGACCTGAAAAATATTCAAGCCCCTTTCCTCAATAAAAGGAGCTCTGATTTGCCTCATTGCTGACCCTGTGGAGGTGAGAAAAGATGGATGATCCTACAAATAGCATCAGGGTTATAGGGAAAGGCATCATTAAAGAAGGAAGTATTGCAGCGTTCCCTAGTGAGGCTCTCATAACTGAAGCAACAGGACCTCCTTTGATGGAGATTTATTGTTTTCTGGAGTGCCTGTAATAATCTATGGAATCAAGTGTCTGTACAACGATGCCGGCAAAGTGCTGGTCTCGATCACAGATCTGGTTCCTTCAGGAGCCTGCTTATCAGTACAAGGAGCCCTCAATAACCATGCTGGCATTTTAAACAATTTCACGGCCCAGATATGCATTGCCTTACATTGGTTTAAGTCCTGCTACAACACTCTTAAGTTTTCCACCTCCCCAGCTCAAAAAATATGGCCTGATTTTATTAGAGGTTGCCATATCACCCCACATTGCTATTTCTCCTTCATGGTGCCCTGCTGTGACCCTTTCACATGAAGATTCCAAATGAGTCTTCAGTCATTTAGTGACATTCAACATACCCTCAATAAAACGAGCCTCCTTATGATTGCATTCATTTCATGGGCAGAAATTGGTCTTTGAATTCCTGGCATGTGACACAGGTAGACTCTTAAACAAAGGACAATAGGTTCCAGTACCAAAAAATGCTGTTCTGATTACACCTCTTTTTTTGGGAGAATCAGATATTCAAGGACGGGCAAAATGATACAGTTCAAATCTTGCTCCAGAGAGTATTATCCATATTTCAAACCATTTAAGAAGCATTTAATGACCTATATGAAACGAACTACTGGTTCCACATCTTAGTAGAAATGCAGTTATAAAAGCCACCCAGTACTATATTTTGCAGGTGGCTGAATCACTGCACCCACAGCATACACAGAAATCACTTTGGGTCCATTTGTATGGAGCATCTCAGAGGACTGGAGCCCAAATCTAACAACTGCTAATTAGTAGTGTTTAGCAGGCTAGCCCAAGAGGCCAAAATAAAAAAATAAATATGGTACGAGGACCAATCTGTCATTATTAGTAGGAATGGGATCCATTTCCTGAACATAAAAAGAGGGCGAAAACAGAGAGGGAAAGCAGTACAGTAACTGTGCTGGGTCTGGTTTGGAAATAAACAAGTGGCTGTCATACTGCCAAAGCTTCGTCTTCCTCAAGCGCTGAATTTAAGCCCCACATTTGTAATGAATGACCAGCCTAGAGATAAAAGGGAGGCATGGAGAAGAAAATGAAATTTTACAACATATTTCACGATCCCAGTGCAATAGAAACGGTAATAGGTTTTAAGAAAATTAGTTTATAGAGAATGTTACGAGAAACTAAACACAGGAGCTAATAAACAATAATGCATATAATGAAAAGTAATGGCATTATGCTGATTAACACGACTCTCAGTATTCAAGAAGAAAGGCTTTCAAACAGCAGTGTCCCTATGAACTACCTTTAAAGGATCTGCAAAGGTTAAAAAATGGTGGCCTTAAATTTGATGTGCAGGATCCTGTATCCCCACCAGAATAATTTTGGGCCTCAAAAACCTGAGAAGGTTGAAAACCACTCATGCTGAACATATAGAATCCAAAAGGAAGAACAGGATAAATCAAAACACTTCAACAAGAAAATCATGAAAAAGGACTTGATGGTTGGCAGGATGCTTTGCATGTAACAAGCAGGGGTTAGAGAACCAAACATGAGTTTTACAAGAAAACTACCAAAAAATAAAGCACAGGAACATTTAGAAAACAGTCAGCAAGAACTAAGCAGCAAACCAATACCTGCAGTACAGAAAAACCACAGACTATAGCAAAACATGTGAATTATTATTATTCTGTTAGACTGAATAATACCACCTCAGCCTGAAAGGATGTTGCTTCCAGCAAGTGTTGCACATGGGTCTTGATTCAGCTCCACAGATGTCAGCCGGGTCTTTTAATTGACAGCAGTGCCCCCAGGACACAGCTCTTCCACTCTGTGCAGCATCTTACAGAACAGAAAAATAGCTGAAAGAAACACAGAAAGTATTATTATGCTTATTTAAACTACTAGGCACCTTCCTGTGACACGAGGAAGACCTGTCCACTTGGAGTACTTTGTCCAAACAGCTTCTCAGCAATTTAGCCTAGATTAATCAGTGTCACAGTGCAAACTGTTCCTTTACAGACAGATTTAAAGCCAGGAGGGGAAGGGAGAACATGTTTTATCTCGGATGAACAGCAGGAGCATCCATTGCCCAGAGTGCCGCTATAATTAGGGCTGTCTGGGGCAGCAGATTGTTATGAGAGACGAGGGCAAAATAACTATATCCTGAAACACCTTTTTACTTCTGCCAGAGCCGCAGAAAGCCAGGCACCCACTGCTGCCCCCACTCAGAGGCAGGTGACGTGGAGAGCCACAGCAGCTCATATTTGGGAGATTGGATCCTTCCAGCAGTGACAAGTTCAGCTCTACCTTCCCTCTCTGACCTTCAGGAGAGCAGCATGACAATGTCTACACTGCTCACTGGCTGCACTTTGCACCTTTCCCCCCTACCTTCCATGGTCCCCACTTGGCATCTTCGCCTGCCACTCGCTCCTAAGAGGTCCTGAGTCGCTCTCTCACTGCATTATGGATGTGGAGGGCTGGAAAGTATGTTAGGGGGTCACTGAGTCCAATCCCATGTGTAAGTGGCATCAAATACATCTAGACCATTCATGGTTAGGATTATCTAACATGTTCTTAAACCCCTCAGTGACAGATACATTACAATATGCCCATAAAGCCTTTTCCAATATTTCACCAGCATCACAAATGGAAACTTTTCTGAAGTAGAGTTTAAACTTTTTAACTACTTAACAAGATGATGAAATCCTGTCATTTGGTAAACACCGTGTCCTTTTCATCAATGTTTCTTCAATGTCTGAAGGCTGTTCACTTTTCTCTTTTATCCATTAAACATATTTTCAGCTTTTCTTCAGACCCCTCAGTTTGTCCTTTTAAATCATCCCTTCTAGAGCTCGGGGTGGCCTTTTCTGAACTGCCTTATTTCTTGCTCTTCTAGGCTGACCATAGTCTCTCCAGGGGAAGGATTCCCCATGACTGAATTTGACTCACGGGTCAAATATCTCCCACATGGCCAGTGTACCAATCCTAGGACTCCATCCTACGTCTTAAGAAACCACAACACATTGCTAATTAGTAGGTACTTTGCAGTCTGCCGTAGCTTCAGGATCTGTTTTTTTTTGCACTGCTACTTTTCCAGCCACTTAACATCTTTGCATTTATCTCTGCTGAGGTTCATCTTGTTGATTTTTGATCTCTTATTCATCATGTCAAGATCATTTTGTATATTCTCCTCCAAAAGGCCCATGACTGTTTCTAGTACAGAGGCACCAACAAAGTCATACAAACGTGTGATCAACTGCTCTTTATCTAAAAATTTTTCATTCCCAGAGAGCAGGATCAGATCAGGGAGTTTCTTCACTGCACACAGTTGAATTTGCCACATTTAACTCAAAACCAGCATGATAACAGCGTCTACATTTTTTGCTATCGCAACAGCTGAGGGTTTTTTTTAGCAGAAATACTCCAAAACATGCATATAATTCAAACTCCCCTGGCTACAGCCCCTACCTCTCCCTGTTCAGTAATGGCCACCTCCTTCCCACCGCAGCTGCCCCACGTCCCTACCAGCCCAGCATCAGTCTGGTGCCCCCCAGACCAGTCCCTTGGGTGCATGGGGGTCTGCCCACCCTGCTGCTCCCCAGCACCCTTGGGTAAAGCAGTCACACTGCCATCAAGCCATCAGTAATGACCCTCTGAGACGGGTAAGTACCTGTGGAGATTAATGAGGGGCTTTGCTGTCCGGAGCACCCGGTCCCTCCACGCAGCAGCAGCTTTTTGCTCTGGCAGCAGTAACCCAAACCTCCTGCTGCCGCTCACCCCCCTGGCCAGAGCTGCTCTCCTTGGAGCAGAAAGGGACGGGTCCAATGTCCTCTTTTCTTGGCAATTCTACCCTGGCACTTTTCAAAGCAGATTTTTATTTATTTTTTTTTCTCCAGATGCTCTCAAATCAATGGTTAAATTATCTTTAGTGTTTTTCTGGGAAGTGAAATGAGGCTATACATTATTTCTCTGGTCTCCTTCTTCCTTTTATTACGTCAAGTCTCCGCCAGCATCTTTGGAGCAAGTGGATGTGCAGAGCTGCCCAGTTCCTAGGCTTCCTCCCACCACCGCAGCATGGGCAAAAGCAGATTACTAGGCAGGTGCCCTGTTTGAAATGGAAGCTGACAATGAAATATGAACCAAACTGCAGCTTACAGTCCCATTTTAACTGGTTTATCTCCTCAGAAGTGATTTCTGTGGGAGTGGAACAAATTTGTATTTCACAATGTGCCTCCTCTTGAAAATGAAAGCCTCGGATCTGCAGTGCACCTATTAAATACAGCTTCAGAAAGCACTTATTTCTGCTAAAGTTAGCATTTGCCTTGCATTCCTTATCATGCATCAATGACTAAAAACATTTACAGACAATGATGGCTGAAAGAGAAATTGAAATTTTTATGTGGAATCTAATTACAATTCTGCGTTGATAATATTAGGAAAATTTGATTCAGGTGCTAAAAAAGGCATGTGATTTAGCCTTTTTTCCCCAAGCTCTAAGCTAATATTTCAGCACTTGAGAACAGGTTGGTCATGGCCTTCTCTCAAATGCAGCTGCTAAACACACATTACAATGAATGCAGAATACACAATACAAAGAAAATTATACTACATTTCTATTTAGTGAGTGTGGCATTTGGGAAAGGTGCCAGATTTATGACACTATGCTATAAACTTGGGTCTTATTCGATTTCTGTCAAAATACCTAATACAGAACAGGTGGTGGGTATTCAAAACGCTAAAATAAAGGCTTACAAAGAAGGCATCTAGATCAAAGCTACAATTATTTTCCTCAGGTAAGAGAGGGTTCAAAGCATAATTAGGAGATTAAGGTCTTGAGCTGGATGTTGACTTCAGGGTGAATTTTCTCACTTACACTTTGTATGTCTTGGATGAAATGATTGGTCTACCATAAAGCAGGGCATTGCAAACTTAACTACTTAAAAAACCTCCCTAGAACTTTTTTTTTTTTTCAATAATTGCACTTATACTATAAATGTTTCTTATAATAATCACAGTATTCAACACACAAACAAGGATTGGAATAGCTGAGAAAAGTGTTGTATAAAATTATTTCATGTGACTCCTGTATTGTCAAATCTGATCCTTAAAAAGTAATTAAAACCCATTAAAAAAATCCTAAGGGTATTTCCTCTGGGGTTTGTTCTGCCACAACATTTCAGGCCGTTTTCATTTGCCTTACGTTTTCTGAGCCAGGTCAAAACTGACTGGTACCTGGTTCCAGCTTTGCCTTACAACCAATAGCTTTATTTTTAAAAAAAACCCCCAAACCTCCAACAGATTATTGAATAAACTTTTGAGGCACAGGAGAGATGGACTGTAACTAAACCTGCAAATTAGCAAGACATAATGAGAATGCAGCAGTTGCCAGCCCTGACCTTATAGATCAGAAAACACGACTGACTTCCTAGCGCTCTCCTGGTGGGAAACACAGTAAGGTATTTGGGTGAAGCATTTCTCTCTTGAAAAAAAGCCTTGTCAATGAGGATACCTGTAGAAAGGTAATGTGTTGTACTTTAACAATAGCTATCTGGATATATCTACCTCTGAAACAATAATATGGAGTAAGAGTAGAGTAAACCAATCCCACAGTGCCGGAGCCTTTCCTGATATGTACTACCATTTGGGGAGGGGGGGCACAATATGAATTGGGAGTTTCTGTGAGGTTGTCTCCCAAGGCTTTTTTCATTACTTCTTGGATGATTAGGAGCTTCTGAAAGTGCAGCAGATGGAGCTTGGCATGGGGAGTCTGTGAAGGGGGGGGTATAATAATTTGGGTGCTGATTGTCACCCTTGTTCACAGGAGTTCCCGGTATAACCAGGGGAAAAGGCGAGAGGGATGCTGCTATTCGTCTACGTTTGTTTGCCCAATTGGGCAGCAAAGGATCAAGGGAGAATAGGAGAAAGAATCAAATTCTTGCCAGCATCACACAAAATTGGGAAGAGAAATAACAGATGGTAATCCCTTCGATGCAAGGAACACATCTGCTACCGCTTCCCTGTTGTGTCCCATGAGCTCCTGGAGAACTATATGGAAACTCTTCAGACAGCTTGTGAAGGCAAAAGTGAAGGTGGGTTGTATAGAAGAAGATGGAAGAGAGAGCATTTCTGCTCCTGGAAGGAAAAATGACAAGGGGAGCTGTACTTCTGCTCAGCTCTTGGTATGTCCCAAAATAGGCTTGTGAAAAGCCGTAACAGCTCAGCTATATAGGACAACATGCAAAGTAACTGCTCCCTGATGTCCCACATCATTGAATATGGGTGAGTGACAATATCTTCTGAAAACCCAGACACAAGCAAAGTCCAGGCAAAGATCATGCTATAGCTGTGGTACCAGACTGTACAGCCCTGCAGAACATCTCGGTTCTGCTATTGACATCATCTCTGATCACACCTCTCATTCTTCCCTGCTTTGATGAGCAAAGAGATAATATATCTTGATATTATTTAACTTTGATGCTTAATGATTACGATTTATTATTCCTTTTAAGATTAATGAGTTTATTAATCTTTTTGGTTTCCAGGCTGTCTGAAGACTCAGGCAGCTATTATTGTCTCATTTTCTGTATGATATGAATGAAACAATCTTTGCAAACACAGACAGACACATAAACTTATCTGAAAGAAAGATGGTACTTCAGAGCGTTCAGTACAACCATAGGAGAATAGATGTGGGCACCTGATCATCCTCCTGCTTCTGCCTGACTTCCAGACCCTATGATGTCTGCTGCCAATCACTCAAAGCTGTTGTTGACAAGCAACTGAATAAATATTAAACATCCTCCAACAAGAAAATTCAATTCACCACCATGGAGAAGACAATACAATTGCCCAGCTAAAAGGAGGAAGCCAAGTACTAACCCCTCTCTCCTCCCTCCTTTTATTCAGAGAGCGTTCCCTCTCCTTGGTATTGTGAGAAAACAGCAGCTGCTACATTTTAAGAGATTTGGTGATTTACTGATGTTAGGTGCAGAAGGAAAGGCTGATTTGCAAACTTGTCACAGATTCTCTCTGCAAGGGATCTGTCAGAGCAGAAACATGTTTTGAAAACGAATTAGCAGGATGAGGGACTTGTTTTGAAGAAGGGATTCCTGGTAGGAATGGTCAGGGAAGATATGTCTCTTGGCTGACCTCTGTGGCCATGAGCTGATGTCCTTTGACTCCAATCCATGGAAAGCTGGAACAGATGCACACTCACACTTATGTTTCAAGGTTATTAGAAGAAAAGGGTAATCAGAGTATTTTTGTTTATATTGTCTTTTACAACAAGCAGTTGAGATTTGGTGTTAAGTAAATACAAAACAAGACTTAAACACCCACAGACACACATTTATTTATATGCTTGTTTATAAATAATGATATAACAGAAGAATCATGACTTTGCCTTGATCAAAGATTGAGTTACTGAGCTACTGTTGGTAGGCTAGTGCAAATGACTGAGTGCAATGAGCCTTGGGACAGGCCATGGATCAACAACTGACTGGAGAACAATATCTGAAGCTGCTGAGAAAATGGTATAATTGTAGACAGATTTGGCTGGTGGCCTCTGTCGACATCTGGTTCTAAGTCCCCCAGCACTAGAGAGGAAGAGAGACTAGGGAAGGCATTGCTCTCAAAATGTCCAACACCTCATGCTCAAGGTGGAACCATCAGATGTAGGTGTTAAGCTGCTGCCCAGCGCCTGATGCAGAGCCAGGTTGGACAGAGTGAGGATCATGTTCTCTTGAGCTTAATGGTGCTAACTCACTGGGAACGGTGAAGGTTTTGGTTCCCTGTGTGTGTGTGTGTTTTACCTTTGTGTGTAGCTTTTCCTGAGACAGCCTGTTCCTCACTTGGTGAACTAAGTTGAGCTTGGCAGTATCACCTTGTCTGGTGTTTCTTTTCACCCGTGACAGACAGGAACAAGAAAAATAGAGAAAAAGAGGGATGGAAGGATGACTTTGGCAATAAGAAGAAAGTAAAAAGAAAATCATAAAACGTATGGGGAATACGTGAGACTTCAGTGAGTGGCTGAGAAGGGAATTGTCGGTGGATCAGAGACAGGACTGAGGATTTGTCCATCCAGGGCAACCTCTGGGGGTGGCAACCTGCCACCTGATCCTTGTCAGCCATGTCTGGGGATATGACCGGTGAGTGAAATGGGTCCTCCCTTCCTGGCCCTTCAGGAAACGTGGCTGATGGTTTGTTACTGCTCCCGTGCTGAGGGGAAACAGATGTCAGGAAACGAGCTGCTTGAGACCAGCCCCCCAGGCCCAGCCACCTTTCTCCTCAGTCTGCAGCTTCATGCACTCCGGGTTCTGCCGTCTTGGTAGAAAGGCCAGCCTGGTAGACAAAGCTTCATGTTGAAAAATGAGGTTGTATACGGGAAAGCTGCTGGCAGCCTAAGAGGAAAAGAAACCTCACTATTAAGCAAAGTTTCTTGTAAACTATTGCTATTAATCAGCTGTGGTTGTAATGATTGGATGCAGTAAATGTAGGTAGAGGTCACACTAGCTTCTCTAAGACTCTGGATTTTCGTCTTCACCAGGGATCTGCTTAAAGAGAAAAGCAAAAAAAAAAAAAAAAAAAAATTACAGGTGGCCAAAATTCCCCAGTGGATCACTTCCCTGACCCTGTGCAGTGCCCAGCACCACAAGCTGCCAGGGTGGCTCAGGGAGGAGATTTGGGATGCTGGGACTCGGGGAGCAGGCGCTGCCTGAGGCACCGCTCCTCAAACATGCTCCCACCTAACCCTGACTCACAGGCTGTGGCAATCCAGGACTGGTTTGGCGTGGCTAAACTGCTTCCTCTGACCGCAGTGAACCTCTACACAGCTAAGCACTTAAATTTTTGGAGCGTGAGGTACTGGCTGGCGGTGTGAATTTTCAAATAGCCTTTAAAGATAAAGGTCTCTGCCGCCTTTTGTTTCATTTCCTCCACATCACAGGTCTCGGATGCTTTCACTGGGTGGCTCGGTCGTAATGGTGTCTATTCCTTGAGTTGGGAATGATGTCAGAAATAGATTGTTCTCTACACAACACTCACATGCTGAATGTTGCAGACACACGAGCTGTTCCACAGACCACAGGACTTCTCGCCATCTTAATCGCTAAAGCAGCTCCGTGCCGATCCCCAGGGTGGGAGCAGAACCCTGCAACGCCCAGGGCCTGTGTTTGTTCTTTCAAATGACGAAGGCAGATTTCTGAGGTAAATTCCAGATGTGTTTCTGCACTTCCCACTGCACCACCTGCAGACATTTGTGAACAACTGGTAGCAGCGGGCAGGGAACAGCTCACGCCTCCTGCAAGAATTATTTGCCATAGGCATCGATGCTTTACATTTTTTCTCTCTGTTCTTCCTCGTGGGTTTGTATGTCAATAGCTCCCAAGCAACTTCATTTGGTTCCCTGGGAAACTAAAAATTTGCTTGTTTGGTCTTTGAGCAGCTTTGTTTTCTTAAATCCCCCTTTGACACCATGTAGCACTCTGTTCTGTATATTCCTCTTCTTTTTTGTCCTCTCTCCTCCGTTCCCATTTATACCCTCCTGCTTCCTCAGGCTTCTCCTGCTGCCATAGCATTGACAACACTAAGTTGTCCTACAAAAGCTATGCTTCTTCAGATAATTTAATTTCATATTTATACTGCATAAAATAAAAGACAAGAAGCCTGTCTCCCGCAAAGCTGTTAATAAAGTGAAAATTCACAGCATTTCTATATATAACCCTAATCTAAATAATACTGTCATCACTGCTGGGTTCAGCTGCTACGTACTGACAGGACACTGATAAAGTATACATGTGATGTATCCCCATCCTTAAAAATACATATAAAAGAAGTATATACCAACGAGACCAATTATTTTTCACTCAGTATAATGAAACGTGCCAAAGCCAGCAAGGACTCATTGTGAATGTATCGATCCCATGTTCAAGGCTGTTCCAGTGGCAGCATCGGAGGAGATATCAGACAGATCTCTCCTCCCCACGACAGCAGTTGTTCTGCCATTCCTTACAGGTCAAGCCTGGTTTTGAAAATTATATTCATTGGAGACTCCACAGCTGGGGAACCTATCTGTAGCCTCTGCCTTCAGTTTACAACTGAATCATAGAATCATAGGATTATCTAAGTTGGAAGGGACCTTAAAGATCATCTAGTCCAACCATCAACCTAACCCTGACAAAAATCACTAAACCATATTCCTAAGGACTACATCAACCCGTCTTTTGAACAACTCCAGGGATGCTGCCTCAACCACTTCCCTGGGCAGCCTACTCTAATGCCCGATAACCCTCTCCTTCTCCTTTCTGAAGGAAAGGGTTTGCCTTCCTCCTGACAATTTTGGAGGCAAAGTATGTTGAAAAAAACAATTCTTGTCTTTATTTTGGGGGTTTTGGGGTGGGTTTTTTGGTTTTGTTTAGGCTTTTGGTTTTGTTTTTTCTAGGCTGCTTAATAGTCACAAGCAAGTGCAACAAAAGTTATTTTTCTGTGAGATTTGGCATAAAAACCTCTATTGGTTGTGGTTTTGTCTCCAGCAAGGCTAGTGCCCCAGAACTCACCGGCCAGGAGTTACAGAAAGTTCTCCCAGTACTGAGTGGCTAACAAAGGGGCAGAAGAAATGATGAATGCAAAGCATGCACATGGTGGAGAGTGACCCTAATTTTATGTTCTCCAAAAGAGAGTTCTCAGGTCAGCTTTTATCACCAAGTATTCTCCTGCGTCATAACAGATAAGTCTTTGGAAGATGAAGCTTCCTACTCCCCCATGATGAAAAAGACCAGGAAGGGAATAGAAACTATCATTTGGTACTCCATAAAGCTATGGTGTACCCAATTTTGTGTGAAGCTCTGGTTACTTCAAAAATTAGATTTTACAACTAGAAAGTATACAGAAAAGGAGAGTCAGATTGTTCAGAAACAGGAAACTATTTCCACTGTAGAAGAAGGAGATCTGGCTTCCTCAGGTTGGAAAAGAGATTATTTAGGACTTGATTGAGGTCTAGAAAAACATAAATCACATGGAGCAGGTGGTGAGGGAATGATTAGTCATTATTTTTCACAAGACAAGAACTACAGGGCACTAAATGAAATCATCAGGCAGCAGGTCAAAGACAAATGAAAAAAAGCATTTTCACATGCAGCGTGTAATTGCACTGCAGGATATAACATCTTGTTTTGTTTGGATGCCCAAAAGTGTAAATAAATTCCAAAAGGTACTAGACGGGTTCATAGAAGAAAGGTCTGTCAAGGGCAACTTGGCAAGATAACGTAGATACAATCTGTAGATCAGAAAGTCTCAAAATCAGAAATTGCTGGAAACTAGAGGAGTATCTTGGAAAAAAATATTAATCCAAGATTGCCTTGCGTTTATGGCTTTTCTTTACTATCTACCACTGGCTATAACAGATACACGACATATCGGATAGGGTGTATGGAGCTTTGTTCTGATATAGTACAGCTCTTCACCTGCTACTGGCTCAGAATGACTATTTACAAAAGCTATATAGTCAGTAATGGGAAATCACGTTAGAATAATTGACGGTGATTTCTTAGTGAGACCAGAAGCAACACTTCTTCTCCCTCAAAGAAAATCTACATATTTTGAACAATAAATAACCTTCAAAATCTTAAAGCTGGAGGAGTGGAGGAAAGAGAATGATAGAAATCTGTACAAATAAGGGGGAAGATAGGGAAGAGAAAACAAGGAAGTAGATCTTCTCTGTGAGGTTAAAACCAGCACTCCAGTGAAATCGTAAGCTTTTCCATTGTTTGAAGAAAGACTTGGATACCACGTGGAGGACTACATTTTGTGAGGAGTCAATATGGCAAAATGATGACATATGTTGTTTCTCTCCCTAACCAAGGGTAGGAACAAATTTTTTTTTTTTTTCCAAAACTGACTGAACTCAGAATTTAATAGATAAATCATAGGAACCGAGGAAATTAACATAAATGATAAGGTGAATTTAAGACTGAGGCTCCCATGTCAAACCCAGTCATTTTTTCACATTTTTTGTAAAGGTGATGCCAAGGAATTTAAGACAGACTTACACCAAAGAACTACCTTATGCATCAGTATTTAACTTACATTGCAGCTCACATCCCAGCCCACACCAAAGATGTATTAGGAAATCAATCAATGAGAGATCTGATTTCCATTATGATATGGAGTGATAATTACTAGGACCATCTTGACAGATAGGTACTGTAAGAAATTAGTATTACTAGAAGAGAAATCTATTTCCTCAGTTAAAATAATAAACTATTTTATCTCGGTGTCTCTATAGAAAATTTAGAGAGAATATTCTTCAAATAATAGATGCCTAAGAAAGATTTTAATATTCATCTCCGTTCATGGGACACCTAATATTAATGATTTAAATCTAAAAATTATTTCTGATTATTCAGGTATGTACTAGAAATTTATATCCCCTCTGAGCCTTACAACTTTAGAAAGTGGTTCTTTAAAGAGGGTGATTATTTATCATTTTTGTTATTACATATATTACAGAAATGTAAATCACATTACCACGTATGAAGATCTAAGTAGTATCTCGATACAATGCAATATCCACTTAATTGGCCTAGATACAAAGGAAAGGTTTGCTTACAGTTAGTATCTGTTTTTCTTTAAATCCCTTTAGAGTCTAAAACTTTGGAGTAGGCAGTGTATATCTCATTTGGGTGTCTTTCAGCATATTTAAATGGAAATGTTTCCACATATTTCCTTGGGAGTGGTGTCATTTATATATATTTTAGAGGTAATTCTAATCGATTCTATTTTCCTCTGATTAATTCTATTTTCCTCTTTTCATGGGATTCACCTGCCCCCATAGACTGTATCCCTGGTGTCGGTGCCCAAACAGAAGACGTCTATGTATGTTTGAAAAATATATTGGGAAAGGAAGACGTCTACATACATTTGAAAAATACACTGGGAAAGGAAAACTCAAATAGTTTTCTTCAGCTGCACTTTTCTTTGCTTCTGTGATTTGCATAGTTATCAAACCCCACTGCTGTCAGGAAAGCAGCAGGATCAGGTTTTATTTTCCAACAGAAATTTCTATGTGGGTCAGCCTTTTTGATCTCATAATATTCTGCAGCACTGGAAAACAAACTCAGTCAATGATCATCAAAACATGGAAGCTGCAGATAGAATACTGGAAGTTTTTGGACCCATTTTTCCTCTTATTCAGCCGAAATTACTTTATTTTTAGATTATACTACTTTGTACCCCTTCCATAAATACTGCGTCTTTTCACTTTGATGACAAGTTCATAATTAATTTATATTAATACATTTAAATCCAGAAGAGGCACCCATAGCATGATTTGCAGTTCTTAATAGTTCTTTGCTATCTCCTGTCTCTTCTTCCATTTATCATCTACTCTCACAGTCTCTTAAGAGAATGTATAAACTTTAATCCAACTGGTAAAGCCCTGGCTAAACTTCGCCTGCAGATGCTACAACACTGACCTCAAATTTTGATTTTCCTGTGTCTTGTGCAAATAGGTCTGACTGTTCCTCAGCATTGTGTCCTTCACATCCAGGGGTCTTCACTCCTACGCTAAATAAATGCTCTGTAGCCAACAGCTTGATGTAGTTCAGCTACCTAACCTAGAAAACAAGTACTGGCTCTTTCCTATCTTATCTGCAGCTTCTGCACAGCCCAAGAGTTCTCCAGTGATCCCAGGCTGTGTCTGGTTTCCGCGTTCGTGGGTGACATGATAGAGAAAGTTACTCACAGGCTTCAGAGGAATACCTAAACACCAACTTTACTCTAAGGACTGATGAAGAAACTATACAAAGGTAAGGAAAAACCACAAGACCTACACGCAGTTCCTTTCCTCAGCTTTTTTCAACATCCCACCCACCAGTCCTCACCCTTCCAGGCAGCCAGCGGTCTACATAATTCCAGGTCAGATCTCCATCTCCTTACTCTCTCCAGAAATGGATCATCAAATAATTCCTTTTTAAAAATTACCTCTGTTCTACTACCAGATAGCTTTCCTGAAGGACCTCCATGCCTTGCCAGGTAATGAAAGGCTTGTTATAAGCTTAGAAAATTGAATAGATTCCTCAGATAGGAGCCAAAATTATTCTGATTATTTGAGTTAGCTCTTTGTATATTTACTCTTCAGAAAGCATTAAAGCAATACCCAAATGTCTAAGCTTTCAGTTAAAAGTAATTCATGACAACTCCGGTTTTGCTGGCCTACATTTTTCATCAAGCACCATCAACGTGGCAAGTAATTTATTTCTGATATATTTTTGACCCATTAGAATAGCATACTTACTACACGTTAGTTTCTGAACCCAACGGCATCACTTTTGTGATATCAACCTTACTTTGATTTTTTCCAGTTCATATGGGGAACTTTTGATAGCTGGGTCAACTGGAGGCCAAAGTTTAATTACAGTCCAGAGTGGTCATGTGTTTCCTTTTTCCTGATGAAACCCAAATAACGACAAAGACAACTGGTCAGATTTTCTGTAATATGGGCCCTGTACTGCTAATGGGAACGTTCAATCGCAGTCTTTTGGGCATTGAAGAGTTAACATCTTTCCTGCTATAAAAGCAGCTTTTGCAGGATTAAAGTTTTCCATTGGGAAAAATTTCACTTTACAATTTGAGTCACTGAAACAAAATATTATCTCGGCTGAACTCAAGGGAGAATATACTTAAGTTGAAGTAAAGCTCAATATTCTTCCAAGTGACCCAGAATGTTTCATTCTGAAGCACTTCTACAAGAAAACGCAACAGCTGATTGCAGCGTGTTGCATGATATCAATTAACGTGCCAATTTCCATTCTTTCTTAATGTCTTGGGTTTCCAGCCACAATTCAGTGTGTTCTTTGTTTAAACAACATGGATGGTGCACTGTGGGAGCCACAGGGCCCTCCTAGTGCTGTGAAAAATGTACCTGACCAGGAAATTCTGCATGAGGGTGAGAATTACGTTGGTCGAAAGCAACATCCAAGACGCAATGCACAATACTGGAAAAGCCATATGTGATTAATTACTCTAAACAAAGCATTTTTAAGATCAATATTTTTCAGATAAAGTGACTTGGTCCTGAAGTTATTGCCATGGTTATTATACAGTGCGACAACATTCATCTGTTGCAGAGCCAAGTTCTGTTACCAGTCACAACTGACTGATACGAAGTGGGGTAAAACCAGATGTGGTCTCTGTTACCTTAATTTCAAAAGAAGTTAAAGAAAAATGCGTTACCCTTTCTGGAATGTCAGGCTGGGTTTTTTCAATGCAAATTTTTAACATTTCTAGATCAATATCTGGAGGTGAAAACAGTTCATATTTGCATTCCAATTTAGGCCAAAACTAATGCTGTGTTATCAGGTTTTCTTGATCTCTTTTTCACCCAGCTCTAGAAATTACCTCTTACAGTCTCAAAGCCTGCTATGTGAGCTGACCCAGGCGGCTGCCAGCATTTCTGCCTGCACATTGGCCTTGGGGCATCCACTGATGGGTAAAATTCTTCTCCCAAGATCCTAGGTAGCTATCTGTCTCCTCTTCAGTAGAGCCACTTATTTTTATGGGACTCCTCCTCTGTGTTCTAGGGCTGCTTTTCTTACCGCAGTTTGCGTCATGATTTTTTCTACTGTGGCTTACAAATAAAGTTATTTTCATAAATAGCAATCCAGTGGGTCTTACTTCAGCACCACCAAGGGAGTACATGGGCTTTTGTTAAACAAACCTCAATATACTTCTAAAAGAACGGAAAGAAAATCAATAGAAAGTGACTAAAAATTTTATAAAGACCTGATGCATATTTAACATGAATAATTTTTCTCTGAGAAGATGATGTAAAATTATATATTTCTTCAAATACCAGGATTTTCTGGATACTTATTTAACTCTTTCTTCTGCTGGTAAATTAAAAATTCTTTTAGAATGTTGTGAGGCCAAGAAGTGTATATAAGTTTATACTTATATAAGTTTATACTGTACTTCAGTACAATGAGGCTTTCCTTGCAATGGCCGAGTAGCCAAAACTAAGCATGTGCAGATTCAGGAAGCACCTATCGTCACTGATCTTAATCCAGAATTACCAAGAGGTTTTGCAATGTGACATTTTCTTTTGTTAAAGGGTCAAATTCTTCTCCTGCCTGCATGAAACCAGGCCTTGGCACAGCCGAGATACTGTGACTGATGCATTGAAAACCAAAAGCAGATAAATTTATCTGGATGATGAGACCCTAGAGTGCCTAACCCAGAGGCAGGTGAGCTTTTACCCTTGGCTTCCTCCTGAAGAGGGGGCCTGCCACCGGAGGAACCCATCGGGAAAGCTGCCACAGTCCCAGGCTCTTCACCGCCCCTTCCAGAGGGAAGCGGTGTCACTCCAGAGGATTGCTCGTTGTGGCCTCGCTGGGCTGGCAGCAGGAGCTCCCCTCCCATCCACAGTTCCAGGGTTGCAGAAGCCGACCGCAAAACGTTTGACAATTTAGAAAAATAACAAGGTTACTTTGTTTTCCTTCCTAATTCTTCACTGCCTGGGCTGCCCTGCTGGCAGGCAATTTCATGAAGATACGGTCTGATAAACTGACTTTGAACACTGAATCAATTGTGTGATTTAAAGCAAGCGCCCAAATTCAGCCAGCAAGTCATAAAGCAAAAAATTCATTAGAAAGAGAGCTGCAGCAAGCCACTCTAATAAAGGGCATCCCAATAGTTTTATGTTCAAAGCGGCCTTTAATGATAAGTAATACTGTGTTTGAGAAGTAAGGAGACTGAAATAATTGTTTATGAAATTGCAATATATGATTAATTTTGAAGAAAAGGAAGATTCACAAACATCCTGATTTTAAATCCTTCTCCACGCGGCCATCTATCCAAAGCAAATGAAAGACTCACGGATCGGTGGTTATTAACTGAGATCACTCACGGTATTTCTCTTTCTAGTTACAGAAAGGGCAGCAAAGAAAATTAGACTGACAAATCTTCCCCTAAATGGAAAGAAAAGGCAGAGCAAGAGAAAATCCATCCGTTCTCACTCGTGGAATTTCATGTTATCCCGTATAAGGACAAGTTTCTGCAGCACATGAATCAAAAATCCTAAAAGCCTGGATGTTATAAAATCACCAGGACAACGGCCAAATGCCAGCTTCAAGGCATCCGTATCAGGCTGAGACAAAACTCAGGGCACCCTGGGATTCTAGCGCGTGGTAGGCTGAGCTACAATAAGCACAACAGATTAATATTTCACGTCTCTAGAACTAAGGCATTTTTTAATAGGGGAGAGACAGAGCAGGAGGGAAGGGGGCGACCACCTTAGCCCCACAGATAGCAACTGGATGGTTTCCACCCCCCTGCAGTGCTCCTGCCCCAGGGAGGCCACCGCCTGAAGACACCGCTGTAACCTCTCTGGGCTGGACGGCAGCAGCACAGCTGAAAAACATTAATTGCAACTTTTCTTGCAACGTTAATGTTGCAAGAAAGAGGGGAGAGCAACCCACAGAACTGGTGCGAAACGTAGACGATACTGGGGTGAAAATGTGTGGTGTCTGACACAATGAAGAATACTTGAGAGGAACAGGCAATAAAGATCACATCTATCAACTTAAAGCAAAGCTAATCACAGCAGCCAAAGGTTGAAGACTCATTAACTTATATCCTGCCTGCATACTGACAGCACATTTTCAAAACCAGCAGTGTTGTCATAAAAATTACATTACATTTACATACAGCTTTATTTACACTAACCTAGTTTGCACTGATTTTGACGTAGATACAGTCTTTGCTTCAATTTGCTTTTTCCTGTAGTGTAAATCCCAGTTGACTATTAAATATCCAGTCATAACTTTTAGTGGTCCTCCACGCTGCAGCTACAGTGATATCTGTACACGTGGTCACACCACATCCCAGCTGGAAAGAGGCTGTGTGGAGAAACTAGTGCTATGAAAGGAAACCTGCTGTGTTCCCGAGCTGTTCGTACCTTGATTTCCCCATTACTTCGTACAAAACTGGAAAAGCCACAGAAGCCAAAACTGCATCTAGTCCCGGTCAATTTGTTGTCTTCTGGTCTCTTCCTTCCAGGTTTTTCTTTGCTGCATCAGTCGGTGGTCCCTGGCAGATGGCTGGGCCAGGCACCACATGCTGTGGGAATGGACGGAGGCAGTGAGGGGAGAACCCATGGTCTGCACAGAGAAGCATAGACTCATAGAACAGTTTGTGTCAGGACCTTTAAAGGTCATCTAGTCCAGATGAGCCCTGCAATGAGCAGGGACATCTTCAATTAGATCAGGTTGCTCAGAGCCCCAGCCAACCTGACCTTGAATGTTTCCAGGGATGAGGTATCTCCCACCTCTCTGGGCAACCTGTTCCAGTGTTTCATCACCCTCATTGTAAAAAATTTCTTCCTTCTATCTAGTCTAAACTTACCCTCTTTTAGTTTAAAACCATCGCCCCTTGTCCTACCACAACAGACCCTGCTACAAAGTCTGTCCCTGTGCACGTCAGGCTGCAAGGCACAGCAGAGAGATGGTGGCTGTCCCTTCATCCTTTAGCTCCCCTCCCATCATTACTCCCCAATTTAATGCAAGCCCTTAGACACCTAGGCATAGGAAAAAACACACAGTGCCAGAGAAGTGAGAGCCAACTCACGCCAGCGTTGGCTTTACTGTGAGTAATGGCTGAGCCCACCTTGGTAGGTGCTTTTTTTGTGTGTTTTTTCTAGGTTTTGTGGGGGTTTTTTGTTTTGTTTTGGGTCGTAGGTGTGTTTTTGTGTTTGTTTGGGCATGGGGTTTTTTTGTTTGTTCAGGGTTTTTTTGTTGTTGTTGGTTTTGTGTGGTTTTTTTTTTTTTTAATGTGGTTGGACTCTATGATCTCAAAGGTCCCTTCCAACCACTAAGATTGATTCTGTGATTCTCTTCATGGACCCACGCAAAGCCCCTGGGTACCCGTGGAGGCACACTGCAAACTTTGATTTTCTGGCAGAGCCGTGAGACAAGGCCAAGAAGCCTGTGAAGGACAGGTGTTGCTGGCGGGCCGTCTCCACACTGTCATCTAGTGGATGTACCAGTGATAGCCAGTTTAGTACCACACCGTGATTTCACTGGGCACACTGCAGCTAAAACACTTTCTTTTTTGGTTTTTTGTTTTTGGGGTTTTTTTCCTTAGCAGTTTCTGCCTTTCTCATCCAGTTCTCTTGGGATTGCTCCTTTCTGAATCCCCTTTCTTACAATAATTTCATTCTCTCCACTTTAATCACTTTGCACAAGAATCCCTTTTTCTTCTGGCTGCTGTAATTCCCGAGCAGGCTAGTTCCACCCTGCCAGCCAGTGACTACAGAATGTTTTTGCCTTTCTTTTAGGAAGGTATCCCTTTTCCTTACAGTAAGGTAGAAATAAGTTTCTTGTCCGTGAAAGACAGAATAAATCCCGTTATACATTTACTGTAAGTGGTGTTGATGCCCTTTGATATCTCTCCAGTCTTCAAAGACTGCAGGCTGAGTGCGCTGGGCGTCTGTCTGTCTCCTCACATGGCACCCCTGCCTCTCCAGGCTCCAGCCCCACATTGCTTACAGGCTCCTACTCTGAGAAATTGCTCAATAAACTCAAGTACTACAAGGGTAAGGAAATTGTGACATGCAGTTATGCCAGTTATGTCTGCCTAAACCTAAAAAGTATGTCACTATGATAAACTTAGCAGTATGCAGGTATGATAAATATCAGCAAAGTGCTGTTATTAGCACTTTGACGAGCATTCCGAAAATCATGAGTTCTTCCAGTTCAAGAAGGTCTGCAAAATGCATATGTTAGCCCTCGGGGTCCAGGCTTAGGAGGGGCGTCCCACTTCAGGCATCAAGGTGGCCTGGAAAAGAGGTTAGCCTTTGTAGATGTGGATTCCCAGACAGCGGGATCTTCAACGCTGATCCTATTCTGCTGAGCCTACCTCCTGGTCTTTGTTTTCCCTTTTATCCTCTCAGTTTCAGTGACCTGCGACCTCGTGTACTTCCTCATTTATGGAGCCAGATCGCTCATCGTCCCTGGAGAGTCAGCCCTGAATCTATCCCAAAGGCAGCCCATCACTCCATCCGCATCCCGCAGCTGCCTTCCTGAGGAGTCAGCTCCACGGGCTCACCCTCAGACAACCGACCACTTCACCCTCGCTCTGCAGCTGTTTTAACCACAACAATTTCACAACATCAACCCTACAGTCTACCAGATGTTAAATCAGCAATTAGCTAAATATATTCATGCTGGGCCAGCAATTCTATTACTGCTTTACAGTCACACGAAGTAGGTGATTTGGCCAGTCTCTGTCTCATCAGAAAAATGCTAAATATGTTTGTGCTGATTTGGCAACTTTGTCACTGGCCCACCTCAGCTTAATGGTCCCTTTTCTGTACCAAGGGTCCGAGACCCTCCACTGCCTCCAGCTTTTCTCTTATAAAAACAGAGAAGAGAAGACAAAAGGACTTGTCAGAAGCTGTAAAAGAAAAATATGAGGCCACTGACATACAACAGAAAGGAGGAGTGAGACTTAAACATTGTGCAGTCTAACAATTTACAAACCACAAGTTAATGGTCCAGACCAGCTTTTCTTCTCTAAAACTGTGCTTCTGCATCCACATCAGAGAGTCTATCAAAAACCTTTTGCATGAGTGCATTCTGAGGTTATTTTTCATAGAAATCTCCAGTTTAATAACCATTTTAATGACCCTCTGCCAAAAACTCTGAGAAAAAAGCCTGTTCCAGAGTATTGATCTAGTTGGGAAAAAGACCCATTGTCCAATTCATAACTGAATCCCTGCTCTAAACAAACCTGTTTTCTTCAACAATTAATTTTCAAGAATTTAGATTGACTTTAATGATAATAAGTAAATTAAGCAGGATATGAAGGACATAAGGAATTCAGAAATTGGTGTATGTACTAGATACAAAATAAACTAGAAATTAAGTCTGTGTTAGACCTTGCTAGCAGGTGGCAGGTCTCTTGGAGATGATGGCCAACCTGCCCACCACTGAGCTCTTACTAGAAACCTGTCCCTGTTGAAAGAACCACCGGAGTAACAGAATTCAGGCCAGGAGAAAAATTATTTCAGAGCAGAATTTTCCTTCCATAATCTTATCACGACTACATAGACCAAGTCTCCCAAGTAAGGGAAATGGATATACTTACTTCATTACTTGTGGTTAAGTTCATTTTTGTGGGAAGTCTTGGTTTCTCAAGTGGGAAGTTCTTGTTTCTCAGTTCTAAAGCATCTCATTTCTGAGCTCTGTCCCAATGTGCTATTTCCAACTGGCACAACTGGGTTAAATTTAGTAAAAGTTTTGCCTCGATAAATTATTATCAGAAAAAAGGAAACCTTTCTATTTTAGGCACACTAACAAAAGAAACTTAAATGCTTTTCGTACAGGAATAGGAGAAT
>JAOTQQ010000001.1:63548580-63567018 GCA_026546715.1 Gallinago undulata
AATGTCTGATAACCCTTTCAGTAAAGAAATATTTCCTAATATCCAACCTGAACCTCCCCTGGTGCAACTTGAAGCCAGTACCCCTTGTCCTATCATCTGTGACCTGGGAGAAGAGACCGACCACTGCCTCTGTACAGCCTCCTTTCAGGTAGTTGCAGAGAGCAATAAGGTCAAGACTGGATAATCTGTTTGTTTGTGCCCAAAGGAACTTGCTGAACCTCAAGGCTAAGTGCTCCAAAACTCCCACTGCCATGGACATGCTTCATACAAGCCTGTAAGGAGGAAGCAAACAATCCCAGTTGCTTTTCTTGCCAGCTAGAAGATGTCATAGTAACGAGCACAAGAGCTGGAAGCAGGGAACCATTTTCCTCTTGTAGTCTTCATACTGATAAAGAGATAGCGAACAAAATAGAAATAAAAAGCTCCCTGGCTTAAACATAGAAGTGTAAACTCAAGGTAGGCTTTGCATGGTTCAGATGGTAGTACTAGAATGAGACCCCAGGAAAAGTTTCAAGACTGGGAGCTTTACTGGGATGAAAACAGGATGGAGGCCTGCAGACAGAGGAAGACAAGTTGGAGGCCAGCAAAATAAGAGAAAAATTTGTTTTTTTTTCAAAAAAGCAAAGTTGCAGTGGCAATCTTGCACATTCAACAAGAAGTCCCAGGAGGGAAATAAGGTGAGGATGAAGGCAGAGTTTCCAAAAATAAAGGCAAAATATTTAGGCTTAGGAAGGCAGAGAGACAAGGACTGAGACACGAAGGCAACGTGTAGCCACTACAGCCAAGTTTCAAGGAAGGCTTCGTTTAAAGGTTTCTGGATCAAAGGCTGTATTCTAGCTTGCAAGCCACCTGTCTGCCACCAAGAAAATCACTCTTGATTGGAACAAGCACACACCTGTCTAACACTCAGCTAATGAGGCATCAGTAGGAAAGAAGATTACATACAACACCTGGGAGGGAAACTACTACCACCACCAAATGTGGCAATAACATTTTTCCAAGTTCCCAAGCCCAACACTTTTTAATGCATGTTTTCTGGCGTTATTTTATTTTATTTTTTCCTTGATGACTGGATCTATTCTCAGTTTACAAAGTCCAGGTATGTATGACTGGACACATGGCAAGACAGTGGGTGTGATTTACAATATGTCATGACAATTATGTGAAGTAAACGGCTGCTGAATTTATGGCATCTACATTTGTATCCGGTCAAAGGAAGTAACAGTGTTGCAGCTAACCATATTAACTTTGTCATCTTGCTGTTACACAGACTTCCACCCTACTGACCTTCTCAAACGTGACTTCACTAGATGGTGAGGGCAGAGGCTCCTTATCAGGTCCTAGAGCAGATGTGAGCCCAGTTCCTACACAGGGACTGCTGCCTGAAGCCAAAGATAGGCATCACCTGCTGGACAGGCCATCCTTTGGGGCCATGGCCTCATCACACCACCAGAAACCAGCTCTTCTGAGTATCTCTAGTTTCACCTGTAGAAAGTGAGCAAGAGGAAGCAAGTTTTGCGGAAACACTCTGTGTACCTTTCCTGAACTTCTACAAAAAGTTGCTCTTGAGTTTCCCAAGGACCCCATTTCTCGATGCAAACCTGCAAAGCTTCTCTATATCCCATTCTCCAATTCATTAATGAAGACGGTGGACAATGACAGCCCCAGTATCAATTAGTGAAGAATGCAGTAATAATCAGACACCAGCTGGACTTTATACCACTGGTCACAGATGGTATCTCTCCAAATCCAGCTTGTCAGCTGATTTTCCACCCACTGTGTAGGTCACTTATCCAAACCATCTCTCTCCAATTTGGATACCACAATACTATGAGAAACCACATCAAGAGCCTTGTTAAAAGTAAACAACATTTTCTTCATTCCCCTTGTCTACAGAATCTGTGTCATGTCATCATAACAGGTCATCAAGTTGGTCAGGTGTGATTTACTCTTTGTAAATCCGCACTGACTGCTCCAATTCACCTTATCTTTATCGTACTTGGGTAGTCATGACTTTGAGGATTGTTCTATAATCTACCCAAAGAAAGAGATCAGGCTGGCTGACCAGTCTCCTGTAGTTCTGTGGGTCATCTTCTTGTCTTTGAAAATGGGCAGCAAATGACACTGAGCTTTTTACATTTATCAGGAACCTCATCCATGACTCACTCAGGGCACAAAGGCAAGAACGACAGAAGTGGTAGCTCCTCCTACTGACTCAGAAAGTTTCCTAGAAAGGAATGGGAAGAGAGAAGACAGTCAACAAGAGGGCGTTGCACACCTACATCCTACAGTTTGTATCTGTCAGGGATCAGCGAAGATCCGTAAGGGCCAGAAGCTGAGGGAGGTATCGCAATTGGCAAGGCAGCGGCCTCACCAGCCAACGCCTCATCCCCACAGCACCCAAGCAAGGCAAGAAAGACAGGGATGGGAACCAGGGTCAAGCCAGAGTCCAGATCACTAGACAAGCTTGCAGTGATGAAGGAGGGCCAATGAGAAACTGGGAAGTCAATCTGCAGGCCAGGATAAGATGCAGTGATGTCACCAGGGCCAGCCACAGTCATGACTGACAAGGAGTTTCATAGTAATAACATAATCTGAGTCCAGGCAGGAAGACCACCCATGGGTCAGGGTCTGGATCCATGGGCAATTTCCATGCCCACGCACAGGCATGACTGTAACAGGTAGACCTTGAACATAACTCAGGCAGGGACTAAAGCCCTGGCTTGAACATAAATGGAGTTCCTGGGCCCATGAGCAGGGGGATGGGAGTAGAGGTCCTAGATGTGGATGATCAGGACCATTGAGGCCTGTTAGTTCTCTTAGGGCCATGAGTTTTGTACAAAGTAACCCCACTGGTGACATTCACATTACAAGTCCTTTTGAGTACAGGCAACATGCAAGAAAACGGGCACACGTCACACCCACGACTGGTACCTTCAGTGCTAGCAAGTGCCCTCACGCTCACATTTGCTTTAAGCAACATAGCACTCATTTTTTCACAGCAGCCACATTGAGGTGGACGTCAGCACCTTGCCTGTCCAAGGTGAAAGGTTTGCTGCAGCATCATGGCTTTAGTCAGCACCATAAAGAGCGGGAGAAAAGGGAACCCAACGAGAGCACCTGGCACAGTCCTCCTAGTGTGCAGGTGCATGCAGCAGCTACACAGCAAGTATAGCACAGGCTGGAGGCCAGCCCTAAGGGCAAAGCACTTCCAAGAGCTTTCCGATAGCTGCTGAGCCAACACATGAACCAAGCAGAAAGGATGTGGCCAGCCCGTGCTAAAGATCCTAGCCATACCAAAGCCGTGTTGGTAGAAGTCACCCTGTAAACATGGTCACAGAGCTAAGACCCACTCCTTGGTATAAGAGAGGAAGAAGACGTGGCTGTATCCACTGGGACTCAAAACCAGCACTCTCATTTATCAGGTAGCAGGGTCAGTGAGAAAACTTCTCCAAATATTTAGAATATAATCGTCATGGGTCAATGGATTGAATAATTTCCTATTGAAAAGAATTCACCCAAGCATTTAAGTCAGCTTCATGTATCATTACACAGAACAAAACCCCAAATAAATTCTTGACAGGAACTACGTGTTGTTTGTACTGTATTGTACACTTAAGGCTACAATGAATCTTCCTTAATGAAGGCAATATAATAAAGGTGCTAAACTCCCAAGAAAATGTAAAATGAATTACTCTGAGTTGCCAACATTATTACAAAATTATCCAATGGCAACATTCCCCACAAACTACTAGTTTGATTTTTTTTTTTTTTCTGCTGGATGCCTAAGACAGCTGTGCCGGATATGAAGGGAGTTGAAAACCTCCCAAATAGTTCTCTGGTTTGAGAGAAGAAATGTATATATGATGGACGTGGACAACTTATTTCTCCCCAAAAAGCCATTTTTTAATTCAGCATGCAGGTAGAGCTAGGCAACTATAATGTTATGCTCCACTGGGTAACTATATCCAAGATGCCTACAAGCGTATCTCTTCAGGAATGGAGTAGTACTGAAGGCTTTTTAAGCACTCATGCCAACCAACTCTCTAAGTCAGAGCAGGGGAAAAAAAAAAAAAAAAAAGATGCTGAAAAGAAAACATTCCTGAGGTGTTTTCTGAAGTATAAGTACATGCTGTTAAGAGCTCTTTAAAATAAAGTTTGAACTGAAGTCCAGTTCTCAGTTGCAATTATGAAACCTTTTAAGAAGGATGATCTGGCACTTATTTTAAAGCAGCTTCTCATCTACAGGAGTATCTCCAATGCCGATTTAACTAACTGCAATAAACACAACTTAAAACTTTTAAACCAAAAGAAGACAAGGCAAAGCCTTCAAAAGTTTATTTCCAAGTACAAAAATTGTTCAATGAAATATCTACATAGTTTTTACTTTCAGTATAAAGGTTTAAACAGACAGAAAGAATAAAGTCCCGAATTCCTGAAAAAAAATAGGATTCAGTTCAGAATTCTGAACAATGAAAAGGCACTTAAACAAAAGATATCCAGCAACAAATATAACTCTTATGTCACAGTGAATGTGTAGTCAAACATTATCTAACACTTTACAAAGATCCTAATTACAGTCTGGTTAAAGTGAGCAACATAGGCCAGACAAGAGTGAATTCAAGCTCCCTGCACTTCAACAGTCACACTTTTCTTTCAAGTGTAAAGAAAGTAGAGAGAAGTCTTCAGTCAACTATCAGTTTACAGCATTGTGCTCAGATGAAGAACTTGAGAATTCAATTTGTACAAAGTTCCACAAAAAGAAATATAAGAAAACTGGGTAGCAGCATAAATACTTCACGGTATTCCCTGATTAGTATTTTTGAGGATTTTATATTTGTATTCCCAGTTTAAAAAAAAAAAAGTCTCCAAAAACACAAACCCTTGTCAGAAGCACGTCAGTTAGACTAGCATTAGGAGAAAATAAAGGTGTAATACTTGGAAATCCACTACAATTCCCTTCTAGTAGGAGTATTTTTCTACTGCCAGCAATGGAAAATACCACAAGCAGAAGTTTTCCAGAATGAGAAAAGAAAACAGACTATGACAATTTAAATGAGCTTGAGGTTTTTTTGGTCAGGATTCAACTATCTTTGAAAAAAATCTTCAAATACGCCTAAAAACCCAATACAATGGCATTTTCAGCACCAAAGCATCTTTGTGATCTGTGCAATAAATACAGAATAAGATCTCAATCAATCACAAATGAGGCAAATGGGGGGAAACTGCCAACATTCCCCCCAAAAAAATTGTTTTTCAATTATCCAGAAATATAAAGTAAACAGAAAAAAGTATTTTAGTGTTGGCATTTTTTTTCCCCAATGATACTGACTAAGACCTAGGATGCAGGAGTGCTGTTCAAGGCTTTTGCGTCTTTTTTTCCAGATACATTTTCCTGTAGGTCCGAAACATCTCTTTTGAGTCTTTGATTGGAATGTGAAGAGCCTCACCATCTCCATCCAGGATCTGTATAGCTGTATCAAGTGGAATACTGTCCTCAGCTGAAAGACAGAGAAGCAGGTTAAATAAAGCAAAAGTCCAAGAGTCTCAAATGATTTTACTCCTTATGCATGTGGTACGTAAGGCCACCCACTGTCAAAAAGGATGCCACAAACTTCCTTCCTAAAGCACCAAACACCTCAGATTTAAATCAACCTCCAGTGCACTTTTAAGCACCAAACAGTCATTTGGCTGTCTTCATAGAAGAGATTTCAAAAGAATATTAAGAAAGGTGTGAATGTAAATGTGCATTTGTGATGGTAAGAGAAAAAACAAGAGGGCTAAAAGAATGGCAAGACACCAATAGCCAAGGACACATTCAACAGCAATAAAGGATGTAAACATTACAAAATACATTGCTTGCATAAAGACCACAACACAGATAACTCGCCGGAAGAGAACTTGCACTCTGATAAGAGGAGGATGGCAACAAGGTTATAGCATGCTGAATGCACTGTTTTGGTTCCTGTTAGACTAGTAGGAAAACAAGACTTAAAAGCAACGAAACAAAAAGAGCATGGAGCAACCTCACCCAAGATTAACAAAGGATGAAACAACCAAGATCCTGAGATGAAAGATGCTGCTGTTGTAACTGTTGACTCCTAAGCAGTACAAAAGACCATCCAAAAAGAAATTTGCCAATCAAGAGAAACGAGGAAGATGTAGTTGTGGCACCACTTTTCCTCTGTGTGTCATACAAATAATCCTGTTCAGACTACTGGGACACACAGGTCCTAGTGCTGTCCAAAAAGTGGATTTGTTGCCCGGTGTGCAATGAACCAATTCTCACACACAGGAGACAGATTGCTTTTTATTCAGGCCTGGGTGCTTGGTGGATTTCCACAAATCAAGCACACCCCAGGTCAGCTTCCTCCTTATATTTATACACAAATGTTACAAGGTAGTACACTTGCAGTTACAATGATTGGTAATTTAAATATAACATCTGCTGTGTCATTCTCTTCCGTCACTGGGCCTCCACAGAGCAAGGGTCTTCACCTGGGCAAGGGTCTTCTTGACCTGCAGGTGTATGTTTTAGTATTATAATGAAGACAGCTCAGTTAAGGATGCCTGGCCTTCAGTTTTCACTGCCAAATTGGCATTGTTTGAGAAACGTTTTGATTAGATGTTCACTTAAGGTCTTAGTGTACCAGGTAGACCAAATAATTAGGTTACAGATGTTCCTTCAAACAATTCCCTTTGATCCACTCCTTAGCAACTATCTACAATCATCCTTAATCAAGCTTTATGCAATGGCTCCATAGTTAACTACAGAGCCTTGGTTTAACTTTAAGTTTGATGACAGATATCACCGGTAATTGTAAGCACAGGTGTATGTGCAGACAGCATCAGCTTACTGTGAAAACCAAATTAAAAAAAAAAACTTTCTGTTTTTATAGTCTCACACTAGATTTTGTTACACCACTTCCTCCACTTTCAAGTTGCAAAGAGCGAAGTTGGTCTTTACGTACAGTTCAAAATCGATTCAATTCAACTGCACTTACATATGCAGGAAAATTCCAATCTCCAACATATTCTTATGACAATAAAAATCTCCACAAATCTTTGAAACTCATATGTCTACTCTACAGTATCCATTTTAGCAACAGAGCTAGTCAAGAATAAGTTAAAATACAGTAGCAAATCTTAATAAGGTAAAGGAACACTTAAATCCAAGCAAAGAGTATTTAACTTATATTTCAAAACAGGTAATCAGAAGGCATTTCACCTGCAGAGATCTCTTCCAGCTTTTTTTGCTTCACTGGATCACATTTTAGCCAATCTTCTTTTTTACTCTTGACACCTAAAGAGGAAACTTTAAAAATGTTTTTGAGGTTCTTGTATCACAAGTTTTTATCACTATTCAGCATCATTTAACGTATACCAGAACACGCAAAAGGAAATTCCCTTTAGGTGTGAAAATGACTGCAAAGACTGGTATGTACCAGTAAGTATTTTATTTAATATCAAATACGGCATTTGACACAAACATGCTTCAAAACACACGACCTAAAATGTCAAAAGATTGGGGGTAGGGAAGAAGAGGAGGAAAAAAGGCAGCTTAAAGCAAAGATGGCAAAGATTACAGAGACTGTGTGCACAATATATCTGGCCCAAGACCGCTCTCTCCCTCAATGTTGGAAAAGATCTCTCCGTCCACCAGAGATCCGCCAGATTTATACACAATCAGGTGAACACTGAATACAAATCAGATCACCTTTGGTAACCATCTGCTTTCTATGAAAAAAACAAGGTATCTTCTACAGGTAGGCTAGAAAGCTACTTGAAGTTACTTGAAATGGCCATGCTCTGAACTAACTTTATTCTGTAAAATTTAAGGAAAAGGAATAAAACATTAAATTGAAGGAAAAGTCAGTCTCATGTTCTTTTTCAGCTCAACATATGCTACAGCCTGTCAAAAAGCTAGCTAAGATATTTCAGCCTTTAGAGCCCTATGTTCTCACTGCCTGTAGTTTTGTGTAATATGAATTTAAAAAGGAGTATATACTTTTTACTTGCATATTAATTTACTTCCAAATTAATTATCAAGATAGCATCATACCTGCCACAATGGCTTTCTCCCTCTCCGGGGAATTCTTTGCAGCTGAGCTTTCTTCATCAGGGGGTGGATTTCTGAACAGTATCTCTGGACACAGCTTAAATTCAAGTACTTCCTGTTTGCATGATTTCTCAGCTTCTAAGACAGAATCATCTCTTTTCACATCTAGGCTGTTCTGTGACACTTTGCCCTTTAGATGCCAGACAGGTCTGACAGGCGATGTCTCCAATTTTGTCAGATATATGCTTTCCTGTGCCGTACGTTTAAATGCAACTCTGTTCAGGTAGTGTTTTTTCGGTTCCTTTTGAAGATGCAATTTTAATCTGTTATTTCTTCTATTTAAGTATAGCAGGTTTTTATCAGGAAACATTTTCTCAGAGCACTTGTCTTTGTTTTGACTGTCAAGATGCCTCTCTTTGTTAGAAAAGTAGTTTTTAGAGATGGTAGAAGGTTGAGTTCTTTTTCTCTGTCGTTTAAGCACAGAGCGATCTGCTAATGAACTCTTTGATTTCCGGCCATTTTCTCCATTCAATTTTTTAGCTTTATTAGTATTTATCATGCAATTATGTGAAAGCTGCTTGGAATTCTCTGCTTCAGATTGTTTCAGTTTTTCCTCTTCCACCTTTGTTCTCTTAGAGTCTCTCTTCCCAATATTTTCCTTCCTCTTCCGCTTGTACAGCTGGTCCTGTGAAGAATGAACTTTCATAGATTTATGCTGAGAGTATTTCTGGTTTCTTGACTTTAAGTCTACACTGCCCAAATTTGGGAACTTTATAGCATCAGCACAATAATTATTCGGCCTTTTATGTTCTACTTCTGCTGATAATATGGCTTTCTCTTTGATGTTAATTCCTACATCTTGCCCAAGTATCTCCTTTTGTTTCCTACAGTTCTGATCTTCAGCTGAGTTCTCTTCACAGGTTTTAATTTTTTGTCCTTGATTAACTTTAGCATGCTTAATTTCAACAGTTCCTGATTTGGTAAATTTGTGAATTTTGGATTTCATGGCCAAACCTGTTTTGGTTTTATCTTTTGAACAGGACTCCATCTTGAAAACTCTCTTTTGGGGTAACATTGTCACATTGTCTGCAACTGTATGACCTGCTTTCTCTGACAACTCTGAGACTGGCTGATGTTCTTTTTTGTCAGAATGGAAATCTTTGCCAAACAAAGGGGTTTCTCTGTCGACTTGCACCTCTTCCTTCCAGCTGCTCCTTTTAGATTTATCAACATCCTGTTTTTCAGAGGGATTAAGCAGTCCATTTTTTTCCTGTTGCGCTGTAAGTGGTTTGTACTCATTATTCACCTTCAGTTTAGCATCTTTATTTAATACAGAAGTGTATTTGCCACTATCTTTTTTATTTTTGCTAACACTGTTCAGGATTTTTTCAGAAATGGGCAAGTTTTCCATTGCGCAGCTCTTCATTACAGCATCAGATTTAATGTTGTTTTCCTGTATTTCTGCAGTGTTAGTATTTTCAGCTTTTGAAAGTTGAGCATCATTTTTCTCTGAACCAGACATTTCAATTTTACAGGGGTAGTGTGGCATTACACATGCTCCAGACAAAGATTGTTCTTTAATGAGTGGGTTATTTATTTTGTTTCCAGAGTTGGAGGCATTTTGTGGTGGTTTTTTTTTCTCATATAGACTCTGGCTAGGCTGAATACTGCCTTCAAGGTTCTCCTTCTCAGCTGAAGCCTCTTCTGACTGTTGACTCCCTACTGTCTTGCTGTCACCAGAGGAACACCGGTTGTGTTCGGGCAACAGTTCTTGCATCTGATCAGCGCTTAACACTTCAATTTTTATCTGATCTACTGGGTCCTTCAAATGAGGTTTCTTATCACAAATTTGAGTTTCTTTTTGAGGTTGATTCTCCATCCACTCAGCCAAAGAATCATGTTGTGCTGGTTCTTTTGTTAACATATCAGCACCCTCAATGCCATACGGAAACTCTTTCATTAGTTCAGACAGCTGATTATTTAGACATTTAACAGGTTCTGCTCCAAAAAGGTTCATCTCTTTTTCTGTACTGTTTTTACTGGACATGCAATTTTCTGTACTGTTGTCTCTTGGAATAGCTAAAGCATTTTTTTCAGGAGTTACACTGATTGAGAGACATAGCGAATTTTGAGCCAACTCCTCGTTTATACTAGCAAGAATTTCCAAGTCATTTTCAGGATGCTGGAAAGATGCATTGGATGACATTTTTTGTTCCAAAGTAGAAATTGTTTTAAGAGGATTGCCACTGCTTTCTTTCTCCAAATCACTAGTTGTGATACCATACAAAATCTTTCCTGCTTTACTCGTGCAGCTTGAAGATTCTTCCAATATATTTTTCAGCAAGCTGTCTCTTTGAGGAGTGTTATTGCTCAGCTCATTTTTATCCAAGTCCAGCCATTGCTCCTTTTCCCTTGGGTCAGATGCATTTCCTTCTGATGGGGTACCATTTAATTCCTGAGCCTCAGGGACTGACCTGAAGATACTTGCTATTTGTGGATTATAAGACGTATCACCTTCAACAAGAGAACATACACTAGATATACAAAACATCTGTTCTTTCAACACAGCTGTGGATGCATCTCCTGTCTTTAACACACCTTGCTTGTCATTATGGTCTCTTACACCTCCTTGAAAGATTTGACTAGAAAACTTTGTGTCCGATTCAGGAAGAGAAGGCTTGTTTTGTAATCCAAGATGCAGATTTTCTCTGGCATCTTGTGCTGATTGACTAACTTTCCTTTGGTTTTCATCAGATGAACCATTTGCACTCACACTGTTTTTTACATTTCCATCAGCTAAGTTTGTCTGTTGCAGTTGTGAGTCCACATTCTGTACCAGAACACAATCACTGGGTGACAACTGAACAGTTTCTATTGTTCCTGAGTCAATCACTGGGTAGGTTTTATCTGCAAATGTTGGACATTTGTCTACCTGCTCACTCTGCGTTCTCTGGTCAGAAAGTACTAAAGGAGAGACAACTGCAACTTGGAGCTCAAAACTTTTTATCGAATTACAATTCAATGTATCAAGTTTTTGTCCTACAGAAGTAGTTGTTACAGGCAAAATTGCTTCGTCTGTACTAATCTGAACATTATTTTGTTCTCTATTTTTTGAGGTTTGGCTGTAAGATGAAATCTGATTTGCTGTGGAGCTTTCATTTGACTGGCTATTTTGCACACTTACAGATTCGGACGGATGCTTTCTCCACAAGTCCAGGCATGCAGTTAGCTCTTCCGCAGAGTAACTACAATTGCTCTGTTTAAGAGATGCATTTTCAGCAAATGGTGTTTTTTCCTGAGCTACATCACTCTGAAATTTAGATTCACCAGATTTGGTTGTTTCTGATACATGACAGTTTGTGTGAACAGCAAATGCCTGCTCACCTTTCGAACTTTCTGCCTTCTTCTTACTAGTGTCTTCCAGCAAGCTTCCATCCAAGACAGATATATCTGCCAGAGGTTTTTCACTACTCAGGAGACTAGTTAGTATTTTGTCAGCAGTAGCACCAGCTGTCTTCTCTTTCAATATATTTGTGCTGCTCAATACAAACTGAAGAAACGATGATGAGGCCTTGCATTTGGCTGGCACATTCTTTGATGCAATTTTAATAGAGCTATCCACTTGATTAAAACATGAAGCAGTATTCAAGGATGTCACAGCTTTTTGAGAAGAGGCCAAGGCATCTGCATTGCTTTGTTCTGAGATGGGAGCACTCACAGGATTACTTAGTTGAAATGGGAGTTTGCCCTGAGAGGGAACAGGTGCAGAGCTTGATGAAGGGCTTCCCTGCTCCACCTGAGGGTTATTTTGAGTGACCTCTAATCCTCTGTTATCAGCAGTGGCTATGTTTTTGTCATCTCTTCCTTCAGGTGAGGAGTTAAGTATTTGACTCTCTCTCCTGGTTGTTTCAGATGGCAAAGATGGTACAATTTGGTTGGGCACCCATGGAGCACAATTACCAATAGTACTTTGATAACCTGGAGGAGGTGTGGGAGTACTTTTGTCAAGTCCTGAAGCTGCAAAGAGTTTTCTTTTTAAACGATGCATCCTTTCAAGCAGGACACATTTTCTTTTAATAGTGAGCAGCCTTTCAGCTTCCCAAGCTAGCGAGTCCTTTGTAATTGTTCTCCCATCTGCTGCTACTGAAGAAATTTGAGCATTAGCATGTCCACTAACTAAACTACTAGTCTGGCTTTCTTGAACTGAAGCAGGATCACTCTGTGGCTTTGAAGCACCCATCGAAGATAGAGTTTCCATTTCTTGCATAATATCATACAGTTCTTTGCAAATATGAGAGGATGACATTCCATTAAAAGGCTGATTTGCTGTCACATTGCCACTTGAATTACAGGCACTCCTAACTGACTGACTGACTTCTCCAGATGGCTGTTTCTGACAGTGTTGCTGAACACTGTTAGAACCAGAAGCAGTTTTTGGATCTGATGGGTGCCTCTGTTGGCCAAGGGTGTATCCATTAGGCACATTTTGAACTGCCTGTGGTACACCTATTGAAGATTGTGCTGCAGCTCTTGAATCACTGTTGGCGGGCAACAAAGACGGCGCAGAATACCCGCTAGGAGCTTCTGATCCCACCTGACCTGGTCGATAATGTATCAGCTGTAGATTTGCTGCAGTATTGTGATCCAGTGAGTGTGAAATGTTAAACTGAGGGTTGGGATGATATATTTGGGTTTGGACATGTTGCCCAGATGTAACAAGAGGCATAGAATGATTCTGGGAATTAGCATTACTTTGATATAACAACATAGTTCTCGTAGAATTATGCTGCGGTATTTGTGGCTGCACAGTGTAACTGTTTGTGGTGACATACTGAGGTTCCCGAAGAACATTCCGCACATTATTGCCAGCGTTCACTTGAGAAGATGGGAGAGGTAACTTTCTATGGGAATAAGTGCAGGCATTAGAGATTGGCCAAGAAGTCTGAGTGATCTCTGCCCGCAAATGCGACGTCTGATTGGGAGGTTTTGAAGCTATTGGTACATAAGACGGCAGATGTCTATCAACTGAGAATTTCGAGACAAAAAAATCATTGCCAGCTACAGATGCTCCTGGTAAGATTTGATTTGAAGATTTGAATCCCTCAGTATTTCCAAGAGGGAAGGCAACAGTGCCTGCTGGCAGATACACCATTTGGTTATTTCCAGAATAAGTGCATGTGTTTTTAGAGGAGTGGGCGTTTGTCTGAGGAAAACTATGTCCGCTAGAGAACAACCGACCGTAACGTGCTTCTTCACTTTGCCGGCTGTTTATCGCATCAGCATTCTGGGGCGGCTTTGCATTCCTGTCCATCTTTTCTTGATTTCTTTTTCTTCAGCCAAACCCAAAAATGCTAAAAAAATAAAATAAAATCAAATTTCAATCTTTTGACCCAAATCGATTTCACTTACCACAAAGGGATTTACAGTGCATTATGAACAGAACAGTTGAACTTAAATTGCGAGGCAGAAAAGCAACCCTGTTGGCACATCCCACAGACATCAATGTTGTCAATGTCAAGTTGTGTAAATTACTTCCCAGAACACAGTTAAGGGACAAAAAGACAGAGCAGCAACTAACAATTCTATTGACTGTCTAATGAATAACAAAATCCTCACATTTTTCTGTTAATTCTATTGTCATCTTACTTTTTAACAATAGATTGCTATATATACACCTTATCCAAAAAACAATGGGAAAAAAAACGTGTATTTGTGCAACATGATACAATAAGCAATGCTTAAGAGCTGAGAATAAGAAGCAACTACAGAACATAATAAATGTCAGAGTTTTCATGTAAGACAACTAGATTCAGTTACACATTCGAATACAACAAAAGAAAGGAGAAAACAAATTTGGGTTCAGTAAAGACCTCTCATAATAGAGTGTTTTTATTTTACATCTCGTTTGCTATTCTGACACTGTGGGCACTTACTAATTTTAAGAAACACAAGTCTATGACTAGCTAACAGCACGTGCTCTAACAGGGTAGGTTTAGACTGAACATTAGGAAAGAATTTTTCACAGAAAGAATGGTCGGGCATTGGAATAGGCTGCCCACAGAGGTGGTTGAGTCATCATGGCTGGACGTGTTTAGGAGTCTTTTAGATGTGGTGTTGGGGGATATGGTGTAGGGGAGAATATGATGAGATCCCACTGTGTTATCTGGAACAGGATCAGGAGTACTGTACAGGAGTACAGTGTCAGCATAGACACTGAGGTCCTAATGAACAAACTAACTGCTACCCAACCAAACTGGTATGCCCACTAAGGTCAACTTTATCAACCTTTGGAGCAAGTCAATGACTCCTATCGGACATTTTACCTCATTAGGAACAAACTGAAGAGAATGATAATCAACTAATTGTAAGAGGCCTTGGAGCACGCCAAGGTAGTACCTCTCTTGCCTTGAGTTGCATCCAAGCACAACCATGGATACAGTCTATAGCAGCAGCCATTATTAGAGACAGAGGAGAAACCCAACTCACTGAAGTTCATAAACTGATTTGGGACTGTGACAGCAATAGAGAGAGACTTCACTGTAAGGTTCAAACTAACAATTTATTTGAACTTATTTTGTGATGTCTAGTACACAAAGTTACTGAATAGTGGTGGAATGGGATTCAGGGCATTTTGTTAACAGATTATTCAAGGCTCCATTTGGGTTTTGGCTCTCAGTATGATGCTGTGTTAAGGTAACCAAGGGCTAAGCAGTTCTCCCCCAGTCATCTCTACATAGCTAAGGATTTGTCAAAGCTCCCTGCCTTTCGCCTTTGCGCTCCAAAACCTTTTTAGCCAGGGGATCCCATACAGGGACAATGCCTCAGAATTTGAAAAGGGCTTTCAATCACGGTGGCAATTATCACACAGAAAGTAATAAGACTGTTGCCTCTGTCCTCACTATATGCAGTGATTTGGTATACAATATACACCCAATGATTGCGTTAGAACTGAATCACAATGAAACCATACCCTATACCTTAGAGCACAGAGCATGGGTCAATTAAAAGAAGGAAAAATAGCAAATAATTGATGTAAACGTGTGCACTAAACACAAGGTTTCATTTGTGAAAGCAATACTCTGGAAGCTCAAGACATCTGTTTAACATGGATCAATTCTCTAGGACAACATTGAGTTTTAGCCCTGCAAACCCTCTTTCCACACCTCTGCTTTTTCAGTCATTTGAGATTTCACAATTTCTAAAAAAAACCCCACAATATTTCCATTTCAAATAGAAAGTACAGACGAAGAGACTCCATGACCAAACTCCTCTCTGCATCTGACACCTACATATGGCACAGGCCTCAGTCCTGGCATCGCACAGCCAGGTCACAAAGACCACACTTTCCCCTACCGAGTCACGTAAGGAAAGGGTGGAAACAGGGGGTTAGTGCTGTATTACACAATATTTCTGAGCAAGCAAAGGAAAGAAGCGGCACAGAAGGAAGTGGAGATAGGACGTGATGCCTGGTCAGGAAGTCCCAACATTGCTTTCGCGACTCAACAATAACCACAGGGCAGGACAGTCTGACCAGAAAATTTTTAATGCCCCAGGCCCCTTGGCTGATCAAGTCACTCATCTGAAGCAGCCTTGCCCTGCTTTATCAGGTCTGCCTGATAACCATGCTCATGCAAGCCTTTGCAAACGCCATTATTAAGCTTTGGGTTAAGTTGGATTTACTGAATTAAGTTTAGCCAAGTACTAGTGAATTACTAGATTTACTGTAATTTTGACCCAGATAAGTGTACTACCAATTGATATTTGTTACTATTATCATGAGATAAACAGTTTATCCCTAAAGCTGTTGGTCTGATGTCTGTTACCATATCCTGAATCTGTAACCCTACTAGGCTGCCTCAAACCCCTCCATTTCAGTGTCAGCAAAGGCATCATAGAATTGTCTAGGGACCTTTCAGATCATCAAGTCATCATCAATCTGAAAAAAACCCCATCACTTAACCTTATCACTAAGCACCAGGTCTACCCATCTTTTAAATACTGCCCGGGATGATGATTCCCCCACTTCCCTGGGCAGCCTGCTCCAATTCCTGATAACCCTTTCAGTGTAGAAATTTTTCCTAATATCCAATGTAAACCTCCCCTAGATGCAGAACTGGGATTGTCACTGGCCCCAGCCTTGCAGTAAGTCCCCAAATTGCCTATTTTGGGCTCCTGCCCTGCCTGTGTGCACCAGATTATCTTACAAAGGGAACTCCTTGTACCCTTCCCTTTGCTACTTTGATTAGAGAAAGTCAAAAAGACAAAAGCATGAAGAGAAAGTTACCCTGTGGATGGCTCACTGCCCTCTCTGTGTACACAAGTTTTTTTTGTCTGGGGGTTGTCTAGCTCCATATTGAGCTCTCACTGCAAGGCAAAAGGCAAGCTCCTAGTGAGTGGATCTGTGTCCAGGCAATTAGTTTGTTTTATCTCATTCTGAGTTTTGTCTTAATAATTGTTTGGAGATCAGCTGTAGCCATGCCATACATAAATTGGCATGGTGCTCCCAAGACTAAAGATTTGCACCACCAGGTGTTTTTTCCTGGGTCAAACAATGATTTAGATTCCGGTCTAAGTGGAGAGCTGCCTGGCAGAAAAGGACCTGGGGGTGTTGGTCAACTGTCGGCTGAACATGAGCCAGCAGTGTGCCCAGGTGGCCAACGCGGCCAACAGCATCCTGGCCTCTATCAGGAACAGCATGGTGAGTAGAACTCGGGAGGTGATCAGCCCCCTGTACTCGGCACTGGTGAGGCTCCACCTTGAGTACGGTGTCCAGCTTTGTGCCCCTTACCACAAAAAAGACATGGAGGTGCTGGAGCAGGTCCAGAGAAGAGCAACAAAGATGGTGAGGGGTCTGGAGCACAAGTCTTATGAGGAGAGGCTGAGGGAGCTGGGGGTATTCAGCCTAGAGAAAAGGAGGCTGAGGGGAGACCTTATTGCTCTCTACAACTCCCTGAAAGGAGGCTGTAGAGAGTCGGGTGCTGGTCTCTTCTCCCAAGTCACAGGCGACAGGACAAGAGGAAACGGCCTCAAGTTATGCGAGGAGAGGTTCAGGTTGGATATTAGGAAAAAAATTTTCACTGAGAGGGTTATCAGACATTGGAATGTGCTGCCCAGCGTGGTGGTTGAGGCATCATCCTTGGAGGCGTTCATAAAACAGGTTGACATGGTGCTGGGAGACATGGTTTAGTGATGGTATTGCATTTTGTTTGTTGTGTAGTTGTTTATTTTTGTCAGAGCTGGGTTGATGGTTGGACATGATCTTGAAGGTTCCTTCCAACCTAGAGGATTCTATGATTCTAAGTGTGTTGGTATGGACTTGATGGACCCACTGGGGAGGTTTGGGTGGCTTCCCAGAGGACATTCCAACCCATTCCATGCAGTGCCTGTAACTTGCTGTTTCCTGTATGAATTCAGCCCAGGTAGGTATGTGAATTTGCTCTCTAAATGGTTGTGCTCCTACAGCATTCATGGCCCAATTTATTTGTACACCATCTTGAGCATTTGATACATATATTTTTAGGTTATTTGGAAGGCCACAAATGAGAGGAGTTAATCTGGCCAGATCCATGGGAGCTAGCATCAGGGATCACCTTAATGTACCTGTCTCATCTATCACTTGTACACATACTGCCTTTTGCACAGAGGCTGCCAGATCTGAGAATCCTGAACTCTTATTAAGAGGATCTCCTCTCTCCTGCAGATCTATTGCCCCAGCCAAATAAGCCACTCTGGTAGTTAATGAGTAATTGTGGTGACCTAGGGTGGTAGTTAGAAATACTCAGGGTACCCAATATCCTTCTGCCTCTTCCTCATTCAACAAGACCATATCTCCATCCATGAGGGAAACCTTCCATATGTACTCCATTTCTGGTTCCTCCAGGTGCCCGGAAGATTTTTCCTGCAATTTAGCTAGTTCAGCAGCGGACGGTAGATGCAGTAGTATGGGCTTCTCCATCCCTCTCCTCAGCAATTTCAGTCTTAATCAACAGATGAACCTGTACTGGTTCTGGGAGATCATTGTCATCATACCAAATCATACCAAATGTCTCCATCCCACATTTCAGTATCGCCACAAAGCACCACCTTATGAATGTGCTGGACTGAGTCAGAGCAGGCTTGATCAAATAATTTATTTAACCTTTCCTGAAGCTGTTCCTCTCTTCTCTCAGCTGCGGTCAGTAGTTTTCCTAACTGCTTGTTTTTACTTAAAAGATCATCTACTCATCTTTCCATTTTTGCCCTTGCCTCCTTCTCAAAAGCCAGTGATGCTTTAAGTATCTCAATCTCTAACTTCAGAGCTATATATGCTACATTTGCAGTCTTTTTTTTTTTTTTGGGGGGGGGGGGGGGGGACGAAAAAATTTTTTTTTTTTTTTGTT
>JAOTQQ010000001.1:63594141-63609411 GCA_026546715.1 Gallinago undulata
TTTCTTACACTATGTACAACAGAAATGGATAATCCTAAGATTTGATCAGCAACAAATCTTCAGTTATTCATTACACTAGCTTCCTCTTCATTGCTGAGAACAAACTGCTTTTGGATAGGCCTTATACAGCCTTTAAGAGTCAAGAGTTACTGTGATCTTTTCTTTCCATATCTAGTTTCATTCCAGGTGAGTCTTAGGCAACACTGCCGAGTCACCGCTCTGCTTTTGTTTTCCCTATCTGGTTATCTTTCAGCTCCAGGCCAGTTCCCCTTTTTTCTCTGTCACCTTATCTTATAGTTTCATTTTCTTGCTAACTGGTTATTGAATAAAGCCATGCACAGGTTGCACGGAGATCCAGGTGAACTGCTGACCTTAGCTAACAATAAATGCCGTTATTTTAGTCCTTGTTCTACTGTTTCTTCTCATGTTTCCGCTTGCCCAAACACGTTTCCTCTCTCACTTCATTCAGAACAAGCTAAGTATTTCTGGTGCAAACGTCTGCATAAATTCCAAATGAAAGTTTGGAGTTAATTTGCAGATTAGGATTTTGTGGGTGAGCATGATTGTGGAAGAAGCAGAGACCAGAAGAAGGAATAGAAGAAGCAGGAACACTGGCAGGGGAAGGCCCGTGATCAAGTCCTAACGACCCATAAACAGCCTATCAGCCCGACTGATGGAGGGAATTCCACTCACCTGGCAGTTGGGGGTTGCAGGGCCGTGTCGTTTGGGAAAGGAGATACATATAAGTACTAAACAGTATAGTATATAAGTACTATACTACATAGGTACTATAAGCTGTCTGTTTGTGATAATAAACGATTCTGGTTGCATCACCGACTGGGGGCCGTGCCTTCATACTCTACAGGATTTCAAGTTGCTTTCTTTTTGTATGATATCCATCACCAACGTAACGTATATAAGCCAAATTACTAGTTTTATTTGTCTATTTTGTTGTCAAACGAGTTCTATCTGAAGTCATGGTAGGAAAACTTTTTGCTTCTGATTTGTTTTGTGATATGCTGCCCAGTTCTTCTTTATCTTTTTAGTAAGAAGGCTGTGAGAAACACCAGCTCACACTTAGAATTTAAAGAGGACAAAGTCGCTGGAGCAAAGGTATAAAAATTTATTGTACATAAGAGCGCTGAATTGGGTGCATCTCAAAGCAGAGACACACCAATCTTTAGCTTTTAGATATTTTATACCTTTTTTCCCGGCCGCCTGAGTTCCTGTCTCTGTTCTCATTGGCTGAGAAGTTGGAGCTCACATTCTTCCTGACTGCCTAACGTTTTACAGGTCTGACTAAACCTATCACAGGTCTAGTCAGCCTTCACAGTCCTTGGTCCACTTATCGGTCTGCCATCAGTCTGGTTCTCTTCACCTAAATAGCTTCCCATAAACCAGGATCTCTGAACCACTCCAGGGCATTTCTAAGGATTAGTTGGATACAATGGAGGAGACTCCACTATCACCGAGCCTCCTCAGTCAATACACGCACACTGACAAAAAAATATATCAAGTAGCTGAAGCAAAACTCAGCTCATTTCTCTCAAGGCTTTCAGTACAGACTAATATACCGTCATAAAGCTTGCTAAAGTATATTCAGTATTTGTGGACCTATCACCTAGGATCCCCTAATGGAGCTCATGGAGCTTACCAAATGCCCTAAAAGTAGGCCTACAGTTTTCTTGGCTTAACCCTCTGAAGAACTTGTGTTGTGCACAACACTTTGACAACTTGCAGAGAACTTAAAAGGCGACAAAACATTTTGTGACAAAACAAAAGCAAAACCAAACCAGTGACTATCAGCTACAACAGCCCCAGTCACTATTTGTTCAGCTTCTCTCTTGGGTTTCCATAATTTGGACACGGAAGAGTCCCAGTCAAAATGTAGTCTGATGGAAATACTTCATCCCAAAGCTAGGCTAGTAACCATAGGATCATAGAATGGTTAGAGTTGGAAGGGACTATCTAGCTCCAACCCCCCTGTCACGGGCAGGGACACCTCCCACTAGACCAGGTTACTCGAAGCCCCATCCAAGCTGGTCTTGAACACCTCCTAGGATGGGGCATCCACAACTTCTCTGAGCAACCCTTGCCTGTGCAGGGTTAGGTTCAGAGGTAACTCACAGATCTGCCCCTTGCTTGCATACAAACTCTAACATACTTGATTTTTTACCTTTAGGTGCTGGCTCACATGGGTCAGGTTGCAGCCTAGATTATTTGCAAATTGATATCAGGAAAGAGTCTGTGGGCATCTGGAGTCCCCCAGCTGTGAATGGCACCTTTGCCACTTAGTCACTGATTCAAATAGGTTAAGCTTGTCTGAAGCATTTGTAGAGGCTCAGCCTTTGGCGTCTGTGGTAATTTAAACGTTGCAGTTACAATTTTCCTTAGAGGGTCTACAGACTTGTAGACAATCTCTAAGGCTTGATTTTGATAAGCTAGGGATAGAGTGTCTTCACAAACAGGTGATAAGATAGGGAGGGGAGCGTCTTCACAAACAGGGGAGTTGACTGAAATTGCAGGAGCGAGATAACCAAAAAATAGGGGAGTTAACTGAAGCTGCAAAAGTTAGACAACTGAAAAACTGCAAAAGTTGAACTTCTCACCTTTTGAGTCATTGCCCTTCCTTAATAAGCTTAGTAATATTAACCTCTCTGCCTCTGGGTGGTGTAAAGGTAGAGTTAACGATACATGCAAGGTACGTTACATATGACACGACAGGGAGGTACATGTTAGAGGAAAATGTGTAGTAGGCAGATTGAGAAGTCTGTACTTTCCAACTACCTCAGCCAACGGGGAAAGGAACAGGGTTACATGTGGCCAGGGAATTAGGATAAAACAGATGCTGCATCCTCCAGCAAATTGAGAGACCTCACAGGGGTACACCCCTGTGGACCCTCCCTTTATAGGAATAAAGTCCTTCCAGGACTCCTCTGTCTCCTTTGTGAGCAACAGGCTTTTCTGCACAATTTGATTTCTCTGCATTCCCAGGGATAATCTAGGACCATGAAAGTATGTTTTATAAACTGTTGTTTACAAAATGAGTTGAGCTAATTCTTCTGTGAAGTATGATTGTGTTTTACAAAACTGAAAGGGCCTCCTCAGGAAATCATGTGTTTTGTCAGATAGAGAAGTGCATAAATCCCTATGCTATCCTTTTCTAAGAGAGAGTTTCAATCAAGTTGGTTATTGATATAGACAAAGACAAGTAAATAGTTATTTCCCTTCGCTATAGTCTGCAGGAACCCTGCATAAGTGATAAAAATGTCATGGTAATGACCATGGTTCTTGTGGTACTGAAGATGCATCTTCATTCTCCTTTGGCTCATTAAGTCTGTGGCTTGTCTGATTAACCAAGCCTTGGGGCATTGAAGTATATATTATTTTTTTCCTGAGCATAGGTATTTACTGCTTGTGTGGAGAATTTTCATTATTATTATAATCATGGTCTGAAAGGGACCTCCTAGAATAGGTAGTGACTCCTCTCTGCTCTAAACATGAGGTTAGATAAAGTTACACAACTCTTGCCCTGGACACTAAGAAGCACAGGAGTTTCATGTTAAATTAATGATTGTTCAGAGTAACCATAAACAGTCCTATCAACTGTTTATCAACAAGAAACCATACAATTCACATGACCCTTTATCACTTTTTACTTTATCACTAAATATCTCTATAGCTATAGTAGATTTATACTATAAAATTTCCAGTATAGACTGGCTCTTGCATGTAGCCTTCTTCCAAGCTGTAGCTGAAGCAGTAGGAGGTGGGTTTTTTTACCAGCTGTGGCCCACTGGAATACAGCCTCATGAGTACAAACCTAACTGATGTGGTCCACATCTAAAGCATGATGGACCTTGGATGTCCAAGTGGAAAAGCTTCCTCACAGCTGTTTGTCAAACAGCTGGGAAAAACTGCTGTTGCAGTCCTGCTAGATTCAGCTGGACTGCTGAATCTAAACATGACGCCTGTTGAATCAAAACCAGATCTACAGAGTCTCATTTCCACAATATTTTTCTCAGGAGAGTACTCTCATTTTCACAAATCTATTCATTTCTAAGCAGCCATATTCTGAAGTCACTCTCCCTTGAACATCATCATTACTCTAATTTTATAGACACTGTAGAAAAATGTCTTTCTTGTGGCTCACATTTCCTTTCCAGTTAGTCCTGTCACCTTGATGTACATTTCAACTGTGTCTCAGATCCACAACATCAGGAGCCCTGTATATCGATTGTCCCCATGCTGCACATTTGTCCAGGTTTAAGGGCCCAAACCACGACAAGATTGCCATTTCCACTTTAAAATCCACTGTAGGAGACTGGTTTAATACACAGGAGATTATTGCCAACAAAAAATAACACACTAAACATAAGTTAGCTTGCTATTTTCATGAGCTCCCACTGAAATTAGAAGCAGCAGTGCAAGGGTGAGGTTGGCACTCATAAGAGGCAGGGTGAGGTCTAGAGGAGTTAGATGTACTTCTGCTCATCAGCTCATTTGCTTGTGAAACCACAGCCAGAATGTAAAGTCACATGATAAGGTTGAGCCAATCTAATGGCTCATCATAACCATTTACTTTAGGTTTATTTTGCTGTAAGAACATATAGCGCGTCTTTGGGCTATGTTCTTAATTTCGTAGTGTAGGGAACATAACTTGACAACTGCCAGTAGTTTTGCTTATAAGTTGGCATGAATGAAAAAATGTGAGAATACTTTTCATATGTAAATATTTCTATAGATTTTTACTGGCTATGTGTGTCTTTTTTTCCTTTCACAAGAGTACAAGCACCTCACTAGACCAAGCCAGATAATGCAGAATAGAAAGTGAATTCAAATGCACCAGGTTAATACTATACCTGGATTATGCAGATCAGGCAATAAATAAATGTTTCTCAGCAAATAAATAATTGAGACATTATGAAAAACCTTACAGCACTACTATAGAGAAGCATCTTATTGGAGAGGAAATGAACACCCTCACAAAGCCATGAAATTAATTTCTGTGTAATGCAGAGCTCCAGCTTGCTCCCAGGCCACCCACTGACTCACAGAAGGTCAGAACCAAAGCAGCAAGGTTAGGTAAGGAGGGTTGCCCCACTGTGCCCGAGGGCGAGTGGGCAGGAGCTATAAGCAATAAAGAAAAATCAATGGGCTGGATAGGCAGTCAGGTTTGAGTGCTTCTGAATCAATTGGATTATGGCAACTGTGGTGGCAACTCAGGGATCCCAGCATCTGTGATGGGCATGGGCTGTGGATGCATCATGGGGCAGTTCCCCTTCCAGGCATGGCACCACACTCCCTTCAGGGACAAGTGGCTGGAGTGAGCTAGGAAGAGCTGTTGGCTTCTCTGCCCTGGGTGGCCTTTCCAAGGTAATGGCTCTCCAGTGTCTTCCTTTTGTTCCCAGGAGAAGCAGTCATCTACCACTCCCAGACTCAGCCCAGGATTCCCTGCATTCACAGATTTTTTGCGGGTGCTGCCCCAAACACTGCTGTCAAGTTGAGGGTCCCTCCCTGTTAAGACATGTAAATCTGAAGAAACTCCAAAAGAATCAATGTTCTCTGTTTCTCACATAAGTATGGGGTCTCCACAGAGCAAAAGAGAGACAGAGAGATGGAGAAGGAAAAGAGGGGTGGAAGCAGAGCAGGCTTCCACCTGTGTCCAGATCCCACACCAGGCACCTTGACTCTACTCATCACCAGCTTAAGAACAAGTATAAATTCTCCTCACTTTACTCATATGAGAATGTGAAACTGTCCTGCTCTCATTCTCTTTCACTTTCTTTCTCTATCTCTGTTCCTATCACTCAGAGACTTTGGTCTTTAGTCACTTGTCCTTTGCTGTAAGTTTCTTTTGATGGGAATTGGATAACCTCCCAGGTTCTGGGGGACCCCTTTGTCAGAGGAATTCCTGGGAATATAGCCCCTGTTTGATGGAATTGAGAGCTGCTGAATTGACAAAGAGCTGGCTAAAGATATGCTGCTTTGTTCCTAGTGGAAATCCTGTTTTACCAGCAATAACTTTTAAGGAGCCTGGATCAAACTGTGGATGCTTGTACAGTTGTGTTCCTGTATTTTATTTTCTGTCAAATGAGACTGAATTTAACGATCATGATTTGAGTGTCTTACTGGAAATTTGGACCTTAAGCCTGTGTGCTTACTACCTAGGGCTTTGGAGACATCAAACACATAGGCACAATTTGAACTAATTTCCCCAAACCGGTTTTATTTTTGCACTTTAAGTGTACTTGTGGCTCTTAGTCACATGTGAAGGCCCTACACAGGGCTTTCAGTTGATGATCTACTGGGGAAAGACGGGAGTCTGAGGATTTGGTGGGACTGCTCTGTGTTAGAGGGGGCCTCTTTTACTGAGCTGGTATCTCCTGTAACGCTAGAGTTAGCCATGGTCTTGGTTGCAATTTCTAATGAGCAAGTCGCTCTTCTTTTATCAAAATATAAGAAGCTCATTAAAGGCCAACTAATGCAAATCATCCTTAAATGAGTTCCTTAAATGCTTAGAGCACAGCGTAAACCATCCTGCCTTGATAAAAGAAAAACAAGGTAGGGAGGCAAGGTCACACAGTGAAGCTATGATTTACTCCTATCTCATGGGAACTAAGTAATAAAATCTCAGTGTTTTCCTGGATACATAATATCATTGAAGATAATTAGAGAGGTGCTGCCAAAGTAGTACAAATCAGCAGCAGAACATTTTTCTCACGCGAAGTGCATTTAGTCAGATCAGGTGTAAAGGAGAAGCAGCCCAGTAATTTAAACACAGAATAACTAGGCAGTTATTCTGTGTAAAAGTGTGTTTAGCTATCCATCCAATCAGTTAAAGCTTTTGCACCCCATTAACAAAATGTCATCCATTGCTTGGCACATGCGCTATAATGTAAATATATATGGCCAGTGTTCTCACAGTCCTTTACTGTCTCTCTTAGCTAATAAGCAAAATTACTGGCTGGTGTAGTCATACCAGGCTTGTTATCCACTGTGATCAGGTGGTTCCAAGAAGAGGTCCTGGTTTTCCCTCCTCCCTGGTAAGATGACTCAGTTCAGAAAGGGGTCACTGGAAATTCCCTAAAAGTGGAGCTTCTTATTGCATCTTACAGTGGAAATGCATTGAGAGCTGACATTAGTGCAGCCTACTGCAAATTATTCAACCTCTGTGCGCAAGAAGGTAGAAGACATTGGCGGTAGTTTTGAGGCCAAGTGGGAGACAGGCTCCTACTCTGAGAAGTGAGGCTGCCGCAGATACAACTGTGGCATGAGAGCCTCACAGTCAAGCAGCAACACTTGAGGAGCATCTCAACAAGGTACCTCTCCTCCAAGGACAGATGCATTCACCATACAGGAATGGGACAGACAGCATCAGCATGATTTTGTCCCTCAGATCCCTACAGAGGTCATTGTTATATAAGAGAGCTGAGTATCCTTTTGCTGCCTAAAGTCTGAAAGGCCTTCCCATGTAGAAGACAGGTAAGCGAACATATCTCTGGAAAGCTGTGATTATCTACCCAAGTATCACTTCATAAACTTTGGTAACTATCTCTGCCAGACTTTGTGTGCCTGGGTTTCTAGTTAGGTCTTTTCTTTATATGAACCTACACCATGTCATGAGTTGATCCCATTCAATTATTGTCAAGTTTCTGGATGAAAAAAATTGCATAGGTTTACCCACAGCTGGAGCCATCATTGATCAGTCTTCCCCTAGGACTTCCTTCCACGCACCAGCTACCCGTATCTTTTCCTCTGCTGTAAAGACAGTCTATATTGTTTCAGTGCACCACAGAAAGGCAGCAGCAGGCACTAGTGCACAAATTCCTTATTAAAAAAAAACAAAACCAAACAAGCTTTCAGCATTGCACATGCTCCCTTAAAACCCCATTGCATTATGCATCTGGGATCCTCCCACATGCAGCAGACACCGCTGCAGTGAACAATGTATCTGCCTGCACAGATATGCCCAAACCCCTTTCAAAGGTGCAGAAACTGGGAAAACAACCCATATCTTGGCTAGAAATAGCATATGGAGACTAGATATTTTCTCAGTTTTCCGGAGCTGCTGGTCTAGGCTTGGGAAATACAGTCTTAAACTCTTTCAAGACTAAGGAAAAAAGGAGTATGGAGGCTTCATTCTGTTCAAGTAGACGGGTATTAATATTTCCTTTACTATTTTGATTTACAAAGTGATGGTAAAACAACTAGTTTTTCCTAGAATGGGAGGCTTCACAAAAACAAATAGAATGGTAGACACTTTCCTTGTGGTAGCATGCTGATTAATGTGATTAGATGTGGCTATTTGAAAAAACGGCATGTTTAGTGCTTTGTTATGGAAAGATTATTACAAGGAGTGGCCCTGGAAGAATAGAAACTCCCTCACAAAATAGCTTGAAAGCTACTGAAAGCAATCAACACTGGGGCTCTTTTGTTTGAATGACAGATTGCATTTCAAAGTGAACCATTATTAGAAAATTCACATTATTCAGAAATTTCTCAGGTGCTTGACTGTCATAGCAAAGTCAAAATCTCCCGCTTCCTCCCGTTTTACCTCAATTAGATGTTTAGTTCTTCTGACTACAACTATTGCAGGTCAGATGAACTAGAATGGGCAAAAGGAAGCATATTTTGAATGCAAATTCAAGTATTTATTGTAAGTATCATTAACCCTCAATCTAATCAAAATGCAACAGAAGCACAGAATGACATGGGGTTGGAAGGGGCCCCTAGAGATCATCTAACCCAACTCCCCTGCCAAAGCAGGTCCACCTAGAGCAGGTTGCACGGGAACATGTCCAGGTGGGTTTTGAATGTCCCCAGAGATGGAGACTCTACCATCTTCCTGAGGAGCCTATTCCAGTGCTCTGCCACCACCGCCCTCAAAGTAAAGAAGTTCCTCCTCATGTTCAGGTGGAACTTTTTAATAATAACCAACAAATAGTTATTAGTGTAGCCAAATTACAGTGATATTCCTATACATAGTGCAATTTTTCTGTAAAGTCCAGAAAGAGTCTCACCAAGAATGTCATTAAAATTGTCACTAAAACTAAAATTGGAACAGAAAGGCTTCCAGCATTAAATCCTTTTCCTTGTTGTTACGTTCTCCCTCTCACTGTCCATCTGGCTCCTAAGGTTGCTGACTTCAGCCTGGGAAAAGGTTCTGGCAAGTTGTCAGCCTTCCAGGCTCTTCCTTCATTGGAAGGATACAATGTTGACTGTGGATGTAATAAGTAATTTAACAAATTTTTTTTTTTCAACTACAGTAGATACGTGCTTGCTTGCTATAGCTTCCGCTAAAATAGGAATGTGCTTGCTGTGAGGTTGGGAAATGGATAGTGTTAGATATCAGACGGAAGCAACAGTGGGAAGTACCAAACCATTGCAAAACAAGGGGTGGTGTGGTTAGCTAAGATAACCCCAGTGGTGTCAGTCCTGTAAAGAAAGGATAAACCACAAAAAGGACATGGTAATGAAGACTTCAAGCCTTCCTCCAACAACCACCAGGAAGACCCCTGAGGAAGCATAGCGCCTGCGCCACGAGGAGGGGGGAGGTGTGTTCAGGGGTGGGTTGTGTTCCAAGAACTCATTGATTATACTAATTATTTTACAAGAAAAAACATGAATATGTATGAGTAATAAGGAATAAAAACAAGCACTTGTAAGAAGAGAGTGAGCCGTGGGAGGAGAAATGCCCTGCGTAGCTCCCAGCGCTGTAATAAATACTCTTTGCTCCACCAGATTTGCCCCTGATTAAAATTCAATACAGTGAGTGTGTTTCTCACGATCTGGGGACTCATCCAGGATCTCTGAAGCCTATGTCTGGAGCCTTGGATGGGTAAGCCGGGATGCCACACTATTGCTGATTTCAGCAATTCTTGGGTTCTCCCCACCCACAGTGATGGACCAGCAGCAACAGCCCAGCAAAGAGACATGTGGACCAAAGAGGGGTCCCAGGGATAACTGCAGCAGCTGATAATAATTGTGCATAAGTCCCAGGTAAGAAAATTGACCGTTAAGTATTACTCGGGTGGCTGGGTGACAGGGGATTAAGAGTGGTGTGAGTAAGACGTGGACCAGATCTGTGAAGCAAGTGTGGAGTCTAACTGCAGTTCCGTATCCCCACAAGGAGAACGGCCCATGAAGAAACAAAGCAAGAGGCTGGATTTGAGAGATCCCCTGGGGAAAAATGGGACAAGAAGAAAAGAGGGGATTTAAAGGAAAAGCCAATCAGGAAATTCCAGAAATACCTCCAGACTGTCCATTAGGGAGAATGTTGTTACAATGGGGGCAGGAAGAAGAGTCTTGCACCCAGGGTAAGGACAATGCAAATATGATCAATTACTGTATGCTCCAGCAGACCAAAAAGCCCATAAGGCCAGACAAGTTGTATTGGCCAAAGTATGGCTCTATGGAGGGGTGGCTGCGTCAAGCACTAAATGCATGTGTCAATCCTGAAGAACCATTAGATCAGGAAGAGAGTGAATATGCAGCATGCTGGAAAGGGGATGCAAGAGTTTTTAGAATTAGATATAAAAGGAGGATGACCAGGGACCAGTTTGGGATCCTCTTGAATGCTTACCTCCCCCATGTAACCCGGAAGACATGGGAGAGCTTCAGGCCCCACTTAGAAGGAAAAGCCAGAGAAGACAGAGGTGGAAATAGGAAGGTCCACAGTGGAAGAAAATGAGACGACAGGACCAATCAGGCTGCACCCTTTACGAGAGGTCCTGATGCCACGAGTTCAAAATGAGGTAGGATTTGTGAATGTGCCCCTAACCAGTACAGAAGTCAAGAACTTTAAGAAAGAAATTAAGAAATTGTTGGAAGGTCCTCTAGGTTTGTCAAAACAATTAGATCAATTTTTAGGTCCAAATGTAAATCCTTGGAAAGAAATGCAATCCATCATGGGAACTTTGTTCTTCCCCAAGGAAAGACAAGCAATTTGGGTAGCAGGAATGAGAATATGGGAAAGGGAAAATGTTCATGGGGTTGTGGGGGACCAAAAGTTACCCCTACAAAGGCCTGACTGGAATCAAAAAGACACCACAGGGAGAAGAAACATGTCTGATAATCAGACATTAATTATAAGGGGAATTAAAGAGGCAGCCCCAAGGTGGTTGAATGTGAGCAAAGCCTTTGATAGTAAACAAGTGAAAGAGGAATCTCTAATGGAATGGTTGGACAGGCTCCGAAGGAATATTCAGCAGTTTTCTGGGATTGACCCAGAGACTGTGGCTGGCCAGGAATGATTAAAAGTAAATTTTGTCACCCATGCCTGGCCAGATATTAGGACAAAACTGGAAAAGTTGGAAGACTGGCATGAGAGAGGAATAAATGAATTGTTACGAGAAGCACAAAAAGTATACATGAGGTGTGATGAGGAGAAGCAGAAGGCAGAAGGTCTGATGGTTCGCAGTTTCTTTCTCCTCATCCAACAGTCTGCTTGGCACTCTTTCATACATTTTTCCAATGTGCAACTTGTTCTTCTCTCCTGGGTATGTATCTTTATGTTACAACTTAATTTCCCATTTTATACTTGATGGATACTCTTTCCTTTTCCTCTGTCTCATCCATAAAACCAGTTTTGCCCAGCTCCCACATTTTCACTCCCTTAGCTATCAGTAAATGGCCACTGTTTGTAGCACCATCCTGTGCATACATTCAAGGCCTCTGTTATTCCACGCACATACTCCCCAACACACTATGTCTTTGAGCTAGTCATAAATAGTTCATTCTGCTCAGAATAAACACTTGTTATATCATCTGGTTAAAAACCATGGTTATATTGCACAATTATACAAAGCTAAGCACAAATGAAAATAAAAAAAAGGGGGCAATAACCAACTGGTCATTAGAAAAATGCTGTTACATATTAGAAAAAAACAAAACTAACAGAAAGCTCTGGGCAAGCTACAACTAGTCCAGGCAAAGCATGACAAGTCCCAAGACCCTCAATGTTATTTTGATACAAAGCCTGTCACCTGTAATTTGTGAAAGAATCACCGTATTTAGTGGGCTACAAGGATATGGATTTATGACTCAAACTACAATGAATTCTGCTGATGCAGAATGATAATGACAGCAACAGAATCTGGTCAAGTTACCTAAATGATGGGATATTTAATTAAAAGTTACACCAAGTGCTACTTCCATCTGGCATCTAGTCTTCATCCTATTCCAGTGACCAGTATTGCTAGCTCTGAAGGCTCTTTTTGATCTGTGTCCTAACCTATCTGGAGCATTAAATGTACTGTAGCAAAAGAAAACCAATTTAGTTAAAAAAAAAAAATATTTCTACACACACATCTGAGAAATCTCTGCAGGAAAAAATTGGAGAAACTAGAAAGTTGTAACAACAGCTGCATTGAAGGAAGGGCATTGCAAAGGACCCTCAAATACTAAAAATAAAAGCTAGCATGAGAAAAATCAACAGTCATCCTTTTTTGCTTCTTTTTAATAATGATGGGTGTCATGCACCAGAATTCAAGGAGTAACACTCCTCCCAGGGATCTCAACACCATTGGATCACTGCCAGGAAATTCCAAAGCTGGTCTTCAGAACGGACAACTGCCATTTTTTTCTGCTGGCAAGCACTAGACAGCTTCAAGGTGTCAACACCTTCATCTCAAGAAGGCCTCTAACAAGAACACCACAAACTACGTGGTGATCTTGGACTGGTCTTCCCTTACACACTGATGAAAGGCGTTGGGTATCATTTTCCATTGCATTTTAAAGAATCTGGCACCTTGCACCAGGAATATATCCTGATCTGTGTACCAACATCACATGCTCATCATGCAGGCAGAGAGTGTCCCTCTAGTACACCCACCTCCAGTCTTACCTAATGCGAGGACCACGCACTGTACAAACGTACCCAACACAGCTCCTACAAGGCCTGTTTCCTGGCAAAGCTCTTCTGTGCACAGCCGACGTGCTGCTCTAGTAAGACCAATGAAATTTTTTAGTTTACATTTTTGGCTGAAAGCAGTCAGTCATGAAAATCATGTCAATTGACAATAAAATCTCTGCATTCAAAGCAACAAGCTTCTATTAATAAATTTCTAGTATCTCTTTTCAAATGGGATCAAAATATGCTTGTTTTCTTTTGGAATGCTTTAAAAATAGGCTGAAAGGATCTAAAAGATTTGAAGTTGCGTTGATTAAGGTTTTGTCTACACTAGCAAGGAAGTCAATGCAACAGGAACAATAAAATATGGCGATCTTGAGGCTCTTCACCTTCTCCCCAGTTCAGGTTTACTTCAAATTGGATCTAATTTGCTACAGCGTTGAACGTCCTCCTCAGACAAGATTCAAAACTTTTGAAAAGGAAACCCCAAAAGAATGAAATGTAAACACATAACAATTACATTGCTGCAAATGTATATCGATAATAGTTTCATATGCATTTGAAAAACACACACGTGTATATATGCATATAAAGAAAGGAGTCTGTTATTGTGTAATCCAGAACATCCAGAACCTGGAGATTTCTGGGAACTCTAAACTAGGAATGTATACAAGACAAAGATAAACCAGACAAAGAATGTAAGAGGGCTATCTGGAACACACTTGGAAAAACATTACACCATGCAACATCTGAAAGAGTCTTAGTCCCCATCTAAAGTAAACAACCTTGTCTTGATTAGGAAGTATGCATGAAGACTGTTAGCTGCCTTGAGGGCCATCTACAGATAATCAAGATAGCAAGTTAAAGAAAACGCCAGCCTCCCAGGGAAAAGTCAACCAGTCATTCTCATAGCAGAGATAGAAATGCCTCTACACTTTGGGTATGAGGCCACAAAAAACATCGCCGAGATTCCTGTCTTCTGCTGATGTCCTTCCCACAATTGCAATGCAGCATTTCTTCTCTCTCCTTTTGGGCAATAAAGGGGCATCACACCTTGCCCATGCACATCTCAGCCCGGCAGGGAAATGAGAAACCACTAGTCTTTCATGGATCCCAGAGGAGCCAACATCAACACAATGCTGCCCTTTTCTGACCAGACTCACACTTAGTTTACAGTCCTTCATTCTCAGAGTTTTCATCTGAGCAAAGTTACACTAGCACTCACATTCTCCACCAAGATGTCGGCTGGGAAGAACAGGGTCATTCAGTGTTACTGAGTGAGCAAAGAGACTGACCACAATTATTTTAATAGTTTAGGTAGACTATAACATGTAAGTACAGTAACTCAAGGACAACAGAAGACATAATTATGTCTTCACACAATTATAGTGAATTAAGGAATAGGGCTGAATATGGCATGAAGGTTTGCTTGACACAACAAAGCCACTCTTAGCATAAGCATGAGTTAGCAAATACTGTGATTTTTTGTTTTTCTAACTTGGCTAACTTGGCCCCTGCCTATCCCTCTGCAGGGGTATGATATGTACCAGGATAGCTGCCTTTAAGCACATATTCAAATAGCATTGTATAGGTCAGCACCTTGTTATCTTTCCAGAGGAGCTTATCTCTGAGAACAGGATGTGTCAAGACCACCAAGGAATGCAGAACCAGCCTAAACCAGCCTTGCAGCTTTGTCAGCAAGAATAGAGAAGTAGATGACTGCAGATCACCTAAAGGACACAGTGATGAAGAGGAATGGATGAAGTGAAGGACCACCAGAGGTCTTTGAAGACCACCAAGAGACTGTAATACGCATGCAAGAGTGGGTGGCAACATATGATAATGAGTTCTCAGAAGATTAATATGTTAATTACTCCTCAGAAATCTTCTGAATATGTATGCTTAACTTGTATATAAGCTGTGTAACTAATTGCTTTCGGAGGAGCGATCCCCCTGTGCATCCAGCTCTGCAATAGAGAATACCTGCTCAATAGTCATCCTGACTACTGGGTCCTGATTTCAGCTTTCACGGCATTGATATCATTATCTCAGGTATCTTGTAGTTAAAGTGAGATAACTATGGGATACCTACAAGATAGCTGTAACAAGAACAGATAACTAACAATTTATGAGATAACTATAACAAAGGCAGTGCATAGATATAACAAAAATAAGAGAAAGATGGAGAAAACAAGTTGAAGACAATTATATACAGTTTATATAGTGTTGTGGCTTAGCCCCAGCCAGCAACAAAGAACCACAAGGTCTTTTCACCCACTCCCTCCTCCCTCCAGAAATGGGATAGGGAAGAATTGGAAGAGAGGAAAAATGTGTGGGTTGGGATAAAGGCAGTTTAACAGAACAGCAAAGGAAAGAGAAAAAAAAAAAAAAAAAAAACACTGACAGAGGAACAAACA
>JAOTQQ010000001.1:63609511-63632384 GCA_026546715.1 Gallinago undulata
TCCAGGGCTCTGCCACCCTCACAGGAAAGAAGTTCCTCCTCAGGTTTAGGTGGAACTTCTTATACTCAAGTTTGTGCTCATTTCCTCTTGTCCTATCAGTGGGCACCACTGAGAAAAGACTGGCCCCATCCTCTTGACACCCTCCCTTTAAGTATTTATAGGTGTTGATCAGATCTCCCCTCAGTTTTCTCTTCTCCAGACTAAAAAGACCCAAGACCCTTAGCCTCTCCCTGTGTCCAGTTTTGATTCCCCAGTACATAACATTGAAACATAGGAAGTTCCCTGGAGCATTACCACCATGATTTGTGAGGTGGAGCACGTAACGTATAAAAGGAAGTTGAGAGAACAGGGTTTGTTTGGTCTTGACATGATAAGAAAGCCTAAGGAGAAATTTTTTGGTTTTCTATTATAATAAGAGGGTATAGAGAAAATGGAGCCAGACCTTGCAACCTAAACTATTCTACAATCAATGTAAACTCACTGTCTTCTGCCCAGGAAGACCTGGCAGTGCCCACAGCATTCAGTGCTGCCCCACTGCTATGGCAAAATAGACTCAATATAAATGCCAAAATTGCACAAACCATTTCAGAAAAAAAAACTTTCCCTGGCCAGCAAACCTCCAAAAGAACTTAATTTAACCAGTCCCTAAAACCTTGTCCTCAGAGTATCTAGTCCAGCTTTAATTCTGCTGCCAAGCAGGCTCCAAAAATCACTGAACTCGACAGAGCAGCTCAGTGTGGTGGGGAGAGTCTCACCATCCCCAACGGACACAAACAGCATCGAATTTCTGATCACTGATCTTTGTCTCCTGACTGTATATCAGGACAGTATATAAAATTGCTCATTACAGTGCAAATACAAACTGAACATTGTAGGAAACTCACAGTCTTGGAGATTAAAAGTAATTGAAATAAGCAGTAAAAAAATTTCAGAGGAAAAAAGAGAGAAAAGCTTAACTCGAGAGTTTGCCTATTTTTTAAGACAAGCCTTTAGAAGTCAATTAAAGCAAAAGAGTTGGAACGGGGGGGGGGTGCCAATATACCCTTTATTCTTCACTCAAAGTGGAACCTGATAAAAGACAAAAGAATAAGATGTAGAATTTACAATTCATTGAAAAGAATCGCACAGATAAACAGAAATACAGACTGCTGAAGTTACGTTTGACGTAGCAGGATCTATGTTCTTGGCCAAACCTCCAAACATTTTCACTCGCACAATCAAATGAGTTTCAATGGGCGCCTCAGAACCATTGTCACACAACCACCAGAAAACTGAAAACCTAATTTTTACACCGTAGACACCTTCTTTTCACCTTTCTTTAGCAACACATCGTACATGATAGAAACTCTTTCATTCCAAAAACCTGAATGACAGGAAATGAACTAGTTCTTTCCCCAAGGAAAACTTCCGTCTTCTATACTATCTTGATTGTCTCACGTGTAGCTGAATACCCACAACTATAACACATCACATTATCTAAAACCTACCTCTAAAAAAGCCAATAGATTTTAAAAAATGGTTTCGATCTTAAAGTTCCTCATGTTTTTTCCCTCTGTAATGCAGCGTTCCACATCTTTGCATCCTTCTAAAAAGATTTATTTTCAATAACATAGTTCTCAGTCCCTTAGCAAATAAATTCAGGTGGAATTATGCACATAATCATAAACAAATTAGCAAATGTTCATAAACAAAAGTTATACTAATGAAAAACAAATTTAAATTATTAATGATCACAGCTTCCTTCTAGCAGTAGCCTTAGCAATATTTAAAGCTTTCTGCTTGATTATTATTGTGGTACTTTATTATTAAAACTAATTACATGCACTTATTGAGGTTCTTAAAAAATTGATACTTTTGCAAACAATTGTTGATGGTAAGAAGCTGCATGGAAATGTAAAGCTCCATCCAACTGAAGTATTTCCAAGGAAACCTTTACTGATGTACAAAGTTCTACAACATGCAATAGTCTCATAACCAAAGATTCATAATTATGATCAAGATGAAGTCATCAAAAGCCAAACAGGAAAATCAATTTCAATACCAGTTATCAGTGGTTTGCTCTCAAGCCCAGACAGCTTATTGAACGGGATGACTCGAAATTCTATCCAATACATATTTTCAAAATTCTGCTCGGTTCCTTAGATGATGAAATACAAAAACATTCAGAAGATTTATGCATTTGGGAAAAATGTCAGTATTCACAAACCTAAGAAATGAGTGAAACTTATGAAGATCACTTAGATGAAATTCAGTGAAGAAAAGTTCCAAGTATCACCCTAGAAGGAATCAAGCAAACCCATAAATGGAAATTGGGAATAATTATTCAGTCAGTTATGCTGGACCACGCGCAAAAAAAAAAAATTCGATCAGGCACGGGAAACTTGCAAAAGTCAAGATTATTTCTCAAAGCAAGTATCATAGCTGAAACTATTAATAACTTTTATTCTATGAGAGACCTCACCTGAAGTATTGCTTCCAGCTTTGGATCCCACATATCGAGACAAATATAGCTATACTGCAGAAACCATCAGCAGTAGGACTGAAAGAAGATATGCTTTGAAAAAAAAAAGTCGGCAATTAGGTTTAAATATAGAAAAGAAAAAACAGAGGAAGGGGCACAGAGCAAAATTTCAAAAATGTAGGAAAACATTGCCAATAGGACAGCCTTCATATAAATCACAGAAATTAATGTTGAAGTAAGAAAAAAAAATGTCTAACTATTAGAAAAGTTAGAAATGGAACATGATATTTAAGGTGGCACTGGAAGTCTAATTTTTCAAAGGCTGTTAGGGCCAGGTTTAAAATATTTTCAAGAAAAGGGCTCCAAAATGTAATAGCCTCATTTCACTGAAACAGCAATTCTTTCACAGTACATTAGAAAATTTCTCTGACTGCAATCAAACCTGGGGAGAGAGGGAGACAGGGGGAGCAAAAGGAGTTTAGTTTTCAGCATTCTCTTTCTCAGCCCACTGCAGGGTTGCACAAATCACAGAATAATTTATATTGAAAGACAATTCCAGAGTCACTGTCCTACCCTGTGCTCAAAGCAGGGAAAATACTGAAATTGCATCAAGTTGTTCAACACCTCGTCTGGAATTTTTCAATATCTTTAAAAACATGAATTTTACAGCACTTTTCAACAACCTGTTCCACTATTTGATCACGCTGCTTGTGAACAGGATTTTTCCTAGTGCCTAACTGGAATTTACCTGGCTGCAACTCGCCACAGTCACCGCATGATATGCCTTCCTTAAAGAGTCAGATATACCTTATTGACTGCTGCAGCTCTTGGGCTTTGAGAAGGTTCCCCGTGGAAGTCCATCAGCTCTTCTGGACACTTCTGCTCCTGAGGGCAGGCTCTTGTGCAATTCTGCCTAACAGTTCCCCAAACTCTCCTCCTAAAGTTCAGAGGCATTATCATGGAATTACAGAATGGATTGGGTTGGAATGGACCTTAAATATCATCTGGTTCCAACCCCCCTGCCATGAGCAGGGACATCTCCCACCAGAGCAGGTTGCTCAAAGCCCCCTCCAGCCTGGCCTTGAACACCTCCAGGGAAGAGGCACCCACAGCTTCTCTGGGCAACCTATTCCAGTATCTTACCACCATCAGAGTGAAAAAATTCCTCCCGATATCTAGTCTAAATCTCCCCTCTTTCAGTTTGAAGACCTTATCCTTCATCCTATTGCTACATACCCTTGTAAAAAGTCCCTCTCTAGCTTTATTGTATCCCCCCCTTATCCTGCTACTTGCCTTCCTTGGTGGCCTTGGGATATTCCACCATCTCAGGGCGAATGGAGCCAAGGCTGCCATTAAACCTCACTCCTCTAACAGGATCTTCATGATTTTTGAGTAGCAGGTTCCTCACCACACGTGCTAAATCAAGCCATCCAGCACCTGTACAGAAGAAGTGTCATAAAAAGTGCTCCAGAAATCTCCACATTTGGAAGACTTCTTTCAGTTGTTAAAGGAAGAGTCCACCCAGCTTTGCTTCTTGATCAAGTGGTCTGCAACAAATGCCCAACGCACCACTCTGTTGGAGTCCTCTATCCTTGATCCAAAAGCTTTCAGCTGGCCTATCCCTCATTTCCTAACAATCCCCTGTGCACTTCAGCCATCGTTCTGCACAGAACAGAACAACCCCTCATCATCATCTCTGCCCAGCCTTCCTAAATAGCCGATACCGACCTGCCAGTGCACCCTAGCAAGCCTGATGCCAAAGATGTTCTTACCTCATCTCATCAGGAAATGCACCCAGAGCTAGAGGACAAGGAAAGGCTGTTCATTAAGGAAGTAGTAAGAGGTATGACAAACTAAAATAGATCTAAAACTGAAGCATAAGTAACTTCTTGGTGCTCCCCAATGCTCTAGAAACTTTAAAGACCTTGATCCACGAGTCAGAATGTATATAAAGTCCCTGAAGAAAATATAGATTTTGTTTAAAAGTATTTAGAAAATATGAAGAAAAGCATAATTTGAAAATATTAGCCACATTAATGGTACATATGCTCTGTCTGTTCAAATCCTGTGTTGAAACAAACCCCAGTTGTTAAGCTGATACCAGATGCCATCTAACAGATGCTTACAAATCTAGACAGCATGTTCTTAATTTAAATGATCTCAATACACCTATAATCTCAAAGATACACTAAATTACATCACTCCAATTTTTTTCTTAATTGAAACACTAAGCTTTCTCATAAGAAGGTCTATTTTCTTAATTTTCATTCTGTCAAAAATGTACAAAGATCAAATTGAACAATATGCTGTGTTGCCTTTACCTCCTGCCTTCAGCCCTCCAAGTGTTTGAAAATCAATCAAATTTTACAACACTTTCACAACTGAAGCACTAAATATCTCATCACTTGAAACCCTGAATATTTCAATGGATAAAGTCATAGAAAATGGACCTTACATACTGGAAAATAATTCTGGTGCTCCTCAAGACCTCAATTACAGATACAACCTGAAATCCTCATCCTTTGCGAACTCTTTTTGGCCCTCACAGACTCCTCATACAACGAGCTTTTCACTGCAGTCAATGTAATCCACCCACTTAAAATTTGAAGCCTCTGTTTATGTGATGGTTTCATAAGGTGTCAACCCATGATCACCAATCACCAGTCCTGAGTGATGTGCTCTAGGCGTTCCTGCTTTAGCAGGGGAGTTGGACTAGATGATCTCTAGAGGTCCCTTTCAACTCTGACAATTCCATGATTCCATGAATAATGTAAGAATTTAAGGAATTGCAAACTAAATAATACAGCCCTTCCTCTGTAAATGATGTAAGATTGCTTGGAACACAACTGAGTGAACTGTGTTCTCTGAAACAGACATTCCTCTTCTCTTGCTTGTACTTAGCAGAGAAAGGTTATCTGGAGAACTCAAAGGTGGTAGACACCAAAGAGATCACTTGGTCTTGCCATTCAAAAGACTTTTGCAAAAATGCCTTCTCTGGTAAGAAATATATGTAACCATATCCCTTTGTACTTTTGCAAGTACTTTTTTATCTCTTGGCTCCATTCAGGCTGGCTTCTGAAGGAAAACAAGGTTTATGCTGTTAAGCTATCCATCCATCGCTCCGTCTGTCCATCAGTAAGTCTGAAATAAACTCTGCTGGCCCGTGTCAAAATACTCTGGCAGGAGGACAGACGCCTCAAGCAATGTTTCTCAAACTTAGCGGAAGTGAGAGGATAAATTTCTTAAGTTTCTTTTTTATTGATTCACATCTAAACGTTGCTGTAAGAAATAAAAGGATGAGAAAGACCGGCTCTACTTGGGACACGAAACCTGGAAAATAATGCATGTTTCTTTAATAATTTTTAAGCACACACGCAATTCCTTGCCTTTCATCAGAATAGTTTTAGTTCTAGGAACAAAGAGACATTCATAATAAATCTTAAAAACACTGAAACAAATGCTTGCACTGAATTTAACATAGAATTTATGCATTGTTCTACTGGTTTTCTAAGGCACTGACTTACATGTCAGCCATGATAATTTTGGGTATCAAAACTGCGTTTAAATACAGAACACAGACTGGATGTAAACAGTGTTGCTCAGCAACAGAAACGAATGAGGATCTATTTTTACACCCTGACAAAATTATTACAACTATGCATTCAATTCCAGCATAAGAATTCAACTATGCTATCAAAGAATATTTATATCTTTCCATAACAGAAATTTTCTAAGTGAGTTCTGGTTAAATATTGACATTTTTGCATAAACAGATCTCGTTCTGAAATGCTGCTTAGGGAGCCTGGACGGAACCAGGCACTAGGATTATGTCTCAGGTCTTGCCTTTTGACAATTAATTTAATAACTAGCAATGAAAAATCATTTCAGATCACTAGATAAAAGCACAATTAAAGGTACAAAAAGACATCTCTAAAGATAAGCCTTGATTTGATCGCCACTCTTCTCTCATTTCCTGACACCCACTATCATGTGAATTGGAGGATGATCTGAGTGAAAAATATAAATCTCCTGGAAGATGCTGAGTATCGACACATGGCTTGGGGGGCTGTTGGCTGCACAGAACTTTTCCCCAATGAAAATCATGAAAAAGTGTACTTCCAACAAACCAAGCACAAGATTTTTTCATGGAAATCATGAAGTTTACAGCAACAGAGTTTACTTTAAACTGAATGTAATTTCTTATTAATACTCATAAGGCAATATTTTACTGCGTTTAGAATTATTATGGGGATTTTATGTTTAGGATGACTAAGCCATCACGCAAGTCCTTTTAAAGCCTGAAAAAGGCTACCCAAGATTAGATATATTACTAAATCTGTAAAAAGGACTTGGAAATAAAGTATTCTAATACGTTCTGATTTGCTCAAATTTAATTAAATATATGAAAACTCTCTAAATCCAGCTTCACATATTTCTTTATGATTCAGTTACTTGGTGTGGGGGAGAAGAGAAAAATTTGACCTTATAAAACTACTATTCATCAATCCTACCTATACTTCCTCAGCTCCCTAAAAGCTGGAAAAAACACACAGGGTTTGTGGCAGGCTCAATGACTCAGAAAAAGCCATTATAGTAAGACCCAAGCATCATCTAAATAATATACAGCACAATTAACCTTAAACAGTCTATAATTATGATAAGCTGCATAGTTCTAATTACTTTTCACTAACACTTCTATAAAGTGAGTTGAATTATAAAATAAAATGTGCCATAGGGCATCTATTTATATATTTTTAAAGCAAGTATGTATGAAAGGATATAATTTTCCAGCATATATCCAGCTTGCTGTTAATCTCCAGACCTTTTGCTTGTTGCCTCTCTTCTTCCAGCTGCTTTGTATTAGCAAACTGTGTCCCATCAGCAGGGGATTCTGGGAAGCTCTCAAAACTGAACTTGTCCACTTGGATAGCCATACTGCAGCAAAGGAAAGAGAAAAAAAAAAAAAAAAAAACACTGACAGAGGAACATACAAAACACAATTAATGCACCACTGCTCACTGACTGGTTCCCAAAGCCCAGTCTGCTCCCAAGAGGCTATTTCTGCCCCTTTCCCCTCCAGCTCCCCAGCTATATAATAGCCAGGGTGTCACATGGTATGGAATACCCCTTTGGGGTTTTGTCCTGTCCCACCTCCTTGTGAAGATTAACCCTATCCCTGCTGGAACCAGAACACACAGGTTTCCTTCAAGGAGCATAATTACACTTGCAGAATCACTCTATTGGCAGAAACTAACAAGCCTCAATTACACCAAAGCACAGTTGTGTCACTAAAAAAATATAAATATAAGCCCCATTGTAATGAACAGTTCTACAGGCAAAATAAGTTCATCTAGGCTTGGCCTTAGGTCTTATCTTTGCAACATATTAATCCCACAATGTGTCCATGAGTTTGGCTGTGAGAACTGTAATAGAAAGGCTAAGATTGGTATGAACAAGCATGAAGGGGAATTACTGGGTGTGGAGGTGGCCAAGTGCACCCACCAGGGAAACAGGCCTGTGTTAACAGCACCCAACCAGCAGGTCATCAAGACCCTATCACATCCAGTTTCACAGGACATTGAGTCAAGGAACTGTAACAAGATAGAAATGGTACAGAAACATATCAATCACTGTAAGATCCAAGACTGCAAAAAGACATACCCAAACCCTGTCCGTAGTCACCAGCCTAAGAACCACTCCTCCCTATCATCATCACCCATCTCAAATACAACATCTGACACAAATATCGTGGTGCCTGACTGCTGGTCAGGTAGCTCCAACACCCATGTCCTGGTACCTTGATTCTGGGCAGGCTCCTTGGACACCACACACACACTCTGGTGCATGTGTAGGTGAATGAAATTAGATTTTTTTCAGTTTGGTTTAAATAAAGTCACCAACTATAAGGTCTCACAAGGGTATTTCTTACATTGTTCATAAAATATTGCACTGGTATTTCCTGTGACCAAAGGTCCTTGAGGTCAATCCAATCTTTTAACTGTCTTCAATTTAATTGACTTCAGAGGAGTCCTTTTCCATCCTGATGACACATCCATTATTCCTACAAATGAAGTTCCACATTTCCCCCCTCAATGTTAGTTTTAACACATTTCATGTGTCATCACTGTGCTTTCTACATCATTATCTCACAATTTAAGTTAAGATAAAGCAAAAAAAAAACTAAACCAAAATCAGGATAGAAACTGAAATCCTTTATACTAGACAAAGAAACAATACGGGAGCATGACGACTCTGTTTCTTTTTTGGAATATAGGTCATCTTCAACACATTGCACAAAACATTCACGTTAGAGCAGCCACACAACTTTGCTGTGACTTACCAAATTTCCTAAGTCATTGTAATAATTTGATACTCAGCTTTGTCACAGATTCATCACCTAATTGTCCGACTCTGACATTGCAAGCTGATCTCATCAGATACTCAGTTCCCATGGTATTGAAGATATCAATACATTTACATTAAATTTTTAAGCCTTTGTTAAGAGACTGAAATGGGCTAGGAAACCATACAACTGTGCTGTACCATACCTGTGTGCCAGAGTGGTATTTCCAAAAGATACGCATGATCATTTCTATTGTGGATGGATAAGGAATAGAAGTGAATTAATGTAAAATGTTCATAAGAGCTCTAAATGCGCACATCCATACTTCTCATTTGCTCTTTGGATCACTCTGTCTTAACCCAGTTTTGTATCACCTAAAATATCTTTGAATGTGTTATGCCTTGCTGTGAACTGCACAAAAAAATGTATCCTCAATGTTTCCTATTTGTGCTTATCTGTAGAAAGGAAATATGCTGCTGATGGAACTGACCCACTCTCAGGCTCACACTGCATCTTAACTGCTATCATAGAGGGCATACGCTGATTTGTAGAGCCTGCCAAGGGAGGGCAACTGCAGGCAAACCAAATACATATCTCTATATAATCAGGTCTGCAACAATAAAAGGAAGTATATAAATAATTCTGGAAATAAGAGGAAAGTATTTGCAGGCTGAAGCATTACAGTGAAAAATGCCTATATTTTGTCAGTGAGAGATGTCTGTGTCTTTTGTCTAGATAGATGGCCATTCATTTCACTATGTTATAATTTTACTTGATACACTAATCGAACTAGAGCATCTCTCTCCTGGAGACCAGCTCTTGACTGAGATGATCTCACTCAAACTGAAAAAACTTACTTGTTAGCCCCAGAACAATCAGTAAAAGCTTTGCACATAACATCCAGTAAAAAAAATAAGTAAACAGAATCATAGAATTGTCTAGGTTGGAAGGGACCTTTCAGATTGAGTTCAACCATCAACCTAACACTGACAAAAACCATCACTAAACTGTATCGCTAAGCACTACATTTATAAGTTAACCAAGTATTCTTTTTTTTTACTTCACTAGATCTAGTACATTCTGCATTTCTCTTATTTTACCTGACGAAAGTAAAATATTAGCTTTTGTATATCATTTATTAAACAGTTATTTCTCCATGACCTCAATCTCTCTTGATGGCCAGCTCACTCCAAAGGATGGTAACGAACCAGAGCTAAGAACATGTGCTCTAGACTAAAACACACCAAGCCTGGGCTGCAGGAAGAGAGAGCACATGCACTCAGAAGAGCAACACATGGAGGGAAAATATGAGGCTGCAATTTAAGCAAAAGAAACAATCAGCACTTCAAATGTGGGTGCTGAAGGAAGATTTTTAAGATCCCTCTTGCCAGTTCCAGAAAGAGATTATGAGCATGCTTACTGAACAGGCATTTGTCTGGTTCGGTGTTAATTTTTTTTCTGGTTACTGAAGGTTTGGCAAAGTAGTATCCAAGAATCTCTCACAATTTACTACGTATGAGGACAGATTAGGCAGTAGACTGGTTTAATCCCCTAGAATTGGAATTTACATAAGCACTGATTGTTAAATTTTGTTATTAGTGGTTTCTGGGAGGAAGAAACAGGGGGAAGTGAACCTTGAAAAGATTTCAACCTTCTGTACACAAGAAAGGAAAAGCCTAAGGTTGCTGCAGAGGCACACATTTGATCCTGTTTATGCCATTAAAAGGCTGGATTTGACCACAGTCTTGAACTCTGTTACAAGGCAGTAAAAGAAATAAGCTCTGTCAAATGTGTGTTTGAGATCTTTGAAGAAGGCTATTAAGGAGAGGAATTAAAGAAGTGTTTCATAGGATCATGAAAATGCCTATAGTGAAGTATCAATATTATAAGTATCAATAACTAGGATATTGGCATCACTTCCAGGGATGGTGACTCAACTGTTTCCCTGGGCAGCCTGTTCCAATGTTTGATAACCCTTTTGGTGAATAATTTTTTCCTGATATCCATCCTAAACCTCCCCTAGTGCAGTTTGAGGCCGTTTCCTCTCATCCTATCACTTGTTACTTAGGAAAACAGGCGAAGTCCTACCTTTCTATGACCTCCCGTCAGGTAGTTGTAGGAAGTGGTAACATCTCCCCCAAGCATCCTTTTCTCCTGCTCAACTGCTGACAGATTTCCCTGCCTTCCTAGATTTCCTTGTCCCCACCACCCCAAGCCCCTAGCTAGAGATAAGTACATGCTTTCCATCAAGGAAGGAAGAGTAAGAGGGGAAGTTTGCTCATCTGAGGGATGAAGGCACTGAGACACATTGGACTTCCCCATCCATTGGGTTCCATGGCAAAGGGTGAGAGGCAGAGCACAGCTGGAGCTGCCCAGAAGAATCCATCCTTGATCTTACAGTCAACCCAGTATATCAGTGCACTCATATGATGAAGTTCAGACACAATCAATTCCCCACGTTACTAGGTGTCAGCTGTTTGATTCAAGGTGACCCAGGCCCTACAGAACATGAAAACAGACTGCCCATTTTTAGCTATTATGACCATATGTAATAACTGTTAAAAATCAATTAAGATACTTAGAAGAAAAGGACTAATTAAAAATTATGCTCTGCAACTCAATGATTACAGTTCCACTGATTAATCTTGCAAAACTGTTTTCAGCAAAGGAGAATAATTTTATTTTAATGGGTCAATAAAATGTCTGACTTCAACTACTACTTCTTCTATGCTCAAGTAAATCCATTTAGAAATGGATTGGCTAACAAATCAGGTCCACCTTCCAATATCAAGTTAACCATTTGAAGATTCTGTCTTCCAAACTCAGGGAGTAACCTTGAGAAGTGTGCCTGCTCAAGGGGAGATCACTGCCATGCAGCTCGCTGCTCCAGCAAGGAGACCTCAAAGATTTCCACAGGCTGTCCATGTTTGTAGAGTGACATAGTTGTCTATACTATTGACTAGCAGCCAAGACAGATGTCTTGGCTTAGCTCTGATATCTTGCTCTATTCTTTTGGTTTTAAAACCAACTTCCGAAACACTTTTCAAAACACTTTCATCCCTTGTACATGAGCCAGGGGCTTTCCAGCTCCCAGGTTCACCCCAAGGGCATTAGGCTTGTTGCTTCTTAATCAGCCTAAACCAAAGTACACCTGGGAGTCAAGTGTAATCATCACATTCTCCCATTGCTGCAGGGTAAACCTGAGAAAATCCAAATATACTATATCTATGGTTTTGCAACTTAAGAATACAAGTAAAATCAATATTTCTGATAATTTTTAGACACAAAGCATTGTAACAGGCAATGTGGCTTTGCACAAGACAAAACTAGGTTGCAGATAAAGCAAAGCATGAGGAAGTCTGTGGGTGTTCCAAGTCATAAGACTAGATTTTTCTACAATGAGATTGGCTGAATCTACTCTAAAGTAGAAGTAGCCTTTTTCCATTCTGTTTTTTGGTTGGGCTTTTTGTGCTTAGTTTTTGCTATGCTACATTTAGTTCTTAAACTTTTTATTTGTGGTTTTTCCCCCACACACACAAAAGAGGAAGGCACTTGAAACAAATTCTTCTTGCGACAGTTTCACTACTGTGTAACTATGTAGTTCACATTGTTTCTCCTGATTTAAACCAAAATAGATTAGACTAGTTCTTAGAGATCTCATGTCTAAGCAGCCAAAAGCATCTCTTTTCTGACCTTCATCCTCAAATCTCTGGCATGCGTGCTTTCTTCCCATGACATACTCTACTGTTTGTTGTCTGCTACCTAGCATAGGACACACACATTGACAAGCATGTCCCAACTGCTCCAACTGCTTTTCCTACATCAACTGCTATTGAAACATCTCACGGAAGCTGTTTCTGCCAGCTTTTCTTTTGGCTTAAACAGAATATCGCAGAAACTAGTTGATGCTTAAAAATGTTTGTATTAACATCTCACACAAAATACATACTTCTGTATGGCATGAATAGGCAGGATCATCCATCTCTCCCTGTCTTGCTGGTATGTTATTTCCCTGGCAGCAAGCGTTAACAAGTTTGATGCCAACTTAGTAGAAACAAATCAGTCTGGAAGTATAACTGATATTTATGAAATCTCTCTCAATTACATAACACATGTGGGCTAATTGGATTTTGAAGGGGAGGACAAGGACACAGTAGCCAGGCTGGCAGTCTCAAAGGGTTAAGCTTAAGCGAAAGAAATGCTCTTGTGGTGAAGCAGAGAACAGGGGACAAACAGCAACTCCTGATGGATGCTGTTCTCAGAGCAGCAGTGAAGCTGAGAAGCATGTTTCTCTCCTTCACCTGCACATCCAGTACCCCTGGCCTGGTCAGCCAACAGAATTTGCCAGCAGTTACCCGGCAATCACTTGTAGACTCTAGGGTGTTTGGTGAAAGTTTGGTTGATGTTAATTTTAAGTTTAATTAAAGAACAGAACTTTTTTTTTCCCAGGAATTTTCAAGCTTTGTCATCTTTGACAATTTCCAAATTGAGCACAAAGAGCAGAATACAGAAAGGATTTTTTGCAAAGACATTGATTGCATGTGAGTCATTTTAATCAATATCAGGTCCTCAAATTGTTCTTAGCCATGCTTTCCCATGTTGCTCTACAATTAAATTTCTTAAGAGACCTCATGCCCCAATTACTCTCCCCTTCCTTCACATATCTATATGATGTGCCCTTCAACTTTTAACTCATTTGAGAGCCTTTGTAGTGCACAAACCATTCAATCATCTTTAACTTTTGCTTGCATAGTTCCTAGCGATAGTCTGACCTTTCCCAGGAGATGTTTATTTTACACACAACCTGAGCAGCATTCCCTTCCTTCACAGAATCACCTAGGTTGGAAGGGAGCTTTTAAGATCATCTAGTCCAACCAATAAAAACAAAACAAAAAAAAACCCCACCTACACCACACAAAACACCACCCAACACTAATGCATATCCCCGAGCACCATGTCAACTCACCTCTTGAATACCTCCAGGGATGGTGCCTCAACCACCTCCCTAGGCAGCCCATTCCAATGTCTGATAACCCTTTCAGTAAAGAAATATTTCCTAATATCTAAACTGAACCTCCCCTGGCACAACTTGAAGCCATTGTCCCTTGTCCTATCATCTGTAACTTGGGAGAAGAGACCAACCCCCGCCTCTCTACAGCCTCCTTTCAGGGAGTTGTAGAGAGCGATGAGGTCTCCCCTCAGTCTCTTCTTCCCCAGAATGAACAACCCCAGCTCCCTCAACCTCTCCTCATAAGACTAATTGCCTAGGAACCTTGCTCCTTTCAGCATCCATAGGCCTTCAGTAAAGTCACTCCTTATCATCTTTGTTTTCTTATTTATCAGACCTATATGATATTCCAAAAATAGGAGTATCATCAAGGCTACAGTTTATAGAGTACAATGCAGCACACTCTAAACTTGTTACTATCCTCCTGCTGCCAGACTGCATACCAGGAAGCACCAAGAGCAAGGTTAAGCAAGGTTGCTCCTGAGGGGAGAGGCACTCAGGATGATCCTACCAACACCAATCCATAGCCCTCCCCATCCAAGGCCAAGGCCCACAGCATTTGAGCAATGGAAGCAGACCAGACCTGGAATCAGCAGCCAGAAGTCCAGTACATAAGACAACATCATGGCAATGACACAGGTTCAGGGTTAAGCCAGTCTATAGGCTAGATCAAGGGTCTCTATAGCTAGGCACAGGTGTAGCTGAGCTAACAAGCAGCACTCCTACAGCACAGCTCAGACAAGGAGCAAAGGCCCAAGGTTCAGCTTAAATAGAACTCCTGACCCCATGCTGAGGGGAGGAGTGAGGCCTCAGGTGAGGCTGGTCAGGTCTATTAAGGTTAATTAGTGTGCTCGGGGCTCTGACACTGCAGGTCTTCTGCTAATATGTCATATGTGTCATGGCTGTGTTGGTATGCAAGTCTTTGGGTATGATATAAACACTGTGCTCCTCGTTCCTTACCAGTTTTATTGTTTCTAGGCTTCTCCCCACTTAGGGACCAACACAAGGCATTCTTTTAACCCATCCTCTATTGGTTTTCCCATTGCTTTCACATGCAATGTTTCCATTCATAAACCATTCACAGTAACCTTAATACTTCTGCTACAAATCTCTATGTTAGGAAATCACAGCAATAAACCTATATGCATGTTTAGCTTCTCTAAGTAAATATAAAATGGAGTTTCCCTATGAACCATCATCATCTCAGTGGTAAATATCTGTTATTCTAGTGGGTTAATGCTATGTCTGTATCATTGTATATTGCAATAATAAACAGGTACTTGTGGAAAGTACATGACATTTTTTGATTGCCTTGTTTCACTCTTCATATCATGTGACCTTTCCTGGAAATTACAGGGAAATGTAATCAACATTTTCTCTTTCTCAAAAGGGAAAAGACCTTATTACAGTTCTGGCTTTTGGAAAACACCTTTCCCAAAGTCCAGATCATTAGTGCAGATGTAGTGTAATCAGGACCAATGTAGTTTTGCCTGTACCAGAGAATATGGAGCTAAGAAGGTACTAGAAATGATAGTGGATCAAATTTGGACATTGATATTGAGAAAGCAATTGTAGTCTTACAGAAAGTAATTAGGCATAGTGTGACCTCTTTGCATTTTACATTACAAAAATAAATCTAAGCTGCCCACGCCAACTAGTTCTTCAAGCACTGACTTACAATGATGTTTCTAAGGATGGTGAGGACTACCTTATTGATTCATTAGGCCAACATAGCAACAGCCAAGTGATTTGCATTAACAAGAACTGTGATGAACTACCCATAGAAGCATTACAAATGTCATTTGCAGACAAATTATGCAGTGAGACCACCTTGCTTGACCTCAAAGCGTATAATTGAACACATTAAACTGGCTGCATCACTCTGAAGAACTCTGAGTGGTTTTATACGGGATAGTCCAAGAAAAATCTGAACTTCCATCAGAAATTCCTTAGAATTCCTTCCATCTTTAATACATGTTATGGGTAAAAAGCACCATGTAAGAAAAATACTATAATATGTGAATAGTGAACAAGGCCTGTAGTATAAAATAATAGTGAAAATGGTCTGTAGTATAAAAAAAAAAAATGAAGCCATTCTGAAGGATTCAAGCTGACTATGACAGATGAATAAGATGTAATCTGGGTGTAATAAAAGTCTGTCAGTTGTAAATAAATAATCAATTGAAAATTACTTTGAGATATCTAAATGCATCTTCTTTGCTACAAGGCTATTTACCCAGATGTGTTTATCTCTGTATCTTATTCTGAGACAGGAAAAGATTTCACCCTTTACAATGAAGTATTCAAGGCACCCTGAATAGAATATCTGCAGTAAAACCCCTAGCTGTTTCCTTTCTGCTCCTCCTCTCCATGAAAGGACTGACAGAAAGTGGGCGCTCGAAGACAGGATGAGAAAACTAAGGGAAATGTTGTGTGTTCCTAATAATCATTGTGAAACAGGGACTCAGCTGGTGTTTCCATAGTGATAAAGTGGTGTTCCCTCTTAAAAAGATGGTCATAAGACAGAAAGAAAGGAGTCATGGGATATTTAAGAAGGGAATCCTGCATACAGAATGGGAAAGCTCCCAGACAACTTACAGATGACACATTTGGTTCTTGCTACAGTAAGCACTCTTCAGGGAAGTGCAGCCCCAGTATTCACGGATACATGCACAACGACATAAGCACTTGGTGGTAAATCCTTTCCTCGCTGGAAACAATGAATTGTGGGTGAGGATAGATAAGGTCAGTTGTGGGAGGCTGTCAAAATTGTCTCAAGTTAAAAATGCAACTCGGAAAGATGCCACTCATCTATCACTACTACTAAACATTTCTAGAATCAAACAGGCGTTTCTTATGATTAGAAATGTCCCTTCCTTTTCTGCTTCAAGTGTTGGACAAGAAAGATGAAGTAGCAGCTTTATACACAGCAACATTTGTTTTGAGAAAAGAAAAACAAGGGGAATTTTCAATTGTTTTCTAAGTTACATGTTAATTTGCTAGAGTCGTTCATGTAGAGGACACATTTTCAGAAATATATGCTGGTATCTTCTTCAAGATAGTATGTATGTTCAAACTCACTGAAAATAAGGTCTGTGCTGAGAGAATCTGATCATCTCTCATGCCTGGAGAACTAAACCATGATGCTGTGTCACTAAGTGAAAAAAAAAAAAAAAAAAAGAAAACAACACTGCAATCAAACAAGACACAGTAGAAACTATAAAATTGTTTTACTGATCTGTCAGTAAAACATCTGTTGACCTTTTTTTTTACAGTTCAGTGACCTCCTGGCTCCTAAAGTGCTAAACAAAGCTCTAAAGTGCAAGTGAAGTAAGATTTATGTTTACTCACTTCAAAATAAGTCCATCTGGTGTCATAACCTTAAGGGAATAAAATACTTTTAAGTAAACCTGATAGATCAATGTGACAGTAACATTGCCATAATTAGACAAATAGTAATAACAAGTATAATGCCAAAGCATTGCGTATGTAGATATATTCTCTTAATGAACCATTATTTTGTAGAAAAAATAATTAATGAACCTTGGACAAGAATACAAGAACCTATTCACCTACTGTGATGCAAGAAAGTATGCTACACATAAGTAGCATGCGCAAAGGTTGTCAAGATGCCATGTCTGAAAAACTACTGCATATGTTATTAGAAAAGTGTATCCAGAAGGAAGTCTATGGAAAAAAAAGAAACTGCATGTTGGAAAATCGGTCAATCGCTGTACACGAGTCACATAACTTTTGAAGAAGTTCAACAGTATAACCTCCCATGGGAAGAGCATGATCTTTAGGTGGTGTGCAAGCCTTCAAGAAAATGAACCAGTCATGTAGATGCCATTGCTTCAGAACCAGGTATGCAGAATCAATCACTCTGGCACTCCTTAACACTTCATTTGTAAGTTTTATCTTGCTATCATTAAAGAAAACAAACCACAAGTGCTTGTGCAGGATCTAGTATGCAGCTCTTCAGGCATTATTGCAATGCGGGTGTCTTCCAAAGTGCTTCAACGTGCCAGACAGGACACTCTGGGAGTTGCTGTACCAGAAACATAGCCCCTAGGAGAAACACTGTGGGTCTTGATCACCTTAACAGGTTAGGAGAACTTGAGATCTTATTTATTATAATTATATGTTGTTACACTTTAAATAGTTTAAAGTAATTATGTGACCAAATGCTTAGGCTATTAAAAGATCACACCACATATGTTTGCATATTCACAATCTGTCTTCCACTGGACAGTGCTACCTTTTACATTGGAGAAGGGGTAAGGTACTTTCCAGATCTCAATAAGAAAGGAAGCTCACAAGTCTACATGGTTAAATGCTATTTATTGAAAAATTAGAAACTAAGAGTAATGGGTCCTTTCTCATGCTGGGAAGCTGTCACAGATCCTGATTTAGCATCCTGCCAACTGTGCCAGTTTTTCTCAGATGTGAGATTTAGATTGCTTAAAGAACCATTGTCAAAAGTGTTAACAAATTGATTTTACTATGATGTTGTAAAAGTGTGACTTAATAAAATTCACTCTATTAATTACTGCAGGGGAAACATACAAAGGGAAATTGAATTACACTTGAGTTAGAACAATTCACAGAGATACCAATGACACAAAAGGAAAGGGAAGCCTCCCATTGAGTCACGAGGTTCAGAATGGACCTCCTTGCTTTCTAAACTCCTTCTCAGATAGGAGTTTTGGTACAGCTCATTGTCATTGTGGGTACAGCGCCATTTTCAAAAGACCTCTGAGAACCCTTTCGGGAAGCCTTTAAGGAGCTTCAGGGCACCTGTTGCTGTTGGGAATAGATAGATACAGGAGGCCTTGACTTCTAGGAAGGTCTAACAAAAGAGCTCTGTCAGCTGTCATCAATCAAAAGGCCCTTGGAGTTTTTGTTCCAGCTGGCACTGATTAGGGAGGGTCTGGCACCCTTTCAGCCTGTGCTCAGGAGAGGCCTATAAAAGAGCTGGGCCTAAAGCAGGGGTCCTTGAGTGCAGTTGGTGTGGGAAGGGTTTGTGCATTACATTGTCACAGTGTGCACTCCTTAGCAGTGGTGGGGCTGTACTGCAAGGCATTGTCCCCAGCATCTGTTGGAAAAGCTTTCTCTGTAGTGGTGAAGGTCTCAACCCGGGCAGAGCTTCAGAAGGAAAGTGTAAGGGGAGATCTTCCTTTAGCCTGAGAGGGCATATACAGTTTTTGAGATGCTTTATTAAGAAAAGGAGCTCCAAGAGGAGGCTGGCCCTTAATGCATCATCAGAGACTGCAGAACAGACTGGATCTTCTCTAAGACCCCATTGCTTCAAGAAACTGTGGAAGTATGTACTGAAGGAGTGGCAGGCTGAGTCTATCTATCAGGTTGGAAAGTAGTGAGCTAAGGAAACAAGCTAGTAGGTCAGTGATAATAGTAATGTATTAATAGGCTGGTAGGTCAGTGTTAGTAGTAATACGTTAAAGGTAGAACAAAGCAAATGTTGTGCGAGGTAAGGAACAGGTGTAGGAACTATGAGTTAAGAGCAGCCTCAAACTGGTTGAAACAGATTTTGCTTTTTGGCCAAATCCCAATGAACAGGGACCCAAATGAAGGAGGACCCAAAACCCAATGAAAGGTTACTAGCTGTGATGAGGAGGAGGTTCCTTATGTCATCATTGGGCCCTCTGGTGACCACCACCAGGAGGCACCATGCAGATGCAAAGGGGTGGAGAGTATGGAAAGGGACTTAAGAGACTAATTTTAATATGAAGCAGGACAGAACATATATATGTATAGGTGTCTTGCAATATATACTGAATATGTATATGATAGTAGCATAAATGTGGAGCTTTTGGCCTTTGAGGGCACATACAGTTTAGAGGGACTACACCCCTGTGCTGCCCGGTGCTGAATAAACATACTTTACAACTGTTCTAGGTTGTGGAGTTTCTCTCTGCAGTCAGTAGAGACTCCCATGATGGTGAAAGCTGTAAGTTAGTGACTGATGGTACTAGCAGGAAGACTCATGTTCTGCCTGAAGGCTTGTAACTCCAAAATATGTTCAGTGTTATGGTCGGAGAAAAGAGGCTAGGAGCTCTGTCAAGTGAAACAGAGCTGGCTGAGCCTGAGTCATGCAGGAGCACCAGAAGGAACCACTGAGGGTTGGCAGATAGTGATTGCTATACAGAATAGGCCTATCTGTTGACCTGTTGTCTGGAAGCCTTTGCTGCTTTCCAGGGGATCCAATTTACTATATTATGGAGAGCCTGCAGAGGCTTCTCTGGCTCTCTGATTATTGCACCCTGCTACTTTTTCATGTAAGCATCATTGATATTGCCATGGAAAGATTAAAATGTGATACATGTAGCTCTGGAGTGATGGCCAAGGCCTTAAGGGTGTGTCTGGTGTCTCCTCAGCCCTGCTTATGAACAATGATGGTGCTTTAGTTTCTATGAACATGGTATGCTCTGAGGATTGTATACTGCTTGGAAGAGCTGTGATCCGCTGGACCAAGAGGTGAGAGGAGCATCTTTTCCAACAGGAAAGAGCTTTAAACTAAGAATTACAGGGGAAAGAGGATGATCATCAAATGAGGGTGTGATGGATCAGTTAATCAAGCAAAGGGAGTGGGCCAACTTAAAAAGAGAAGACTTTATCATCACCTAAATAGGGCTGAAGTGGGGTCCCCCAGGTACATGTATACAAACAGGTGCTTACAGGGAATGGTTTTGTATCCTTTCAAGGAAACCAATAGGATTGGGTGTTTCTCTGAAGTGCCCGTACACTGAATGCACCATGGGGAACAAGCAGGAGCAAGGAGAGAACTGTGCAGTTATAGGATGATAATATCTTTAGGATCATGGAGACATGGTGGGACAGGTCATATGACTGGAGTACTATGATAGGTATATATAGGCTTTATAGGAAGGACAGGCTAAGAAGGTGAGGAGGGGAAGTTGCTTTCTATGTGAGAGGGTAGTGGGATTGCATGGACTTCTGGCTAGCGACAGATCAGAATGTATGGCTCAGGATTAATGGATAGAACAACATGGGCACTGTGGTGCATGTCTGCTAAAGATAACCTCTTCAGCATGGAGTTCTAGATGAGGCCTTCCTTGGGCAACTAGATGCCTCATGTTTACAGGCATAATAGGGGATTAATGAGGATCTTAATAGGGGATTTTAGCCACCTCATTGCCTGTTGCAAAGTATAAGCTGTCTAGCAAATTCGAGTGCTTTGACAAATCCTTGATGGGGGAGACTGAGGAGCTGTTGAGTCAAGATACTCTGCTGGAAGTCATCCTTACAAGCAAGTTGGAGACCTGATCAGGGATGTGAAGGTTGGGGCAACCTTAAAATGGAGCTCAGGGTGATAAAAGGAGGGAAGGCAAAAAACAGGATAATGGTCCTGGACTTCAATAAGCCAGACTTCAGCCTCTTCAGGGATCTACTTGCATGAATCCATTTGTAATCTTAAAGAAATGTCTAGGAGAGCTGGTGTTTTTTTCTTCTCCCCAAGGAATCCCTTCTAGAGTGATCCATACCAGTGTGCAGGAAAACCTGTAAAGCTGGCAGGAGGGCTGGCATGGATGAACAAGGAGATCCTGACTGAACACAGCCATGAAAAAGGAAGCACACAAGAGGTGGAAGCAAGGACAGAAGAAGGAATAGAGCTGCTGTCCGAGTGTGCAAGGATGGGGGTTAGGAGAGCCAAATCCATCTGGAGGTGTGTGTGTTGGGACAGGCAGGATGCAGGAACAACTGCAAAACCACAGACGAAATGTGAGGATTATATTTATTTTTATTACATTGCCAACCAGAGGATCCCCAAAGCAACACCCAGGCAGAGGCACCCAGGCACCACTGAGCTTGGTCCATGCTGGAGGATCACTGACCCTACTGATTTTGCCTATTTATCAAGAATTGGTGCAGGCATATTTTACCACTGTGCTTTGATCTTCTCTGTAGCAGGGCAGGAATTTCAATCATGTCTGATAGGGTGCCTCTAAGTCTATCACAGATCTGTGTTATCTAAACACGATGTTCTGCTTGTCAAGCACACAAGAATAGACAACAATTAGTATGATAGATTTATTTTTCTACACCCCAGCTGCAAGTTACTTGAGTATGTTCATAGTCCTCACCAATCTTCTGTTGTTAACCTGCATTCTGCCCCTTTGCTCAAGGGACCTCTTCAGGTGAGGCTGGCGAAGCTGCAGGTGTCCATTTGGGCTTGCAGGGTGCAGGGAAGGGTAATTTAGATGCATGTAATAAACACATATGGAAAAATTAATAAACATACCTAGAATAATGCTTTGAATCAGGTGTCCCCCCCATTCTGTCAGGGAATTAGACAGCTCTGCTAGCCAGGCACCATGAGTAGACTTTTTTTTTTCGATATATTAAGTCCTGGAGATGATGAATGTTGTCCTCTACGCCGGCTGATTCATCAGCTATTTTGAAGTAGCACATGATTTCAAAAATGGAGCAGCATTGGCAGTGTTGAAAGAGGTAGTCCACTGCCAATTGATTTTTTTTTTTTTTAAAGCTCTTTGGCGTACAGCTGTAACTTCCAAACTCAAGGCAGCAATTGCCTTTGTCCAATTTAAACCTTGTGCTAGAGCATGTCCCAAGTGTTCAATATTTGCTATATAAATTACTAAGGCATGTGCTTGTGATACATGACTGCAAAACAAGATGAGCCAAGCTGTGATGAGGGAGGAAAATGGGAGTGTTACCTCCTAGTATGCTCTAGCTCCTTTAGCTGATATTACTCTGGGTTTGACAACCTGATGTAGGGTAATTGCCCACATAGGTTGAAGAGCGCTTTTTCAGATTGAACTTCAGTTCAATGTTAGGTTCATGACACCAATAACACCATTTTAATGCTACATCCTCTACGTACGGTAAAAGTATTTGTTGAAGATACGTTAAATATAAGAACTTGAAGTCTGATATCAACAGAGAAGTTGAGTTACAGAACATACAGCATTCTCAGGGCTTATTACAGAATCACAGAATCTTAGTGGTTGGAAGGGACCTTTGAGATCATCGAGTCCAACCACATTAAAAAAACAAACAA
>JAOTQQ010000001.1:63638269-63676639 GCA_026546715.1 Gallinago undulata
CTCCTGGATTACAGGGGAGTTGTTCTGTTCTCCGGCCTTATCTTCCAGCCCAAGAAGATGAGCACCCTGGGGGTAGCATAACCCCCAGGGCAATGAGCAGGGACAACTTCATCAGGTTGCTCTTCAGCTAGATCAGGTTGCTATCCAGATAGCAAAGTTGATTGGAAAAAGCCTCAATTTCTGGTTTCAAAGTTTTGAGATCAGCAGCACATACCACTTAACGTCTTCATTAATGACCTTGACAATGGAGAAAAGAGCATGCTCACAAGTTTGCAGGTGATCCAAAACTGGGAACAGTGGTTGATGTACTTGATAATGTCCCTCTGAACAAAAACGACTGACAGGTTGAAGAAATGGGCAGAGAGAAACCTCACAAAGTTCAGCAAAATGCTGTCTCGCACCTGGGGAGATAACCTCATGTACTGGTACCTCATGTACCAGTACAAGTTGAGGCCTGATCTACTAAAAGGAGCTTTGCAGAGACTCTATGTTCAAGCACTTCCTGAATCACCAGTTACAGCCTGGTGTTTTATCAGTACAGTCTCTCACCATGTTTAGGTTGATAAGACTGAAGTCCTTTCTGCAGCTGCCTGCAGTCAAAGCGGTGTAAGAGCAGCATGTAACTGCTCCCTGAGATAGCCTGGTGATGGTTTAAGATAGATACAGCAGGGGTGTGTGAAGTTTGGTGGTTCAGGGGCTGCTTCAGAAGCAACTCCTGAGGTTAAACAGTTAAAGGCTGTAACTGGGCTAGTAACTATTTCAAGCTGAGGAAGAGTAAGCCTACCCTTAGCAGGACCCTGGCCTCATTGCTATACACTAGCCTTTACCCGCTGCCAGACTAGCTGATGGGAGAAGAAAAATGTGGTAAACAGAATCCTGTGAAAATCAGCAAGAGAATCGGTGGCTTGTCAGCTGGTTAGGGTCACTGAGCAGGCACACAGAATTTGCCAGTACCACACAGCCTGCTGCAGATTTATCATGTCTCCTGACCCCAGGAGAGGGATCTCCAGGGTGGCCTGCCAGCATTCCCTGCTTAATCCAGCACCTCCCACCAGCAACGGGGGTTTCTGCCTTCCCAATGCTAAAATAGTTTTTAATGTGTATATTTGCAAACATGTTTTGTTGGAAAAAATGTTTTCCTAAACTGACAAGAATCCCATGAGTTATTTTGATGTAATAGAGAAAAAAGCCACAGCCTGCCCATGTGGTCTATGAAACTTCTCCTTCCTGTCACGTGCTTCACGAGCAGCATGTTTCTTCTTGTTCATGGTCATGTCATGTCCTTCCAGGGAACAAGCCCTCCAAATGACCAGCCATTCAGGGAGAGTGGGCTCTTTCCTGCTTTTCCTTAGGGACAAAGATTCCTCCATGGCGGCTGAGGCCAACCTGTTCCTGTTGGCCTTCCTGCTGCCCAGGCTCCTCGAGGACATCTCGCTTGTGCTGCTGAGGGGAAATTTGTTTTAAAGAATTTTGCTCTCTTGGCTTCGTGTGCCTTCTGCTTTTGTTATAAAATTCCCAGCTGGCCTGTGCTGACTGAAGAGAGTTACAAAGGAAAAATATTGATTCACATGCATGAGGTGTCCCAGCCAAGCCAGGCACATTCAAGGGTTTTTTCTTTAGGGGTTTTATAGTGTACACTCAAAGGGACTGATATAAATCATCCAATTACCTACTAATGCATGTTTCTAATTATCCAATCATAAAGAAGTACACTTTGTAAGCCTTGCAGTGTCAGCATCCTTGGAGTTTATCTGCTAATCCAGATGTTTCAGTCGTTGACTTCATCAAAGCTATCCTGCATCATCAGCAACCCGTGTTTCTCTCAGATAAGGATCCTTCGGTTAATTTTGTGAGAACAGAGGTTTCCTTATCTGAGTGGAAGACTTGTTCTTTTTAGTAGGGGCAGTTGATGGGTCTTGGGTCTGAAGATAATGACTCAGTAATTATATGCTAATTATGCTGTTAGCACCTAAGGACTATGCAGTCTCAATTCGTATCACACTATCCAGCCCAGAAATGTAAAAAGATGAGGAGAAAAAAAAAAAAAAGAGAGAAAATGAATTGCAGGTAGAAAAAAATCTGGCAGCCGGCAGGCTTTGGTGCCTGCAGATTAACGGCGATCAGGGAAACTGGTCCTGTAGTAGGACTCCTCTGAGGGCAGCAGAGGTTCAAGCAACTGTGGCCTTTGCCTGGAGGCTCCTAACCTCCCCAGGCTCCTCGCTACTCCTTCCAGGCTCGGGAAGATATTCTGTCCTAAATATTCAGCGCTGTAAGTGGGGAGAGACGGCCCCTTTGGTGAGATTTGCGGGTTTTCACAGTATTTCAGGCGGCTCTCACGAGGCGGCTCTCGTGCCGGTTTTTCCCGCCACAGCGCCTGAGGCGAGCCCAGGACTACATCTCCCGTCATGCCCGCCTGGCGGAGGGAACCGCCGCCATTTCAGCAGCGTTTCGCCTCGGAGCCGTTGGGTCGGGGCGGTGTCGCGTCCCCCGCTCCCCGCCGCCGCCGCCGCCATGAGCCGCCTCAGCGGCGGTTGGGACGGCGCCGGCGAGGAAGTCCAGCTCCTCCTGGACCTGTGAGTGCCGCCCCGACACCCTCCCTTCCCCCGTGCCCACTGGGACCTGCAGGGGGTTCAGAGCCGGCCGGGCGGGACAGACCCCTCCCCCTCTCAGTGGGGCCACCGCCTCCGGTAAACGCAGCGCCACCGAGGCAGCCGGCGGGGCCCTCAGCTGGGGGGAGCCCGGAGAAAGGGTTTGGCCAGGGAGACAGGGTTGGGCAGGCCTTTGGCCGGGGTGGTAGAAGGGGTGACAGTGTTCGGTAGTGGTGGCAGGGTAGGTGACATGGTTTGATGGTGTTGGCAGGGATGGTTGACAGGGTTTGGCAGAGTTCAACAGGAGCTTCAGGAGAGGTGACAGGGTTTGGTGGTGGTGGTAGGGGAAGTGACAGTTTGTTAGTGGTTGGCAGGGATGGGTGACAGGGTTTGGCAGAGTTCAGCAGGAGCTACAGGTAGAGGTGACAGAGTTTGATGGTGGTGACAGCGTATGTTATAGTTGAATTAAGGCAAATCGAGTCCGAAATGGATTCACTAATTATTTATTAAGGTAGGAAAGCAAAAGCAGCGCTCGGAGCCAGGAAGTCGCAGCTCCACCAAAGGCTCACAAATTCGGGAAAGCCAAGCAGTCCTTTTTATCTTCACAGAAGTTGGTTTCGACATCTTTGGTACGCCCCTCTGCTTCTTCTGTGATTTTGGCTTCTTTGGGTCTGCACTCGCTTCAGGCAATTCCAATAGAATGCCAGTTACAAATTAACTTATCTAATCTATTCTTTATGTGGTTGATTGGTACAAAGATTTAAATAAAGGTATAGGTTGCCATAGTAACATAACATTGTGGTTTAGCATTAAGATGATACATTCCGATAACATTGTGGTTAGGCCTTTCTTGCCAGACTGGACGTTCTCATGCCTGGTGCAGCGAGATCGTTCCCCTTGCCTAGCTAGTTTGATTAGCAAATTATCCTTAGTTACTTATTACAGGTAGGTGACAGGGTTTGGTAGTGGTGGCAAGGGGTGGATGACAGTTTGTTAGTGGTGGTGGAGTGGGTGACAGGGTTTGTCAGAGTTCAGCAGGAGCTTTGGGAAAGGTGACAGGGTTTGGTGGAGGTGGCAGGGCAAGTGACAGGGTTTGGTAGTGGTTACAGGGGTGGATGACAGAGTTTGGTAGTGGTGGCAGGGCAGGTGACGGGGTTTGGCAGAGTTCAGCAGGAGCTACAGGGAGAGGTGACAGGGTTTGATGGGGTGGCAGAGGTGACAGTTTGGGAGGAGTTACAGGCCAGGTGACAGGGTTTGACAGGAATGTCAGGGTTTGGTGGGGTGACAGGGTGATCCCTGACAGGTCTGGATGGTTGAGGATCCCTGGCTTCACCTGGCCCCAGTGAATCCACTGAATGGTGTTTTGCTTTGAGTTTTTCATTATGTCATTTTCCTTTGTGTTTAGGAGGGAGTTAGAGACAGCATAGAGATAAAGTATTTGGTTTGACAGATAAAAGAAAAATAGCTAGCAAACAATACAATTAGTCTTAGACATTTATACTTCTTTTAAAACACTGAAGATAAGATTATAGTTGCCCTGGTGTAGCCAATAAGTGGTTTTGTTTCTTATAAAGTACCATAACAGTGAAAACATACATAATTTCAATGATTAATTGTTTAAACTGCAGATCAGTAATGTACTCTGAGAATATCAACCAGCTTTTTGAAAAGAATGCAATTAATAAATTAATTGCAATAGAATGCAATAAATAAATGAATTTTAAAAATTATCTTCAGCTAAATATAAAAAGCTGTGTCATGAGACAGTTAAATGTAACTGGAAGATTTGGCATGGTTTGCATATCTGCATTGGGTTTGAAGTATTTTCTGCAAATGTCAATGAAGTAGTCAGTCTAGATTTGCAGGTGATTCAAGATTCAAGCGTGACTGTATTAGCCACTTATTAGCTTCAAGAGAAAAAAAAAAGAACCTTAAGTTTGCATTGAGTTTTTAGATACAACTGGTTTTATATACTACAGTAGGTAAACTGCCTCCTTCAGGATGAACTGCTAGAAAAGATGATTTACCTGGTGGCCAAAATGTAGATGTCATATGATAAATACGTATTTAGCATGTAACTGCAGTGTGTACCCTTGTATGACGAAGAACAGCCTACCCATTCGTATGACTTAATAAGCACCCCGTCATAGGAGAGGGAACAGTCACACGGTAGGTGCACTCATAACCCCCCAAAAGGTTCAGAAAGTCTCTTTGACTCACCCTAGCCAAAGGGTGGGTGCTGTTTTGTACTGAGGAGGCTTTGGTTCATTTAGGATCTCGGTGAGAAAGGGCTGGGCTCACAAGGCCAGTTAACTGGTTTGTTGTATAAAGAATAGTAATAGTAGAAAACGTGATGGCAGTCTTATGTCCCTTCTGATGCTGAGGACCCCAGCTGTGGCAGCATGAGACAAGCCCCTTCACATTGATTGGCGTGCTGCACAGATCCCGTCTGTGGTGAGGTTCACACTCATTGTGGTCTTTTGAGCTTTGGTAAGATTTTTTTAGAAGTAAACAACTATCCTTCATCTCTGCACTTGAGTAAAGGAATGTTACATGTAGATACGTTGTTTAATCTCAGTCCGGTTTATACTGAGCCAGAGACATGTACAGGCTTCTCTGTTACAGTCAGTCAGCCAAGTTCAGCCAGCAGTCACTGAGGCACGTCTTAAGTCACTCTTGCACGTCTCCAGAGGAACGAGTTGAAGGTGATCACGGTGTGTGCTCGTTAGGTATGGTCGCTCGTGCTGACATGTAGTGGTCACTGCAGCCAAGGCCTGTGGTTAAACTGCCTAAATTCTGCTTGAAATCACCGTCTCCTTCTTACAATGTCTTGTGCAGTGATGTGCTGTGGGTGCCCTTATTACACTGTGCTACCTATAGAGGGTTTTTTTTAATATGCTTCCTCACTGAGAATCTTGCTTTTTTCCTTAGTTAAATCTGTGCTACACTGCAGATTATACAGCCTTAATATTTTTACTTTTTCAGAGGTTTTAACCAGTATGAGTTTAGTTTGCTGTGGTTTGGTGGCATTCTGGTGCCAGGCAAGGTTCTGTTGCAAAAAAGTTTTCTATAGGGGCTCAAGAGCTGTGGCTATACACTAAATCTAATTTGGCTTAAGTCTTGGCTGCTGCTGCCCCCTGCCCTCAGGCACTTGTTTTAGCAATATTATTTCTGTGAGCTCACAGTTTCAGTTGTGGGAATTTTCATTCAGATCAGATGCCAAACAGCTCACCGGGCAACTGTGGATTTCAGAGCCAGCATGAGGAAAGCACAGTAAAAAAGTGGCTGGGGAGATGAGGGAGTGGAACTATCTGTGTGGACTTTAATTTTCATTACAGTGGTGTGTAATGACAGCTGGACTGCTAATAGAAATTAATTACGGATTTTGTCTTGCTAATGGCTTTATCTTTTTTTGAAAAGCTAAACCAGTACCCATGTATTTTTTTATTGTGTAAGATTAATCTGTTAAAATGACGTTTAAGATGTACATTACACTACATGCTTATGTTTTGGTGATTAACCTTAGATCTTAGTCCTAGTAATTTCTCTTTTCCTGTACTGTAGCACTTGATACTATAAACAATTTCTTCTCTTGATTGATTGCTAATCTTTTTCACACTACTTTATTAGTACTGCTGCAGTGATTTTCTATATTCATATAGCAGTATAATTATTATACCAATAAGAGTAATACTGTAGCAGTATAATTATTATACCAGTAAGGCTAATACTTGAAACCATTAATTACACAACTTTTTAACAAATGTGTCTAATTTTAATGTATTGTTTCTTGTCTTACAACAGTCAGGTGATGGATGTCTATTTATGCCAGGCTGCACTTTAAGCTTCTTACTTACACTAACCCTTAGGCTTATTGCTTAACTAGCAGAACTCACAGCACGAACTAAAAACTGAAACAAATCTGTTAGTGTGTGGAATAATCTTTTTAATAAAGTTATTATTTTCAAAATCTCCAAATCTAACAGAAAGTGCATTTATGAAGGTGTTTCTGCCAGTTGATGGTATCTTCTGCTTGTCTGCCACTTGTTAGCCTTTCCCTATGCCCCAGAAGAAAAATTAGCACTCCAAAGGTCACAAGCACAAGAGCATCATACTGAAAAATATTTAGGAATATTTTTTTACTTTGCTGAAGTTATATTAGCTTCTGCTTCCTGAAGTTATTGTTCCCAAGAGGAGAAATGACCAATTTACACATGCACTCCTAGCTGATGTAGTTTTAAGGCCAGCGTATTGAGGTCCACCAAATTTATCTCTGTTTTACATAGTTAGGCTTGGGTGAAAACTGACAGTGTAGGAGTTGCAGGGCCTGCCAAATAGAGTGGATGCCTGGCAACGACATCGCTTGCTGGAGTTGGGGAGAGGGTAGCTGGGGCAGATAACAGCTTTAGCTGTCATACTTGTAGGAGGCTGCTGCTACAAATCTCTCAGAGCCCTGGCAGGTGTTTTATGCTGACTTGTTAATGCCCAGATATAAGCTCAGCACCAAGAGATTTTCTGCCATCAAAAATTAGACTCTTAAAGCAGAGCAAATGAAGCATCAAATTTAAAGGTGTTTTAATTAAGGTTGTCACTACATGATAAAGAATTGTGCTGTGCATATAAGTTGTCGCAAGAGTATATGTAGTTACTTATTGCTTACGTTTGATTGTTCCATGTGTTGTTGATAGATAGCTCCTGCGTAACAGGTATCATTAACGGGTGGCCAGCCTGTTGCAGACTGATGCATTACCTGACCTGTCAGTGTCTGGGAAAACAAAGGTCTTATAAAAGCATCAGACTATTTGCAGATGGGTACATCTGCATGAAAAAAAATGAGGACGGACATACAGCATCAGTTTCAAAACAGAGCTTCCTTTTATGGTCTTACTATGAATGTAAATTATCCAACCCTAAAGAATGCAGGAAGAAGTAGCTGGTTTGTTATTTGCCGTTAAACCTGTCTTGGGAACCAAAGTAATCTTAATTATTCAAATCATGTGCTTTGGTTAGCATTAGTAGCTAACCTAGCATAAGTAGCATGAGTTGGTGAAGCGCTGGGCCGCAAGCTGTAACCTGGCACAATAGTGACAGGCTGAACTCTTTCTTAGTCCAAGAAGAATGACTAGTAGTTTTGGTTGACTTTGATATATTGTAGCTTAGCTAACACAATGAAATTGTATAAGTAATATTAATGAACACTTAGCAATATGAATTAGAGACATCTTTGTGATCAAAGGAAAGGGAGCTATAATTCTTGGAAACGAAGAAAGGGACCCTTCTACACAGAGTCTGCAGAAGATGAATGAGATCCAGGTGCAGATGAGAGAAAAAGATTTTGAAACTGTGTCAGAAGGTAAAGGCGTCTGCACCAGAATTCCAATCATTGAAGAGGATGTGTGACCATTGAACAATTTGATTGGATAAAAGAGACGTGTTAGTTGCGTGTCACAGGTGCATGAACAGCTTATGTCATAGCTTGTGAGGCTTTATTTTTGCGAGGCACAGGAAATGAACCAAGGAGGTCCCTCTTTGGGGCATCCAGCTCAAGCTGTATTAAACCAACTGTGACAGAACCTAAGGTCCAAACTCTTCTTCACAGTCAAAGGCTAAGATTGGATCCAGCTGCACTGAGACTTTGAGAGGGAGTTCAGAGAGCAAGGGGGTACAACCTAAACCTAACGACTCAGCAGGGGGGTCTTCCTGAAGTCCCAGCTTTCAGGTTGGGGTGGGACAAAATCTGTCTGCCAGGTGAATGCATTATACTCTTTGCTTACCAATCTTAGTTATTGCTGTGTGTATCTAGATCACACAAAAGTATAGAGACCAACTACAGCAATTGCAGGAGCTGCTCCGAGCTTACTAGTAGGGTGAGCAGATGGAAAAATGTTGATTCTACAAAAGCAAAATGTTTTGTAGGACAGTAATGTTTTCTTGCAAAATTTTGGATAGGAGTTAGAAAAGCAAAGTTGACCTAGGGAATACAATCCAGGTACCTGTGATCAATAGATAATACAACCTCCTATTCTGAGAACTCCCTCGCTTATATGAACTCACGTTAGGTTTCTTAGCAAGAGGGGAGCAGTGAGGAATTACCCTTCCTCCCCCATTTTAGCTTCCTCTGTTTTATTTTTGCTGTAGTGTGCTCCTTTTTAAAGTCTTGGCATTTCCTAGGTGACAGTGTTACCTTTTCAGTTATCTCTGGATGTTGGTTAGCTTCACTCTAGTTTATGTTCCTCATTTACATAGGGACTTCGGTTTTTTGATAATAAAATCTCCTTTCAGAGAGTTGCAGTTCCTTCCTTAAGGACCAACAGTTTGCTTTTAGCATATTAATGACTGGTGATTGAAGGTCAGAATGGTTAGAAGCTGTTAATAAATTCTTCCCAGAGTTGCCACTGGTATTTCAGTAAGCCTGTGATTGTAATTTAAAGTTGTAGAGCTTGGGACATTAACGTTTTATGGATCCTATGATAAATTAAAATGTCTGAGGAATCTTAAAAAAATAGGATTGCATGATTAGTGTCTGTCTGTAGTACTCAACATTGCATAAGTTCTCTTCTGTATATTTGACCTTGAAAACCATTATTTCAATTGTTCCACCTGGGTACTGTTCAACATATATCTGGATAATACTGATCTCTTTGTGCTATTTTGCTTAAATAAAGTTCTTCATGTTTTTTCACAGAAAGCTCTGTTCCATCTGGAGTCTCTTAACAATGTATTCTTACTGAAATTATCCCTTTTTGTTGCATTCACACAGATAATATTCTAGGATTTCATATCCTGTTTCAAAGCATCACCCAGCATTCTGTGATTTTAGTATTTATTTCTGCCTAGTCCTTCCTTTTCAGATGAATACTTAAGCCCTGTCTGTCTTTGAGATTTGTTTGCAATTTCTCATGCAGTAGTATCTCAGAATGGAAACTTTTCAGTCATTTTTAAGTATCTGGCAAAGGGAATAGGGAAACAATTTGGACCATGAATACAAAAGATTTCTAGAGAGCACGATGTTTATAAGGGATAGAAAGTGCAGTGTATGTTGGCGATATTGTTACTTGAAAATCTCTTGCCCAGTGTATATAGTAAGAAGACTGTTTCCTTCAGGTTGATAGCAACGTGGTTTAGTGATGCTTTTTGTCAGTGTTTGATGGCTGGACTTGATGATCTGAAAGATCTTTCCAACCTAGGCAATTCTATGGTTCTAGAAATCATTCTGACAAATAAGCATGTAGGGGGCGAATGGGGTGAGGGAAGGAAGTGTAAAATACTGCTATTTTTAAAAAAACAAAAAAACAGGCTATGCTGAATCAAACCAATCAATGCTTCTCATTGTGACAGGATTTCAACTAGCTGTGTATCTTCCTTCTCAACCCAGGGCAGCTTAATTTCTTGAAGAACCATTACTGATGAGGGTTTTTGAATACCATTTAAATAACCAAATGGGTCCACTAGTTATTTTGTCTAATATGCTTTGTAGGAACATGAACTTGTTGATCTGTGATTTCCTGGAGCATACTAAGACAGAAAAAATTCAGTTTTAAGCATAGGGTTATTAAAAATGTGAGCACAATGTTACACAGCACAATTCATATTAATAGCGTACTGCAAACTAGACAGTGAACAAAATACTACATCTGAAATATCATCTTCGTGTTTTTAACTGAGACAAAAAAAGGATGTCCCTTCTCTGGAACTAGCTATCCCAACTAAAGATTTTACTGCCTATGGAGGGGAGGCTTAGCTGGTGCAAAGGCTTTTCTTAGCACTCATGAATATAGTACCAGCAAACTCATTTTGTGAGCTGGGTTGGTGATAGCAGTGAATGAGGCTGCAATTTTTGCCTATGGTTGATTGGGGAACACTTGCACAGAAGGATCAGATGGTTGACTCCAAAGGACAACAACTGAATTGGTGGTAGCATGGAACTGGATTCGATGGAGCTGATAAGATTCGAAGGGAGCGTAGCTGGATGCAGAAGATGACATCTTATGGCTTGATTGTTCTACTTCTAATATGTAATGCCTTGTTTTGACTGTACTGTGACTTTTCTTTTTTTCAGATGCCTTCAGTGTTTGACAAAGAACCTTTCCAGATATGCTACAGATATTAAGCCATTACCACCCAACATAAAGGATAAACTGATTAAATTAATGAGTATGCAAGGGCAAATAACTGATTCAAATATCAGTGAGGTAAGAACTCATTCAAAACTATTGTCTGTGATAGTTAATACACAAAGATGAACTAAACTAAAACTGTTTACAGACAGACAACAGAGAAATTCAGGCCTGCTTACTTCATGCCTTTCTTTAGTTTTTTTTCTTAAACTTCATAATGTTAGTAGTCCTGTATGAGTAGTAATAAGATTATGTTTGTAGTGGCAAGTAAATTAAAAAAGTTCTCCCTTCATTGATAAATGACTTATGTGTAATCAGCTGGCATATATTATCTCTTTCCAGTATAGGGAAACAAGAATGTATTGCAAAACAATCTCTGTTCCTAAATATAGTACATTTCAAGAAGCTAGTGCATAATTTACTAATGAAAAGGTTTCAGGAGCTTGTTAGATTTCTGTTATGCTCTATTGAAATTATACACATGATCTGCATATAATTTATTTAAATCTTGATTCTTCGAAATATGGTGATGCTAGAGCTAGAAATTGATAGTTCAAATTCTCTCATCCCTTTTGCTCACTGGTGTGTGTCACAGTTTCAAAATGAAACCAATTAATGACTTTTCTTTAGCTGTAAATTCAAGGGCACAGTTATTTTGGTATCTATCTGCTGTTATCTTGTTTAGCCTCAAAGGGAGGCGTGAGAATTGAGGAAAGCTAAAGGATGGCCTTGGTGAAACAGAAAATGAATTACTCCCTGTACATTCCTGCTTTGATGGGTAACTTGGGAGAGGCAAATAGTATCAGTTTCTCAGAGCCACAGTAGCGAGGCCAAGACTAGAGGCAGAATCAGAAGTGTTGTGGAAAACTTATGAACAAAAAAATTTAGCTGTAATGTGCACCATTTTTTGATTGTGAAAAATAAGTCTTGGAGTAAACATCAATCTTATTCATTTATCTTACTTTGGAAAATTTGAGTTGACACAATTTTGTTTAGGCTACATTTTCAGTAAGAAATCCTTTCTAAGCATCCTAAGAGATGTATGTATCTCAATGTATCAATCATATGAAAACCATATGATTGTGTGTGCGTAAATGCACAAAACCTATAAGGATATCTTTACTCTGGAAATAAGCTTTATGTTTAAGTTACAATCTTTTCCTCTGTTGCTTTGTAAAATCTCATCTGTCTTCATTCGGCAGTTGGTCAGTGCTTTGTCTTGGAGCCTGTTTTCCATTTGACACTGGTATATTCTGTTCCAGTTCTTTTTCTCATGTATTTTTCCTTTCTCTGTTCCTGCAATTTCCTGCAACTCTGTCCTTAGCTGTCATCACTTTTCTGGGGCATGTTATACCTTAGCTTTCTTGGCTAACAGTTTCCAGGTTTATCTCACTTGTTTTTTTTTAAAAAATGCTAGTCACCTCTTAGATTCTGAGTTCATAGTGTTTCTCCATAACATTTCCCTCTTCAGTTTTCCTGTTCTTTCATCTGGCAGATATTCTTGTTGCTTGACACTGCAAAAATGGCTTCTGTTGTTTAGCTCTTCTTACTGTTACTTGCTCACATCCTGTATAACCAAAGTATTCTACATGTCACACATTTGCAACGTCTCAATTAGTCTTCCATATGGATAATGATTTTTTTTTTCTTTGCTATTGCTCCCATCCTGCCCTTTTCTTTCATAGTTTCCACAGTATTGCAGCCAGATCAGTTCTCTTGGAATTTTCCAGACTGTGCTGTTTCATTTGCTTTTATGCATATACTTTCTTTGGTGTTGTTTTAGCATTTTGCTCAAAGTTCTTCCAGTTTCTTCCAGTTGAAATTTAGTTAACTTGCATTTATTATTATTTATTTATTTATTTATTTATTTAACTCTATTCCAATTCACTTTACCAGAAAGATCTATAAAGCTATTCAGCACGTGTCCGCAGGATATAGGTTTTTTAATCTCCTGGACTCTGCATCCAGACAATCCTTACTCCAAGTAAAATTCAATCTTCTTTGAGACAGATAAGATCCATTCAGTGAATATGAATCAGTGAATAACAATAGAGAGCAAAAATTAGAGTAATACCTGAGAGTGTGAAGAATCATGGGCTATGGTAGCTTAATGCTCTAGCTACTTTAAATAGGCAGTATTCTGATAGTATTGTTGCCTCTTATTTAGACTTCCTTGCCTCTAATAGTTCTTTTTCTCATAAGACTTCTCATGTGGCTTCAAAACCAGCAGTTTTCTCACTTTTGTTGTGTCCTAGGCAATTTAGAATTGTGAAAGCAAGCGAACAGTCAGGGAAAGTGTTTTGAATAAGTGTTGATAGTCACTTTGGCTGTAGGCAAGTCATCTCTGAGTTTAGTTGGTTTTGTTCCTTAGACATGAATTCAGAAATATAAGTGAAATAAGACTTGAATGTTATCTTGTGAAAAATACTCACAAATGTATTGTGGGATGTGTTGGTGGGTTTGTGGCACAAAGAGACATATTTGAGGCTTTTAGCATTTGGGGAGAAAAAGCTGTCAAAGCTGTATGAGGTCTGCCATTCATTTTGCAGAAAGGTTGCAATTATAATCTACTAGAAGCCCTTGCTTTTCTTCATAAGGCTCATTTGACTTTGTCGGTAAAGATTTTAGCATGTTATATATTTGCAAAACAGAAAACCAGCATTCCTTCTAATGTGTTTATTGTACCTGTTAGAATGATGAACCTGAGAAAGGAATAGGCCTTTAACAAGCCTGTCCCCTACGCTTTTACCCTTGTGAGTTAAGGAAGGGAATGACAATCTGATCCGAGCAGTATAAGGTAATGCGAAAACCTGATCTAACACTTGCCTGTTGGTTTGAAGGAGAGCTCGGCAAAGACATAGATTGTTTGCGTAAGAGAGGGCTATGAACAGTATTAATTAAAAGATAGTGAGAATCCTTGAAAATTAAGTTAGAGGTAAGATATGTGGCTATTGCTATTAAAATCTGAGACCTTCCATTGCTTTAGGTCTAAATTTTGTAAATGTCCTCTTGGGGAAGATTTCACAAAAACTCCAACCTATGGTCTTGTGGGAGAAAAGAGCTTATTTAATGAGGATTTGGTATTTCCTCATGATATGATAATGAGATTGCTTGTTTATGAGAAAAGAGTGTGTGTAGGTGAGAAAAATACTCTGGGACAACATATCTTTCAAATATTACCCATATCTGTTCAGCAGATTTAAGTTTTGATCACAGTGTATTTTTACACTTCAGATTTCTGCTATCAAAGTTGTACTAGTAACATTGGGGGTATTATCCTTGTTAAACATAGGATCATAGAATTGTCTAGGTTGGAAGATCATATCTGTGCTGGCAAAAGCACAAGTGCTAGCAACTGTACCATCAAAATTCTACTTCCACTGTTAAAATAGTAATGTTAATGTGCTCCTACTCTAGATGCGATCACAGAAACTGAATGTCTATGCAAAAGTAGATAATTGTTACAACAAATATACCATATTTTCTTTAGAGGTTTTAGTTCCTAGGACTGGTAACCCCATGCTCTAGTGAATATTTTTTAAAAGTTCTATGTGATATCTAACATTACAAGTATTTTAGATAAATATATGCATGTTCTAAGACATAGCAGCATTTGACTGAAATGGTAGGTTTTCGTTACAGGTATTGCACCCTGCTGTAGAGTCTCTAGACCTCCGAGACTGTGATATTTCAGATAATGCATTATTGCAGCTTTATAACTGCAAGCAATTGAAAAAAATCAACTTAAATTCTTGCAAAGAAAACAGATTGGGAATCACTTCAGAAGGTATGTTATCTGTGCACAGATAACTGGGATCTTATTTCTGGTTTATTTTTCTTGTTAGACAGGAATAAATTGCAAAAATATACCTAGGGTAAATATTGCTTTTAAAATCCCCAATGCCACACCAATACTAATTAAAAGTTACCTCAGTGGTGTAAATTAGAGGCCTAGAGCACTGATTATCTTATGAAAGAGAGCTATCAGGTTACTCTCAAGCTAGGTTTCTGGAAAAACTTGGCTACATTTGGCTGCATTTTCCACTTCATCTTAATTATTCCTTGCTTAGAACTTGTTTCAGAGCCTTACCAGCACCACTCGAGTTGGAGTTTCAGGCTTGTGATTTCCTAAATTACTTTCCCCCCCTTTTAAATTAAGTATGTTTGGTATTAAATGAGCCTATAGCATCCTCTCTGACTTAGAAGACTTCACTTGCTTTAGGACTTTAGGATTTCAGGTGTTACTTTTAACTTCCAGATTTAAGTTGTATCAGGAGCTATTAGCTTAAAAGAATTAAGTTTGCTGTTTTATTTCCCACAAGTTTTGTCTTTTCATTACACTTACTCATTTGCTCCATCATCAACTCACTCTTACTGAAAATAGAGGCAAAATATTGGTTTAGTATTGAGCTAATGTGTGCCATACTTTAGATCAATCTTGGTTTGTATTTTCTTACCACTGCACAGTGATAGACTTACCTTTTACTTAAGTATTTGGTTAAACTTTTAAAAAATTATTTCTATTTATTTTCAATGTCACCTCATTGTTATACCTTTTGACCTGGAAGATGTAATTTGCGATGGTCTTCCCTCCATGCCTTCATCTCTCCTTCTGGTTCTTAAGGTACCTGCTAAGCCTACAGCTCTTTATGTGTACTTTTTGTCTATTTGGATAGACATTCCTGATTACTTTGCAATTAAAGCTGGGATATCTAGTTCTTTGTTGGCAAGTTGGTAGTTTATTGGTAGTTCCCTCTGCAGTATGGAAGAGAATTGAGCATTTAGAATTTTTTATTAATTCAAGCAGTGTTCATTGTCTTTTTTTTTTTCTCATTCTTGAATTAAAAAAAAAAAACCCACAAAATTATTTCTTTGTATAGAGTCTTGCTAGTATGGCATCAGATGGGAGTTGAACAGCCAATGACCAGAGGACAGCATATTGGACACAGCATGGCAGTTATGTTAAAAAATGAATAATTCTTTAAATTGCTCTGTTTCTTTGACAGGTGTCATAGCACTGGCCTTATCCTGTCCTTACTTGCGTGAAGCGTCTTTCAAAAGGTGCTGCGATATAACTGACAGTGGAGTTCTTGCTCTTGCACTCAACTGCCAGTTCCTACAAATAGTGAACTTGGGCAGCTGTTCAGGCATCATGGATGCATCTCTCCAGGCACTAGGAGAAAACTGCAAATTTCTTCACAGTGTGGACTTTTCATCTACTCGGGTAACTATGGAGGCAGTTGGCTAATTGACTTTTGTTTGTTTATTTTTTAAGATTGTCCTGATAAAATTAAAAGGGCATCTCTTTAGTTCTACTCTTGAGATTTAGGACCACAGTTCACTTCCAGTTTCCTCTTCTCAAGGAAAAGGAAAGATCTATTTTGCATCTTGGTAACCAGAAAAATACATATTTTGGTATAACGGTGTGTATGGCGGACCAAAGATAACCTTCTATTACAGTCTACCTAATACTGAAGATTTTTTTTCAGTATCTTTATTTGGTGCAATAATTTTCTTCAAGTTGTAAAGTAATCCAAAATACTTCATTTAAAGAAAGTAGGACCTTGGACAGATTGTTGGCTGCTTTCAGTTAGGACAAACTGACCTGAGTAATAACAATACAGGATGCCAAACAATGTAAGCCCCTAGTAGAAGCAGACACTCCATAAGTGGTTCAAGAGTGACTGTGCTTTCTGAATAGCTTGTCAAAGTTATGTTATGGAGTCAACACAGAAAGAATGACATTTAAGATGTCAGAAAGGGCAGGTAAGAGGATTTAACAACAGTTAGCGTTTAGCATGAGAAGGGGGAAATCAGCTGCCACAACAATACTGTAACATACTTCATAATTGTAAGATAATTGTAAAGTAAGATAATGAAGTGAGGGAAAGGATTTTTTGTGGTAAGTGTAGCGTTCAGTTGACTGTGATGGTGATGAGTGATTGTGTAGAATGTGAGTCAAGCACAGAGCATTCACAATGAAGTGCCAGATCTGGAAAACACATAGCAGGCTCTTGTTTTGATGCTGCTCTTCTCTTTTCAGGTTTTCCAGAAGTAGGGCATCAAAAGTAATTTAAGATTTTCTTTGGTAATTTTTACTATTATCATTTAACTCTATTTTTTCAAACTTATTTCATTACGTTTTTGTTGCCTTGCCTCTTTCTTCCTGTATGCAAAATAGCTAAGTCTCCCTGTATGTTTTAAATGAGATGAAAGCTTCTTGAGTAACTAAATGTTTCCATAGTTTTTTCCTTTCTGATAATCTCATGATGGTAATACACTAGAATTCTGAATTCCCTTTGACTAAAAATAAATGGAAACATATATAAATGAAATAAGTTTAAGATGAAGCAGAGAACCAAGGATCGCTCATGCCTGTAGAGCCATATTTTTGTGAAGGCATAGTAAAACTATCAAGTAGACCTGGCAAAGCTGTGTGTAAGAGTAAAACAGTGAGAATGTTGGAAATAAAAGAACAGGCAGAGAAGGACACGGCTCACTTGCGGGAACAGGGAAGCAGATTTGAGCTAAATTACAAAGGGGCCAAATGCCTCAAGGTGATGTAGCCATTTAAAAACTAGGCTTATCTGGTGATTGCAAAAATGAAGTACAGTAAGTACAAGGTATAAAAGTGGCATAAAATAAAAAGAGATGGAGCAGGTGAGGCAAGGGAAGGATTGAACCATGAAGGTGATGTAGCTCTGTGTCCCCTGTATGCACACAGAGAGCATGAGTGGAATCTTGGCCTAAAGAACTCTGCTACACTGGCCCAGGACCGCTTAAGAAATCTATTTACATTTACTTATTGGTATGCTTATGTTACCATTCTGAGGAGATATGTTTCATGCATCAGCCCTGTACTTACTGCTCTGCTTCCAGTGTACTCTAAATTCCAGCAGTGTTAATGGGTAGAAATACAGATTAAGGCGTCCAAGTCCCTGCAGTAATTAAATGGTACATTTCCTCACTAATGTTCATTGACTCAGTGTATGGCAAATAATTGTGGGAAGAATCTTGCCTGAAAGGGCTGCACGAACTGCAGTAGTTTTCTGTGTGGTGTGGGTCAGTTTAGTTCTCCACAAAATGTGTTGGGAAAAGCAGGAGCGTTGTGGGTTAGCTGTTTTATCTCTCCAGACTCTTCTCATGTAGAACAGAGCTGAGTTGCCAGCTATCTTAAATGCTGGGACTGGGCTAGGTAAGCCAGGTAAGCCTTTGCTAGAGAGACGTACAGAGTTTGGTGACAACTGGTCTGTACCGAGAAGCTGATACGTTTGTGACGTGGTAGTAACTGCAGGTGGTTTATCCCCAGTATATATGCCCCAGTATCCCCAATGGATCCCTTGAAGAGGATGTGCAGATGTAGTACATACAGATAATCCACATAGATACTCTATAGAGTAGGAAACAATTCTGCAACACTAGTAATAGTGCAACAGTAGTTCCTGTGAGCTCAGACAGGGAAGCGAGGGGACTTTGTTTTAATACCAGACTGGTTTCATGCTCTCACACTGTCATATGCTCACAAGCATCAAAACAGTAGCATTCAGGTGGGTCTCTCCAGTGTTCAGGCACCAACCAGGCAGTCTGCTCCAGGTTTATTTTGATGACATGGAGGATAAGGGACACAGGCCATCAAATCTCCATCACTTTACTTGGTTTGTTCTTAGGTTGTTGACCATGGATGTTTTGGATGGCTTTGGATGTGCCATTTTATACCCTTTAGGAACTGATAGTGATTACTCTGTCTGTTCTACCCCACCTATGGGAGTTATTAGAATTCATTCATTTACAACCCTTTTTCTCCTGGTTTGGTTGTCTTCAGGAGCTAAATGTGCTGTCATCTTGATGACCTGCTAAGCGAGGCACTGACAATACCTGCCATTCTTACAGGCCTCTACATGCCTCTGTGCAGGGATGTTCCTGTCCATTCGCATTGATCTGACCCTTTCTGTTACAGTTCTGTGCAGTACATTTGCAGTACAGGGCCAGAAAGCAATAACACAATTTGTGCAACGGGAATAATAAAATCTTTAAATAGGAATGGAGCTTGTAGTCTCTGGATTCTAGCTGTCAAATTTGGCTGAGCCTTACTGTATATTTGCTGACAACTATTCCTGCCATCTAATATAAGCTCTGTGAATAAAACTGTGTGACAGATCTGATATCCAGTCCAGCTTTCAAACTGGGGAGGAAGCTTAATAAATTTGGTTCCTGGAAGAAAATGAATAAATTGGCCTTTAATGCCTTCCTGAGGAAAGCAGTGTCTTTTGTCTCTCTCCTCTCTCTCGCAGGAAATCATTGCTTTGTGGCTGTCTGTAGGCAATCACTTTGATAAACCTTTTAGTGTGAGTGTGTGCCAACTGTTTTAAGGCTGTTTATTTGAGGGATTTTTGTCTTATGTAACCGGTTTGCTTCAAGATGGGTATAAGCAAGACAACAGATAAAAGACTGTTGTGATTACTTCCCCCAACCCAAGAAGCTTCATTCAGGAACATCTCCAGCAGTCCTGAAAACAGCAGAAAAAGTGATATAGGTAGAGCAGAAGTACTTTAAAGCTTACAAATTAAAAGTGCCATGCTTGACCATAATAGTGTGCCCACTGTTAAGTGAGACAAGGAAGCTGCAGAAAAAGCAGTTACAGAGTTGGAAACAGGCCAGTAGAAAACCAGGCTGGATCACATGACAGTAAAATGCAACAGTTTTTAACAGACTTAAAACAACACACTTTGATAACTTTTCCTACAAACTTATTTGGGAAGAAAATACTGTACTGTTAAGTGTATTCAGTGACTGCAGAGAGTGAATAAATTAATCCACCACACAAATAGCTGTGTTTGAAAAAAATGAGCTTTAATCCATTTTATTAAAACCAGCCTGTTTTTTTCTGTAGGTAACAGATGATGGCGTTGTAGCACTAGTGAGTGGAACATGTTCAAAGAATTTAAAGGTAACTTACTTAACCTAATACTAAAGAAATTAACAAATGCAAATACCTGCATTTTTTACTTCTGAGGGATGGTTTTTATTGACTGACTTTTGCCTTCATTTGTGTACACACTTGCTTTGATTTTGGTTATGAATTGGGTATTTTCTGTCTCTTTGTAGAAGTGCCCCAGATCAGCTTTTTGAGAATGTCAGTCTTTTCAAAATTAGTTTTCTTTTGTTTAATGTAGTATGCTTATTTTAACTCATGTCGTTTTAGAGAGATGTATAATAAATGCAAATGCATGCTTAACTTTTTCCCTTGATTTCTTTGGAGTTAGTTCTTGATTCTGTTGAAGGCAGAATTTGTAATGCAGATAATTTAATGGATTTAAGAAATCCGTTGGCACCTCTGCTTAAGTAAATCTCTAACTCCTGAAAGCAGCTCTGAAAATGAACCTGTCTTTGCATAAAGTTTCTCTAGGCACTGAGACAGCGTGAAGTGATGGAGAAGAGGCATCCCATACCTCTTACCATAAATGGTCATGTACTTTTCTATATAGTACATTTCTTATCTGTGCATGTGGTTTTGCTTTTGTGCAGGCTGGTTCTGAATCCAAGCTATTCATCTATAGGATGGGAAACAAATCATACTTTTGCCAGGTTATAGTGTTTAATAAAAAAAACAACCCAGAACAAAACACCAAATCTGGGTCAACTGACAGTCATAATAGCCTGGAAAAAATAGAACTGTTACTGTTTTATTTGGAGGGCAAACAGATCTGGTTTTGGTTTTTTTTCCAGCTAACTTGGTCTATTTTGGACAATCTCTTAAATCTTGATAAGTCTTGCGGTACAAGATGAAATTATTATTATTCAGACCATAGCAATGAGAGATTTTGTTTTTTATATACTAGAAGTGACTTAAAAATATCCTTGTCTTTTAGCTGGTTATGCCTTTGGCTGTAGCAAAACATTGATTCCAGGTTTTCTGAACAACCCTGAGACTATGCAGATAGTCATGTTCATAAGACACCTCTTGTATCCAGCCTACAAATGTAAAGCAGTGTGTGTCACTGTGATTTGAATAGGTCAATTGGACTCTCAAAAGTCTTCAGTACATATGTCTTGAAACACAAGATGCAATAAGTAAATATTGTAGTAAGTTTTCATAAAGTTTTAGAATAAGTTTTATATTTGCTGTTGAGTGGTGTGGGGTTCTGTAAAGTTCCCAGAGGGTTCCTTGAGGGTTTTGAACTATTTTCCAGCAATGTTGGCATAATTACTATGTGTTTCCTTCCTTCTTCTGTATTACTATTGTCCACAGTTCACAGAGAATTATATTCTTATGTATATGCCCTTTTCCTTCGAACTATAGAAACACAGTTCCATTTATATTTTTTTTTAAATAAAATATTCTGGTTTACAAAATGTGGCCTTTGGTGTTTCCTGGTCACATTGTTGTAGTTCTTACTTCTTTGAAAGTGCTCAGGCTGTCTTTTGTGTGTGCTGCTGAGGGATGCCTGTAAAAGCTCTACTAGATCAGGAAGAAAAAGTTAGGTAGCTTACATAAGACTTGCCTCATCTATAGGTGTTGAAGAAAGCAATGTTGAGGTGGTGAGCTTTGCTTTCAGAAGAACTAACAGGAAATGTCAGTGATGCCACACTGAATAGTAGTACGGATTTTGCTTGTTCATTTTCCTGTTCTTAGTACTTGTTTCTACTTTCTTAAAAACTATATATTTAAGTGCTTTTGCATTTGGTTTTTGGGGTGGTTTTTTTGGGGGGGTGGAAAGGGGCGGTCTATGCAGTTTTTTAAGGCAAAATTTAATGCTTTTATGTGGAATAACAATTTTAAAAACAGAAGTTGTATTCTATCAGTATAAACAGCTAGAACAGTTTATGTCTCTTGGTTTACAAGCAGTAAGAAAAATAAATTTAGTAGAGAATATGGGATTATTTGCTACAATCTCTTCTTCAGTGTAACTCTCTTACTTGTCTTTGTCACAATCCTCATACCTCTTGTTTCATATCATCAAAGGGCAAGTTTATAGACAGTGATTTACTATCAGGTACATGGTGAAAAAAGTAGGGTCTTAAAATTCTTAAACTGTAACTAGCAGGCAGATTTATAAATCTTTTTACTTCATTCAAAGGCATTCAGATCCTGCATTTCGCTTATTAAAATGAACTAAAAACTATACATATATTGGCTTTTGTATATCTTGCTTCTCTGATACAATTCTTGTTTTCTGTGTCATCATTCTGTACAAAGTTGCATCTATTAGAAAAGCTCCTTTTAATTTCTGTGTTTTTTCAAGATCCTTGGAGTTTATCATTGGGCAAAACACTCTTTTACAATAGAACAATGTTGTTGTTTTTTATTTTTACCCCATAATCCCCAAATTATATTTTCCCAAATCCTATTTTCATTAGATTTGATAGTCTCTTTTCTGCATTTCTTCTTGTATGTTATATTTATTGACGTGTAAGGCAGTTTAGAGGCAAAAAAAACCAACCTTGGTAATAATCTGTTAATTTATTCTGAATTTATTCTTTTTCTAGCACATACTACAGGTAGTAATTACACAACTGCAGAGAAATGAAGAATGGAGCAGATTTTAGTCTAGTCTTGGAAGAAGTTCTCAGACTTCTTTTAGGAACTAGATAGATAAATAGATATTAGGAATTTCAGCAGAGGCTCGAATCCTGTCTGTTTTGGGAAATGCCAGAATTCAGTTTGGATTCTGTTTTCCTGGACAACAAATTGCTACGAAAATGTGTGTCATAGGAAAACTGATGGGACTCAAACACCATAGAACCTCATTAAAGAGTTTTCTTAGATGTCTTGAATGATAAATGTGTTTTGAGAAAACTCAGATTTATGTTTTTAGTTTTGACTTTTCATAGAAAAGCTGTCTTATTTTTCCTGAGGGTATTTTCCTGGTCTGTACGGGACCACATATGGGGTCAATGTATAGAGGAGTAGTAGGTCATAATTTATTCTGGGTGGGGATCTCTGAAAATTTGGGCAAAGGAAAGCTCTGCCTCCAAAAGGGTGGGTGCTCTGACAGGCTTTTGTTATTACTATTTTTGTATCAGGAGATCCACATGGAGCGCTGTGTGAATCTGACCGATGTTGCTGTGGAAGCGGTCCTTACTTGTTGTCCGAAGATACACATTTTTCTGTTCCACGGATGCCCATTGGTGACAGGTAGGTCAAATCATGCAGGGAGTAAGCAAGAGTAATTACTTCCTGATAGTATTTTCTTGCTTTCTGGGAAAGCACACTATATGTTGTATATAATCCCAAACAAATAATAACTTAATAGATAAAGTAATTTTCAAAGCAAGGTGAGAGTTTTGTTTTGAAATATGGCAACCTTCTGAGATGGGTTTTTGTTGTTTTGGAGTTTGGAATTTTTTTCTTTCCTCCTTTTTTTTTTTTTTTCCCCCTTTCACATGCTGATAAAGAACCAAAGTTGATCATAAGACTTCAGAAAAATAAGTTAGCATCTTAAACCCTTGCTCTATTCAGAAGTTTGGAACAGCATCTGTTCAAGAAACACTTGGAATGGAGTAGGACTGGTCAGCCTGAAAAAAAATGACAAATTTAAGAGAGGTTGTGATCTAACTTGTTTTTTTTTTAAGTTCAGTTGGTTGGTGATGCTTTACAGTTACACGATTGGAGAAAGAACAAAGTGGTTTTGAATTACTACAGGTACATATGAAATATGATACTGTAATAGCAAAATAAGCATAAATGCAGGTATATAATTGAATTGTCCTGAATATCACCTATATATATTCTGACTGAGTAACAAGAAATTCCTTGGTTCTTTTGCAGATCGTTGCCGAGATGTTTTAGAGCAGCTGGTCATATCAAACAAAATCAAACAAGTAACATGGACTGTTTACTGATTGTTTATCGTGTACATGAGAGTGTAAAGTTTACAGATGGGAGAGCTTCTTCAGAAAACAAGCTCCTTGGAGAAATAGCTGGTACCACCAGATTGCTTCCCTCCTTGTTCCCACCAGAGGTCTCTGTCGCCATTCCAGTCCTTGCTTGTGAGTCTGGGCTTCCCCATTGTCTCTGCTTAGAGCCCTGTCTGTCGTTCCATCGCTGATCGTACTTCGTTAAGAGGAAAGTTAAACTATAATTAATATTACACTGTCATCTCTCAGCCTCCTCTTGGAGTATCAAATTTGGCAACTACTTACCATTTTTTAGCGTCTTGGCTACATATACAAATGCAATTTAAGTAAGTCCCTGTTCTGATTTTGTAATCAGAGAGGGTAGTTGCAACTGAAAGTACCAAGCTCAAACATAGTGTTAACACTTATGCAGAAGTGTCTGAAAAGCTGGGAATTAAATCTGACAAAAGTCAGCAGGCAGAACTGGTGAATGGAGATGGCATTAAGAGCAATGCAAATGTATTTTAAATACTAACAGTCTCCTTTCACCAAGTACTTTTCCTACGTGTAGAGGCAAAAACATAGGTACTTTTCTTTTGATGTTACTGGTAGGTTTTATTTACCTTCATATACCTGCTGGATTTTTACACATTCAGAAGTACAGTCTGTGAATATGTAAACATAAAATTGTTTTGAAGTTATTGTGACTTAAAAAATTTCAGAATAGTAGTTATGACTAATAAAAGAAACTTGTATATGGGAAAATGCTTATTTGCTCTGGCTTTTGCCCGTATTCCTGCATGGAAATCCTTTAGGGAACAAAACATTGGTCCTCATAAGCATGGCTATGAGTGAAATAGGACCAAATTTAATGTCTGAGTACAGGAATCTCAGGATGGTGGAGTTCAGGAAAGTAAGTGTTCTGCTCTATGCAGTGACATCCCAGAAGTTGAAAATATAACCAGTTATATATTGTTCACTTGTGGTCATATTGAAAAAAATATCTAGAAGTGTAGAATGAGTTTATTACGTGATGGAGCAGTGGTCTCATCACAGTTATGTCATGTTCACTGGCTTTGTTGAAATAGAATGATTTCTAGTGAGACTTTTATGAATTCTACATTAAACTTTTAGAAATGCTAGCAATTTTAGCATTCTAGAGGGGAGGTAGCATGCTATGTTGATACTTTGCATCTTGAAGTAGCAAAGTTTGGCCAGGAAGGTATTACATGGATCTGATGACACCTAAAAACCCGTGAGTTTAGGCAGCCATAAGGAATATGCTTACTTCATAATTTAACATTTGTCATAGCCATGTGCGTTTTAAGCATCATAGAAATAAAACAGTCTTCTACTAATTTATTTAAAGTTCAGATCAGATTGCATGGAAGATGATAATATAATATGTTGCATCCAGTAATATGAATATGATGTCTGACAATAATCTCCGTTCTTCTGTTGATTATATAGCTTATGGAAGAGCAATTCCATTTAGAAAACTTGTTCAAGTGTAACTGAAAGCATCATTTTCAAACTCCAGTGCCTAAATCACTAATTCTTGTTGCATGCAGTACCATGGCTCAGCCCAGTAATGAATGTATTCCTCTGGTATCTATAGGTATAACTGCACCTGCAAACAGAAGTTGGGTTTTGCTACATTAGCAGGTAGCATTTGAAAGCTTGCAAATTGCAGCAAATCAATCTTAGATCAGATAGAGGTTTAAGAACCTAAATAAATATTTGGTTTCCTGTTTTAATCAACCAGATTTTATTACTTTTTTTTGGCTAGAGAGTAGTTTATTGTTTCGCCATGTGGAATACCTGGTATCAGTTGGGGTCCATCATTCCTTTAAACTCTTCGACCTTTGTTTTGCACTGTTTCTCATACTGATGTATCTAGCTGATTAGGCAGCAGCACTTACATGCTCAATAATCATGTCAGATAAGTAAAGCATAAGGATCAGGCTGCCAGCCCTGGTTTTAGGAAGGGTGCTGCAAAAAGACGAAGTAGAATTGTAAGCTAACTCAAGTGGGAAGGGGCCTCGGATGGTTTCTAGTCTACCTTCCTGCCCAAAGCAGGACCAGCTCAGAGGAGCTTAGTCAGGGCTTTATCCAAACAAACCTCGAAAAGCTGAAGATGACAGAGCCTTCACAGCCTTTTGAGGCAACTTGTTTCACTGCTTGACTGTATTAATGGTGGAAAATTTCCTTCTGTCTTGTTTGACCCTATTTTGTTTCAACTTACACCCTTTCTCACTGGAAGAGCTTGGCTGTCATCCTGACAATCTCCTTGTAGGTATGGGCATGTTGCTGTTAGTTCCCTTGAAGCCTTCTGTTCTCCAAATTGAATAACTCCTCAGTCTGTTATTGTAAGACAATATACTGTAACATAGTGTGGTGGTGGTTGCCAGACTCTCATCCCAAGTGCTACATGCAGAAAGGAAATTATAAATGGACATAATGTAAAGCAGCTAAAGGTGGAAGATCACCAAAGTCTGTAACAGCAAAACACTTTTTAAAAAAAAAAATCTATCTGTGGGATAGTGCTACTGCTAACATCGCTGGAAAAATCATCCTTTTTCCTCTTGCTAATGTAACCTTGGATTTGTCATCTTGAAAGCAAATGAAGCTTACACTGTGTCCTTAAATGTGCATGTAGATGTACCATGTTCTCCTGTAGCCTCTTCTAAATGTGTAACTTAGTGGTGTATCCTCACCTCGTGCTTAAAAATCTGTACGACACTGCAATGAATTAACACTGCATTTCTAGGTCACATTAAGTCCTTCCCTGCCAGAGCTTGAGTCAGCTCTCTTATGGATTTGTTACTAGCCTAACTCCACTGAAATACTTTTTGACTCCAGTTAAGTCGCAGGCATTTTTCACAAAAGTTTACAAGCATTGGGTGAAGTGGGAGAAGAACATCATGTATGCACTTACTTACTGCTTCATATTCTGTATTGTTTGGATATTGTTGTAAATTGTTGGGTGAGCACTGCAGAGTATTCACATACTGTTCTGAAGATTAAAGTTTGTAAGACTTCCATTGGGATAGTTCTGAAACTTGTTAAACTCTGTGTTATGACCATGTACATCTGACTGTGCTTGTAAACCTCCTGTTTCACAAACACCGTGGTTTTATGAATACCACATGCTTTTTCACCTTTATGGGCTTCTACCACATCACCTGGTACTTGGATAGTCGTAGGTGCAGTTTTCCATTCTACAATCAGTTCCCCATCACTGCCTGTTGAATAGTTAAATGCTAAAGGTGGCAGTTCCTGCACGACTGCTCTGAAAATGGTTTCTTGTTCAAATGGCTGCATTTACAGCGTCTCACCTGCGGATCAAGTTTTCTTTTTCTCTGCAGAGGATTCTTCCTTGACAGATGTAGCTAAGAATGATTCTGGAGCTTGTTGTCCAGCAAGTTCTCCTTAAGAGAAGAGAAAAATAATTATGCCTGATTTTATTCTCTGTTTTTATTTAGTTACCTTCCGTTCAGAAGCAGACTGTACTTTACTTGCTTCCCATGATGATGGATTGCCTTTTACACGCCTGCAAAGTTAGGGAATGTACATCATTTGATCCTATTCTCTAGGGGGTAAAATTACCCTAAAGCTATTACTATTTAGGCACTTTCCACTTACTAAAAACTTCTACTTTGGCTAGTGTTCAAGAAGCATATTTTAGATTTCTGTGCAACTCCTAAATAATCACTCTGGCAGCTTTGAGGAAGAGTACGTTTTTATTAGAGGGGAAGGGGGAAAATTCCAGTTAGTTATTTTGACATTCAGAAGAGATATTGAGAAAAAGAGCAAGGCACTTTAAGTTGAGCGCAGTATGAGCTAATAATCTAGCGGAGAATTTTATGAAGGACAGCAATAATTTTCTCTGTAAATAAGCTGCAAAAGTCTATGGAAGCAGTGCAGTAATCTTTCAGCCACCACCTTCTTCCCATGGCAATCTGCTGGATGTCCAAACCATTTCACAATGGTGTCAGAGAGCAAGATGTGAATATACCTGAAAAAATCAAGCATGCAAACTCTTGAGAAGACGGGTAACTTGCTTTTGGATTTGCACTTCAGTGTAGGCCCCTTTGAATACAGTTTGCATGCAGTTTTTTTCCTTCAAATGGAGCGAAAGCCTCAGTGAGTGTGACTGAAAACAGTACAGTGAAGGTACAGTAATTACTTTGCATCAACAGATACGTTCCATGTTTAATTCCCGTTTTCATTTTACATACTTACAAAAAAAGCCAGCCCAGTGAGACAAAATTCATTAGAAAGCTAGCTTCAACAGTTTTCTAAGCTGAGGGCTGGTAACTCCAGACGATACTTGATGTTAATCCATAGTTTTCTTGTCTAGTATTCTCAGGAAGTGAATATTCTATAACTTTGTGCAATTGACTGCGAATCCTGTGGCTTAAAAACTGATGCCTGCCAGGGTCACCAATCAGCACTTCAGTTTGCTGTATCCTGATGCATTTCCTCAGCCAGTGATGCAGACAATCAGCAAGTTGTTCATCGTAAAACATATCTCCTAGAACAATTAGGTCCCAGTTACCAGCATCTGAATTAATGATGTTCTTAATGGTGATGGGGAAGGGATTCAGGTGGTTCAGTTCACAGTTCAAGATCATTGCCATTCCTGCAACTGAAGAAAAGTCAAAGTGAAATTAAAGTTACATTTTAGTATTCTGCCATTCAGCTCCATTACAAATTTCCTTCACCCATCTTTCAAGTTCACCTCAAATATTTTTGTTTATTCTATGTAGGGACTTCCAGAGTTTTCATTATGGGTCAAAATCTGGCCTAAAGTGTCAGAATTTTATTCTCATTGCACTGTGGCACAGAAAAGAACTGTTCCTGAATGGAACACCAATGGAAACCACTCACGGAATCAAACCAGAATATCCAACTGCCTTAATCTATGGATATGATTCCTCCCTAACCAATGAGTAATTGAATTATGAATACACTGAATAAGTCAGTTATGGGAAAACAAAGCCTGGGGGGAAAGGGCAAAATCTAGGCCCCATCATATGAAAGTGCAGGAAAATACTGTCTAAGGATCTACAGGGAAGCCAACTTGCTGCCCGTGCCTGGAGTTCTCTTCCAAACCAGCTTTGCTGTTTTTTCATTCTAAGAAACTATGGAGATACACTGAGTGCAACCCAGCTTCTAATACTGGCAAAATCCATTCATCTTTCTAGTATTCTTAGAACTCCATTTGGAACCTGAATTTCTCGAGATGGGGGGGGCGAAAAAAAAGTCTGTGTTAAATGTGCTTTAAAAATTGGTAAATATCTTTACACGGAGGTGAAAATAAAGAGACTTACTAGGGTCAATGTCATTAGCAAGGACTTGCGATGCACCACTCATCACAGCAGCTATTGCTGTTGCTCCACATCCACTTCCAAGATCCAAAACCGATCGTCCTTTAACAACACGTGGATTATCTAAAATATACCTGAAAAGAAAAACTGTTAAAGCGATGACCAAGATTATGCAAATTTCTCAGTTTTACGTTCAACTGCACAAGAATTTTTGTCATGCAGGTAATGAAGCATAGTACTTTAAAAACACTATTCCACATGTGCAGCTGGTACACAGCTCCTTATTTGCCTCTGCTGATATAGAAAAATCAAGAACCACCAATTACTTCTCCCTCAGCCCCCAAACAAAAAGAAATCCAGCCAAATAAGAAATATTTGATTTCAGTCAGCTCCTTCTCTGACAGGTGATCTTATCTAATAAATGGGCACAAACTGTGAGGTGACTAAAATGCTTGGTATCAGAAACAGGAAAGTAAGGATTTGTAGAAATTAAAATATCTGACTGAAGAAACATAAAGATATATTTGCAGTGAATATTGCACTCGTCAAAAGACAGGGCCTGCCCATGGCCCTAAAATACTGCACATGCAACTGCTTGGAAGAAGAAGAATTTATCTTCTTTCTTTTCCTGAGCCATGCAGACACAGATGCAAATTGTCCTAGTCTGCTTAATGTTCCCGAGTAGCAACAAGAAAACGAGCATGGAGCAGCAGTGAGCAGAAAGAGTATCTTCATCTAGTTGGGTGACACCTGCCACAAAGAATCAGCAAGCAAAAACCTCTAGGCTGGAAATGGAGAAGAACTGACAGAGAGCAAGTTACTGGTAAACATTGTAAATCACATATAGCCATTACTGAGGGTTCAGAACTTTAACACCAGCCTTGAAATTCAGTCTTCTGCAAGGGGGAAGGCCCAAGGTGACAGGGGGAAGTGCCTTAGCTTTTATTGCCATAAATTTACTTCCAATTGCCATAACTTCTGTTAAAGTAGAAAAGCAGAAAGGATTCTGCATTTGTGTTGTCTTCTGTCATGGAGGGTGATGGCTGACTCTTCACGCAGGATTACTGGTAAGCGCAGCTTTTGCAGGTGGGTTCCAATGCAGAGAACTGTAATGGAAATGTTAAGATTGGTGTAAATGGTGAACGATGGATGGAAATGTCTGGGCCTAGAAGTACCAGCAGGAATGGCAAAAGGAGGCCTAATAAGAGTCTGAAGTGTTGATGGCACCTAGATCCCAGCACATCTGTATGCAGACTCCTAGGAACCCAGACTGGGCAAAAAGAAAATGCAACCTACTCTCACACTAACTAAAGAGGCCACAGCAGGAAGGTCAAAATCAGGACTGAAATTACAAAATACCCAGATCAGCAACCTAGGAAACATGAGGAGGACCTGACATCCCATGCCTCTTGTCCTACAAGTCATCACAAGGAAACCCACCAGCAGCTTGGACACGTACAACTTGGTGCTTCTGAGCATGTGGTTATGAATCCAATGAGTAAAACTGTCTGTCTCAGGTTTTAGGTATTTAGAAATACCTATTAGGTCTTAGATATTTAAGAAACGTGTGGCACTTCAGGGCATGCTCTAAAGCCCGAGATTGTTGGGTTTTGTCTGGCTGTGGGTGGGTGTGGTGTGTGTGTTGGTTTGTGGTTGGTGTGGTGTTGTTTGTTTGGGGGTTTTGGGGTTGTTTTTTTTTTTGTGTGTATGTGTGGTTGGACATAATAATCTCAAAGGTCCCTTCCAACCATGAATATTCTGTGATTCGGTGTTAATGAAAATCACCTTCCCCTGTGAGGTCTGGCAGCCAGCTTTGTTACGCTGTTACCACAATATTGCAGGGTTATTTGCTACTTTGACTATCCACAGGTGATGGCGTCTCTGAGGACAGCCCATAGTTTACCGACAGGGGTGGGACCTCCACAGAAAGTGCTCCCTTTCCCTTTTCTAGCCGCTATTGATTAGATTCGAAATGACTTTCCAGCAGTAACTTGTGTAGAGCATGATCTGGCCTAAAGCTCCAAGTGCCTTGCTTCCAGCTGAGTGGTTCTCCCGTTACCGCTAATGATCCTGGTGACTCAGGACAGCTGGAACCGACTGTATCCCTCGGCACACACACAGTGCCTCGCGCTGCTGTTGGAGACTGCTGTCTGCCGTGATGGGTTAAATGAGGTATCTTGGGTTACACCAAGAGGAACAGCTTGAAATAGGAGACTCCTGATGTTGTGGCAATGCCAACAGTGGAAGGAGCACAGTTACGGAAGAAGCATGGTTTCATGCTCCCTTTTTCTTTTTACTGTTCCAGATTATGCAGCTAATTTCTGACATTCCTAATAGATCAAACGATCCATAAACAATAAATCAATGAAGTGCTGAAATGCTAGGCAATTATTATTGCTACCCAAATATCTGGGCATATGAATCATACGGTAACAAAATGGAGAGATTACCTTACCTAATTTAATTACGCAGTGTTTAGGAGCACTCTCATCTACATGGCAGGCTAATCAACTCGCAATTTAACTGTAAGGCTCATCTTTTTCCTGGTCAAATATGCCTTCTCATTTATGCTTTCTTGCAGAAAAACAGCAAAGCCCTAATTCAGATCCTTCCCTTTCATCTATGTAGGGAGTGTCTGACAGCTGGTTTGATGCTGTAACAATTATGAACTTTTTCTGCTGTTCGAAGTGAGAGATTTGATTTTACAGAATAAAAGAACTCTTAACTAGCTCCTAGGAATCAGGAACATTAAAGACATTTTGACAGTAAGTGGCCCAAATCATAACGTGGCTTCTGATGTGACTAAAAGGCAGCCACAAGAAGGCTTGACAGTCAGGCTGGTGAAATCCTAAATGAGGAGACTGACTCGGGCCAACCAAGTGCCTCAGCATAAATCTGCTTTCCTCAACAGACTGGACACACACCCACACTCCTGTCTGCCTCCTACCATAAAACCTGCCATGTGTTAGGACAGGATAGCAATCCTCCTGTTTGGAGCGACGACGAGTGATAGAATTAAACACCTCACTAGGTGTTCATGGCAACTGCACAGCCCTTCCACAGATCCAAATTCAGTCCTGTTGTCAACATACGTATCGCCGCTGAAGACAACAAATCTCAGTCTAAGAGCCATAAGTTCTTCTATACACAGCAGGTGCTGAAACTTCACTGCCACCCAGCAGAGACTGTGTCTCTCCTGTGAGCAGAGAGGAGTGTGGAGAATGTGCTCTCATACACGGCAAATACACATCCCTAGGAATCACTACAGGCAGAGCCAGATCTGACATCCTGGCCTGCTGCAGACTGGACTTACCGACTTCGGTGATGCATACCTGGAGAGGGCTTGGCCTCCTGGCCAGTAAATAGCCCAGAAAGGGTCCCCATAAGGCCACAGGTCAGGTTTTTCCCTCCAGAACTTGCAGCGAGGGGTGAGGAGGCGCAGCCGTATCTCTGGCGTGAGGTGCCCGCTGCTGGTGACCTCCGTGTTCTCCTCCAAAAATGCTCTCACCTCGGGGTCCAGAGACTTGCCGGCACTCCAATGGCAGCAGCGCTTCCAGCGCAGAGAGGGCACTCCCCTCCTGCTCCTCCAAGCCTTGGCAAAGCTGTTCTGCCTCCCCAGGAATAGGAGACGCTTCCAGCCACGGAAGGCCATGCCTCCCCAGGGACAAACCCTTCCCAGGAGAGCTTGGAGCACAGCTTATCTGATGAGCTCAGCAGGTGATGAGGCAGAAAGCTTGAAGCAAGTTCACTAGGATGTAGTTTTTCCTATTGATGGATGACAATTCCTGAAAGGAGAACAATGCTATGTAAGTGATGTTTCTTCAGTGACTTCAAGGCTATGCATCACTGGGCCTTTAGGAAGAGGAGGTTGATGTGCTGTCACATCACCATGAATGCGTGCCTTGCCCCTGCCCAAAGGGCCTTGAAGTCTCAAAAGAGTGATATTTCAGGGAGAAGCTACCAAGAGACCTATTCAGGAGAGTGCTATAAACATACCCCGTGAGAAACAACCAGTTAGCAGGACAGCTGACAGAGCTAAAAATTAAATGTGCAGCCTTTCAACATCTCCCTCCCTCTGCCTTAAAGATACACAGGATACACACTGCAGGCTCCCCTGTAAGGTTCTTCCACTGAATCTTAAGATTTTGCAGTCGGACTCTGGCATCGAAAGGCCTATGGGCATGGTAATAGTTATCAGTAAGTTGCTCAAAAGATCCTATTAATCACAAGTTTTATAATGGTGATGAGTCTTTTCTATGAAAGCATCTTTTAAAGTCAAGCAATTAAAGGATTTCCTCGAAAGACTTCCTTCTTTCTCCCTCAGATCCATCAGGCTGCCAGCTCCAAAACGAAAAAAAATTAAAAAATCCCCAAGAACTGCTCTTAATCAGAATCAGAATACTCCCCATTTGTTGCATTTCAGTCTGTATTTTAAAGGATCAGTTAGTCTTCTGGTGGCAATAGTCTCAGGTGGATGCTATCACTGTAGCCCACGCTGTGAAAAACTATAGAAACATGCTCCAAGCTGTCTGAAGAGAGAGAAACTGAATCCAACACATTAAAAAAAACCACAACCCAAAACCAAACAAACCACAAGTTATTAAAAAGTGAGACATTCAGACTAGATGAGCTCACGGTCAAAGGCCTTCTGACACCACTCAAGGCCAGTTTTCAGGTCACAAGCAGTGAAGAAAAGGGGAATGGAAGATTGGTATATCAGAGTCTAGACCCATTTAAGAATCAGGAGAATGGAGAGTGGAGAGCCACAACGTTCAGCTGAGAGGCAAATGAAGAAGAGCCTCTCAGCATTTCATCACCATCACCATCCTCTCCTCATCCACCATCTCTTGCAGACCCTGGGTCTGTCTTATGCTGATCCCATGAGTATCCTTACCAGCGGTGGCCTGCAGAAAGGGCAACTGGTTTCCTGCCTTCCTGCTGAGATCTCCCCCTTCATCCATCCTTTACTATTTTCCTATCTTTTTTCCTTCTTCATCTTGCTCTCTCGTTTCTTTTCAGTAACTCGGACTTACTTGCTTCAGGGCACAGCCCCAAAGCTGGTGACCAGAGGCCTGTGCTTCCCCAACAGCAAGACTGCAAATACAAACTGCACTCTCTGTTTTGTGATTGTTTTATCTTCCACAGTGGTTTCCATCAAAAAGCAGAATGATGCATTAAAAAAAAAAAATAATCAGCCTCAATCCACCCCTGTCAAGTTTTCATAGCAGAACTGTGGCCAGTTTCACCATCTAGAGCTGTGCAGGTCATCCTTAAAAAAACTAGGAAAAAGGCACAACGAGAAAAATATGCTACTAAAACAAAAGTCTTAACGCTTTGTATTTCATTACTTCAGTTTTTCTTTATCTGTCTGTATCTGTAGTAGAAGATCATATGTGTTTAGTGGCATTTCTGCTGTGTGTTGGCCTCTTGCTTTAGGTACTGGGTTCAGTTTGATGGCTTTACTGAAGTGTTAAACTGTGAACTTCCCTCCCAAAACACTTCACTATTTAGTACGGTTAAGTTATTGTTTAAATCACTGGCTAAAGACTTTGTATTTTTATTGCAAATAAATACCTGTGACTACACATTTTACCTTTCCCCACATTTGAGAATGCCATTCAGCAGAGTCCATGTCGTTAATGAATATAATTAACAAATGCCTTCCTTCTTGAAGGCAGAGCTATATAATTCCCATCTGCCTAAGGGAAGCACGAAGTTAACTGAAATCAGAGACATAAATCTTTGTCAGCTAATGCTGCATGCTGTTGGTTTTTTCCCCCATGAATTGCTGCAAACCAGCAGGGCTGAGGTATTTCGCGTTGCCTGTCACGATGATTACTCTTTTCAGATTAATTGTCGGTGGAGCAGCGTCCGCCCAGAGCTCCGCGCTCCGAATGCCAAGGCGAGCCCCAAGCCTTTGGTGCAGGAAGGCGTCAGGACAGACATCCTTACACGTGATGCTCCCGGCCTTCCCAGCTCACTGGGAATAAAACCAGTGGGCGAGCAGAACTTGAAAAAGGAGACAAAACCAAGCAAAATCCACCAAAAAAAATTAATTAAAATATATATTCCTGGACCATTAAAGCTTGGGTTGTTTTTTTTTAACTTTTTAAAGCAGCAGGTGCCTTTGGAAGCATAAACGCGCCGGCCCCGCGTTTCCCACCGGAGGAAGCCAAGGCTCTCGGGGAGGGAGGCAAACAGCCCGCTGTCACCCCCGCGCCGAGACAGGGCCACCGGCACCGCCTCTGCCACCCCGGCCTGGGCGCCCCTCCGGGCAAAGCGGCCGCCGGTGTCCGGGAGGGGGCAGGGGCGAGGCCGGCACCGGGGACACCGCCACCGCCTGGGCCGGGCCTTCCCCCCCCGCTCAGGCCCGGCCGAGCCGAGTCGCTCCGGCCGCCGCTCCCCAGGGCCTGGGCCCAGCCCGGCCGCCCACCCGCGGCCGCACCGCCCCCCACCGGGGCGGGACCGGGGCCGGGGCCGAGACCGGGGAGCGCCCGGCCCACACCTACCTGCTGCTCCCGGCCGCGGCTTCCCTCCGCCCCGCTCCGCCCCACCGCGCCGGGGCGGGCCCGGAGGGGCCGGGCTCCCCGCCCGCCCTTAAGGCGGCAGCGCCGGCAGGCGAGGGGCCTCTCTGGCGGCTCCGGTAGCGGCAGCTTCGCCCCCGAAATCTCCGTAGTGCTCGGGGGCGGCGACCTGGGCCTGTCCCTCCCGGAGTCCCGGCCGCCGGTCAGCGTCGTGTGCCCTGCTCCCGCTTCCTTCGAACGGTTCCACGGGGCAAGTGCCGGGTCCTGCTCTCGGGTCACACCAACCCCCTGCAGCGCTACGGGCTCGGGGGAGAGCGGCTGGAGCTGCCCCCTGGAAAAGGACCTGGGGGTGTTGGTCCATAGCCCGCTAAATACGAGCCAGCAGAGTGCTCAGGTGGCCAAGAAGGCCATCAGCATCCTGGCCTGTATCGGGAAGAGATTGTCCCCCTGTGCTGGGCACTGGTGAGACCTCACCTCAAGGACTGTGTCCAGTTTTGGACGCCTCACTACAAAAAAAGACATGGAGGTGCTGGAGCGAGTCCAGAGAAGGGCAACGAAGCTGGTGAGGGGTCTGGAGCACAAGTCTTATGAGGAGAGGCTGAGGGAGCTGGGTGTGTTCAGCCTGGAGAAAAGGAGGCTGAGGGGAGACCTTATCGCTCTCTACAACCCCCTGAAAGGAGGGTGTAGAGATGCCAGGGTCAGTCTGTTCTCCCAAGTGACAGGCGACAGGATAAGAGGAAACAGCCTCAAGTTGCACCAGGGGAGGTTCAGGTTGGATATTAGGAAAAATTTCTGCACCAAAAGGCTTGTAAAATACTGGAAGAGACTGTGCAGGGAAGTGGTTGTCTTGCCATCCCTGGAGGTATTTAGAAGACAGGCAGACGTGGTGCTTAGTGACATGGTTTAGTGGTGGCAATGTTAGATTAATGGTTGGACTCAATGATCTTGTTGGGTCCAACATAAATGATTCTTCCTTCCAACATAAATAATTCTATAAATTACTTTTAAAAAAGACTTGCATCAACGTAGATTGGCCCTGTATTTTAAAGCGGTAAAATAAAAATCCACATGGGAAAAGGAGTTGTAACATATATCCAAATTTGAGAGGATTGAAAATGAGATCTTTTTTCCTTCCTCTGCACACCAGATCAAGGCCACTGCCAAATGTGGTATGAGCTAACCACGGTGTGCTGACCCCTGTGTGACAGCAGCAGCTATTGAAGATACTGCCCAGCGAAAGACCCGCCAGCCTGTGCTCCAGGGTCGGTTATGTCCCCCCAAGAAAGCTCTGTTTTCCCCTCAGCATGTTTCTCTTCCCACACAAAGTGTCCCAAATTTCACATGCTGCATTTTGAAAAGGCTCTCGTGTGTTGCCTGAGGTGACGATTGTAAGTCCTGGAGCACTTGGGGTGCCAGGTTTTTAAAAATAAATCTGGTGATTACACAGCCTAAACCTGGATCTGCCCAAATCCGTGAGGTTACGAGGCCATCTAGTGATGTCCTGCCTTAGTGCAATTTAAACGTGCTCCCCAGGGTGTGAAAGCTGCTTCTAAAGCAGGACATTTTCTTTAAACGCGTATCCTGGTGGCCCCTCCATCCTGGGCCACAGAGAGACCAGGATGGAGGCGATGCACTGGGAGGAGGCCAGGAAGAACCTGGTGTTCACCTCCCATATGAAGGAGCCTGAAGTCCACAGACATGTTAAGCTATAGAGGTACTCGCATGCCTTCTACTCTTGTCTGTATATAACTGTAAAGTAGGACTCATCCTTACCCTTTTTAGAAATTATTCCAGAAACTGATACAAAAATCATCTTTGTGATTGAGGCTCAGGAAGGACATTATTTCTTGGAGCCTTTAGGGGAACCATGAAATTTCAAAGGTCTTAAGTCTTTCAGCAACTCTTGCTGCTCCTCTCCAAGGAGGAAGACATTGAAAACACTCCTAATACCCAAAATTATGCACAAAATGTGCAATTTAGGACTGTCAAGGTTTAAGCCAAAATCAACAGCAACTGGACTGACAGATGGCCCCTCCCCCCAAAAGAGGAGAGGAAGAGATAAGGAGATTCAGAAGTTTAGAATGAACTAAACTACTTTTATGAAGAATTAATATTAAAATAAAAAAAGTAATAGATACAATATATACAAAACCATATCAAGCTCCCAGGATGACAGTCCCGTCACCAGCAGGCACTGGGGAAGTCCCAGACTGGACTCAGCAATTGATAGGAACTGGATTCCAGCTCTGGAGTCAGGAACACACGGATCGGGATCAAAGGTAGATGGACAGACAGGGTCCTCCTCAGATGTCAGTCATTGCAGGAAGAGCATTGACCCTTTGATCCCTCAGCTTTTACACTGAGCATGGGGCAGATGAGATGGAATACCCCAGTTGGTCAGGTTTGGGTCACCTGTTCTGCCCGTTCCTCCCCACAGGTAGGACCCCTCTATGCTTTTCCATTTCTGACCCTCTAAGGGGCAAATAACGAGAATTGGCTGACCTTGGTTGTTATAGCAATAAGTATAAGCAAGACCCTCTCTGCACACCGTTCCTTGGCATGGAGCACAAACGTTGGCCTTTTCACTCTGAGAACGAGCAGTTTTCTCCACAATATGCCGTTAATTTCAGAGAGTTAGAGGCGGCCTAGCTAAAATGTAAAATTACAGAACACCAAATTGATCCGGTTTTACCTCAAACTGGGACAAGGACACAAGTTCTTTGTGCTCTCTAGATGCTCACCACCACGCTAGGAATAAAGAACTGGGTAATGTAATGGGAAAACCATTATCACATCATATTCAATATGATCAATATCATATCAACGTCTCCGGTCTACAGGAGAGCTGGGGAGGGACTCTTTGTCAGGAAGGGTAGTGATGGGACAAGGGAAAATGGTTTTAAATTGGAAGAGGGGAGATTTAGATTAGATACCAGAAAGAAATTCTTTACTGTGAGGGTGGTGAGGCACT
>JAOTQQ010000001.1:63676739-63689797 GCA_026546715.1 Gallinago undulata
GATGAGGCTTTGAGCAACCTGCTCTAGTGGGAGGTGTCCCTGCCCATGGCAGGGGGGTTGGAACTAGATGATCTCTAGGGTCCCTTCCAACCCAAACCATCCTATGATTCTATCAGCTCAGATGCCATGTAAGACGTGGTAACAGCTTTAAGCATACTGACAGGTGATGCCACACCTCTACCTTGCACATTTTATTTTATGCGTCAGAAGGTTTTCAGAGAAATCTGACAGGAAAGCTTCTTCACTTGGATCTTTCGGATTAGGTATTTTAAAAATTTCTCAGGTCTAGTTTTTCTGAACTCCTGATACATGGTATCACTCGGTAGCTATGTGAACCTCGGTGAAGTCACTGCTGTCTGGCACAGACCCACAGCGTGCCGAGGCAGTTAAAAAATATATGTTCTCCCTGGCTGCTTCCAGCATAGGGATTGCTTCAGTGACAAAAAGGAGGGGTGAAGCTGGGATGTTAAAACCAGAAATCCACTCTTTCTTATTTAACTACAAATATTTAGTTATTAATGTATAGAGTCCTAGCATGACATAAGAAAGCTCTGATATCAATGGTAGCTGCTGTCCTTCTTGTGACAGTCTATGTAAATCTCTTCAGGGTCTCAGGACGTGCTCTGTGCTGACTACTTCAGCAAAGTATCAAAGCCTGTCCCCTGTGAGAAAAAAAATTGTTTCATTTCCAAAGGCTTTTTACTTTAGATTGGTGACATCTTGAGAATTTCTGCTGTTCAAATGCATGGTGTACTGTGCAGCCAACTACCCTAATTGCACTGGAGATTTGCTCCAAGGACGAGGACGTCTTTGATCACAACGCAACATCGATTTGGTGTGTCACGGAGGAGTGCAACACTAGCAAAATGCAGTTGTAGAGTAACACACCAGGGAGTCCTGTGCGTCCAAGGGAATCAGAGGATTACTGGCTGATGGTACAACTCCCCAAATCTTGGGGGAAATCTTGTTTGAGCCAATTAACAGCAAAGAAACCGAACTGCGCAAGGACAGAGAGAAGGGGAAGGCAGAGAGGAGCCACCTTCACATGAACCAATCCAAGACTCATGAATCTTCCTAGGTACAAAGGTTAAACTCGAAGGAAGGCAGGCCAGGTGATCACCCAACTTCATTCTTTCTCTTCCAGCTGTTACAGCCCCAATTGCCAGATTTCTTGGTTGATTGGCAATCTGCCACAGTTTGCTGCAGTGAAAGGACCTCAGTGCGTATTCACAGAAGGGAAAATGGATGGATTCGGAGCGCTGCTGATTGATAAAAAGTATCCCAACAACTTGATATCAACAGTCCAGGTTTGTGGTTTTCCAGAGGCTGCGGAAGCAAGTCTTTATCACAACGTATCTGGTACATTAGGTAGTACCTAAGGTAAAACTAACAATGAGAGCTCTGGCGAGGCAAGGGAGAGGCAATTCGGTTATTCTGTGGTGCCTTCAGCTCTAATCCACACCTACTCATTTCTGAATCATGGTACATCTTTTGCAGTTGGAGGATAGATAGCCTAGCAAAAAAAATTCATGCATCACCTGTAATATATCCTGAAAGCATTAGAAGTGTTTTTCACATGATTGCCTTCCCCACTGCCTCACCAGCTGTATTAGGTCAGGAGCAGGAAAAAGCAGCATCTGGCAGAGATGAAGGCATCAAGTACCTTCTGGCAGTGGATACCAGAAGGGGAATCTGCAAGGTGCAGCCCTTTTTTTTTTTTTTTTTTTTTGGGTGGGGGGGTAGGGCAAGGGGTGGGGTGGAGTGGAGGTGAAATGATGAACCAAGGAGAAGCTGTATGCCTTGTGCCACTGCAGATTCAGTCTTCCTGATGTGAGAAGTCCTTCAAGGGCCTTGATGGTAAGACCAAGAAGTCGAAAACTGTTATTTCTGAGCTCATTCTTCATTTTGTCTTTTATCCACTTGTGCAATTAAAGCCCTGGCTGGCTGCTTGTGTTCACGCACAGTCAATCATAGGAGCATTTTTGTAGCATAGAGGAAGATTGGAAAGAAACACACAGAGTCAGATGGTTTGTGCTTCTCTTTGCCGCGTTGTTTGGATACCTGTTTCAATGTTAAAGCTAGAGACGGTGGATGTTCTCAAGTCCTGTTTTTGAGCAGCTGAAGTCTCCTTGAACTAGTGCGACTCTTGACTCCTATATATCTTTTACAGTAATGACACTTGGGCTCCTAAGTTTCAAGTCCCAGCAATGTTTTGTGACAATCCCCTAGCATGAGTGAAACATCACTGTGAAGGAAAATTAGACAGAAGGAGTCCAGCCTGAGGAATGCATGTCCGGCTAATGAACATGTCTAGAGATGTGTCCTGTGAAAACAGCTGCCCTGCTGGTTGTAGTTGTATAGCAAGAAGATTGCAGCACAGGCAGCAACCAAGAGGAAGCAGCCACCGCATTGGCACAGCTGCTCTGAGGTGATACAACGACCCTCTACCAGTACGCTGGAAGAGCTGGTGGTGGTGGGCGGTTTGACAGCGGGCTTTGTCCATAGATCCCTTTGATCTTCCAGAAACTGAACTATCCCTGTTGTACTTCTTGTACTGTTGTGATGCTCCTGTGGTCATCTCTAATAGCTCTCTGGATGATAATGTCCTGTCTTGGGTGGCCGGGGGTCTGGGGATACAGTAGTCTGCAGGAAGATTTTGTGTATCCCCAAGGCCTGGGCCAGCTCTGGAGCCAGCCCACGGTGGGACAGAGCTGCAGGTAGAAGAAGCCTGTAAATAGAGCTAAGCAATGGCTGTACCTGGTGTCACAGCACTTATTTGGGTTTTATTTTTGTTGTTGATTTGGAGTTTTTTCTGTGCTTCCCTGCAAAGTCCTGAGAAAGGAAGGTGATGGAAGCTGAGTGAAAATGGGCAGCCAGAGAAAGGGGCTGCTTGGCCCAGTCTCTCCAGTCTGGTCTCCAGACAACCTGTAGCTGCCTAATTTTTTTCTGAATGAAACAAAGACTTTCTCCATGTCCTCGTCCCTCTTGATCTTCTATGATCGGGAAATCCATCCGGCCTGCCTTCCCTGCATGGCTTTGTGCCACATCCCCTCCATGTGTGATGTACCAAGAGTGATACACAAGTCTCATGACTTCAGTACCTTTATTAGACCTTAGCTTTTCCCAGACAGGCAGAAACAATGTCAAACAGCAGAGCTAAGCCAACATTTAGTTTGGAGGATGAGAATATCACCACAGGTTGGGGCCCTAACACAAGTGATGCTTCCCAAAACTTAGCTGTCTTTTCTTGCCAGGTAGGCTGGATTCACTACCGTGTTTAAACCTATAACTAATTCCTTCTCTTTTCTCCGGGCAGAGAAATTGCTCCACCTTACTCCAGAAATAAAGCCTGAAACCACAGTACATTTGGTCATCTGATTTTAAGGATCATACTAACAGCCATGGATGCCAGGGATAAGGTAAGAAAATCAAGTTTTCAAGGACCTGTATCAGTTCACAGCAGCTGGCTGATTTTGTAATTCAAATTTCTTAATTTCCCACTGGCGCGCAGAGCTTGGCACCAACTGAACTCTTCCTTTTCTTTCCACGTGGTAGTCTGTCAAACATCTGGTCTCTTCCAGGGACCTGGAGACAGAGAAAAAGATGGAGATCTGAGACAGGTGAGACAGACAGGTGGTGCTTACTCTCTAGAGCTCCTAGAGGAAGCCATTTGCCAAGGGCCTGATACAATATGCCTCCTCTTTTGGCTGATGTTTGTCATTGCAACCTGGGAGGGTTTCAGGGTCCTCAAGCAATTGATTTGTGTGTCAGGGTCATGCTATGTCAGAGCCTGTGCTCCTCATTATTTTGCACTAGTAACCAGACAACAGGGAAAACAAGTGATACAGCTGCAAGGATGCCCAGAGGAATGGAAACACAGCTCTCCCACAACACCATCCAGCTCCCTCACATGATGAACAGGCTGTGTGACCAAGGACAGGTTACTATCTATCCACGTGGAGCCACAGGATGGTCACAAGGGGCTGGAAAAAGACTTAGTCTTTGGATCCCTTGTCAATTTTCAGTGGTATCCTCAAAGTATATTTTATTCCACTGGCTTGCCCATCCGTACTCACTCAGCATAGCCTCCAGAGGAGTGCTTGACACTTCTCTTCTTTAGGATGCAGGCTACTCTCTGTCATTTTTGTATCAACAGGTTTCACATACACACATGAACGGATCCATGGGGTTTGCTTACAGAACAGCTTTAACATTAGCTCATATGTAATGTCTTTGTGTGTTTCAAGCGTCTCCAAGCTTGGTGCGTTGGCAGGACACCGTAACTTCCTTCGCCGCAGCAGAAGACACGGGGCAGCAATACCAGTGGGAGTGGGCTCACTTCCACCCCTGGCATCTGTTACCTGCAGGGCTGGGCAGGTTGCATGCAGAGCTGCTCGGATGCCTCCTCATCACAGCCCCAGGGCTTCTGATAGTGAAGGCAGCCCGAGAGACCCCCAACCCTGCACTGTGTGATCTTGCACCTTGGGGTTCATCATCCAAGGCATCAGAATTCATGCAAGCAGCTGCATCCAGCTCAAGTGGAAGCAGCAGTGTCACTGTGACCCTGCAGCACAGCTCTTTAGCTGCACCACTGCGAACCAGTTCTGGGGGAGCCAGAGCATGGGCATCTGCAGACAGGCTAATGCTCAGTCTGGGTAGGTGGCCCAAGGATAACAGAGCAGACAGGCTCTGTCATCTTCCAAACAAGACACGAACCACTTCCCCACAAAAAAATCAGCACATCTTGGCTGCCCTAGCAACACCACAGCAGGGCTGGTCTCCAGCTCCCAGAAGTACTGCTCCGCTCATCCACGAGCTCCACCAAGCCATCTCGGGGCCATGTTCCCAAGCTGCTTCCCATCACTGGGCCTGATCCTGGCCCCCACCCATGGGCCGACACCAGAGTCAGAGCAGCTGGACACATTACAGTGCCTGGCACCAAAGAACACTGCTGCTCTCTTGCCTTCACCCTTGCCTGGTAGTGCTGAGCTCCAGGAAGCCTGTGGTTCTGACTGAGCCTGGGAAATACTGTTTTCTGGGATTGCTCAGTAACAGTCCAAGTGTTTTGTCCTGGAGGGAGGTACTGAGCGAGTCCTTTGACACATCAGACAGTGTCAAATGCTCCCACCTCCAAAGGATGTGCCTGATGGGAACTGCTGGAATTGCTCAGCATGGATCCGGGCTTCAATAAGTTGTGGCTATTGGTTTGCAAGGAAGTCACCAAGAAACATGATCCTCAAGGAGAAGCGAATCACTTTGATCTCTGTCCTTCTGTTTGATGTGAGCTCAGAGCTGATTTCCAGTATTTCCAAGCTAAAGCAGGAGTGTAGTAAGCCAGTGCAGAAAAGCTACAATCTAGCTACAAAACGCAGCAAGTCTCCTAAGCAGTAGGTACTTCAAGGCAATGTGCTGCTACCAGGTATGAAGAATAAGGGGCAGAGAGATATGGCTGAACCTATGGACATAAATGTTTGAGCCTTCTGCTAAAAAAACTGCTAGGGAAATTGAAACAGACCTTTTAGTGCTCTGATTAGCAAGAACTGCTCTTAGATTAATAATCGCTGCAACGAAGTGAACGCATATTGTAACAGAGCACGCAGCAAAGCAGCAGTGCTTGCTAAATGACAAAACAGTTCACAATGCATATTCATCGCAGGAAATACTTTTCATCTGTCCTTGATCTTACGTTGTATATTGGCTATGGATTCGGTGGATTTGGATTTCTTTAGCAGGCCCTTGGGCTTTCAAGTGTGCTAGGACGCATTGTAATGTAGATGCGGGGTGTCTGGCACTTCTTACTGAATAAGGCTTCAAAGGGAAGTTGGGAAATTGAAATTGGGGAAGTTGAAATCAGACTCTAATTACATTTGTACAGAGGCCAAAGGCACTTTTTGTCAAAGAGCTTACCTGCTGTTCACAGACAGATTTTGTCCAGAGTGCAGGAAAACATAGGGCTGGTTCATGCTCCCACTGGTATCGGCAGAGATGGGATTGCCTGATTCCTTTGAAACCCAGACAAAGGAAAACAGGCTTTGAACACAACGCCATTACTCAGGTAGATGTGACAGCCCAAATGCATCTTCTCCGAAAGCTTTCCCAGTGCCAGAGCTCAGCACTGGCACAGCTGTGCCCAAACCCTTGTCACCACAGGCAGTATGGCTGTGGGCGTGTGGTCCGAGCAGCCAGCCAGGATCCCCTCCTGCCTTTCTCCTTCCCACACTATGTACCTATGAAGCTCCAGCATTTTTTTTAAAAAAAGAAGTCAGAGCCCTTTCCTCATGCTTTATGTGGGCAGGTATATTCTATTGCAAGACTCTTACCTCCTCGGGTCTCTCCCAAACAGACAGATGGTAAGGTACTGGGGCCCTGGAGCGCTGAAAAGAGAGGGATCGGAGTTTAGAGGGAGGGAAACCAATGCCCTCAGCAGCGAGCAAAAATGATTTCAAAATGAAGGGCAGCAGTTTGCTGTCTACACCAAATACCTTGTCTCAGGCCTGATGTGAAAGGCATCTTGTCAGCAGGCAACTGCGTTGGGACGCGTGGGCTGGAAGGACTCGGCGTCGGGGCTGCTGCCTGCGCCGAGGTGCATCTGCCTCCTGGTGCGATGCCATTGAGACCGGCTGTGGGAACAATAGAGCTTTGTGCCGAGCAGATGTTTGGGCAGAGGAGAAGCAGCATTTGCTTGCTTTTCCTGGGGGCCGTTTGAAGCACAGGGAATGAGCTGACCTGATTTCCAGGAGGCTGGTGCTTCCGCGAGTCAGGCTACCAGCGATTTGGCCAAGGTCATGCCGTGAGTGAGTGATGCTGTCAGAGATGGATGGAAACCTCGGTGTGGCTGCTTTAGCTCCCAGCACATCTCCATTAACGTGTGACATGCTGGTGATTTATCCAAGCAGCGTACTTTGCTGATTAGGTTTTTATCTCGGCAGCGGCTGGAACAGTTTGTTTGCGTGTCTTCTACAAGCAATGAGCAGGCGGTGTACCTCACCCTGAGCAAAACATGGGCTTTGACCTCTGGCTCTTGGCACTGGTTCATACAAAAGATAATAGTTGCATATGATCCTTCTCTTGAGTTCACGTGGAGGGAAGAAAAGCCCCCTTAGTCGGTTGCTCAGCAGGAGGAGGTGCATCTCACAAGTTCAGTATAAAATCAAAGACAGAACTGGAGTGAAACGGCAGCAGTCGCCACAGATTTTCACCATTCTGTGCCACTGAATATGTGGAGAGGAAAGGGCAGGGTGGTGAAATCCACAAACCCCCGGAAATTGGGCATCGCAACTGCTAGGCTTGCCTGGGAGTCGTTTCTGAGGCGGTGTTCAAAGTCCGTGTACCTTACCTCCCTGGGATCTGAACCCCTGAGGAGGCTGATTCAGGCTGGGAAGGGAGGTTTGAAGCATGGGAGAGGAGGCTAGCCCTGAAGAGGAGGTGCTGCCTCAGCAGAGGGCTGAGCTGCGTGTTGCGAAGCTTGGCTTGCAGCACAGTGGCCACGCAAATGAGGACAGGCATCATATTCCTGTCTTTGCCCATTGTCATGGTTCGGGCTAGACTGGCCACTGAACCATCAACCAGGCCACCCACCCGTGTTGTAGGATAAGTTTTCCGATGGTGAACTGGGTGCACTCACCAAGGAAGCAGACACGGGCACAGATGTTTTTTTTTTGTGAAGGAATCAGCAGGAACATAGGGCCTGGGAGGGAGGGAGAGGGAAGAAGGTACCATTAGCTATTAAATCATTTCAGCTGCCTTGTGAAACCTCTCCCCTAAGGATCCTCTCTGAAAGCAGATAAGAGTGGAATGTGTCTATATGTGTTTGCAATGCAAGGGCATGCATATGATGGATGTATATAAAATGAATAAAAGGCAATGAGCTACAATAGGGAATTAGAGATTTTAAACCTTTAAATTTTAAATCACAGAAGTTTCACAGATCCTATGGCAGAGATGTAGGAAAGAAATCATCTTTACTTTGTTATCTATAATTCTGCTGTATTAATAATAATTACACAATGTGACAGAGGAAAGCCGTATGCTTTTACTCAAGCTTAATCTTTATAGATACGAGGCCAGTACAGAAGATGAGCTACTTGCTTTAATGGTATTATAATTTGATTTAATATTAGAATATGTGCCTGCAGTATCTGCTTTCTAAGTAGTGATGAACGGTGCTGGAAGAAATGTTCTTTGCTTTATGTCTTATGGCTAGTGATCTGGTTTATTTGGTTTAAAACCCTAAGGCAGCCAATACCTTTCCAATGCTTTCAGTAGTCTTCTTGCATAAACTCAGAGAATAAAAATTGCTTTCTTTAAGAACTTTGCTACAAAATCTTGTTCTGCTGTTGTTGTTCTTCTCACTTCTGCTATATGCTCTTTTACGCTTTGTGCCAGAATGACTTCAATTTCAGTCTTACAGTCCCTCCTTGTCCCATTCCCTTCAGCTGACTGTTCACACGTAGCTTCTTGTGAAGTAGCTCTGCGAACTGCTCGACTGAAAGAAAGGCAGAGTAGAAAGCTGTTCTTGTGAGCGTTGCAAACATTTATATTGCATCTTAGTTGTTTTCCCTCTCTTCCACCCTACAGGGTCTCATGACTCCATAAATATCACAGCAAAACAGGAGAGGCTTTGAATGGAAAATCAATGTGGCTTGGCAGCTGGTGAAAGATCTTCTACAGGGAACTGTAGCGCCGTGTGAAGGAGTTGAGTAATCCATCAGCAGCAGCTGATGAATTTCTAATTCATTGAAGATGCTGAAGAAAATAAAAAGTGAAGCAACAGCGTCACAGCAAGGAGAAGGGATATAACCTTTAAATAGTAGGTTTTTTCCACCTCTCTGAAGCATCAGGCATTGGTTCCTTGCAGAAGTAGGACAAAGAACTTGACGGGCCTGTAGTCTGATCTGTTATGGCAGATCCTAAGGGCAGTAGGGACTGACACGCTTGTTAGCATTTGACCCAGTTTAAACCAACAGGTTCAGAGAAATAAAGATTTGCTGAGACGTTAAGGAGAGGGAAAGCTGAACCAACCTGATATTGATACTGCAACTGAAGAGACAAGTACCAAAGGAAGAAGAACAAACCCGCCGAGCCAAAAGCCTTCCCTTGTTGTGTTACACCACAGGCAATCCAGCTGGTGATGGGACAAAGCTGCTGCCACAGGAGAGCAGATGAAAGTGAAAGGTCCCAGGCAGATCCAGTTTATTCCAGTAAGTTTCGGGAGTTTATTGTGTTGTGGGCTTTTTTTTTGTGCTCATCCTAGTCAGAAATTCTTTATCCTACCTTATCCCTGTTCCTTGGAGGACTCTGACACTGCTTTGTGCTTTGCTGTGCCAGGGACAAGCCTTATTTCCCTAGGATTATTGATAATATGCTTTGAATAGGGGACAACCAGCCCATCCATGTGTCTTGTGGAGCTTTAACACCCTTTGTTGGTGAAAGGAAAAAATATTCATAATCCCACCCAGTTACCTCTGATCATCCCACATGTGCCTCACGGTAAAATCCTCTCAGTCACTGCCTCTTCCCAGGCTGTACAAATGCTTTTCCATGGCATTTGGCTGATTAGTGAGTATGTGAAGCAGTTCATGATGCTCTGGGGCCTCATCTTCATTATCTTCTCCCTCGTGCAAGAAGCTTCACAACCCTTTTGTGGACCTGCCTGCAACAGCTGTGAAATTTAAGCAAACGATGTTACGAGTGAAGAAGAAGTGTTTGGTCTGACTCTGAAGCAGGGCAGCCCCTCTAGAGAGGCACTGGTGACCGGTGCAGAGTGGTTTTGGACGGGTAGAAGACAATCAAAATGCCTAGATACTGGAAAAAATGTAGTGTGAAATATCTCTGTATGGAGAAAATGCAATTAAGGATATTAAGGGAACATCTTGGTGCTTTCCTGTGCTGTACATCGTAAAGTAGCGTACAGCTTACATCGTAAAGTAGCTTCCACTTTTCTTCCATGCCTGAGGTGAGAAGACTTCATGGCACAGCAGAGTGTGGGGTGTGAACAGAGCCCTCCTGGGTGCTGGAAGCCAACACAGCTCAGCTGACTCTGCTCTGCTCTGCAGGCTTGCTCCAGCCAAAGGCAAAGGCCTCTGCCATCTTTTCCTGGGAGCTGTTGTTCATGCCCAGATAGAAGCAGCTTACAACGGCGTTCCTACCCATTTTGTGCTGACATAAATGTAGCTGAAGAGTGAAAGAAGGCAACAACTGAAAAATTAACTGTAAATGGGTATCCAGTCCACCTCCTGGAGCAGAGGAAAGTATTTCCATTGGGCAGGAAGAAAAGGGTCTTGATGCAACTAAAATCCCTCAGCTGAGCTCTGAAATTTTAAATTATAATTGATGTTGTTTTCCAGTGAGCTAACTTTCAAGCCTAACTTCACTGTTAAAATCTCCTAAAAGTTACTGATTGCTTTGGACGAGAGCCAAGATGCAGGAAAAAAAACCCCATGTCAGAACGAAGAAAGGCTACCCAAAGGCAGCATGCAGTGTCTCAGGCTCAACCAGCTTGGAGGGAAAGAATGGAACAACTTAGATGGAGGGATTTAGATAAGAAAAATCCAGGCCTAGGGACATAATGTGACTTAGCAGAGCCCAGACATACTTGGTACAGCCAGGTCTGCTGGCACTGCAAAGAATGTGAATGGCATCATTGGGATGATCTTTGTGCCTGAAAGATCCATCGACTTAGAAGAAGAAATCACTGCCCCCGTGAAACTCCAACAAGAGTGTCTGTGGGAGCTGTATGTAGAGGAGCGGGAGCTCAACCTCACACCTATTCCAGAAAGAGGAGTGAGTTTAGTAGGTTTTTATACTTACAATGTCATGTGTTGTGCTTTATCCCCTTGTGTAACGCTATACGTACTACTGATTTTATTGAGATTGAAGTGTCTGTGCACTGAACTTTATTCGCGCAAAAAATACTGTCCTGTACAGAAGACAGCTAAACCATAGCAGTCTAGAACCAGCTGGTGTCCAAGCAAAAAAGGTCAGGACTGTTGCGTTGAGTTTTGGGTTAATTTTAGAAGCAGTCCTAACTGATACATTCTTTAGAGAGGGTGGTGATGCCTCTATCTTGGACTGTTTGGAGACACCCGTGCCATCAGGCCTCCAAAAGAGAAGCCTACAGTAAGAGAACAAGATGGTACTTCTTCATAGTAAGAGCAATTAGTTTTGAATGAGCCTGGGAGGCTGACTTAGTTCTTATCATCTGACCTAGAGCTGATTAAGCAAATACGTACAAGTTAATAAACAAACCAAATTAAACAAAACAAACCTAGCTCTCAGTGCAAAGTCGAGAAAATAACTGGTTTCCTGGCAAATTCTTACTTGGATCTAGCAAAGTTCAGCTTGTTATACCAAGTACTGCAGCCACCAGAATCAGTGATCATGATAGAGGACTCGTCTTTTTTTCTGGGATATTGGGGAGAGGGGGAAAGTGGTTTAGCTCTTGTCTACTTTCCACAGAGCGCTACAGGAAGACGAGAAGTAAAAGGGCACAAAACTTGTTGATTCAAAGGGAAGAAGAGAGGGATGTACTGATCTAGGTTGTTCCCAGGTAGGAAGGAACAGTTATTTTACACATCTCCATAGAATGACTGGCTGAAATATCAAGTTTCTTGCAGGCATTTCCTTATCAAAGGCACTTGTTGAATAAGGAAAAATGCAAATCATGTAGTGTAAATCACAGAAAGAAAAAAATGCTGTTCATACTGCTGAGAGATAACTGAAAGAGCTCACAAGAGTCCACAGTAAGCAAAGGATGAGGCTGTAATTATTACACGCTGCATGGACCAAGGCTAGTAAACAGAAGAACAGTGGACGAAAGCGTATATTGAATCCTGCAAATAACGTTCTAAAATATCCCGAGTTACCCGACAGGAGCAGGGATCTCATCTGTTTGGAGAAGAAAACCTCCGAACTTCAAAAGCATCGTCTCTGTCCCTTTAAAAGCCGGCGCCGCTCCCGAACGCAGCTGCCGGTGCTTTGGCGTCGGGTGATAATAACGGGTGGGTTCAGAGAACCGGGGATAAAACAATACAGCCCGCTTCGGGGGCGCGGCAGGACCGTTACCCGGGCTTAAATAAAGCGGGAAGAAAGCCACCTTTTCCATTTTGCTTTGGAAGGGAGGGCACGTAGCAAGTAGTTCTCCCTCCTGGAGAGTGAAGGTGGAAGGATTCCCGTCCACCGCGAGGATGGGGGCCACGTAAAAGGCACCCACCAGCCCCCCCCCGGTCAGCAGAGCCTCACCGGGGTGTGGGGGGGTGTCGGTGGGAGAGAGAAACCCACCGTATTCCCCGCTGTGTTTATTATTTCTCGCTTATCCCGCTGCAAACCCCGACAGGCGGGGGGGGGGGGAATTCTTTCATCAGACTGCAAGTAATAGATATATTTATATTTTTTAATGTATGTTTATAAATATATAGATTTTTTTTTTCGCTCTGTCGGGAAATAATAGGTTGGGTATTTTTTTTTTTTTTCTTTTTTGGCTTTCCTGAGGAGAAAAAACGGGAGGGGGTGGGGGGAAAAAAAAAAAAAGGAAAAACCACCCACCCGGGAGCCCTGGGAATGGGGGAAAAGAGGCGAGAAACGGGGCCGGGGCAGCGGTGCCGCCGGCGGCGGGGTACGGCAGCCCCACAGAGGGGGGAGAACAGAAAATTAAAAAAACAACAACAACAAAAAAAAACACGATAAGACCCACCAAAATTAGTGTGTTTTATTATTGTTTTATTTGTTGTTTTTTTTTTTTAATTTATTTCTCCCGCGATGCCGCTTTCCCCGCCGCGGTTCGCTTTTGCGGGTGATAAATTTAACACTTTCTCTTAAAAAAAAAAAAAAAAAAAACAACCCCCAAAAATCCTATTTTTAAACACTTTTAAATGTATTTATTTTTTTTGTTGTTGCCCTTTGCCAAGTTTTCCTTGGATTATTATTTTATTATATTATTTTTCCCTTCTCCCCACACTGCGGGGGTGGGTTTTTTTTGGGGGGGTGGGGTGTGTGTGTGTGATTTTTTTTTTTTTTTTTTTTTTAAATGAGGTTTAGTCACTGGCTCTTCTCTGACATAT
>JAOTQQ010000001.1:63689897-63736387 GCA_026546715.1 Gallinago undulata
AACACTACTCAGGCCAGAATGAGAGAGGCACTTCTGTGCATTCTTACAAGTCCATTGGAAAGTGCAATGGGAACTGAGACCTGTCTTCTCCCCACAAAACAAAAGGCACATCTGAGTATGCTTTTTTTTAAAAGCTACACAAAATTAACTACGGAAGACAGCCCTTCAGCCCCACCCCCACCCCCCCCCCCTTTTTTTTTTTTAAATTTAATTTTATTTAAATAAAAGCCATACTCCCACCGTGGCGGTGCTTTTGGGGAAGCTTTAGTCACTTATTGTGGCAAAACCTTGCCGGGGGTCTCTCCCTCACCCCCCGAACCCCGATAAAGGCTCAGAGGCGTTTCCCCTCCGAGCCCCCGCAAAGGGGAGGAGGGGGGTGTCACCTCCGCGGCCGCGCAGTGTTTAAATGCCCCGCGGGGGCGGGCCGGTAGTGCGGCGCCGCCTTCCCCGCCCCGCTCAGCTGACAGCGGGGCGGCTTGCTGCACGACCGACCGACAGACGGACCGACAGACAGACCGACCGACCGCTGGAGCCGCCTGATCGCTGCCCGCCCGCCCGCCGCGGCCTGCGCGCCCCCGCCGGGGATGGAGGGCGGCGCGCCGTGACCGTCCCGCGGGCGCGCCCCCGCCGCCGCGCAGAAGCCGCGCAGAAGCCGCAGGGGATCCGCCGGCGGGAGGATGAGCGGGAGCGGCGGCCCCGGGCCCGGTGCGGCGCCCTGCCGCTTCGCCCACTACTTCGTGCTGTGCGGGATCGACGCGGAGAGCGGGCTGGAGCCCGACGAGCTGGCAGGTGAGCGGCGCCGCCGCCGGCGGAGGCCTCGCCCCGTTCCCCGCAACGACTGCGGGTGTTTTTTTTGGGTTTTTTTTGTGGTTTTTTTTTTTGGGGGGGGAGCCGCTGCTTCAAAATGTCTGCTGCCCCCCCCCCCCCCCCCCCCCTCCGCCTTCTCCCTGAGGAGGGGGGAGCCGAGCTGGGTGGGAGCAACTTTGAAGGGTGAAGCATCCGCCGGGGGGCCGGTGGAGCATCCCCCCGCAGGATGGCGGGGGAGTTGGGGGGGGAGCGTTTGTCCGCCGGGATGCGCCCACCCGGCGCCGTTGGCCCCGCTCCCTGGCGGTGGAAGGGGAAAGGCAGCCCCGGGATGCGACTGACGGGAGAAGGGTTACCGGGGGTTGGGGGGAGACGGATGGAAGGGGCTTTCTGTTGGAGCAGAGGCATTTTCTTCCCTATTTGCGCTGGAAACGAGGTGGAGGGGGGAGGGAATCTGGGGAGGAGTGAATACATTAATGGCATCGCATCTTTAATTACACTGCTTTATTCATATCTTATGTCTAGGGAGAAATAGTCTTCCTGCGTCCTCCCTTCCCTCTCCACCCCCGAAAATGTTACAGAATCAAAGAAACAAAATTATTATGACGGGATCTAATACGTTTTGTAAAATATTTCTTTTCGGAGGGTTCTTGACCGGGTTTGAGCTGGTCGTGTTGGGAAAAGGCAGTATTCCTTCCTAAATGTCACTTGTGTTTTAAATCAAAGGAATTGTTGAATTCGGTCTTTACACACACAATTAATAGCGGGGCTTAATTGCACGGAAGCCAAACGTTTCCTCACCGAGTTAGGGGTTTGAAAGCGCACACACACGCTGGACTGTTCCTCCCCGTTGGCTCTGCGGGCGCCGGAGCTGTATGTGACTTGAAGGCAGCTGTAGGTGTCACGGTGGGCAGCTCTGCCTGGCGATGGGATCCTGGCGAGGTCTCCGCCGCTATTGCGTCAGGACGTATGGCGCCTTCTGGTTGTGTAAGAGAAAGTCTTGGTGATCCACAGCACCGTGGATCGATGTACCCTGGTTGAAGTTCATCTTCTTGTCACCCCGTCGAAGGGACGGGTACACGCACGTGACGTTCTGAGGAGCTTTATCACAAAAGGGGGTGCCGAAATCTCTTCTCTTCCCAGTGAGCACGCGGTGGAGGTAGCCCCAGGATCTCCAGATTGAAGCATGAGCCAAACGTGCTTTCATCTCTGTTTGCTTTTTTCACACGTGCGAGTGACCGCAGTTGGATGTTTTCAGTTTTGCTGCTTTTAGGAGCAAACTCCTGGCCCGTGAGCCGTCTCCCAGCTGATGGCACACGGGCTCTGATTTGCATAGTATGACCTATGGGGGTTTCAGCTGCTTAAACTTTGAGTCATCTCGAACTCTTCTATCTGAAAACAAACTATTTTTAAAGCAGTGTTGGCTGGCAAGCTGTGCCTCCCCCGATGAGTACCCAGGCATTAAAACTTGTCTTTTGCTGATTTCTGCTCCGTTTCCCAGCGAGATGCGCAGGCGTGCTCTTGGGGAGCACTGCTCAAGGACAGGCTGAGCGCGGTGGCTTCATGCAGTGTAGTGGCTTGGTGACAGGGCTCATCTTTTACGGTCATTCAGTAGGTTTAGCTGAACTGCTTCAGCAACACTAAGAAGAGTTAAAAGCTAAAGGAAGTCTCCCTCTTCATTTTTCAGTAAAAGAAAGATGTTTTGGCGCATCTGGGATATGCCTGTTTGTAAAATGTAATGAAACTGTGAGTAATTTCAAAGAGAAATTGCCACGAGTAGTTGTTTATATACCAAGTGTGGCTTCTTTTTTTTTATTATTTTCTCCTTCCCCTTAATCCACCCACTAGGAAATAACAAGTAGAAATATCTTTCTAACCAATTTAAACTAGGCAAGGTCCAGCAGTATGGTTTGAACATACAAAGAATTTTGGCCATGCCAAATTGGGAAGCATCCTCAATGCCAAGGAGGGGTGGGATCTGATAGAGGAAGAAGTGGAGTAACAAATGTGATGGGACTTAATATTGCCACTGAGCAATGTTGTATTTTTAGGGCCTCGTGACAAGAGCTTTGTGCTATCAGCTGGGAGCTCAGCAGTTGAAAATGTTAGGGAGGAACAGGGAGTGCTGTGAGCCACAAATACAACGCAGCCATGGAAGAATTAACTCTGGTTTTAGATGTAGCTGGGAAAACATTTCTGTTAAAGCTTGGGGAGTATTAATGCTGCCATAGGCAGGCAGTAGTGAGAACCCACCTAGAAATCTGTGTTACAGGCTTGAAAAACCGAGCTACTAGGATTGAATTCATTACCGGAATAAGTGGGGAGAAGGATGCTGGAGGGAACAGAAAGTCTATTGTATCACAGGAAACCCACAAATGAAGGGTATTTCTTTCTGAAAATGCTCTTACAACATTTTGTAGAAAGAAATGATCCTGTTCTTTCAGTATTGAATTATGTAGCTGTTGATAGCTTCCCTTCTTGCTAGCCTTGTGCTTACGGAGGTTGTTGAGGGAAGTCATGGTGTCAATGAAAAGTTGCCGTGACTTAAGCTGCCACATGGATCATCCCCAATTTAGCAAAAAAGTAATTAAGAACCTGCTTATCTCCAAACCTGTGAGTCCCTTAGCAGGTAGCGTACACAAAGCGCCGTGCTCAGGCGAGGTCGGGCCCAATGGAGCTATTTGTACAGCTGAGCACAAGAGGAGCACGAGGAGACAAGAGGAATTCCAAGGCTCCGAGAAGCTCCTCTGTTGCCCTGCAGGCCCCAGGGCCTCTCCTCTGAATGGAGCAGCAGAAGTTACAAATCCTCAAGGGATTTTCAAGCTTCCAGATGGACTCGCTGGTGCTCAGCTGAGGCACAGACACCTCGCCGAGGCACGTGGCGTGCTGAGGGACGGCTGGTGAGTCGGCTTTGGCGTCATCTGGAGCTCCCTGACCTGCACCCTCCCTTGGCTGGGGACAGCCTGCCACTCACCCCGCTGCAAAGCCTTTCCTCACCTGATGATTTAAGCCCGAAATGTCTTACTGCAAAAACCCTCTGCAGTAAAAAAAAACCAAAACACCACAACACTAAACCTAAACTAAAAGCCCCCAAACACCAAAAAAAACACTAAAACAATGAAAAACCACACAAAAACCCCCTTACCTAATGGATCCGGCATGAAGTGAAATGTTTCGATGATGCACTTGGAAGCAGGGTGAAGAACTACTTCTTTAATTCTTATTGGCGGGTCGTTAGGTCTGTTCACAAAATGAAATCAAATTAAGATTTTTAAAGTTGTATACAGTCTTGTGCTGCTAGGGAAGAGAGACTTGCTTTGTACTTCTTGTTTCTGTGGATGCTCGGTGCTTAAAATAAATACAGTACCTGAGAGTTTTGCAACCATGCAAATAGATCACTTTGCTTTTTGGGTGTGGGGTTTTGGGTTTTTTTTTGTTGTTTTTTTCTTTTGCACGTTTTCTATTTTTTGGTACAGATTTTCTTAATTTTTTTTTTTAATTAGGAAATTGGTCCACAGCTGGGTTTTCAAAATGATTCATTTTGGTTTTTTTAAGTGAATTAATTTTGAAAAGTAAAAAGCTGTTTACCTATTGCTTAACTTGGTAGCCTATCGAGGCATGCAGCAAAATAGTGGGTGGATTATAATGCTGTCAAAACACCGGTGACACTCTCACAGAGCTCTCAGTAAGGATGGGAGGAAAAAAAGAATCTGTCTAGGGACTCAAGGGAGGAAACCATCTAAGGATTTTGTGGCACTTCATAGCTGGAGCGGTGAGAAAAGAAAAGCAGTGTATTTGATGTGGAATATCTTGAAAAGCATGAAAATTTCAATATGAGTTTCTGTGCCCTGTTGAACTCCACTGAAATAGGATGACGGGAGCTTCTCTCTCCTTTTGGGGCTAATACATTTCAGTTCATTTTCATCTTCATGCCCACTTCTTTCAGGTAAAGCCATTCTGAGACTATCATCAGCCCTGGAATTGCATGTGCTTAAATGGTCTCATTATAGTAAATATTTAACATTATGTTAAGCAAAGCCCCCTGATTGTTCATTAAATTTTTTGTATTACGGATTTTGTCATACTATATGAACTTTATAAGTGTGTGTGCGAGGCACGAGATTTTTCTGGCTGTAGCAGCTTTTACATCTTGCTTTGAGAGCATGTTCAGTTTTGTCATATCTTGTTACAGTGTCACAAACTACAATTTAGAAAAAATTTGGAATACATACGACTCAATTAAAAAGAAAACGAAACATTTTTCACTGGGGAAGTAATTTAGTGCTCTGGAGGAAAGCAGAGAGGGAATTAGGGGTGGGTCTTTTGTTCCCAAGTAGAAGGACTGGTCTGTGCTCCGTTGAGGATGCTGTTGCTGGAGTGGTTTGGAGGGAGAGAGGAGCCAGCAGAGGAACTGGGCCTATGTTGGATAATGCCTCCTGCATCTCAGGATGTGAATATTGGCAGAGTTGTGATAGCCCTCTTGCTGTGTGAAATGAAAAGTTTTATGGCTTTTTTTTTCCCCCAACACATAAACCATAAAATACTACCTGAAGACTGTGCTTGTAGTGAGTTCCAGTTATTTTATCTTGTATAGCAACCTATTTTGCACTGTCTTGTTCTGGCTATTGTGTAAAGATTCTTTGTCTTATTGTCCTGGTTCAGTCTATACTTTAAAGCCGTAGAAAGCTTAATTACTCTACCTTTTAAGATTGAATTTTTTATTTTCATTTCTTTGTGACCTGCAAAGCTGAGAGTACTTATTGGTCATGCTCATTGGAAACGTAGGGTGTCTTGGAGAAAATAAATATGCTTCTACCTCATGCTGTTTCCTTAGAAATACAACAGAATCACAGAATGGTTTGGGTCGGAGCGGACCTTAAAGATTGAGTTCCAGCCCCCCTGCCACGGGCAGGGACACCTCCCACTAGACCTGGTTGCTTAAAGCCCCATCCAGCCTGGCCTTGCAGCCCTCCACACCCGCTCAGGACAACCTGTTCCAGTGTCTCACTGCCCTTCCAGTAAAGAATTTCTTCCTAATATATAATCTAAATCTGCCCTCTTTCAGTTTAAAACTGTTACCCCTCATCCTATCACTACACTCCCTGATAGAGTCCCTCCCTGTAGGCCCTCTGCTACTGGAAGGCTGCTGAAAGGTCTTCCCAGAGCCTTCTCTTCTCCAGACTGAACAACCCCAACTCTCTCAGCCTGTCTTCATAGGAGAGGTGCTCCAGCCCTCTGATCACCTCTGCGACCTTCCTCTGGACTCACTTCAACAGGTCCATGTCCTTATGTTGGATATCCAGACATTGGATAATATAGTCCAGATACTGGTAATTAATTTCCCCCCAGTGGCATGTTGCTTCAGTTCATAGCATTGAAAACCAAGCAGGGTGTGTTGCAGTCTGGCTAACTGTGCTTCTTATCTAGTAGGCTCCTATTTTTTTAAAAAGCAAAAAGACTTTTTCACGGCTGTGTGAGATTGGCACCTTTGTGCTCACACCTTGCACAGTCTCCTCGCAGCCTGGATGGTTCTCTGTCGCGCTTCCTTCATGCCAAGTCACCCCGCAGTACAAGAGAACTTGGTGGCATTACTACAGTGATGCAACTTCTTGTGTACACGGCTCTTCTGAAAATAAGTAATTGGGTTTTTTCCTAGTTTACTGGAAATACACTGCAAAATTTCCCTACACCAAGGAATATCTAAACAGTTGCGGTTCCTTTTCATGACTTAGTTGCCACAAATGAGAAGTGGGCTACAGGAGCCTTGCTTTTCATTTTTAAGTCCAGAGTTGCACAAAGCATTTTTGGAGTGATTGTCCAGATTAAATAACTTGGATGTGGAAAGGAGTTATACAGGTAGAGGAGAAGATGGCTTATGCCATACAACTTAACAACACTCGACTTGCTCCTCAGAAGCAGGAGCAGTAGGTTGCTTAGGATTTCTGATTGTTATAGGGCTTGTGGGAGGGATGGGACTCAAGCATTTCTCCTGCCCCCCCTTAAGAGGTGATGCTCAAATGCAGCACTGAATCTTATGACTTTATGGCTGGAATAAGCAAGTCCCATGGATGAGGAACTGGATGGAGCAGCTGGCTTATTGAAATAACTTGGTAAGTTGACATAATAAACAAGGAAACACTGGATATACATTTAGAAAACCTGTTTGGTAAAAATCTAAGATGGGTTAATATTTTGTTCATGTGAAAACCAGTCTTTTGATCTTAGTCTGCCTAAGTGTTGCATTTCTAGTTAAAGGGAGTATGGCGATAATCCCTGATTCCATGCAACCTCAACTCCATGCTGAAATAGAATGTTTCTGCTTTCTTCTGCCTCTTTAAAAGGGATGGCATGGACAGGTGCTGTAATGGTTTATTCTTAAATGTGTATTTTTATTTTTTTTTGCTACTGCGGAAAAATGGAATTCCATTGTAATGCTACACAGATTCTTTTTTTTTTTTTTAAATAGATTTCTGAATTATACATTAAAGACTTAGCTCCTGTAGGAGGATTTCTGCAGCCAAAGGAAACGGTGCTTTTTATAAAGAATTGTCAATATTATTGACAAGTTTCATCTTCAGTTACAATAACCTTTAATAAGGAATAACTCTCTTGCTTACTTGGATAACAGACCATTTGTGGAATTGCTAATGGCTGTGAGGTATTATTATGCTTTAGTAATAATGCTTTTATTCTCTATGTATGCTGGAGAGACACTGGATTTAAATGCCCCCCCAACCCTGGCATGACTATTCTGTTACACAATTGCCTTCATCTAAGATTTTTATACTGTATGCCTTTGAAAATAAGGTATCGATTGGGTTGTAAAAACATCATTATTCCGATGAATAGCACTGACTCATTAATGCTAAACCAAAGAGAATTTCTTGTACCTTTTTTAGCCAGATAAGCCACTGGTTTAATTTCCACTTAGAAAGACTAAACCCTCTTGCACTCTGTGAGGCTGTTTCGCTGCCAGTGGCTGTTGCGGTAGCACAGAAGAAGACGGCATGAGTGTTTATGTGAGGGTTGGTGGGGTTTTTTTCAGTGAAAATCCTAGTAACCTGCCTGTTCGTGTTGCGGTAGGTAGCCTTTTTCCTTCTCGTGGTGTCAACTGCAGTAGTAATCAAAGTGCTGGCAGGCAGCGGGGCTGAGCTGCTGCCCTTTGTAAGAATGACCTAAATCCAACCCTAATCTTGTTCCTGCGCATCGGGTTTGAAGTCGCCACTGGCCCCATCCTGACGGCTTAGCGGTGTGGTGGTCAGGGAGAGCCGGGGTCCCCGGGACTGCACCCCCTGCCACGGGGCTTGGTGGAGCCCAGGACCTGCCTTGGGTGAGGAGCACCGAAAAGCAAAGGTGCGAAGGTCCTGCGGAGCGCGGCAGTGACAGATTCAGGCCCCGTCCTGCTGGGTCTCGGTGGGGAGCATGAGGAGAGATGGTGTTTTTGAGCCGAGATCAAAGGCGAAGGTCCCCGTTGCCAGCGGGAGAGGCTCCTGTGTGGATGCCCACGTCCCCGGTGCCCCTGAGAGTGCCGGAGGATGCCGGCGTCTGGGGGAAAGCGATACCCTCCCTCCCGCGAAGGGGAGGGCAGAGACCGTGAATATGTCAGAAGTGCTCAAGGCGGTGCGTGACTCTAGTATTGATTTCTCTGCTCAGCTGTGTGCCCGGGGAAGCCCTTCTGTCCTCTCCAGAGCGATTTCCCAGGGCTGCGGGAGCTGCGCCAGCATCCTGCCTCCCTGCCCACAGCTCTCCCATGCCGGCGCGGAGGTATCTCCAAAATGAGCCGCTTCAGGAGAGGCCGAGATGCGCTCAAGCCTGCAGTACAAGGGTGTCAGGGCTCTCCTGCCCGCCGCCTTTCACCTGCTTGTCACGGACTGATGAAGTTGTCCTTAATGCCAGCTCGCCCCTGAAACGCACAGCCCGCTGGCAAACGTACAGCCCGCAAAGCCCCGGCGTGGGCTGGTGCCAGCGACGCGGCTGGCACGCTGCTCCCCGCTGCAGCTGCTCCTCTGCTGCAACGAGGGCTGGGCTCGACAAGAAATATGAATGAAGTGGGGGAAAAACCAAACAAACCAACCAGCGTGTGCCTTTCCATCCAATTGATGCTGTGGTGTTTGCCTGGTGCTAGTTGAGATCATGTAGGAACCGCTTACGTTCCTGGGAAGATTGCAAGTAGCTTGTTCAGCCTTACCTGATGTGTATAGAGAGGTACTGTGGCAGTCAAATGCATGAACCTTCATAAAGCTTTTGAATGTAAATAACCTACAATTTTAAAAAATTTTTTTCATTATCTACCTCTTGACCAGAAAATGGTAAAAAAATATGTATGGTAGGAAAAGTTACATCAAGGGAAAACAAATTAAATCAGGAAACAGCCTTTGCTGCAATATTTTGGCTACGTTAGCCATATAGATAATCTCAAAAGAAATTAGGGAAGAAATGGTGATGGATCATCGCAATAAAAGACATGTACTGGGGAGATAACTAATGAGTGACAGACTGCTGAGGTGTCAGGTACTGGCATGGCTGGAAGAAGCTTCTGTTACATTATCAGTATGAAAATATAAACAACTCAATTTGTGCCCCTTGCTTGGAGTTAGAGACAGTTTTACATAGCAGTCTGATCATTACATCTTAACTGAGAGCTTTCTCATTAAGGTGTCCTAGGCTTGATGGAGGTCCCTGGCTGAAAATGTGAAGCCGTGCTCCTTCAGAGTGTGGAGTCTTTCTCTCACCCACCAACCCAATCCATGTCAAACAGTGTTAAAACATCCAAACAGATGCTTAAAGGGTGAAATGGAAAGAGTATTCCCTTGCTGATACGTACTCCATGTAGTCCTTAAGGACTTTAGTAGATCTCAGTGACCTGCTTTGAGTGATGGTACAATAAGTAACTCTTAGTAGAATATAAAGTTGGGGTGTGCGTGTTTGGTTTTGGGGGATTTGTAAAGAAAACTTTTTCTCTCATTGGAGAACAACCTTCACAATTTCATACAAAAATGTCAGCAGTTCCAGTTTCGTGTTTAGAGGCGCTGTTTAAACACGTCAGTCTTGGAGAGTGAGATTCCCTATTACCTCCTTGGAACATGAACTTCGTTTTGCTTTACAGTCATTTTATTAATCAAATTGCAATAATAATTCTGGGGCCTATTACCAATTCATTTATTTATTATTTTTTTTTAAACAAGCTGTGTAGCAAATGGAATCAAACCATGCTTTGAAGCTGCGCGAGTGGTAGGTTATACAGCATAAAAGCTGGAAGAATCCTCTGTCCACCCCCTTCTTGGTATTCTCTTGTCATGTTAAAGGCTAACATGGAAGGGTAAGGGGGCTTAATCTGGAACACCATTCTGTGTAAACAATGACAGGATTAAAAAATAAAAAAAGCAAAGCTCAGCTGTCATGGGTGTGTAGTGGCTGCTGCCTTTCATGGATGACTGAAATTATTTGTATAAATTTGCATTTCCCCTTTAGCATCTCTATAAACCTATGCTCATTTCCATGCATAGCTATTTTCACTGCAAGCTGCTTGGCGTGCCGTGGCACGCGGTGTAACACAGAGAAAACGAGTGTCACCACGGAGGGTCCTCACACAGAGGCTGCCCAGGTGTAAGAGGTGCTTCAAGTCTCTGGTGACTGAAAGACAAGAGAGCTGAGCAATTTGTAATGAAATGCTGAAACAAAGCGCTCACTTAACTGGTAATTTCCCAGTGAAATATTGATCAAATGGGCCAAACAGTCTGCTTTGGACTGACTGATGTTCGGGATGCGGCTGGAGCCTGCTGGGAGAGGAGGATGCTGCCACGGTCCAAATAGGTATCGCTTACACTGACTTCTGATGTCTGATGGGTTTTGGTTCTCCAGGTTCTCACTGGCCTGGGGTCTGTCTGGAGGGTCCAAATCCCTGATTTAGGAGCCCACCTCTTCTTTTTGTCCAGGTTGCTGCTGAGATGAATCCAGTCAGATGGTGTAAACCTTCTGGTGAGCCCTCCGGTCTCCCGTGAGATGCTCAGGAAAGAGAATTGAGATTTATTATTTTAAAAAATTCAAACTATGAAGTATTTCAGCAAAGAATGCAATAAACAATTGAGTAAATATTTGGCTTTCCATTGGTGAGGGAGGGGAGGACTTGCTGACTAGTTTGTTATTCACGCAATACTACTTTTCCATCAGTATTCCCACTTGGTATTCTTGTTTGCTTTATGCTGCGCAGTACTCTGAGATGAATTTAAAATTAAGAACAATTTTATGCTTAAAAACAAAACAACAGCTCTGTTATCATAGACTTTCTCTCAGCTGTGATGCTGGCTGATGTGGGGGAGATGAAGTGCTGTTGCACAGTTTCTAGAAGGGGGACATTTTGTAATGTAGATGTTGTGCTTTCTCATTTTGTTTACTCTTCCAGTGTAATAATTTGTAAATACACAGCACCGAGTATTTGGGGCAGAATTCTCACGTTTTATTAAAAAAAAACAGAACCCAAACCCCTGAAATTTTGTGTAATCACATGAAGATGAAATATCTGGACTCACACAGCTTAAAACCAGCCAGGTGCTTTGTAAAGCAGTTGATGGTGGATGTGTGCTCTGTGGCAGAGCTTTGAAGGGTGTGTTCTGCTGCCTTTCCTTGTAAACACTCGAAGAATGTCAAGGCCAGGAGGAATGGTACTGTGGTGTCTCTAATGCACCCCTTTTTGGGCTGTCAACCTTTGTCTCTAATGACCATTGTTATGTAACTATTAAGGGAGAATATTTATTCCTGGAAATCAGGACAGCAGCTATTCGGCACAGATGAATTCATTGTTTAGCCTTTTTCCAAGATGATGCTATTCAAGATAGGCTTGTCTGGCGAGCATTTGCAAATAAGTTGACTCCTTCTGACTTCACCGACTGTGATAACAGATGTTGTATGAGTCCATTAAATCAAGCAGGGATGTGTAGTATAGTGTTTCTGTCTCAAATTGAGAAATGACTAAGAACTAAAGAATCCCAGTGTAAGGTATTAAGTAATCATATTTTCCCATATAAATATGAACATCTGCATAGGGTGAGGCAGCTGTAGCTGTGGTCTGCTGTTGTACTTAGCGAAAGGGGAATGGTGATGGGAGATGTTGACTTGCACAATAGCAGTTCTGGCTAATAACTTACTGCTGTTTCTATGCCTGTGTCTTTGTTTTCTTTCTTCATGGAGCTGCCTGCAGGGTGGTGAGTTGGGAGGGGAAAGAAAGAGCCCTGTTGAAAATTGCTCAGTCCAACACACTTTAAAAAAACACAACACACACACACACCCCTCTAGGTTAATGTGGGCTGAACTTCCCATGAAAACTCTGCCTTAATGAGCTTGGACCCCTCAGCCCTGCTTTGTCCTGGTCAGCAGGTGAGAAAGAGCTGAGGCGCGGGTGCCCTGGCTGTGACCCAGGGGCTTGGGGCCCCGATTAGTTCAGCTCTTGTGCTTTCGGCGGGAGTTAGAATGAGAAAACATCTTGTCTTGGGGCCTGGATGCGTTGGTGCTCCTTGCCTGCAGGTCTGCGCTAGCACTGGAAGAGGCATTTGTCCAGGAGCTGGGGAGAAAAGGCACAGATTTAAGTCTGTCCTAGAGCTGAGAATGAATTGCTCAGAGCAACTCTCGCAGTGGAGTGTCCAAGATGTATCATATTTGATAGCGGTGAAGAGCTGAAAACTATTTGCAATTCAAAATCTGTCTTGGGTTTCAGTTATTGGTTAATATTTTGTCAGTGCTTCATTGGCAATGACTTCTGACTGTGTCCCAGCATCACTCGTGGTGCACTGAATAGCTCAAAAGGGAAGCTGACGCGAAGCAGACCATCTGTGTTGTTAATAGTGTGGTGTTATCACACTCAAAACTTGTGTGATTCACACAAACTCAGGCTTGTGTGATTGATAATGTGATCCCACTAGACCTGTTTCCTCTTTTTAAAAAAAATAAAAAAATAAAAAAAACTATCCCAAATACAATCGGTACCCTTATCTACCAACTTCTGAGCCCATAGGTCAACTTAATTTTGTCAGAGGTGAAATTGAAAAGATATGAGACTTTTTTTGTGTGTGTGTGTGAAGTCCCTGCAGCTACAGCAGAGATCCTAATTAACCTCCCAATAATACAAAGGCTGTAGCAGGAAAAGCAACAGCACTTTGTAAAGCAAGAGAGGCCCCTCCACGTAGATACTCTGGCAGGCTAATTGGCAGCTGCATCGCTGGGATGTGAGCAGAGCGTGCATTGCCTCCTGCCCATCTGGTGGGTCGGGGAAGGAAGGGCAGCTCGTGGTACTGAGCGGGAAGGAGGGAAGATCAGAACTAACAGGTTTGTGTGAGAAAAAGGAGCTGCAGATGCGGGGACCGTGATTTCTGTCCCTGCCTCCCGTCACGTAACTCCTAGAGCTCTTCGCCCGTACCTGTGAAACCATACAGCTGTGTTAATGCCATCTGCCTCGGTCTTTCCTTCTCGGCCTCAAATGAAGTGTACTTGTTAAGGGAGCAATTCTGCTACAGCTCCTACAATGTGATAACAGGCCTTGGGAGCAAAGCTACGTTTGGCAATAAATAACAATGAAAGGATGATGGTTGTTTCCTGATCCAAGACCTTCCTCAAGCTCAATAAAAGGATGTACGAACTTGGCTGTGTTGGTGCTATTGCATCCAAGAGATGTGTCTATGGGAAATGCAACAGCATATTGTGCTAGGGAAGGGGGTTCTCCACTTTCTTCTTCCTTCTTAATCTTCCCTCTTCCCAAAACAAGCCAGCTCATCCTCATACATTATAGTTTTAAAAAGCTATTCTGCCCTTTCTGATAGTTTTGTTAAGAACCAAGAACTATATTCTGATGTATTAAAGAGCTAATGATGCATAAGGAGTCATAAAACTGTATTCAGTGCATTAAATTTTGAGTAACTCCAGTAAAAGACACTGCACGGGATGGCTAATCATTCTGCGTTTATGAGTTGTCTTGGAAGTAAATGGCAATATTCAGCTGAATCTGTCCACTGAAATGGCCTAGAAGGAGATGGCATTGCGTTGCAGTGCGGTGGGAGGCTGGCAATCCACGCTTGATTAATCTGCTCATACCAAAGTGGCATCGCTCCGTGCTTCCAGCAGCCTTGTAATAGATGAGTGCATTAATGAGCCCCTGGGTAACAGAGACTATGCTCAGGGGGTGGCGGGGGGAGGGGAGGGGGAATCAGAAAGGATAAACGTTGCTGACTCAGTTTCTCTTTCTTATGTTACTTCTATGTTTTTTTTTCAAGCAACGCTTAAGTGATTCCATGTTAAAGTGAGCATTTGAAAATGCCTCTCTGCGTCATTAACAGCAGCGGAGCTGTTTTGTGGGGGTTTTGGCTGGGTTATTTTAGCCTTTTTGTTTCCCTGAACTTTCTCCACCTGCAAAATGTTGCCGTCTTCAGATGGGAAAGACTGACTCTTGGTTAGTTGCTGCTAGACTGCGCTGAGTCTTAGTACGTTAGAGAGAGGTTGGGGCCAAACCTCCCTCAGGGCCAGCCAAGCTCTCTGCCAAGCCATCTTCTTCTTTTGACCGGGTTCAATTAACTGGTTGGTAAAAGTGTGTGGAGGTCTCTGAGGTCTCTGATGGTAATTTGCGGTCCAGAAAGTTTGGAAATTATTCTAGCCGTATGAGAAGCTGTTTCAGAAGGCTACTTGGCTTTTGCAGGGTTGATTGTCTTTTTTATTTCTTTCTGAATATGTTTAATAAAAAAGGAATTGCAGCTAAACTTAAGCAAACTCTCGCGGGTAGGACTTAAATTTCTGTTTTTGTCTCTTGCAGTGGCTTACTGATAATTGCCTTGCTAATGCATTTAAATTCTACTCCTTAAAAATGTATTCTCTGGTTTATTTTATGGGAGGTCATCGGCCTCACAATACTGTATAAAACTGAAACCAAATCCTCCTGTCTGCAGCTGCAGCGTTAAATAGAGCATCATTGTCATGTGGTGAGCATGGCTGTCAAAACACTTCGGGCAAAGTCGGTAACATGAACAGTTCTACGTTTAAATATTTATAGAAGAAAATGCAAACTCTGAAGGTTGCCAGCAGACAGCCGTACTGCTTAAATACATTGTTGTGTTGGCGAGAGCACGAAACTTTGCGCTGCTGCTTTAAGAAGAAGAAGAGTGAGATGTTTCTTCTTGCTCATGGGCTCCAGGGTGTACTTTTTCTGCACATAAACATATTTTCAAAGGAACTGGAAGTTTGAAGCATCTGATGAAAACCGATAGCTCTACATAACAGATTTGCCAGCCAGTGGCCCCCAAAATGGTCTGTTCTCTTTGCCCACTGCTCTTCTGCTACAAAACTCAGAGCAAAAGCTCCACACAAGCCCTGTCTTGTGTGCCTAGCCTCAAGGGCTGGCCCGTCTTTATTTTAGGTCCTCTGGTGCAAACAGGTGGTAAACCACAAGCCGTGAGATACTGAGGAGAAAACCATGTAATTAAATCTGGCACTGTAGTATAATAAATCTCCGTTGTATTCTTTAGCTTTCTAGACGCCTTTCGAACAATACACAATGGCTGTGATTAATGACTATTGTATTGTTTTAAATAATAAGCTTGAGCCTTCAGATAGGTGACATAATTTAACCATAATGAGCGTCAGCTTCGTGTGTTTGATCTCAATGCTTTGAATTTCGGCGTCGTTGTTGCCATGTCCTTGAGAGATTGTTTTATGCCAAAGAAAACCAGTAAAGGGGGATGGGGGGCAATTTCTATGAGAGTGTGAAGAATCCAACCCATCTGTTGCTGTGAGGACATTGACTTTTTTTGTTGTATCTCATTTTTAAATATGCAAGATGAAAGCGGCTGGTTTGTTAATAACCTGGACCCACTGTTATTGAGAGAGATTTTTGTCTTTGGCAAAAGTATTCCTTGCTGGGAGGTGTCTGCTGACAGCACCAGTGATGGGTGTTTCCTTTTGTATGTCAAGATGCACCAAATCCCTGTAGCGGGGGGAAAGGCTTTTCGATCCTTTCCACACCATCGCCCCGTCCGTCAGCTCCTCAGCAGGCTTCTCTGTTGTTTCCTCCCTTGACTGAAGGCAGTAGCTCTTTGATATGAGCTCCTATCTCTTGACATTCCTCTTTCCGTTGCCTGGGTTTGGCTGGCATAGGAGAAAAAAACCCATTATATTCTCTTCCCTGCAGCTACCTGTGAAGAGCTTTCTCCATCTCTGCACCCATGTATCTGCACAGCTCTTCGGCAGAGCTGGGAAGGGAGGGCTGAGAAACTACAAAGCGCATCAGATCTAATTATTCAGCCAGCATAAGGGCCTTTCTTTCCTGCTTGGGATTTTCACTCTTGGCTGTGCCAGCAGTTTGACTGACGGGGTGTGCTGACTTCAAAGCCGTTGCACAGCGCCGCATAAATGCTTCGAACCCAAATCCATCCTCCTTCGGGCAGCCTGGCCCGAACGGGGGCTGCCCTAACGGCAGGCTTTGGCAGGGCTCGCAAGTGAAGGGTCAACGCAGACTCTCCCCCCAGCCATTGTTTTTTGTGGGGATGGAGGGGAAAGGGATTTAAAATCCCTTACCCTTTCCTATTAAGTCCGACTCGTTTTGTCTGGTTTAGCGTTGTGGTAAAAAGAAACATAATGGATTTGTTAGGGTCAGTGCTTCACAATGTGACGGTTGACTTTGATGGGCAATAGGGCCTAGTTTGCCACTCCAGACAAAGGATTTGTAGGTCTTGCAGGCTGCCATCTGTTTCTAAAAGCAAGTTTTTGTGGAGAAAGGGATGCAGCTTGCATGCTGAAAAAGTTGGGTTTTTTTTCCTGATAACTGCTGAGCCTTTGTATTGGAGCTTTTAATTTCAAAACTAAGCACAGTTTATTAATAGCAGGACTCCCCTTTTGCTGTCCCCCAGGCAAGCTGGACATCCAAATCTCATTAGTGATGGGCTGACATCTTCTAAAATATTAGTATTTTAGAATGCATGTACTCATCCCCCAAGTGCTTTATTCTTCTATCCAGCCTCCACCCAAGCTCTCTGAAACGCAATATCTGGCTGCATTTCAGGTGTTGGCATTTACTCTGATACATAAGCATATAAGGCACAGATTGGAGAAGTAACATTCAGCCATCATTTGATTTTTTTTCACTTCTGCTGAAGTTTTGTCTTGTGCTCTCTTAAAAACAACAGAAAAAACAGTTGATCATACTCTGCCTGATAATCCAGACTAAAAAGTCCTACTTTCCTGCAGTGATTCCAGAGCAGAGTGTCTTAAATAAAATGGCCAGCTGACCCGTAGGGCTTAGACACACTGACAAGTACGATCTCTTTATGTGCTATGTGTTAGTCTGACTGTTAATTGATTGTTCCTATGTGTAACTACTGCAGGTAGCACAGAGTTACGCAATCCAAATCTGGAGGGCAGGAAAACACTTTGCTGCAGTACAGGACTTAGCAAAACCATACAATTATCCAGGTTGGAAGGGACCTTTAAGATCGCCTAGTCCAACCATCAACCTAACTCTGATAAAAGCCATCACTGAACCATGTCTCTGAGCTCTATGTCAACCTGTCTTTTAAATACCTCCAGGGATGGTGCCTCAACCACTTCCCTAGGCAGCCCTTTCCAAGGCTTAATAACCCTTTCAGTGTAAAAATTCTTCCTATCCAACCCGAACCTCCTCTGGAGCAACTTGAGGCTGTTTCCTCTTGTCCTGTTGCCTGGGACTTGGGAGGAGAGACCGACCCCCACCTCTCTGCACCATCCTTTCAGGGAGTTGTAGAGAGCGATAAGGTCTCCCCTCAGCCTCCTTTTCTCCAGGCTGAACACCCACAGCTTCCTCAGCCTCTCCTCATAAGACTTGTGCTCCAGACCCCTCACCAGCTTCGTTGCCCTTCTCTGGACCCACTCCAGCACCTCAATATCTTTTTTTGTGGTGAGGGGCCTAAACTGGACACAGCCCTCAAGGTGAGGCCTCACAGCTTTGTGCCTGAGCCAGGGTTGCTTGAACTTTTCTTCCATGCTGGCAGCTGTGAACAGAGGAGGAAAATTTATTTATTTTTTTTTTAAGGAATTAAATGAATAAAATGACTGCCTTTGAAGTGGCGGCCTGGTTGTGTACCAAGCTCTCTGCTGTGGGAGGTGATCGCCTGCCTCTCTGCCAGGCTTTCCTCCTTGGCTCCTGCAGAGCAGCCCCTGACTGCCTGTGGAAACCACACCAGTGGTTTGACCCTTGCCTGGGTCGGTTCTTCCACCTCTTCCCAGCCTCCACGTTTATTCCCCAAGGGTGGGACTCCTCAGGCTTCATCTCGAGAGGTGAAGACACACCATCCACACTCCTTGGAGATCCCATCCTTAAACACAGCGGGGAAAATTTTTGTCAGAGGCGGGCCTGCAGTTGGCGTGGAGCACCTGTGAGTCGGGAAGGCCGCTTGCAGCAGAAGTCCCCGTCTCACTTCTGAGCAGCTGAGGTATTCAAGGTCCAAAGGGCATTAACAAGCCTGGAAACACTCCAGATCAATACCTGAGACCCTGAAAAGCAGCATTCCTGATCAATGGGCTTAAGGTAAATGACAGCGTACCCAACTGTTACAAAAAGACCAGAGCTCATATGGAGTAGGCAGCCTGATTGCCAGCTGCTTCTACTAATACAGGCTTCTATGTGCTTTACCTAGATATTTGGTGGACTTTAAATATCTTGCCAGGGTATGGCTTGTTAAGTCCTGCCATGTCAAGCCATAGCACCTATATATGGGACCCTGGGAAATGTATTTGAGGAAGCCCACCGTCTTCGTGCAGTTAACTTTAAATTACCACAGCTGAGGACCTCTCGGTTCTCTTCCACTAAACTACAGGGTGACACAATCAGCTTCACCAAAGTGTCTTCATTAGCTTAAGAGGAATAGGTTAAAATTGAAAGGTTTAAGAAATTTTTTTGTAATGGGATGCAGTAGTCAGTAATGATGCTTCAAGTATACTTCCGTGTAGTAGTGCTATCACTATATTTTAAATAAGCGTTGAGTGTAAGAAACCAACATGCTCTTTATGGTCCATTTGTAGTCTCTGGGCTTTGGAAACAGGTGTATATACTGCTCGTTGGCAGCTATTGAACTTGCAGCAGTGGTAGCTGTATGATCCTCTGTCTTCAGTTTTTGTGTGGTCTTTGTATTGTCTACACCTTTAAAAAAAAAAAAGGAGGGGAGAGAGATACTTAAGAGGGGAAGAAAAAAAAAGGTGGAAACATCATTCATAGAAGTTGATTTAGTCAGGTTCGCCAAAGAAGCTTTGGCTCTATCAGAGAAGAACTTTTCTGCTGTACTTAATTGAATTTGCCAAGCTGGAACAAGCCCTGGCATAGCACTTTCAACCCCTGCCTTTGCTAGTCAGCAACATTGAACGCTGCAGAGAGGTGAGGGAAAGCGCTGAGCAAATGCTGTGTGAACTGGAGAGTCAACACTGAAATGCCTTCTTGACCTGGTGGTGATGGTGGGTCATTTCCTCCTTCTGAGTCAGTTTGGGACATTTGGGCATGTGTCCAACGCAAAAAAAATGAATTGCTTACCGCAAGCAGCGTGGGTTGCCACCACAGGGATTTTCTTCCTTGCAGAGGTCTGTGTGTGTGTACTGTGTGTACTCAGCGCCATCCAGGCGGGTGCCTGCGCAAGCTGTGCTCCGGAGAATGCATCTGATCGGATCAAGCCTTCATGGAGAAGGAAAACTGGGATTACTTGGGAGCTGCGAGAGGAAGCCAAGAGTTTTCGCATCCCATTACATAGGAGCGTTGTGGCTGGAAGAATAAGGGTATAGTAGAGGAGCCTATATCCTGAATTTTAATCCTGACGTGGCATTGACTGTAGGTCCTGAGCAGCTTTATGTTCTGTCTTTCCTGCAGTCTACTGGAAAAAATGTGTTATTTGTACAGGGCAGTGAAAGCATTGGCTATAAAAGCTGCAGTTATTTACATGTACAGTTGGACGGTTCTGAACCAGTTCAGTGCTGAGTGGTTTCAGCCTGCCTAGCGGGATGGCAGGGGACTAACATCCTACCAAATTAGTTGTTGCTTTAATTAGGAAGGGGAGGAGCAGTGTGCAAATGAATGCCTTCCATTTGAGTTAATTTGGAGCCGTAGATGTAGGAGCTGCTGTTTGTGTTTGATAAACGTGATAAACCTCATCTGCTGTAACAGTGATTTCAATTGGAGGAAGATAAATTGAGGTGGAGAAGGAAATTGGAGGGAACAGGCTCAAGCCTGAGCAGGAAGGTTGTTTTAATAACCTTATAAAGTGTGTGTTGCTTTGTTTCAGGTTGAATGCCAATTCTTCAAATTTTTAAGGTAAAAAGGCAGAGACCTCAAGTTGTTCAGATACATTCAGTTATTATATTCAAATATATTTGAGGTGCCTCTGAGAAGTGAGCCAAATTTCAACCAACAGAACAAGACAGAAGGGTTTATAAGTTCCTTGTGAAAACAGGCAAGGTCTCTGCTGGGTTTGTGTTCTCAGAATGAAAGCTTTCTGTTTGTGCTGTCCAAAATACGGATTAGTAAAATGTGTTGACAAAAAGGAGGAATTTAATGCAGTCAGGGAAGAATGATGTAGTTTATCTGTGGATATGGGTGTGCCTCTGTGGGTGTGTGAGATTCCTGCCCTGGATTAAGGAAGATGATGTGTGCTCCTGTTTGGACCCAGAGGAAATGACTTTAAGTGCAGCGCATAGACTTTGGGGAGGTGAAAAATAGGAGGCGATGAATGCAAGTCTCTTTCTAACTTAAGGTTATCTTTCTGATTTGTGTTTTGTTTAGAATTAAAACATTACATTAAATGTTTTAATGTAAATGTATGTTTAAAATTAAATAGCCCAAATACAAAGCTTGAGGTTAAAAAGCATACTAAAATTAGAATACAGGCTGCTGTTTGGAAAAGCGAACTTGTAGAAATTTGTAGAGAAGACTGTTGCCTAAGAAATAGGCAAAACCAATATGAGACCAGATGGGTTTTCCAAGTTATAAGGAAAAAAAGGTTATCAAAGAGAAGAGTGATGAGTTGCTGATGCAAATAGTTTTACAACACTGTCAAAAATCCTTAAAGATGCACAATTCCTGGGAGGCTGAGGGTGATGGTAGCTGTTCTTTCCCCAGATCAGTGGGGAATTGTGTGTGTACACAGGTGCATGGGCAGATCAAGTTCATCTCTTCCATCACAGCTGAAGGGACCCCAAATAACCTGGGTTGTTAGAAAATGGGTTTCTGCAGGCTCATAGCTCTCTGTGATGCTTTTCCCCCCTCACTAGATGAGAATTCAGAGCTTTCTGGTAGTCCTAAATGAGAGACGATCACCTTGATGGCCAATAGGTACAGCTTCAGGAAGAATCATGGAGACTTAATGGCTTCTTGTGTGTGTTTTTTCTGCACCAGATCTGAGAATTAAATAACTATAATAGTTTTTAGCTTGGGGTGTCCAGTTAGTGATCTGAGCAAAGAAGCCTACTTCACTTGGTGCCAGGGTCCTTGCAGATAAAGAACGTGCAGTGGCTTTTTTTATGGTACATGACAACTGATTCCAATGCTTGTTCACGAGTCTCATTATTCCACAAACCTCATTATTCCACCAGGAGTGATCCTCTAAATCTCTCCAAGTGTTTTGCTTCTGTTAACGGTAGAATTTTGACACCTGCTTCCCTCTCTCTGTCCCTCAGTTCACTAACAAAAAGTTGTGGAAACATGAGACAAGAAATCAGTCTTTTGGGTTTTGGTTTTTTGGTTTTCTTTTGTGTGTGCATGTTTATGATAAGTCAAGATAATGGTCTTAACTTCCTTACAACTCTGAATGCAAAATCCATATTTCATAATCTATGCAGTAAGAAGTAAAAAGGCATATATGAGAGTGCTTTTGATAAGTGTTTTTAAGAGGATTTGTTGAGGTAGGTGACATAGGGATTACTCTATGTATATATTTATACTACAAGATAAAGTACTGTTAAACCTTTGACAGACAAAATTACAGTATTTTTTAAATGGGTGCAGCATTTACATTTTCTTGAGATATGGCTCTGATGCAGGGTCATTTACCACAAGTTTATCCAGGAGGCTGTTTTTCTGCTGTGCAATCACAAGCTCAGTTGCATCCTTGCTCATCAAAATGTTCTAGGGTATTAGAAGTGACCAGTGGCTGAGAGTTTTATGGTTTTTCTTTCATTTTGAAGCCAGCAGGCAGCTGAGGTAGTGCTGCATAGTTTTTGTCCCTGCAGTGCAGATACCATAGTTCTGCAGGGTGATGAGTGGCTTATGAAATGGGCTGCAAAAATTGTCCTGCTCTTGTAGCAGTGAGTGAGGACCAAGTTAGCGTTTTTGGTGCAGTGATGACTATTACTGCAGCACTGGCAAAGCAGGGACTTGAGGAAGCAGGGAGTTGCAATTGTTCCTGAGAAATTTTAGGGAGATGTATGACTTGATCAGGACTGGCCTGTCTGGTGACACGTAACTGCACAAAAAGACTTAGCTGAACTATCATGCTAAAAATCTCAAGGGTGGGAGCATGGAACAGAGTTGGACAGTTTTCAAAGACTTAAGTCGATTCACTGATATCTGAACTTCTTTCCTTCTTTCCTTCAAAAGCAATTTTCAAAACAATTTTTCTTATTCTTCAATCTTTGACTTCTGTATTTGAAGCATTAACAAAAAGGAGTTTATCTGAGGGTTTGTAAGCTTTTTTTGAAGAGTGAGTCTGGTGGAAGATGCCTCGGAGGATTTGTTCTGACAGAAGTAGATACCCTTCAGAAGTGTCCTCTGCTCTGCAAGCTTTGTCTTTTCCCGTGATACTTAACCTGTCTAGTAGGAAAAGGTCTTATGACTCTCTTTGCCTTCTGTCTTACCTTGTTACATCTCCCAAGAAAAGTAGTTTCCTTTTGAAACATAACAATTTAACGTGAGGTGACTAGTTGTAGCTGTTGCCATAAGGTTGTATTGCTGGGTTAAATTTAGTTGGAAGGCTGAATTAAAAACAAGGTTGTCTCATTCAGGCAATCCCATCCATTGATTAAGTAGCTTGGGCTGCAAACGCTGTTCCGTGCTGCATGTCAGTGTCTGCCTAGATCGCCAAAGGCTCAACCTAATGCCAAAGAGGATTCAGAGTATTGCCCAGTAACGGTGGCAATTCCTGTCCTGCTTGGATGTGCTCTCCATCTTGTCTGATAGCTGGTATATGCTGTAGCTATGGAGTATGAGTCACAAAGTTACTTTATAACTCTCCCTAAGGGGGCACATCTTCATGGTTACCTTTTGGAAAGGTTGATTCACGTGCTGAAATAGCAGGGAGCTTGTGTGTGTGTTTGTACGTGCTTTCTTCCACTGAGCCTAATGTTCTGTGATGGGTGGACATGGGCCATGGCCAGTCAGCTTTTCATCCTCTACTGATACCCATCTTTTGTTTGGTTGTCTCCTCTGTACCCAGGGTTCTTCTCTTCATGAGCATCCCCAGCCTGTGAAACAACTCAAGCAATGCCTGTGTAACTTTGTTCGGTTTGTTTGGTGGCTGGAATTTATCCCCATCGCAGTGTTACTTTTCTATTGGGACTTTTAACCTTATTTTGGAAAGTGGTTTAGCTGGTGATGGGAGGAGTCATAGCTTGTTGAGACGTGATGGCATTTTTGGAAGTGAGAGAGAGGAGGATGTAGTTGTTTGGATTGCTTCCTTAAGGCTGCCAGATTGCCTGCCACTAGTACAGTCTTCAGAAAGTCAGAACTAGCATTTTTGAAGAATATGCTTACTGCTCTTTTACACAATGCTAGAAACCTCTTCCAGCTCAGGAGGGTGCTGTGCCCCTCTGGTAGGCCAAGGAGCTGCAGTAGCAGTGCCTGTATTGCCCCTGAAAAGACATCATTGCACCCTGCCGTTTTGGAAACCTGTCTCCAGTGGTACAGCAGCCTCTGAGCCTGGGGTTACTCATGCTCAACAAACCTTCAAACAGAGGCAAGAATTTGAAGAAACAAAACATTAAGCAAATTGAAGTTCAACATAAACACTGCATTAATCAAAACTGCCCTGATATTCAGTGCAAAAATAGTTGAAACAAAGTTACGGACTCCTCAATATGGATTTCATTCATTTGCAAATGATTCCGTCAATACTTTGCTCTTTGATATGTTCATTTGATCTGGTTCATTTATTATGTAGCAATTACTTCTCACCACAGTCTCAGCCCTCCATAGGAAGCAACTTGCTATGGCAAGACTCAGTTTATGAGCATGTTTGCTCACTGCAGGGCTGCCAATGAAGCATCCAGGTAGTTGTTTATAGGACTCAAGTTTGGGCTTGCCTATAGAAAGTTCCTGGGAGAACCCCCGGAATCCTCCTAGGAAAAGCAAAAGAGAGTTTCTAAGTCCATTTCAATTTGTGTTTTTATGTTGTGCTTGGCTGAGGGTGCAGCAAGTCTGTGCCTCTGAGCACCTGGGAAGCCGTGGCACAGGCTGACAGAAGAGGTTTCGGGGTGCTCCCCTCCCGAGTCCTGCACTCAGGCCCCACACTCTTGCCTGCCATTCCCTTCTTCCCCCCCTCCTTTCTAGACAGTATCCCTGAGGTCTCCCTCAAGAGGACTACTGATACTAAAACTTGGCTTCTGAGGAGAATTGATGGCTGCGCATCTGTGGGGTCAGGGAAGAAGAAAGTCTTCTTGCTAAAACTCTTCTCACAAAGGGATTGTTAAGTACTTTGGCTATTTAAGGAAAGCGTAATGTCCCACTGTGTATTGTGGTTGTTTACAACAAATCTTATGTGTTTAAAAAAAAAAAGGGGGGGGGTGGGAGATGGAGAGGGAATCTCTTTAAAAAGTTGCGTGAGCAGCTGGCATGGGTAAGACTGGATGCTCTGTCAACTCTGCATAGCTGCTCCTGGACTAGCTGTTGATGAGAAGATGAAATATCCTTAGAGTTGATCAACATAAGTTGATACACCTTTTAAATGTGATCCCGTGGTTAATATGCCACGGTCCTATCCCAGCTGTGGTTTACGAGGACAGACCTTTCGATTGTATTGCATGGCTGTGTATAAGAGGCTGTGTAGAAGGAGTCACTGCTTTGCTGTGCTCTGGAGAACTGCAGGACCTGGCTAAATCAAAAGCTTTTGCAGGTTACATAAAGTACTTGGTGCGGCATGGCACAAAGTAACGCAGCACACTGAAATATTGATGTACAACTTAAAATCTTGCTTTAAATGCTTGTTAAACTTTAATTACAACAAGCATGGTTTAGACACCTCATTAAAATGTCAGAACTTGACGTTCAATGTGTGAGTTCAAGCGGGAGATTGTCCTGAAATATGCATGCAAACAGGATTTCCCCTGCCCTTCTCCACCTTCACAATCACAGGGAGGAAGCATCAAAAAGTCAAGTCTGACATAAGCAGTGCCAGTTACAGGAATCTGCATGGATTGAAGTCATTAGGTACATATCCATAAAACAGCTTGCCCCAGGAAGCAAAAAGCAATTGCTCATCACCTTCTGCTTAATGGGGCCCATAAATCTCTCTGGCCCAATGAAAGCTGCAGAGCACAAGAGGAACTTTGATTCTGTAATGCAGTTACATTTTCAGCATGAAGGTGAAGCCCCTGTGCCCACTCCTAAGACTTGTCTTGGTATGTCATCCAGATGGGTCAGGCATTTTACCTTCTAACTACAGCTCGTCCCTGTCTGATGAGTGGTGTTACCAGGGAACTACAGTTATGGTCGCCTTGCAGGTCTTGTCTGTGCTCATTTTACAAGCTTCTTAGCTTATAGATAGGCATGACATTTTTTCCTTTACTAAAGTGTTGTTGATAGCATGGCACCATTTGAAGCGATGCATAATCCTTGATGTAGGCTCTGAAGGACTGTAGGTAGTGATTGATTTGGCAACTCCCCATTTGCAGCGAGGTGGTCCATGTCTCTGATATGGAGAACTCGGACACCGTTACATACATCTCTAAGAGAGCCTTTTGTTCTGTGTTGCAGCAATTATGGTTCAGTGTTTCTGTAACACTGGTAGTTCTCTTGATTTGATCCTTTATTTAAAAATAACAAATCCATTAAAAAAAATAATACAAAAACATCCCTAGCTCAGTGCAGAGATGACTGCCTATTCCAAAGCAGCGAAGAGCCTTGGGCTCTTCAGGTGCAAGCGTCTCTCACTGCAGTAGTTGCTTGGGTGTAAATTATAAATGCAGTCGTGTCGAACAGCAGCATATTATTGGATTGCCTTGCAGTAGTGTGTGTGGGGGAGAGAGTGAGAGTGAGAGCAGAAACGAGCAGTATCCCCCTAAGAGGGAAGCCTCTGACTACGCATTTGGAAAACCCTGTGATTACCCCTTTGTAAGTCACCTTTTGGTAAGGTAGCTATGGGAACCTCTTTTCAAAAAGAGTTAGTTAAATATTTTTCATCATCTTACATTTCAGGTTGGTTTTCATGTATTTCATTCTTCTCTTCCTTTCTTCTGGATCCTAACAGTCGTCTTTTGCAAGTATGGGGTCTCAAATGCTAGAGAGAATGTCTGTCTTCTATTGTCATTTTTTGAATCAGTGCACACTAAAATCTTTCTTCCTTAAAAAAAAATTTCCACTGTTCAGAAATTTAAAACTTCTTTTGCCTGTGAAACTAGAGACAGTTTTCCTGAACTGTTAAAGCTGGTGCTGCTTGCTTCCTTTTCCCGATATCCTCCCATCTTCCAGGTGTCTTTTTAACAGAAGAGAGTGAAACCGTCTCGGAGGCATTGCTAGCCCACCATGAAGTGCACTGGAGCTTGTGGAGACTTTTATATTGTAATTATCTTGCAGATGTTTAACATGAAAATTTTATATGTGGATCTGAATGTAGCATCATTTACCATCTGTAAATAAAAGAATGACAGGGATTTGCAATAATAATGAGACTTGTTAGTCGAAAGCAATGTGAAAATCTGAAACAGAGATGTCTGAGATTCTTTTGTGGCATTACTAGGAAAGTAAATCAGCTAAGCTGCACAGGTGCTTAGAAAAACAAGGACACAGGAAATAGAAAACTATAGAAAATTTTGGTTTCTCTCTTAAAGCCAAAATTAACTACAGGCACAGCTTCGGGTGCCTATTTCTAGCCAGTGTAATTGTTCTTGGCAGCCCACCTGTAGTCTCCTCCCAACAACAGTCCAGCAGTAAAGGCACCTGGCTCTGGTTTAGATGTGAAGAGCTTGAGGTGACACAAGCCTATGTTTTATTTGATTTCTCTAATGCTACAAAGATTATACATCTGAAGCTCTGATGGCACCTTTGAGGCAATTAGAGGTGACCAACATTTATACAGAACGTAAAATAGTGTGGTTTTTTTCATGTTACTTACCACATCAGCTGTACTTTTGCAGGGAACCGTGGGGTCCCGAGCACTCCTGAAAATCTGATTACTATGGGCAAAGCAGACAGTGACCTGTGGGGACAAGTCTCATGTTAGTTAAAAGTGAATGTGTGTAAGACAGACTGGAGAACGTATTTGAGCAATAGTGATAGAGAAAAAATCATAAATGGGCCAGGAAAATGGTAACGATATAAGAAAAAGAATATGGACGTGTCTGATCTTTGCTAAATACTTGACAAGTGATGCTAAGGCATCTCAGAGAACAGACTATTCCTCTCTTCCTGCCTTCTCCCCAGCCGGAGCCTGTGGAGCAGGGACATGAATGAGAAATTATGCAGGAGGTTGCAGCCGCTTTAAGGACAGAAAATCCTGTTCCCTAAAATGTATGTAGATGGTTACTGAAGCTTCATTTTATATTCTGCTTCATCTCTGATGTGGCCCTGCAGAGATCCTGTAATTTTTGTAATTGCTTGAAATATTTCAACACTCCTTCTGAATTAAGGCAGCAAATTGGACAGATACATACCAAGAGATTATTTACTTTTTTTTTTCTTTAGATTGTGGACATAATACAATGACTTTTAAGCAATATTCACTAATTTACAAAAAAAAAGGGTGTTTTGCTTTCCTGTTATGTACAGGCCTGTCCCTTGTAAAAAATTCAACGTGATCATGTTCTCATCTTTTTTTGTTCAGTTGTTTATAGTAGTACAGTGTTTTTAAATAGCTGTTTCTGAATAATTTAATGTGTCTCCAAATATGTCTTCAGGTGATTCTTATTGCTAATGTATGAAAAGTAACAGATGCTTTAGGTTACCAGCTTTCTTAATGTTCTCCAGAGGAAAGGTGCAGGATGAAAGGTCCATAGGTACAGGGCACCTTTTTGATCTATAATTTTTTATTTTACTTGCCTTGCTCCTGGATGTTCCCTTTAACATCTTTAGTCTACTCGGGCTGTGTATTTTGTTGGCTTTGTTCTGGTGACTGGATTTCTTTTGAGATAGCTGTCTTGTGTTTGTTCATATTTCTTTAAGGAAAGATGATGAGCCAGCATTGAGCCATTTTATACTTTGAAGGATTAAGTAAAATTTGGGATATTACATTTATTGGTTTAAGTGAGTGTTGCAGTGAAGTCGTATTACTGAGGACCGTCACTGTTCAGCCAGTTGTCTTGCTGCAGCCCGTTAAACAAAACGACAGCTACAGGAAACATATGGTTTCGGTTTTAGTGGCACAGTGTGTAAAGCAATTCACAATTTGTGTTTTTAACCTGTTTATTGAGCCCGATTTTTAGTAACCTCCGTCAGTAGGGTTTGTTTGTTCTAGGGCGGCTTGTGTCAGGCTTCCCCTTGCCAATTTATTGGCAGGGCACTGCGTCTGTTTACAACACAGATGTCTGTCTCCTACAATACAGTCATACAGTTCCCATTCAAATTGAGCTTTATTTAGAACCATTTGAATGTTTTTAATATTCAAGCCCACTGCAGTCTCATAACTTAACCTACCAGTTGAAGTGAAGGCTTTTAAATGAGACTCTTCACTGCTGTTCCTATGGTTACACTCATACAGAAACCTGCTAAATAGGAGCCAGAAGGGCACGGAAAATCTACTAGTAACAGTTGCTATCATTATTGCTGCTTTAAAATTTCCAATTTATTCTTTCATTTCCTTTGCAATATTTTCTTTTTAAGTGGAAGCGTATATTTCTGAGGATTAGTGGCTGCTACCGTTAGAAAACAGTGCCTATGAAAAGATGTTGGAGACAGACCCCCTGGAAAGAGGGTTTTGTTCTGCTTGCAAGTGAATTTATTTTTTCCTCCCTTCTATCAGAGTGAACTTAAATTAGAAAGCACTCTTTATGTGCGATTCTAGGAGATAGTTCCTGGGTTTGCTGTAGGTGATTTGCATGCAAACCACAAACCAGCATCCACGTACACATTCCTATCAGATGGTAGGAGTAATAAGTGGTATGTTAACTGCTATTGTTGGGAAATAATACGTATTTAAAGCAAACGACCAGCAGTTCCTTGAGCACTGGAACGAATGGAGCCTGGGTCTCCTGTGGATTTGCCTTGTGCATGATTGATTTTTACTGTCTGAGAATGAGCAGGAGCATTTCCTCACAGCTGGGGTATTTTGTGGTGTTTCCCTCATGTTGCGTCTCCAGGGGGAAAGAAGCCCACGTGGCAGAGCTGGTGGGAGTTCTGGTCTCCTCCTCCCGCTTTCGTTCCCTCTATACCCTCCTCTGGCAGAGGGCTCTCCCTGTTTACCCAGTTTCACCATCTACTTTTGCTAGCATAAGAGCGTATCAGGTCTCTGCTGCAATCCCTGAGTGCTCAGCCCTGGAGAGGTGGGGAGCGGGGATGTGTGTGTCAGGGCACTGGTCTGCCCTTCTCTGAAGGTTGGAGAGGGCTCGGCAGGGCCTGGGTGGCCACTGGAGGGGTACAAAGGAGAAGGAACCTGGCAGTGAGTGATGGGACTCCCTCTTGACCTTCCCTGCCTCAATGAGATGCTGGGACAGACCCTTTCCATCTCTCCAGGGTGATGCCGAGCTCCTGTGACACCTGCCTGCTCTGGGTCTGCCTTAAGCTGCCTGTCCCAGAGAGCCCCTTCCTCTGCCCAGCTTCCCTTGGGCAGTGGATTGCGATGTCACATCTGTTATCTCACGGAGGCTGGTGAACATGGATGGTTTCCACTGGAGAGCAGGGTGAACGGTAGCTGTGGGAAGGCATGTTAGCTGCTTGGGAACTGCCCTCTTGGGGCTTGTTCTGGTTCCTGTTTAAAAGCATTGCCCTTGCGAAAACATCCTCGAGCCTTGTGGCATGACAGCAGGCTGAAGTCATTTATGTTTTTTTGTACTGCAGAAAGCCCAGGATAATTAGGCATCTGTATAAATAACACTTGAGAACACATAAAACCAGAAGAACATTTATTCTAGCTGCTCTCTGGATACATGAGTTTGCCTTGCCCTTCAGATTACTGTAAGGGATGGATACAAGATCATTGTGGAAGAGGAGCAAAGAAAGTCAGACCATAATCACATAATGCAAGCTTTCTTTCTCTTTTATAATACTGGTTGCAGCTCAAGTCATGTGCAATTTGTAAGAGTTGTCAAACCAAAGAACTCAAAAAAAGGAAAACCAAAGAAAATCAGAATAAAGAAATACAGAGCTGTAAAAGAGGTGTTTTAGGAGGGACTGGAGGGAAAGCGGCAGGACTTCAAATTGTGAATCAGGGATCTGCTTCCTGCTCTGAATAATTTCAAGCTATTATATAGCATGGTGCCTACCAAAGCAGCCCTTGCTTGTATCTCAGTGGTAAAGTGTCAAGAACTTTGACACCTGGGGCCAGTGGGATTAGAAATAGAAATAAATTATTAGGGCATGGGGAAGGAAAGCAGCAAAACAACAAGCTGAAAAAATACAGATTTTTTTTTTCAGTCACGCTGTGTGGTGAATTACTTGCTTTTGGTGTGGACTCAGTGGCTCAGCTCTGACCCATGGCTGTTACCTGGCCCCTGGGTTGGGGCTTCCTGGGGGTTGGGGCGTTCTCACCCCCTGTCCTGCGGCTGCCAGGGAGCCAGCTTGGCTGTGCCCTGCCACATACAGCCTGGGAGCAGCCACCTCCTCAGCGCCACACTCTTCTCCAGAGGACAGAGGGTTTGGCACGGTGACAGTGCTCCGGTGCCCTCGTTTCTGAAATAGCCACCCTGAGGAAAAGGAATGATGTCTTGTGTCCATCAATTGGCTCAAAATCTCTATTGTGAAGCAGGTTGAGGTAAACATTTACTTTTGGTTCTTTTCTTTTTCTTTCTTTTAAATAAATCACAGGATTGAAATGCTGACAACACAGTTGCAAAGTTGAGGGGGAAAAAAGATGAATAGAGATGAAATGAAAACTAGAGCTATCATTTTTGGACTCCTTTCTGCCAGCCAAACAACTGGCTGTCCCTCCCTGCTCTGGAGATCCTCCTGCTCCTCTAGCAGCCCTTATCTCCCCAGGAGCCAGCCAGCTGTGTGCTGGTCTGGTGCCTGGCTAAGCCTTATGTACCAAAGGACCGACGGCAAATGACTAGAGTTTTCCATAAGAACCTTATAAATTTATATGGGGTGGTGTCAAAGCACCTTTCATGCTGTGAAGTTTCACCTGAGACCAGCAATGACAGCAGTCAAGTCACTCTGGGTGATGCTTGCTTTGAAGGTGACTTGTGCAACTTAGTCATAGGGAATAGCCTAGCGAAGTGATTAACAGAAACTCATTTGACCTCATCTCTGAGGGATGGTGGAACGATGAACACACTTCTTGTCCTGTGCTGGACCTGAGATTTCTGCTAAGCTTCATCTGTAATAATGTCTTAGTGGAGGTGAATTTCCAGCACTGGTGCAGTAAATAATTCTGCCATGGTAAATTTACTGAAGCATTTAGTGAGGGTTGCTGACTGGTAAGAGGCTGGCCTTTCTCCCCTAGAGTCTGCTACATTCAGGGAAGTGAAATTGTTGTTCCAGAAGCTAGTGGTTTATTGGTGTTCATCTTGAGATGCTTAAAATCTCCTTCAGTCTTTGATATGGTTATCTTTATGTAAACACAGCAAGTCTTGGAGATAAAATGGGGAACTTCAGAAGAGCTGTTAACTGCATGAATAAATTCTGAATTTAAAATTAGTAACACTTCTGTCTTGATGATATAAAGACATATAAAAGTTCACGTTGTACTTCCTTGCTGCCTTCTGTGTCCATTTTTGTCTTTTAACAAAATTTCTTTTCTTTTTCTGCTCAGCATCATCAGTAAGACTACCTTTTTCTTTTCTCTGTGTGTAAAAGCTGTCTATTGAACAGCTGATGAGGGGAAGGGGTTTAGATTGTGACCTGAGGCTGGCTTCTGCATGGCCAGGTCCTTCCGCACAGTGTTCTCCAAATGGCTTTAAATGGAAAGGTCCTTTTGTCTGCATCTAGACACTGACAACTACTGAGAAATATCAGTTCTTTCTGGTTTCCTACTGGACTAGATGTAAGTCTAAGACAAACCAGCAAAGAATTTAGTGAAATTCCATCTTTTGGTGGGATTTTGATGAGAATTGCCTGTGGGAATGATGAAGTAGCAGCTAGTAGCTCTGGAAGCCTTGTTATGATATTGAGAGCTCTACTCTGCGCTGTGAAGGATAACATACCTTCTTCCTCTGCAGGTACCCAGATAAGTGGAAGATACTGTTTATTGCCAAAGATAGCCGCCAAAGTCCGTCAGGCGTGTGCCTTATTTATTCTTAATAAAATGAAGAAAGGCACTACCTTGGGTGCCATACCTGAGCAGAGAGGAGGGACGTGTTTTTTAGAGTAGGATGCAAGAAAATAGATTGACTAAGTTTTGTGTTTGACTGGTTAAGTTTGGTTAGTTTATGTGAAAGTAGAAGTTCTGTAGCCTCTAATAAACTAAGAAAGGGTAATTGATGCATTTCCTTTTATTTTTTCAAAGATGCATTTTCCTTTCCCCTGCCTCAGCCCTCCTCCTGGTGGTCTCAAACAGAACAAACTGAAGAGATGTGTATTTTTTTTCTTCCCTTGTTCTTTCTAATGTTCAAGAATATATGGGACCCAAATCCTGTTAACAGGAAAAAAGATTTATATATATTTTTTTTTAATGGACTTTATAATTAAGGTGGCATATTGCTCTGTTGTAGGTGACACATGAAGTAAGCCTGAAATAAGGAATATCTTTCTTTAGTTGACTTTAGTTGCTGGGATCTCCTTTATGGCTAGACACATCACTTGGGAGATACTAGCTAGAGCCTTCTCCACAGCTGTTTGGGTGCCAGTCTCTGTTCACACACTATTTAAAAGCTGGTTAAGAGCATGCCTATGCACATGAAGCTGGGCAGGGAGCAGACCAGACCTCCGGAGTGTTCCTGCATTGACTGAAAATCCAGGCCACTGGGTTACGTTTGAGATTTTTCTTGGATGTCTCCTCCCAGTGTACAAATAGTGCACTTCCATTTTGTGGAATAAACCATTTTGGGTTGATAGTGCCTTTTCTGGGAGGTGGTAGAGGGAGATTTAGACCCAGTCTCTCCCCACTCCAGCAAGCAAAAAAACCCCAAATTGAACAAACCTTTCATGCTTGAAGGCAAGGGTTCTACTTCTTATGCCATATTAAAGCAGACCTTTGCTATTCCCTTAGAAAGAAGTTATAGCTGCATTTTGTGAGGATACTGTGCTTCTAAAACAGTTGACGCTTGCTAGATCAGGCCTTGTGGGGACTGGAAGCCAGGTAAAGTGGTACCTGAACTGTAGCTGACCTGGGCAGGAGCTGTGTCTCTAGTGGCTGAGGGAGAAAACGTGATAGGAAAGTAGCATCCCACAGAGATGGAGGCACCCAAGGAATTTTCAGGCCAAAGGAGGAGTTGCTTAACAAATCCATAAATCCCCATCAGTGAGCAGCCAACCCTGCAAGTCCCAAAAGCCAGACTTTTCATATATATATAGAAAGAAAATCCTGCAGTGCTGTATCTACTTTTGGATATGGATTTAAAGTTTTTTCCAAAGACCAGAGAGCTCAGCAGTGTTACTTTTCCATTAAGTCCATGTTATTAGAGCCTGGGTAATGCCAGCCTTGCTGATAAGTTTGTGAAAGCAGTTCACGTGCAGGAGCATGTGCTGCCTCTGGGAAGATGATGGATTCTGCATCATTCAGCACACAGAGGTGATGCTTCAGATCAAATCAATAGATCACTCCCGAGGAGGAAACCTTCCAAACAAGATACTCTCTGCATTTTAAAAACAAGCATCATAGCTAGTAGTGGTATACAGGTACTTACCAACAGCATGCTGATAAGGACATCTTATTCTAGAAACTTCTGTAGCTTTATAGATGCTCATTAGAGCATCTCTGAGGTTGGCGAGTCTCTTTTACATGTGGGAGGGCAGGCCGTAGTATTCCAAGGTGCTCCCCAAGGAGGAGAACAAGGAAGTATGTACATAAGTGATGGCAGAAATCTCCCTTCAGACTAAACCAACAAACAAAAGGCCTACCCTTAACCTCTTTGCTATGCAGGCAGCTTCTGCAGCTATGCATAATGCAGCTTTATTCAAACCAGAGAATGGGTAAATGAGGAAGATATAAGCACCTTGTCAAAAAGTAACTTGTTTTCTTTTTATCTTCAGATTGAATCTTTCTTGACTCTTCCTTCTTTCCCTGTTTCCCCATCTCTAAACCAAGAGCAGCAATCATCTAAATGAGTCTTTACTTATACTGCTTCTCTCAGTCTTGATGCATCTTAATTTTAATTATGTTCTGTGGACTAAACAATATGTTGTCAGTCTTAATGGTTTTTGCACCTAATGACCACCTGTCCTTAAATATATACCAGAATGACTTTAGAAGGCATGTTGAGTTTTCCTCAGTCTGGAGGTGCTTGATAAGCTTTGTAGCGCTGCCCAATGCCATACTACAAGCATTTTAAGCTAGCTGGATAAATGCAGATTGGTTATGTTCTTTCAGCATAGGAGAAAATCAAACCAGGAGGAAAAAGTAGTAGTAAGAACAGGGTCTGCCACTGCCTTAAAGGCATTGAGGGGATGGGGAGCTATGGAGGCTAGAGGCTTCTCTCTCCCTAGAGCTGGAAGAAAAAAGAGATGGGGAAAAATACTCTCCAAGTGAAGTATGCACTGACTGTTTCTCTGGCTCTGAAAAAACCTGAGGGAATTCAACTTGTAATCATCTCCCCTCCCCAGATCCTTTCTTTTTAAAATTCTAGCTCTTACCCGGACTCTGGGGGGGGGGTGGCTCACTTTACACAAAGCTTATGTTTCACCCGTGGCTTATTTGAGCCCAAGGGATGGACCCTGACCAAGTTGCATGTCACACCTTCACAGCCAGGTTGGCATCGCTGGCTTTTAGGATTTGCTCTGTCCTTCTGTCTCACGCTGGGCTAATTTAGCCTCATCTTGGTAAACAAGAAAAGGGTCCTTATTCAAGAGATTTGAGCTGGAGTGACTGCAGCTGTCGTCTGGCCTGTGCGCAAACCAATTTTGTTCATTCCCTTGGCTGGCAGGAAGCCTGCACCAGAATTGTGTCGGGACTAATCAGCATTAAACCGATGTCAGGAGGGCTGCAGCAGCCTGCCCTGTAGCAAGGCAAGAGCAACAGGGCTCTTCAGGAGGGATTAGTGTATGTCCTGCCCAGGATGCAGCTGTGCAAGGAAAAGCACTGAAACTGTATGGAGTTGTTTTTTTTTTTTTTGGACCTCCTTTTTGGGAAAATCCTAGACAACTGCTAAAAAAAAGTGAGAAATCGGCATGATTTGCAGTATGTGCCCATAAATATGAAAGCCAGGAGAAGGTACAGTGCTCGTGGATCTGTAATATCCAGGGGATACAGGTGGTGCCTTTGGGCATGCTGGGCTTTCTTCTCCTGGAAAGGCAAGGCAGGGGGCAACAAGTAAGTTCAGTGTGTGGTCTCCAGCCAGAAGATAGTGATGTTACACTGTAATAGATGTCTTAGTACTAAGCAACATGAAGACTGGGAGGTGGAAATATCTCTGAGAGAAGACCTGAGGCTTGGCAAGGGATGATTCATAGCTCTAATGCCTGACAGTCTCTGTTTTCCTGCCTGGTATTTACACTTCAGTTTCATGAGTGCCTCCTGGTTTGCACTGAAAGTATTAAATCAGAGAGATCCAAACTTAGGCTTTTTAGCTCCAAAGATGCTGAAATGTTGACATTGTACTTTGCTCTCCCTTCCCTACAGCTGTTGAATTGTCTTTGCAGCTTTTAATCTCAAAAATTACTTCTGTCTTGATCCTGAGCAGCATCATTTAGTTTTGAAGTCAGTCCTGCTTTAAATGGGGGCTTGGACCTCCAGAGATGCTTTCCAGCCTGATTATTCTGATCCGCCTGCTTTCACAGGTACACGTTTTGGATGATTCTTCGCCTAAAACACTCCAGCTTCCTCTCTGATTCTGTTAGGGGTCCGTCTGTTTGTGTATCTGCTCAGCATTAGTCATTCCTTCTCAGAGTGCAGCTGTAACAGTTCATTGTATAACCACATAATATTGGTATGCTTCTGTATTATCCACAGCAGGCACAGTCATGCTCTAAATGCCTTTTATGCCTCCTAAACCTCTAGGTAAATCTGCATCTGCCTAAATTTACACATCAAAACTGTTTTCCAGTGCAAAGCTGAGCCCAGATGAACTTTTGAACTGTGACCCTGCCACGTGTTAAGCATATTGTCATTTTTTAGGAAGCTCATTTAGGGGAAGCAAGCAGACCTTCTGGTCTAAGATGCCCCAATTAATTATAAGCTACACAACATAAGAAATCCTCCTTCTTAGGGAAAAATCATTAGCAGCAAACCTGTCTGAGATGAGTGAACGGAGACCCAGGAACAGAGCAGCTTTCTGAGTGCTCTCATTGCTAGAAGAATCCATCAGGCCTTGGTACAGAAGGGACCAAAGTCCCCAAACTTGCCTTGTGCTTTCTCATAGGTGAGAACTCCAGTGGAGATCTTGGTGAGACTCCGGCTGTTTGGGCATGTGTGACAAGATACAGCACTGTGTTACCAAAGCTCTTGAAAAGCCCAAATACCCTCTCTGCCAAGGTCTCCTTGGGCACTGTCTGGGTGGCATGGAGCATTTGGTGACTATTAATTAGGCAGAAGAGTATCGGCTACCAGCAGTGCTTTCTGAAACACAGCTTTATTAAAGGGAGGCGGAGGGGTTTGAGAGCTACTCTTAAGTGGGGGTAAAAGGTTAAAAAAACCCCAACCAACCAAAAAAACCCTAATTTTTTGAAAATTTGGTTTCCAGCTAGGTACTAGCAAAAATGGATGGGATTTCAAAGAAGCATCCAATGCACATCCTTGAATAGCCACTGAAATGGTTGGTCCCAACAAGAATGTGTAGAAAGTATGTATGAACCTCTCTAGCTCTGCTATCTCTGACTTTAATCTTTCTAATTTTTTTTTTCAAATTTTTTTTTGGTGGTGGTGTTTGGGAGTTTTTTGATAGTCCTTTTTGATAGTTTTTTGAGAGATACCTGGCTGGTGTGGGAGCTATGTGCCCACTTTAGGTGGGGAGGGCTGGGAAGGATCTGGTCCCTCATCGCTCTTGCCTCCTGCGCTGCAGGGCAAATGGGACCGTGTTGTGCAGAGCACGTTTCCTCTTGTATTTCTCCTTTTCCTTTTTCCTAGTCATCCTCTAGCAACATCTTACCTGCCATGTTCATACTAATAATACATCTCATTCTTTCCCTGAAAACAAGTGATCAAAAATAGCTGTTTAAAAGAGGGAGATCCAGTAACAGAAACTAGATTTGCTGTAAGCCAATCCCCCTTTTGTCTTCTATGCTAAAAAACTGGTGTTTTTTCCTAAACAAGCTACTGCTTTTTTAGAGTCTCTTTATTAGTCTCTTAATCTTCAAAAGTGACTTTCCCAAATGCAGTGTTACTGGGGGCCTATTATTCATGCTTAATCATATGCAGTGTGCTCTGCTGATGGGCAGTGGCTTCAGGCTGTTACCCTGAAATTGCCACCTCTTGCCATTTCCAATGCAAGAGGATATTCTTTTTAATTCAAGGTATTTGACAAGTTTGAGCCCTCTCCCTGTGGGAGCACAGATGGCAACTAAAGGGATGCTGGAACGATTTCACTCCTACCTTGGTGATGACAAACTGGGTTTCAGGAGAGAGCAGTGAGACTGACTCTGCAAATCTGTTTGAACAGATCCCCTGTCTCTGACAAACATGAAAGAGATCTGATGCTCCTTGTGATAGCTAGTGCTGGGGACTGAGGTCCTAGCTGCTTGCCCATGCTCTCCTGTTTGATTGTTATGTCCAGCACTCACCTCCTTGATTTCTAATGCTGCTATGGAGCTTGCACATTTAACGTTAAATCAATTTCTTCTTAGTTTTGTGGGGGTTTGGTTTTCTCTCTTGTTTTCCACCCCCTTGTACAAAATGTCATGGTTGGCTTCTACAAAGAGATTTTTGCATTTGGTGACCTCTTTGAAGTTGTGAGAAGATGGGAGAGGAAACACAGGTGGCACTTTTAAGACAGGAAAAGGTCTACCTTATAGACCAGAAAGATCCTTGATGTTCTAGGTAGAGTTGAGGCTGTAAAGGAAGAGCTAGATGAAACAAGGCTGAAATCCTGTTGAGCTGGTCTGTGTGATGTCCCAAGGGGAAACACCCTTTTTCATGGTGCAGGTTACCCTGCAGTAACTCCTGAGCTGGTCCTGGAGGAGCTGAAGCAACCTGCAGTGCATTGCAGCCTCCTCTGCCTCCTGTGAGAAGCACAGAGCTGCTCTGATTGTCAGGGAATTAATTATTATTCTTCTTCGAGAAGGGCTGTTCAGGAAAATTCAACCTCCTGCAGCTCCTGTCTCCATCTTAAGGAAGGTGTGTGGGTTTCAAGTTTTGTATGTGTACAGCTCACATAGACCAGGGGTTTAACGAAAGGGACAGCTTGGACCTGAAATGTCCTAAGGCACAGCAACTTCCAAATTTGTGATCTGACTTGGGTGTTTTGCTTTCTGAATAATTCTGGGAAAAAAAGCTGTGGTCAAAAACTTTTCTTCTCTTTAAAATCATATAAGTAATAAAAAAAATAGACACACATGCACATTTATGCTTCTTGTTGTAGTGCATGACTGTTGTATTGCTCAGCTTTGTGAACACTTTGTGAACTAGGTGGGCTGGTACTTAGAAGTTCATTCTGTAGATGTGCAGCTCATTTTTTTCAGTTTTTGAGGCATTGAGCATTTTGTTGAACTCTGAACGTATTCCCTTGTTCTGGGTAGTAGTGCCGGCATGTGCAGTCCTCGTTCCTCCTGCTATTCCTCTTGGCCTCCTATTTCCCGCTCTCCTACAGCTTTTGTACAGATGTGATGAACTGGATGGGAAGACGAATCCATCTAGGGGGTGGAAAGCAGCACTTCATCTTCTCTTCATCCCTCCATCCCTCCCCAAGGTGTCCTTCAGCTGGCTTAGCCCACCTGGGGCAGTTCCCCACTGGAAACACCTGAGCTGGTGAACCAAAAGCTTAAGTACAGGACTGGGAATAAGGAGAGGAGGAGCTAGGGGTGTCTGAGGCATTGCTGCTGCTGATGGTGGTGGGTGTCTGTTGCGTTGAGAAGCACCTGCCCCTTGGGCTGCCAGCCAGTGGCTCACCAAAGTCCATGCGGCAGATGAATAGCAACGACCAATTTACAGCCTGGGAAATTCTGTGGGGCTGAGGTGACACAAGCTTGATGTTAAGAAATAAATCATTGCAGCGTTGTTTTTTTTTTGTTTTTTTTTTTTTCCTGTTGTAGCCACTGAGGTTAAAGCTGCAGAGGAATTTAGGTTATTTTCTGCGAATTGCAGGTGTAGATTGTTCTTAAAAGCCACTGCAGAAAGTGTTCTGTTGGGTTTCTGCAAAGCTTTTTGTCCTTTTGTGTTTGGAATGCACTCCTACTGTAACTTGCTTACTGAACTATGATTCCTAGGATGTGATCTTTAGAGAAAGAGCACAATTTCCCAACTATTAAGTAAAAGAAAGTTTAGGGAAGGGAAAAACTGACCTTCTGTCAGAACAGAACACTTACTGAAGTAAGTGCTTTTGCTTCTACAGGTTGACACAAGGTTGTGATTAAATGCATTTTCAAAGCAAAAACTTAAAAAGGCTTAGGAAACATAACTTTAGACAACATTGATTGCATGACTTCTTTGGCATGCCCTGACAGTTCAGAGAGATGAAGCAGTGTTGTCGTTTGCATAAGAAAGTACAAACCTCTGTCAGAAAGCCCACCTGGGTGACTATTGCAGAGCGATGTGTGTCTGTGTGTTATCATTTGGGCAGGGCGACCACACTTTGATCTAAACCTGAGAAGAAGCTCAGGTTTTGTTGCCATTAAGTCAGCTGCTCGAGATCTAGCCCTGTGGCCTGCGTCAAAATCCATCATCTCGTTAGACATGGAAGAAACGATGGAGAGGTAGGAAGGTGGTGTGGGATCGTGGTGTTGCAGGGTTGTTATCTCTTCCCGCACTGGAAAGTGTTACAGACATGAATGAAAGGGGGCTCAACGTTAACCCGCAGCCCGAGCCAGCTGTGTTGGAAAGCATCAGGGTGGAAAAAGGGAGCAGAAGGGTGAGGGAGATACCTAGACAGATACACCAAAGAGTTCAGATCTCTGGAAGAGATGGCAAAAGGATGTTTCTTTGGGGAAGGATTAATTTGGGAAAGGGTTAACAAGCACCACCATCAAAAGTTGTACTGTACTACTTCTGTAGTTGATTTTAAATAGCTGGTTCCTCAGGGTGTTTATAAATTGATGCTCTGATGCCACAAAATACAGATTCAGGTTGAAGTTTCATATTTCTGTATTAAAAAGAGTCCCATTCAGGCTGTCATATTGGTATAAACAGAGAAGAAGCCTTGCTGAATTCAAAGCCCAGGATGGACTCCTACTTTAACAAGCAGCCTTCTTTAGAGGCAGGAGGAGTGTATTTTTCAAGCTTTGTTGTTTTGACTGATAATAAGCCTTGCTAGAAGTTTAAATGTTTTGCAGTTCTTTCATGATGTTTAAATTTGCAGCTGTAGGATGTATGTGAGTGCTCAGATCCCTTTAATCTGGTGTACATGCATACTCTTTTAGATTTCAAAGGGGAATTCTGTTTCCCCGCATGCACCACCTGTTCTCGTGACGACTCAGAGACCAGCCCCATTGGACTGATTCTCAGTATACATGTGGAGCCCTTGAAATATTCATTACAGTCTGTGGTAATCTAATATTAGTGAATCAGCTTACAGTTCTTGACAAGAAGGTTGGGGTTTTTTTCAGCTTGATAATAAAACTGCAGGTTTTATTTAAGGAAATATCCAGTAATACCTATGCTCAGCTACCCTCTGCTTAGCTTATTGCTAAGCAAACTCACAGCTATGTAACTGCTGATATCTGCATCATTTATTGTCACAAATATTTACAGTTTGGGTCTTTCCTCTTATGTGTGCTTCCTATGTAAGTATCCAAAACAATTTCCTTCCTTAATGTAAATATTTAATTCAATGCACACAGACCTGTTAACCTTTGCAGTGAGAAGGTACCCATCAGGGATGCTCTCGGTGGATTTGCATGTTGCAGAATAAATCACCAGAAACCTGTCAAACCCTGAAGAGATATGCAAATGCCTGCATCTCTTTAATCTGGCATATGTGCATCCTGTCTGATTTGAGATGGGAATTCTAATCCTGTGGGAGCAATGCAGGAACTCCTGATGCTACTGCAGTGCTGCGAGGAATTAGGAGCCAGCTGGTGTCCAGGTTTGAGGACCGTTTCTATTGTTGCTTGGGCTGTTTTGTGGAGCTGGGAAGAGCTGCAGGTGCAGGGGGCAGCTTTGGAACCTGTAACAAAGTGTTCCTGCCAGTCTCCTCTCTTTGGGAGAGAGGAAGCAAACACACGTGTGTGGTTGTGAATACATTATACGTGTCCTTTCTCTTGCAGAGAATAATGCTTTTCATTTGGTAGGCTTCTGTATTGTAGGAAACATGAGTAGGGACTGTTGAAACGCATCCTTACACACTGTAAACGACTCCCTCCTGTCTTGATTTGAAGGCATTACAACATCTTCCTCCATGGAAAATGACTATGCTCTTGTTTGCTCTGGCTCACACCAAGACACGATCATTTCCAGAGCTGTGTTGCTATCCCCATACATTTTGTTGTCTGTTTTCATTCTCTGTATTTATTAGACCTCCCAGTTGTTAGTACACTCAGAGAGACTGTAGGTACTAAAGCACAGTCAGATATGGTGTGGTCCATGCCTAAACCGGCCTTGATCTGCTCAATATGAAATACACTGTTTCTAATGGATGCTCAAACAGTTACTGAGGTCTTCCAAAGCAGCATGGTATGGTTTGCTCCATCACGTGAAGCATTCTGTTTAACTCCACATAATTCCCCATCATGCCAAAGGAAAATGTAAATATCATAATATAAATCCTGTTGGTTTTGTGTGAGATGTGTGCAGTGGCCGGGAGGGCTCTTGTGGCTGTTTGGGGTGGCTCTAAGCAGTTTGGAATTAGCCTCTCCATAGTCAGTGACAACTCATGCTTATTTAAAAACTAGAACTGCAATTACATGCCTTCTACCTATGTATTTTTAGTATGCCAATCAACCGGGGATCAAGGCAGTAGAAGATTAACGGATTAGTGGCAAAGAGGAAACATTTGCTTAAATGCCAGGTAATTTGGGGGTTATTTAGATCTCTGTTCTCTGCTGCTTCCATCTCTATTAGCAGGGCATGAAAACAGCAGGCAAAATATGCACTTGGGGTGAAAGTGGCACTCAATTTCTTACTCTCCTTTTCATGCATCTCTCCAGCTCCTCTTTCAGAGTCCTGCTGGCTCTTTTCAACCCCGTTTCAGGCCAGGAAGTGTGACCTGTTCCCTTGTGTGGGTCTCCATGCTCTTTTTACTTTTAGGGTCTAAAAACACCCCAGAAAGGTGTACTGTTTTTATATGGGTATCTACTGCTCTATAGAGGGATTGTTACTGGAGTGGCAGTGGAAATTTGAGGGGCAAGACACTGGTTTTCATTGTTGGGCTTTGGCAAAGGAGAGACTCTCAAGACACAAGTCTCTGCCCTGATTCCTTTTGTCTGTTTGTGGGACTTTACCTACACTCTTTAACAGCTCTTGTTGATGACAGTGGAAGGGGTATCCTGGGGTTTAAAGCTGGGTTGTTGGGAGAGCAGGCAACCCCCAAATAAACAGGAGATTAAATCTGATATAAGCCTCAAAGTGGTATTTTTGGGGTGTGCAAAGGTTAGGGCCGTACCTGCAGAATCACCTCCATTTCCAGACATCTGTGGGGATGAGTGGGACAAGGGAAGAAAGGGTCTGAGGTGCAGGGGCATTTGCAAGATGAACCTGGAGGCAATTATTTTTCTGGCCTTCTCAGTGGAGATCTACTTTTACAGAGATGCATTGGTACCTGATGTTCCCCAAGATGTTAAAGGAAGCCAAAGGATTTTGTTTCTGGGCTTCCCTTTGCAGAAATCTGAACTAAATCTAGAGGCATGGTAGTAACACTGCTGCGCTTCAAGTTTTCCATCTGGAGTTTAGTTTGGATTCAGAAATCAGTATTGGTCCATGCCTTTGGATTTGAATCGTGACAATTTACTGTCTCATGGTTATTGAGTTCTGGTTTCAGCTTTATGTATTTTCAGTAGACTTGGAAATTGACCACAAAATGGTAAGCAGTGGTAAAGCACATATCTGGTTGGTTATGCTTTGTCTGGAATATAGACTTCTGCTGCAATGGAAAAAAATAAAGCTGTATCTAACTAGTCATGTTTTACTTCAGATTTACTTAAGCATAGAGAATATTTTTCATGTGGCTTAGATGTGCAATTACTGTGCACTGATAACTTCTTGATGATCCCTTGTGTAAACTCACTGGCAGCAGCCTCATCTTCAAACAGTTTCTAAATGCAGGTGGTGTTGACCAAGGCATGTAGGTTCTTGCAAAGATGTGTGTAGCAGAAGAGATATTTTAACTGAACAGTTACAAGAACTGTTCTTTCTTTCACTATGATGATATTTTTGCCTCTTAACAATGTTCTAATGTTTTTTAGTTGCTGTTTTTTTGAGATCTAGTAAGAATGATGTCATCCAGTGTGTTGTATAAATTGTTCCTTGGGTGGCAGTTTTGCCGATGGTGGAAGCATTTGCAGCAATATGCTGATCTCCAATTATTGTAGATAATTGCTGGGTTCAAGCAACTGAGAGCGGTCTCCAAATTGAAGTGGTTTCTCGGGTAGCTCTTAAGTGTCATCTCTAAGGACTGATATCGCTGTGTGGGCAGTGGATCCTTTTCTGCCTGCATCTTCATTCCTTCTCCATCTGGGAGCTCTGTCTTCAAGTCTTGCCTGCAGGTGCTTGTGACTTTTCAGTGTGGAAAGTTTCTGTCTTTTCTTTTTCTAAAAGGATTCAGTTGTTGAAAACTGGCAGAAGACTGGCTCTTGGAGACTGTCATAAGGACAATTATTTGTTGGCAACAGCTTAAACAGCAGTTTCTCAAAATCCTCTAAACAAAATCCATTTGTGCTACTCAGAGGAGTGTTTCTACTTCGTGCTGATGAAAGAGCTTTCCTAACTACAAGAAGCAAAGTTCTTTCTTTGCTGGACTTTGTTCCCATCAAAACCACGTATAACTAAGTTTTCATAAAACTTAGCAGCTGCAGCCTTTGCCAGATGAGCCTTGTCTTGCTGTAAGCCTTTGCTTTTAAAGGGCATGCATCAAAAGTAACTCAGTATAGTGAGGAGCTAATTCTGGGTCCACCCCCTCTAAATCCGCCTCTTGGATAAAACCAGTTGTCTGAAGCTTCCAGATATAGGCCAGCTCTTCAAGGAGCGTGAAGAGGCTGTCTCTGCTCAGGGTGTTCTAAGAAGCCAGCTTCAGTGACACATTTAGCTTATGGATTGTGCTGTTTGAAAAAAAAAAATAATCTTCAGAAACTGGGTAATAGCTTCCTTCTGGAGAGTACTGATGGACATAGAAGAGGGAGGGCTCACAGGCTGGGTTCTGCGTGGCCAATTAAAAAACCCAACCACGAGTCTTTTGGATCCTCTTTGTGGCTCAGCACATCAAGGGACAGGACTTGGGGACATCAGAAAGCAAGGAATTTCTTTAAACCAGGAAAGTCTAGTTTGGTGCTGAGTCCAGGGAACCAAGGCCCCAATCTTGGGCAAGATGGGTAAAAATAAAGTTGCCAAAAAGCAAACCCCCAAATTGGGCATTGCTGACTATCCAAACTGAGGGACAGGCATCTTTGTGCTCTGTTTATGTCAAAGTTGATTAGTGCTGAGAATGGTCCAGGACAAATTAAGCTTCTTTCTTTTCTTGTACTGATTTGCAAGCCGAGCTTAATTAGGGTGGCAGAAGGTGTTATCAGTGAATTTATTCACACTCTGCTGTTGTGTAAACGCAGCTTTGGTGAAACTGTTTCTAACTTCAAGTAACAAAGCACCTGAAACTTGCCATCCTGATGAGCCAAGGGGGACTGATATATTGGTGTGTGATATTATGTGCATTGCAGAGTGATTTTAAAAAAAATTCTATCTTAATACAGCCAGGTTTAAAAGATAACTGAATGTACTGTAATGATAAAAATCTACAATAAAAATAAAGCTGTTTGGTTTTTGTACTAACAAAGCCCAAAGCAAAATTTACTGAAAAATTCCCCTTTCTTTCCTGCATTCTTGCACGCAAACCTAAACAGTAATAGCACAGGGATTTTTAGGATGACAAGTTCTGATTGTTGGTGTGCTTTCTGGTTTTGTTTTTTATTTTCCCTTTCTCATGTCCAGAAATATCAACTGTAATGAAGCAGATCGTGAGACAAGACTCTTGTACTACCTCTGTCCTGGTGGAGTAGAGGACAAAACCTGCTTTAAGATTAATCTCAATTGAAAATTAGGATTGTGAGTTTCCAAAACCAGTCTCAGAATGCAGCATCATGTTTTAACACAAAAATCGGGTATGTTTGAACTTGATCCTGCCCTTGTAAATTAATAGAAAGCACAAGAATGAAAGTTGTCCCATGCAAAAGGCATAACTGGATACCTCGTTCTGTGTTGAGTCCACGGAAGGAGGTGAACATGTGGGAAGCGAGAATTGCACTGAGCAGGAAGCCATCTGAACTTCATGGAGGGACATGATGCCATCTAAAATGCCTGACCTTCCTTGGTCATTCAGCCCAAGCAAAGCCAGAGATCCATCCCTTCACCTGATGGGCTTTGGCATCCTGCTGTGTTTAAGGACCTGAGCTGATGTCTTCAATATTTTTTTGCTCTGATATCGCTAATGTTTTTTTCTAGGAACTGAGAAATGGATTTCAGACCCTTCCGTACCTTATGGGTACACATATTACTCACTTGCTGTGTAACTAACCAAAAGGTTAGCAGGCAATTTAACAATAATGATGGATAGACTTAAATTTAAATGAAGTCGTAATTATTGCTCAAATTGTTTTCTCTGTTAGTACTCATTCATTTCATGTCAAGTATTCAAAATGGAGAGCGGTTTTGAATATGAAAAATGCAACTAAAAAGAAAATGTGCCACTTGCTGTATATAAACAAGGTAGACGAGGGATCTCTGGGGCACATACTTTGAAAGGCAGCGTGTCGGCACCAGCAGCCTGAGTCAATTCCACACACCTTGATTTCTGGAGCAAATAAAGGCCCAAGGTGTAAATAATTCCCTATACTTATAAGTTTTTGGAAGAGGAGAGAATTAGATTAGATACCAGAAAGAAATGCTTTACAGTGAGGGTGGTGAGGCACTGGAACAGGTTGCCCAGGGAAGTCATGGATGTCCCATCCCTGGAGGTGTTCA
>JAOTQQ010000001.1:63740064-63765880 GCA_026546715.1 Gallinago undulata
CCCCCCCCCCCCCCCCCCCCCCCCGAAAAAACACCACCATCTTACAGACAACTCAGGTTTTAAAATTTTGGAATGAGAACTGTTTTGTCTGCCTTGTCCTAGTCCTCCCTTTCATATGATTGCCCTTCGAGAATATGTGATTAGAAATAATGCTTTTGAGTTAATGTCCTTGAACGCTGACCAGCCCACCGCTGCCGCTTTGGTGTCGTGGTGAGGCCCAGGAGAAAAGCAGCAGAGCACAATTTCTGCACGGCTTAAATAACCATCTCCTGAACCTGACAATTAACAGCTTAGTTGCTCCCCAGCCAAGCACTATTATTCCTGTCCCCATGTTGTTTTCTCGCTCGCACGTTGTACGTTACTTGCTCCCCGTGCAGGGTCAACCAGTTATCCAACGCTTGACAAAGTTCTGTCTGCAGGGAAAGAACAGAGCTGCATGTGCTGAGCGCTTTTAATTAGAAATAGCCTGTCAAAGAGGTTGTCACCATGAGATGCAGTACTGTGCATAGTCGTGCTCCCAGTACGTTCCTCTAAAGGAATAAAAGATATTTTTATTTCTGTGGTCACAAGCATTCCTGTCTACGTTCCAGAGCTCGGAAGGAGTGACAGATAGCTCACATTCCCTGGAACAGAGGGTGTGGGTAGAGGATGCCTCTGCCTATTTGGTACATGTTTTTGTATGCCTCTGTAGCTGTGATAATTAAATAAAACAGATCTGCTTAAGATCATTAAATGTTTAAATATGGTCACTCATACAAAACCCATCATGACTGATGACCTCACAGCTGTAGCTGGATTTCCCTATCTATTTTATCCTACATCCAAACCAGAGAAGATGCTTTTTTTTCTAACTTTGAGAAAGCTTTTCATTTTGAAATGAAATTAGCATGGTTTTTCTTGATCTAGTACCCATCACTTCACCATTTGATTTTAATTTGAAACTAAAAATCTCTTTAAGAATGAGTGCCTTTAAGGGGTGGTGCAAGTTATTGAAAAGGACCATTCAATTGGATACTGCATCTGGTGTAAATGGAACTTAAATCTGACACATTTTACACAATTTTGAAACATGCTTGAATGATTTTTTTAAAATATCTTGAAAGCAAAAAGGAACCCATCAAAACCAAATTTTTAATTTTCCTCTGATAGGCAGCTTACCCTATGAGATGTGCTGTTTGCACGAATGGGTACCGTGCATCAAATACGATCTTTCTGTCTGTATTTATAGTACTGTTATCTGGCTATTAATATTTTAGAAAATGGATTCAATTCACATTTGATACTTGCTGCATTTTTAATGTGCCTTGCTAATCCTGTTTTGGAAGCTAGCAACCAAGCACTTAAATAAGCACACAGTAGATTTAATGAAAATTCACTGTTTGCCTAGAATAACAGCTAAATAAATTTTATTTGCCATGTGTGACTCAACAGTTCAGAACTACCAAAGCTGTGAGTTGATAATATCAGGTACCCTTCACTTCAGATCCCTTCCTTCATGTTTGCCAAGAAGGTTTTGCTTCCTGTGGTTCCCTTCCAGCTGCTTGTCGGTGTGGAGCTGGGTGTCATGTTCCCTGTCTCTCATCTCATTTTGGTGAGAGTCGGGGTGTTTTCTGCTAGTTTGGACATTCCACCTGACGTGTGGGCTTCTTTCTGCCATATCCTTGTACTGCTTCTTTCCTAAATTATGCAAATCTAAATGCTCACCCTGCCTGGCTTCCTGGGGCAGCTTTGTATGGAGGGTGCAGTGTTGTGTCCTTTTGAGCTAATGGCCAACTGATTCACTGCAGTGTGGTTTCCTGGCTCTTCTCTTTTTGTCTTGTGATCACTGATGGAGAAAACTGTATTTTGTGTGTGTGTGTTTTACCTTTTTGTGTGTGTGTGTGTGTTTTACCTTTAATTTAATAGTTTTTAAAACCACCACAGTAGTAAAACAGAAATCCTCCAGAGACTCTGCAAAGGTAAGTTATTTGTGCCTTGTATTTTCCTGGACAAAATGAATCCATGTTGTCAGCCTACTGGAAGTGTTTTTGGAAAGCTGGATTTCCTAAAGCGCACTTGTACTTCATAAACAAAAAACAAAATGTTATAGACATCTCTGATGCCTAAGTGACTGTACAAGTATTTGCAATAGCATATACATTATTGGTCATTTCCAAAAGCTGATCAAAACCCTAATTTTTTCATGATGGCTATGGTTTATTCACAAATATGCCTTGTTCTTCTCCACTAGTTCCAGATGCTGCCAGAGTATTGCCCGTCAAGATTTGGGGGTGGGGAGTAGTTTATAGGGAAAATTGAGGCAAAGGATGCTCAAGAACAGCCAAAACCAAGGGTTTCTCTGCTCTATATCCCCAGTGATGTAATTTTTGGTCTAACCTGGAAGTAAGCAGAGCTTTATCTGATGGGGTTAGCAATTGAGTCACCAAACTGAGAGATGAGGATATTTTCCTGTGGTGGGACTTTCCAGGGTTACTTCCCAAATCCCTTTGAGTAGTCTGTCATGAGACTAGAGCCATGTAGAAGTTATTTAGGTGAAAGCTGGGCTGCTTGTTGTCCCACTCAATCTAAGCATCCAGAGCCACGTCCCCTGAGATGCCACATGTCATAGGTGTGCTGCAAGCAGGGCTCTCCCGGGCATGTCTATTGTGCAGGGCAAAGCCTGCCCCAATTTCTTTGGTGCCTTTGGAGCACAGGTATTAGAAACAGTAAATGACATGATTAATGTGCATTTCTGCTGGACTCCCATGTACATTTATGTGCTAATAGGAGGTGATTAATCCATTTAGTTGTTGACTGTCATCGCTGTGGGCTATTTTTCAGGCAAAAGTTGTTTTTACATGTAGATACATGTAAAAACAGCCCCCAAAGAAGCTGGAAAGGGCTCCACCGGTGAACTGCAGAAGCAATGAGTGCCTCTGAACCACACAAATTACCCAATTAGCATCCATCAGGTTACAGTAATTCTTTTTGTCATGAGAAAAGAAACCTTTAAAGAAATTTGGACTCCAGCAATCACTTGCTGTTAGTGATGGGAAACTTAATGATGTCATCCAGATGCTCTTCAAACTTTTAGTAGAAGCAACCAAACAAATTTATCATCAAATATCTGCCTTTCTGCTAATTCACAGTTGTAAGGTAAATTCTGTCGGATGTGAGAAAGATTGGAGATATAATTAGGAAACAGCCTTGTAAATATAAAAGTATTTATTTCATTATGCAGGCACTTTATTTACTGTTTGATAGTAAGAGTTAAAAATATTGCCAAATATGTTTAAGTCCATACCTGGAGAGAGATTTTTCACTGGCTTTGCTTGTTGGGATTCTTATTTTGTGAAGCTTTAGAAATCAGTGGATGACATTATATCTCTATCTCTAATGCCTCTACAAAGAACTTGCGGACTCAAATAAGAGGTTATTCTAATTCCAAGTTCAGTACTAGAGCAATGGTTCTTATTTTTGTGTGCTTCAGTCTGAGCTTTGTAACTGAGCATGGAGAGGATTTGCACAGGGCTTGTGCTCTGGACTGCTATAGCAGCTTGAGGCAAGTCTGGTCCAACTTGGCAGATGTGATGAGCTACTCATCTAAACCCTAACATGTCTTTTAATTTGATCCAGTTTAGCTGATACCTTCAGTTTTCATTATTTCTATGATACATACACTTTTGCTGGATTTCTGGTTTTCCTTGAGCAATTCCAGAAGCATGCTTCCTCACATCTTACCATTTCCATTGATTCCTGCACCAGGAAATATAGCTGTAGTATTGCATCATCTCAGACCTTTTTTCCTATCAAGTACAAAATATCCTTGTAGAAGCTTATTTGCTTTTCTGCCCCATGGGTGTTCACCAAAGTCAAGTGAGACAGACAAGTCCAGCAACAAGGCAAGAAGTTCTCAGGACTGCAGCCATCATAGGAGAGAGAACTCCTCAGCAAACTTTCTAATTTATATTGAATTTATATTGACATTCATGGTATGAAACAATCCTGTCGGCAAGCTTGGGTCGAGTGCCTGGGTCTCGCTCCTCCTCATCCTTACACCTGGTGAGCTTGAAAGCACTGAGACCTTGAAACCCACATACCATAGCTGGCTATAAAGTAAATATTTTCGCAAATTCCGACACTAGAGTATTTGAAAAATGCAGTTTTCCCAAGAGTTAGAAGAGACCTTACTGAAAAGTAAATTACTGAAAGACAAATGAATCCTGTGTCACTCAAACTTAAATCATAGAATCTTCTAGGTTGGAAGGGACCTTCAAGATCATCTTGTCCAACCATCATGTGTGTCTTGAGGAATCTCCAGCTGCCTACATGCATTCTCATGGAGGTATAAGAAATATCTGACCTCCATCTCCTCTTCCTCCACCTGCCTCTGTTGCGCAGGTGCTGCTGCAGCAGCCCTAGCCCTGCAGCCCCCGGAGACAGTGCAGCTTCTGCCCTCGGCCTTGAAAATGTATTAAGGATTTCTTACAGCAAATGGTTTGCAACCCTCCTAAAACTTTGCCTGGATAATTTTTAGCTCGTGAATTGCCACTGTGTTTTTCTCTTGTTATCTTCCCTACAATTATCTGCAGACCCTAAGCTCTGCCAGGCAAAGGCTGAGAAGCTCTGCCTTCAAGTATCAGTTTGTACAGAAATTTCCTTGGATTCATTCCCTCCGAGCCACATGACTGCGTAGACTGTGCTTCACGAGGAGCAAAGGGCATGTGCCAAATGGCTGTGGCCTCGGAAACCTTTGGGTAACTACCAACCTATGAATTTTGCAACATCACTCGGGGGCTGCTGGCTGCACCCAGGCCGAATTGCCGTATGTAACTCTGCAAGCACAAATTATACTCCCGCAGTCCGTGTTGCCTTCAGAGAGGGGTTAGTGAGGATAGTGACTTGTAGTTTAACTTTCCTGCAGGAACGGTGGATTGCCTTTGGAGCCTGCCAAGCAATTGAAAAGCTTTTCATCCAAAATAACCTCTTGTTAAAAACATTAATGAAATATTGGTTCTGTCTTTAAATATAAAGAGAAATATTTTTTTTTTAAAAAAAGAAAAGACATCCAATTCTATTTCAGTGACATGTTTTTATCTAGGTATCTGGGTAACACTAAGAAGTCCAAATGGGAGCCTCTGAGTGCAAAATAAGGTTTGATGGAAAACATTTAACACTGTGAATTTAAGGCTTTCATCCCGTTCATCTCTCTCAGGTGAGGAAGGAGCCGAACAGGAAAGACCCACCTGTACCTTTTAAAGCAAAAAGCCTGAAATTAGTAACCTGATATCTGAGAAAAGTGTACTAGATGGTAAAATAATTAATAGATTTTAAGAACTTCTTATTTTGATTACTTTGTTGTGTACTGTAGGCTATCCAGTGGTGGAAAATCCATTAACAATATCACTGTGAAACAGACTGTTTGTATGCTGATAACTGGATGCATTTCTGCTTGAAGTTTAATTTCAGTCTTCCTCTTTGCACTTGTCTGTCCTTGAAATTTGATGTAGAAAAAATAAATGTTTAATCTTCACACAGGACTTTTAATATAAAAAACATGTATAATGAATCCTTGAATAATTTATAATAGCTGAGAAGTACTTACACTCTTTATTGACCATAAGACAGTTTGTTAGAAACTTGATGGAAAAGTCCTCCTTCAGTGTCTAAGTAAAGTTGTCTCTGGATATTCAAACTATAGGGGAAGATGGGGAATTCAGTTGATTGCAGGGTGTTTTTCTATAAAACTCCAGCAGTAATTTTTCTTTTAACGATAAATTTCTGTGCAGGTAAATACTAAGCTGGAAACTGTGTTGCAACCGTAGTAAGATTTTTGTGGGAAGGAGGGTAAGATCAGACTGAATGTGCATCTTTTCTCTTTCTCTTTTTAAAAGTAGTATATCTGTTGGGACTGAAAATGCCCTTCAGATTTCACAAAAAGAAAACACCCCACTGAAGTGAAGGAAAGCTGCCCAGGCCAGCTCTGCTGAAGCCTCACTGCTGTGACAAGTCATTATTTCTTTCTCCATTGCAGGAGAGAATTTCGACCAGAGTCCCTTAAGAAGAACCTTCAAGTCCAAAGTTTTGGCCCATTATCCTCAGAATATTGAGTGGAACCCCTTTGACCAGGATGCCGTCAACATGGTAGGTAGAGAAACTCTCTACTCAAGCTTTTTTCCTGACAACTTCAGCTCTCTTGTGGTTCCTGGGTTGCTCACAGCCATCCCCGGTGATGTGATGAACAGGCACTTCTGCTGGGACTAGGAGCACCCACTATGCATGCTGGTTGAAAAGCTGTAGAGGAAGAGATAACGTGAAAATGCAGAATACTTTCAGGCACAACAAGAGTGTAACACTGTGTTTCCCTCATTAGTTCTAGTTAAATCTACTGCATGATGGAACAAGTCTAACCACCAGTGTGGTGACTGGGTGAGAAGGGGTGTAGTCACCCACCATGCACATCTGCAAGTCAGGAGGAGGCAAACCAAGGAAGTTTTAAGAGTAATATGCGTGTGAAATGTTTGGGTACAAAAAATCTTGGTGCTGCATGTAGCAAGGGAGAGAGGAATCTTTACAGAGAAGCTGGGACTTACCTAAACCACAGCTTTTGTTGGGCTGTCACTTTTAATGGCAACTCTGCACCAGTGCATTTTCCGTGTGTCTCTTTCCTCTCAGCTAAGTTTGATGTGAGTTTAGTCTGCGTGGCTAAATCCCATGAACAAGGGAGGGAGGAGTTTCTGGAGTTTTATAGGGGGGCAGTGACAACTAAAAGACCGATGATCCAGTGGAAATTTTCCCAAAGGGTTGATATTCAAAGGATTTTTCCAAAATCACCAAAGCACTTGTTAAGAACAAGTCCTGACAAAGACAACACATTACTGGTATTTGAGGTAAGCTTCCCAGTGGAGAAAATGCTATTCATTTTATAATTTAAAAGTAAACAATTGTTGTAATAATAACATGAAACAATATTACAGATTCCATCTGTTTTCAAAAATGTGTATTGGGTCCAACTCAAAATAGGAAAACTAGGGAACCCCCTCCCACCAATCTAGCTTAGTTGTGCTTGGCATTTGAGGAGGGTAGGACTACATACTAGCTACTTCAAAACAGAACCAACCTCATCGTATGGTGCAGGTATGAAGTCACCTCACCTAGGAGATGGAGATATGGGGAACACATAAAAGCCACAGTAAAATGGCTTTTGCAAATGCAAAAATGCATCTGGAACTTCTCTGCAGTCATGAAGATGTAGAAATCTGAAGTTCATCGCGATTTCTACTGAATTTTATTTTTTAGCATTGTGCCAAGTATTTAACATGAAAATACGGGAGCTGTAAGTAGCAGTGACAGGGAGAGCTGATACTGTGGCCCTGCAAAATGCATAGAAAGGCAGAAATGAGCCTGATCACTCCCTCTGCCCGCTGGCAGCTGGGGATTTCTCTCTTCTGCTTCCAAATGTGCACTGATGGAGCTGGTGCGGTCTTTGGGCAGGTCTCCACATCACTTTGCTTATACAGAAGATATGAAGGACTCGGAACGATGCTTCATCAGCACAGTTAAGATGGTAATAACTTAACTACCAAGGCTACTTAGGCCTTTTAGTTCTGCCTCTGAATGGGGGGGTGTTCAGAGGAGAAGTGGTGCAGCAGGAATATGGAGGCAATAGGTAATAGCTGGAATTGCTGCCTTATTTGTCTCTCACATTACAGTTGAAAATGTCTAGTATTCATGAAGTGTGATCATATTATTGGACAAAAATGGAATACTAAAACCAGCAAGAGACCTATTAAAATAAAGTAATTGAACTGAGCTGCGTTCAGCTGAAATCAAATAGCTGAAGAACACATCTTTCGTTTGCAGTGTGTCTTGGAGGAAAAAAAAAAAAACAACAAACCAACATTTACTAACAGCAGCAGTATTTAATGGTCTTTTAAATCATCTTTTGGAAAACTTCTTTATTGGTTTGATCTGAAACATCATTTAAAGTAATATCCACCTCCACAGAATCCCTTGGGGCAATTATTGGCCTTTCTGATCTTGCCTTGCTGCATTAGTTCTGCCTGTGTGTTTGCTTTATGTGAGCTTCCAGAAGCAATTTTCCTCTGAGAAGAAAATGCATAAATCCTTGAAGGTTAACTTGTGAGAACTCTGGCTTTGCTGAATGCCTAAGGAATTTCAATTGCCTTCTGAAACCATCCTGTCGCTTCAAAAATAACCCCCCTGAAGTCCCATGCAATCACTCTGCCTACCAGTCATGTTTTCTCTCCCTTTCAAAGTATAGTACAGAGTTCTCTTTAATAGAGAAGTATTTCTTTTCCCCCACTACTTTTTGTGATTATCCTTGCCTAACATCACACGCTGTCTTCTGTGGCCATTCTCCAAGTAATGTGTTGTACCAAACTGAAGCTCTCAGTAGAGAGGAAAGTGACGTTTTTAGGATATAAACTTCCTATTTTAGCCCTCTGGTTCATCAAGGTATATAAATCTTTGCCTGTATTTCTGAAGTCCAACGAAGCATTGTCCATTTAACATGTCATATACTGGAAAAAAAAAAGGAAATTAAAGGTTCCCCAGTCTAATTTGAAGGAGCAGGCTTTAATACAAACAAAAGCCTTTTTCTCTCCACCCTCTCACCCACAGCACGATTTGAGTATGGAGTTTGCTACCACATCATGTTTTGAACATGAAAAATATACAAAGGCTTAAAAAGTGAAATAGAGGATCTAATGGAGAAGAGGTGAACTGGTGCTGGTGGGCAGTGGTCCAGAGGGGACCTTTGGTTCAGAAATATCTGGGGCTGATGATGGCTGGAAAGAGGGAGGGATTACAGTGTGTGTCCTGCTTCTGTGTTTAGGAAAAGGGTGTCACCTGCTCATCACTTGCAGAGATGCAGTATGGATTAGTTGACATATTTTTGTCTGTCTTTGTGCAGCTTCCTTTTGCTGCTACAAACCGCATTGTATTATAAGCCTTGTTGCAAGTACGATTTAATTCCACACCTTTCTGCTGATAGATATGTTTAAATATAAATAGTAAAGTGCTCTGAAAACTAAAATCCTGTGCTCTGAAAACTGAAATCCTGTCCTTTGATCATCACTAATCTTGAGTAGTTTTCTGTGGTTTTATGCAATAAAAGTGACTGCCTGCCTTCTCACCATTAGTCAGCCAGCTTCACCAGCAGGCAAAGCTTTCACCCGTAGCACGTCCCAAGCTGCTCTGCCTCAGCTCTGTCCTGTGTCATTTGTGACAAACACAGACGAGATGGGAAGTGATTGATGTCCAAGGCACTAAGATGAAAGTTTTTATCCCTTAACTACAAATGTAAAGCTTTCTGTATTGCTGGAAAATGAGCACAGGCCCTTCCTTTTGATCTTAGCTTCTTAAGTGGCTCTTGGTTCTTCTTCCCTGCCTTGGTGTTTTCCCATCTTTTTTATTTCTCTGCCTTTTTCTGTGTCTTCTTGTAGGTCTAATGGCAGTGGCAGTCTCTGTGCGAGGGTTTACAACTGGGGTCTTAAAATGTCCATATTCTGTGTATGCCATGTCGTGGCTGTGTGCTGGTTTTGGCTGGGGTAGAGTTAATTTTTTTCATAATAGCTAGTATGGAGCTGTGTTTTGGATTTGTGCTGGAAACAGTATTGATAACACAGGGATGTTTTAGTTACTGCTGAGCAGTGCCTAGACAGAGTCAAGGCCTTTTCTGCTCCTCACACCACCCCACCGGCGAGTATACTGGGGGTGCACAAGAAGCTGGGAGGGGACACAGCTGGGACAGCTGACCCCAACTGACCAAAAGGATATTCCATACCATATGGCCTCACGCTCAGAATATGAAGCTGGGGGAAGTAGAAGGAAGCAGGGGGGACGTTCAGAGTGATGGCATTTGTCTTCCCAAGTAACCATTGTGCGTGACACAGCCCTGCTTTCCTGGGGATGGCTGAGCCCCTGCCTGCCCATGGGAAGCAGTGAATGAATTCCTTGTTTTGCTTTGCGTGTGTGCGTGGCTTTTGCTTTACCTGTTCAACCGTCTTTATCTCAACTCAAAACATTTTTCTTGCTCTTCTGATTCTCTCCCCCATCCCACCATGGGGGAAGTGAGCGAGTGGCTGCTTGGCTGTTGGCTGCTGTTAAACCATGACAGGCTCAAACTTAATAGATGGGTATCCTTTTGTGTGTGTTGTGTATTCAGTTTATAAGGGAATAATAATTAAGACTTGGAGGAAATTTGTTTAATAAATCCTTCTGAAACTGTCTCAGCTGGTCTGAATTTCCTTGATGCTTCTCTGTTCTTGATTGTACCAGTACATATAATTTGCTTATCCAGGCATTCTGTAAAGTGAAGAAAACATAGTCTTTGATAGTGCTGAGATTAAAACCTATGATTTTGTCCTGACTGTATTCAATAGGGCTGTAGTGGCAATTGAATACCCACATTCTAGAAATAAATTTTTATTAAGCAAGCCTGCCAAAAAATGAGATTAGAGATATTTATTGTACAGAATAAATTTAAATAAAGTGTAAAACAATGTTTTTTACTCCTTTATTGAAAAGCCCCTAACCATGGTACTGCTGTTCATGTCTCAATAAAAACTGTAAACCTTTTGAATGAAAATGAGGTTGTTGTTCAAACGTGGTTCAAACTGCAATTTCATGGTTTATGTTAACAAAGCCCATCAATTGAAGTAAATTCTTCTACAAACTCCAGGCTACTTTTTTCCCTGTACATTACCTTTAAGGGCAATATGTAAAAGCTGTCCTACATAACTTAGGGGCTTACTAGCATCTTACGAAGTGAGTCTGGACCACTTGCCTAAATCCCAGTTGGGCTGGTAGCAGCTTTATCAGGATGTCAAATAGTCTCTGCAAAGTGCGCTGGTGAAGTTCAGGGTATGACGTGCTTAAAAATATACAATTATTTCTCTTGACCTCTTCCACCATCAGAGGAATTTATTCCCAGTCGAGGTGAGGCATTAGGGGATGCGCTCAGTCGTGTGTAGGTTCACATCCCTTGGGAAAGTTGGCTTCTAGTGTTGCCTTTTGGAACAGGAGGAGCACTTTGAAAGATCTCCCTCTCTTCTTTCCTTTTATTTCTTTGGATGGAAGGTACAAAGAAAGCTTTAGTTCTTTGTCTATAAACATACCAATTTAGCTAGAATATAAGGAGTTTCATGCTGATGCACATTCAGACAAGTTTTGCTGGATGTTTGTTATTTTGTATTCAATGGCTGATAGAATTCTTGAGGAACACCTGGAAAAATGCCTTGAGCTATCACTAGGCCTATGTTTCAGAGAAACACCCAGTGTAGTAGAATCATTGCAAAAGCTTTTGCTGACTGGTAAATCAAAAACGAGGCTTTCATAGATTTTGGGTGTTTCATTCCCCCACCTCCTTCCTTTAAATGTAAGCTATTTTGTAGCACTTAAGGAAGAAACTAAATGTAATAGCTGTCAGTCAATTGTTCTGCTTTCTTTTAAGAAAATTAGGGTAGATCAAGGAATTTCAAGAAATCTGTAATTTTAATTCAGTGGTATAAGATGCTCCCTTGGCTCTCTGATTTTAAAGTACTCTGGAAATGATATATGCAAGAACAAAAGTGATGTCTTTATATGATGCTTAAGTAAATGAGACAAAGACTGTTCAGTAGTGAAAATAATTTTACAAAGTAATGAAAATAATTCATAATGACTTAATAGATGGGTGATTTTAGAGTGTGTTTTCTTCAGTTGTGTCTATTTCCTGTTAAGTAGCATCAGTTTTAGGCTGTTTGTTCTTGGGCTACTTTTGAGGGGGATTATGTTTAATGATAAGTGGCTTGTTATGACGCAGTGGGCGAAAAAAGGATGTGCCTGTAAAAAAAGTATAACAAAATAAAATTGTAGCGTAGATAACTATATCTATTTCTTTTCTCTTTTCTTAGCTGTGCATGCCAAAAGGGCTATCTTTCAGGACACAGGCAGATAACAGAGATCCACAGCTCCACTCGTTCATCATCACCAGAGAAGATGGCTCTCGTACATATGGGTTTGTGCTCACGTTCTACGAGGAGGTCACGAGCAAGCAGATCTGCACAGCCATGCAAACACTCTACCAGATGCACAACGCAGAGCAATACAGCAGTGTCTGTGCCTCCTCCTCGTGCAGCATGGACTCCCTGGCCAGCAGCATCGACGAGGGCGATGCCACTTCCCTCGCCAAGCTCCAGCGGTACAATTCCTACGACATCAGCAGAGACACCCTGTACGTCTCCAAATGCATATGCCTCATCACCCCTCTGCCCTTCATGCAAGCCTGCAAGAAGTTCCTGATCCAGCTCTACAAGGCAGTGACCTCCCAGCAGCCACCGCCTCTGCCCCTGGAAAGCTACATCCACAACATCCTCTACGAGGTGCCCCTGCCACCCCCGGGGAGGTCACTGAAGTTTTATGGGGTTTACGAGCCCATCATTTGCCAGAGACCTGGGCCCAACGAGCTGCCGCTCTCTGATTACCCTCTGCGGGAGGTCTTTGAGCTACTGGGCCTGGAGAACCTAGTCCAGGTTTTCACCTGCGTTCTTCTGGAGATGCAGATCCTTCTGTACTCACAAGGTGGGCTCTCGTACGGTGATGCACGTTGGGTCTGTTCCCAGTGGGCAGTTGCTGGGCAGCTGCAGCTGCAGGAGTTAATATGAAGCTGTAGATTTTCAGCAGATTTGTGAAACGTGAGAATGCAATGAAACAATGTGAGAGAAATGAGTCTCTCCTAATGAAAGCACTAAATAATTGTTTTCTCCAGGCAGTCTAGGTGCTGCTTGTTTAATTATGCATTGTATTTGTCACTTGTGACAGCTAGCAAGAGAATTCACTTATTATCCTCACGTTGCCCTTGATCATGCTGCAAGACAGCATGAAACTAATCCTATCATCTGCAAAAATACCAGCAGAAATTAATACGTCTTGCAGAAAACACTCGCTACTTTTTTTTACTTATCTTTTTTTCCAAATTTCAACAGCATATTGGTGAGATTTCCTCTCTCCTGTATGATGGATGTGTTCTGGTTAAAGTCCTGAGAGTTTTTCAGCACTTAGGGGCTGAAGTTTTCATGCTGGGTTGGAGCTGCAGTGGAGTTGCAGGGCATCCCTTCATAGTTCTACTTGAGATATTTGGGAACTTTTTTGACAAGGATCCTGGTACTTCTTTTTGAGACACTTAAGACTGCAGTTGGCAGAGGCTTATTGTGTTGGCAGAAGTTGATTGCACAGAGCTTGTCCACACTGAAGCATGCCAGCAAGCTTTTCAAAATCTGGCCTGCACCTTTTCTCATCTGGTTGTGTCTTTCTGCAACAGTGTAATACTCTGCTACAGGTTTTGGGAATCTTGACCTAGTGCTGTGCGTACTCTGATGTTTTACACCCCTGTTACTGTTTCCTGTATGATGTTGGTTGTTGTGAGTATGGCCCTGGTGGTATTTGGCTACCCAACTGTTGCAAAGCACCAGAGCGCCCAACTAAGTCAAGTTCAAGTTTCCTACTGACTTTCAAGGGGTTGTCCAGACTTTTTGGAGGTTCCTCTAAGTCTAACTGGATGCCTCTCCATATTATCAGAGTTCCCAAATAGCTTCTGTGATGTTGACCCTAAATTAGTAAAAAAAAACCAATAAATTTGGGATGGGGTGGTTTCATCAGGGTAGAATGAACAATATGAAGCCAGGAGGTACACAGACCTATTAACAAAAAGGAGACAAGATGCTGAATACCTAGACTTCTCAAGAGACGTGGTTCGAGCAACAGAGAGCTTGAAATGGAGAGAGAGGATGGGAAGTTGTCTCAAACGAGCACGGGTAATGCACCTTCAGGCTTCAAAAGTGAACACTTGGGTTTGTCATGTGAAAGGAAAGGTCAGTAAGTGTGTAACAGTAATACTAATGAATAAATGACCGAGAATGGCAAAAATGTTCAGGGAGGTGGAAGGAGGGCAGTTCTTCTGCAAATGACTGAATTCCAAGAATTGCTAGTTCTTTGCAGAGCACTTCTCCACATGAACTCCAGGGGTTTGCGTTCAAGAACTGAAAATGAAGGGCTTTATCTCCCCTCAGTTTGAAGTGTGAGCAGAAATCCTGCTGTTAGTTTTGATTAGGCTGCTTTCCCACTCCCTTCTGCTTCTGTGTGTGTGTGTGTGTGCTTACCCCTTTCCTCCTCAGTTTGAATCATGCTGCCTTTGCCACTTGGTACTGGAGCTTGACATTAAGCAGTAACACCACTGAAATGTTCCCCCCCATCCCTCCTCACCACTCCCACCCTGGTGCCTGCTTTATGGACTCACTGAAAATTGAGGTTATTTTTTTATTTATTTTATTTTTACTGTAAGCTAGTAACATTAGGAAAAATATGCTTGTCAGATTACGTTTTAGTGATACTTTGTGCAGATGGAGAGCATCCCACATATGCATTACTTTTGCATACTTGAGACAGATACGCAGTATCCACTAAATAATTTTGACTTAATTTTCAATGCCCCTATACCTTAGTTAAATAAGTGGGCTTTGTTCAATTACTGGCTATAATTTAAGTGTTTACTTGTTTTGTTTGTTTTCACTCTGTGGGGTTTTTTTTAAAGAAATATGAGGTAGCGAGAATTAATCCTCTCCACCCTCCAAAATTCGGATTATTCCCACGGTTCCCCCCAGTAAATCTAGGGAAGTCCTTGACATGACCTTTACTTCCCTATCTAATAAAGACACAACCTGATGGCTTGACGGTGCATGGGGAAAAGCCTGCAGTTGTATTAGGGAAATTCTCTGATTATGTAAATAGCATCGTAATGCTGGTTCCCGGAGGTGAGGAATGTGGAGCTGAGGTCAAGTGCAAAGCCTCAGTTTTGGCATATCCTGATAGCTGAGTGCTTGGCTAATTGTGCACTGTGGCTTCTTATAAATGTCAGCCTTGCGATTCCTGGAAGAGAAAACAAAGCAGCTTATTTTCCTATTTGAGATAAAACTGGGCAAGATACTCTCTCGCCAAGTTTCGAGATCCATCAGGGAGAAGCACTTTCTTAACTCCCAAGTTCTTTCAAGGCAAAAGATAAAAAAATTTTATCTTACTTATCTCCTGTTCCAAAGTAACAAATGAGAGAGGGATTTCGCAAATTCTTCTTCCCTTCCCTTTCTGCTTTAAAGAGGATGGACTCGCTGGACTGTGGTTCCAGTGGTCTGGCTTTGCTGCAACCTTCCCAAACTCAATGACAGATTAGTTATAGGAGATGGTCCACAGGGTATAATTTCAAGCAAGATGGTATTATTCAGCCAAAGTCAGAATTCACTGAAATACTGCAATAATAAAGAAATCAAAGTGCTGGACCAAAACCTGCCTCAGTTCACCAAATATTTCAGTGAGAGAGCTGCTAATAACATGTATGAGAAATGTAAGCTGACTTTTTTGAGGTTCTCCTAGCCCTGTTGGAAGGAAGCTTTTCATTCAAGCTTGCCAAAAATTTTCTTCCTCTTTTTAAAGAGTAGAAACTTCTTTTGGAAAGTTGATGGAAAATATAAATTGTTGCACAGCTGTGACAATACAATGAGGCTGCCAGTTGTCTACTGAGAACCTTAAACTTCTCACTAAACATCTCTACTCTAAAGGCAGATTACTTTTTGCGGTCAAGAAAGAGCTGGAGGGGTATGAAATCTGCAAACACTGGGAACAACTGGTAAAACAGCTCTAGTTCCCAACTTTATAAGCAAGCATGGGCAGTGGGCTGCCTGTGGGAAGGATAGTGGTCAAGTAGAATTGCACCTAGTTGGTGATAACAGCAGCAAAGGGCTTGCAGAAAGATTGCACAGAGACTGTACTGACTCTTCTGGAGTGGTTTTTCTCTGGTGAACTGAGTTGATGATGAAAACATTTATTTTTAACCCTGTAGCTAGGGCATATTGTTTTCAGCAGCCTGAACAAAGGCATCCAACTAAATGAAGATAGTGCTGGGTGACATTAGCCAGCTTGCCCTGGACACGTTCACAGCACAATATGAGAGTGTCTGGCACAGCTCTGTGGTGGGGACGGGACCAATTGGTAACTGTTTGTACCATGGCCTCTGCTGTCAACTTTGGGTATCTAGTTGCTCTGTTCATGGTGTTCTACAGAGGAGTGGTTACCCATCACTTGGGGAAATGAAGGGATTGCGGTGGACTGTAACTTCACTTTGCAGCTGTGGTCGTCAAGCAGAGGGGTGGGGAGAATGATCTAAAAGAACAATGAGCTTATTTTTTGAGCTCATTTTTTAAGCTCTTTAATTTCCAAACATTTTGGACTGCAGGCAACTACCTTCATTCTCAATTTCTCTCAAGTTCACGGTTTAAACTTTAAAGCAGCCTGGTACTACAGAGCTTTCACTGAGGCTTTACAAACCACAGTTTGGGAACTGCTGGTGTGGACAATTGTGTCCTTCTGGGGCAAAAGCCACTGTGACCAAAGTCTTTCAGTGTGAAGATGTAAAATGTCTGTGCAGCTTGGGAGCAGCAAACACTGTCTGTGGCAACATTAGGGCAAATCAGGGAACAAGGTGAGGATCACGGGCTAACTGGCAAAGACTGAAAGACAAGCCCTTACTGTTAGTGGAGACAGCACGGACTTCCAGGGAGTTAATCAAAATCAGTGTTAGTGGGTAGATGAAATAGACTGCTCTAAGTGCCAGCTTTGGCCTGCAAAGGTGATACAGAGAGCTGTACCTGAAAGCACTTAGAAGCAGAATTCCTGTGGCTTCAGGTTAAATCTTCCTGTGTGTAGAGAATACTTTTAAGTTTAAATAGGGCCAAATTTTAACAATTGGGCTTTAAAAACCAAGGGGAGGGATCAGATATTTTTTTCCCCTGCAGTTCTTCAGGGTGAAGTCTTTGGTTTACAACCTTATAAACTTCATGCTCTAAAAATCAAAGCTTGGATTATGATGTGTTCCTGTGACTTTCAAAGGAAGGACACAAGAGCTACGAGACTCCAAATAAAGCAGAAAAAACCTGATACGGAGTTAAATTTGTTATCACTAAACAAGGCACATGGTGTAGCATATACATAACATTGTGTAAGCTCGGGGCTTACAGACTTGCCGTTGTAATTTTATTATGGTTTATTCAATCATAGAAATGAATACTCTTGCAAGCGTCCATTATTTTATTTGGAGCACAGCTTTCCCCTGTGACCGTGGAGATGTAAGGGTATTGTGAACGTCCAGGCTTCCAGCAGTGTCCAAGTTAATAACACTCTGCGATAGCTGCTGCCATTTCCCCAGGATCGGTAACAAAACGCCACTGGCGTGAGATGTCTGCTGGAGAGAGATGGATTCAACTGTGGGCTCTGAGGAAACCTCGGCAATCCATTTTGTACGTCTGCCTTTCTAGGGATTTAAATGTGAGAGGGAACGTGTGGATGAGACAGAGATAAACTTCTTAGAGCTTAGGCTGTTTCTGCTCCTTATAATTTTGAGCATTTCCCAAGTTGTTTTTCAAAGGGCTTGAGTAATTGCTCCTCAAAGATTGAAATATTCTTTGCATTTTTTCTTTTCAGTCTTAGACATTATAATACAAATGACTATGCATATATGTCATTGCCTAGAAAAAGCTGGTGTCTGAAAGATCATTCTTATGAAGTCTGTTGTGGGGGAGATTTTTGAAAATGAATACATGCATGATACGTTTGCCCTTTAAAGCATTTTTACACCAAATAGTTACATAGAAAGCCTTTGTTCTCCTCTGCTTGTTATTTAAATAGTTGCACTCTAAATTGGTATTCATCAAAACCAATGGGAAGCTCTTGCAGAGCTAATGGTGAACAATTTAAATGGGACAAAATGTGTCTGTGCTGTGAGAGAGATGTTTTAGGGCTGTGAGGACCACAGTCAGAGGAGACTGCAGTGCATGTTCCCCTGGAAAGGAGATAAGTAATTGGACAGAATAATCAACGAATCAAATATCCTCATGGCTTTTAACTTAGGTGGAAAGACAAAACTGTTTTTTAAATAAAAGTTTCTCAGTATTGTTAGCTGAAGTTAATACTGCCCTGAAAAGTCATGTTTTTAAAGCAGCTGGAAACAAAGAGAAGGAGCAGGTAGAGGTCTGTACCACAACTCCAATCTTGTTTCTGTTCGTAATGAAGTGTAGATGAAGACTGACAACTGCTTTTAACACTGTCTGCACGCAGACACACACTCCACCACATCTCCACTTTTTTTAATTGGATGTTATGAGTTTCCCTTATAGAAACACCATTACCTTTTAAGAATGGAGGGGGGGGGGAGGCAAAAAATAGGTTAGGCCTTTTACATTCCAGTCATGGCAAATGCCAGGTAAATAACATGGCAATCAAAAGTGGTCTTGAACAAGGTTGTTGCCTGCTGGATTCTGTGTCCTCTCCACCACCCTGCTGCCCTGGCCCAGAGCTGCTGCCCACCAGGGAGGCCCCTTTGTGGTCAGGGGCATCTTCATGTGTCCTGCTGCCGCCTCGTCAGCTTGTCACACACTTCTGCCCTGCTCTTGGAGCCTTAGCCATGCTGGTAATGGGAGCTAATTCAAGTTTTCCTGTGAATTAATTTTTAAGGTGGCTCTTAATCATAAGCTAATTTATGCTGAACCACTGATGGCAGGCTGTGACACAGATAAATTGTATAAATGGAAATTTATTGAAGTGGAAGTGATTTTTTTTTCCATTAAGCATTTGCCAACAGGGGAAAATGGGAAGAATTGGCCTTGGTGAATATCAGCCTCAGAACGTTTCCCGTGGGGCAGAGCTGACCCCCAGGCTGAGAGGCCAATTCTTAGTTCAGGCAATTAGATGCGGGCTAGTTTTGATCATTTAGTGAAGGAAAATATATATTCTTCAGCTTTGCATAAATTGCCACTCTGCTTTTGTCTTGTAACCCATGTGCTGTGTCACTCGCTGGTACATCCACTCTTCCGACGGGGATAAGGGGCACTGAGACGCCGTGGGTCATTTCCCCCGGATGGTCTGCTGGCTACAGCCCTGTGTCACCGACCTGTCCGATTTCCCTGAAGGCAGCACTGATGTGAAGTGATTTCTATGGTGAATAAACGTTTCCTGAAGCTTTTTTTTCTGCGTTTTATCTGAACATCTCTTGAAAATCACCTGGGCTGGCTTGTCAGTCGCCACAGCTGCTGGTATGCAAACCAGGTGAAAGATGGAAGCTTCCAGGGCGCTTTGAAGTCTGTGAGACTTGTATGCATTGCTTCTGTGGAGCTGTTGAGATCTGATTTGAAAACCTTTGCTTTCATAAACAATTTTTGCCTCAGATGTGAATTTCAGATTTCCCTTTTCATCTGCAGTATGCTATGTATAAACATTACAGATCTGAGGGTAGCGAGCCACTAGACAGGTCTCATAACTGTCATGCACTGTGCCTGACTCATGCTCAAAGCAAAATATTCATTTTTATTTTCCAGTTTTTCCAATATGCCTGGCTCAGCTAATCCATAGAGTGTTACAGAAAGTAGCTGTTGAGCAGCAATTGCTTCTAATACTTTGAGTTAAGTGGGAGCATATAGAAAAGCTGTTAGTCACCAGGAATGTTTTAAAGCTGGCACAGGTGTTTCCCACTGAAGAATTAGCTCTTATTCATTGGGGTTCATTGATTATTATGTTTTTTCCCTCTGTTGTTGGCTTTATTTTGTTTTAAACTATTGCTTAGAATTGTTCTGCTCCTTCTGATTACTCTTTGAGGACATCATGTGATTATCATCTTTCAGGATACATATTTAAATATGTGGCTTTGCAAAGCTGTGGTTACACTTTATACATGTTCAAAAAGCAGTAGAGGAAAGGAAGTGGTGCGCAGGTAACCCATCTTTTCAAACGCTTCCAAGTGCTTTCAAATTGTATGCAAAGCAGGACTTAAAAAGGAAAAGAAGGATGAAGCATGGTCTATTTTTAAAGCACTGTATCTGGCTTTAGAAGATCCAGGCCGAGACTCCAGCTGTAGTAGGTTTTCTGTCTTACCTTTGGTAGGTAACTGGAACAGAGAGTTGGAAAACTGCCAGATTTTTCTTTCATCAGGGAGGTTGGGTGTGTTGAAACTGGAATAACACTGTACTGATCACTGCAAGAAGGCCATTTCTGGTTTGAATGGGAGTGTATACGCTCTTACACATGCCTTATGCTCAAAAATCCTGTGGTTGGGCATTTGCTGAGAAGGTCCCAGGTGAAATTCTTTTCCATTTGATTATGACCAAAAGATTTGAACCTGTTTTGGAGGTAGCATCTGATTGAGGGAGGTAACGTTGATGTCCCTTTCCCCTCTCAAAGGGTCTTGATTTTGCTTTGCTTGCAGCATGGGAAGGATTTTGACGTATCAGACTCCTTTGTAGCAGGAAAAACAATTTTTATGTTGAGCTTTGTGAATTGCTTATAATCTCAGAGCTTCTATACCCAATCTGTAAAATGAAACAAGAAGGTTTATTTTGTTTTGTTTTCTCAGTCACTGCCTGTGTTTGGACTTAAAGCTCTTTCGGACAGATACTGCTGCATGCACAGTATCTGTTGTAATACCGTGCTGATTGGCTGTTGTTCTGTTATTGTATTATGGAGAAAAGACAAATATTTGTCAAATGTTGTCCTCTTTCAGAAAACATTTATGATGAATTGATGTTCAAATGCTGAAACCATTTCCATCTCCAGCAGAAAATAGTGAGTCGTAATTACACAGGAGTCTCTCAGGGTTTGTATTTTAAGCATTACGTTGTGTCCTCTGAGCCATGTGAATGTTTTGTAAAGTGTGGCTGAAACACGCTCGCATGGCAGAGATGCTGACCCGCAGTGGAGTGGGTCCCCAGAGGTCCTGCGCAGGAAAGAGAGATGCAGGGACTTGGCCAAGGGCCCCCGGCAGATGCTGCCAGAAAAAGGGTTTGGATCCAGAGTCTTTGAACTCAATTCTGTTGCCCTCTTCTTCTCTTAGGGAGAAGGTTAAGTGTGAGAGACAGACCTGTGCCAAATGCAGCTAAGCGGGTGTTAGGAGGCAGTGGTTGCAATAGAAGCTGCAGGCGCCACTTTGCCTTGGGATTATCCTCCTTGAGCAGTTTCTCTTGGAAAATGTCCTGTGTACAAACTAGAGGTTTAACTCTGAGCATGAAGAACTTGCTCTAGGGGCTGTGCTCGATGATGTTCCCTGTCCTGGAGAAAGCGGAATAGTTCCCTGTCCCGTGAAGACAGGGTGAGGAATGCAGGTGTAGCTGCCAAGCAAAATAAATGCTGTGGTATAAGGTATCATCATTTGGGGAGTGGGGAGAAAGGAAAACGGAAAGGAAGAGAGCTGAAGCAATCAGAAGGAAAGGGGAAAGTTAAGAGCCCCTTTGCACTGTGCAGAGAAACATGTCTGCTGCTTGGGACATTCAGTAAGTCTCCAGATCTTCTGGGTCCTTTTTCCACTGTCCCAATCTGTGCAGCAAAGAGAAGGGGAGGAAGCCCCAAGCCTAGGTCTCCGCTGCTTATTTCTGTACCCAGGGATGATTTTGCACAGATTAAATCTCTGCTCTGGTGGCAGCAATTGCTGCTGTGGGCTATCACCCTGGGCTGTAACCTTCTGCTCATGCATTTAAAGCAGTCGGGAGTAGAATTGTTGGCATCGCAGGACCTTTCACTGCATTCAGTGTGGCATGCACCACAGGAGGTGGGTGAGACTCGAGAAGAGGAACGGATTTATTTCACAGATCTCAGGAAATTGCCTGGATTTGAGCCATTTGTCACTTTAAGTTTGTGACCTTCTGTGGATATCACCCAGTGTTCTTAGTTTTTGTATCTGGATGTCTCTTGATGTCAGATGGATGGGAAACAAGACTGTTTCTTGCATTCTTGCTCTACTCAACAAACAGGCCTTTCTCAAAAGACACTTCCTAAATTGGTGAATACTATCTAATCCCCTATTCCAACTCTAAAGGTTACAGATCAGAGAATAGTTTTCATACCTGGGCCTCTCATTCATAAAATAACAGGCGAAACTTGACTTGCAGTTGGAGATTGTTATCAAACTCTAGTAGTGATGGTGGGCTGGGATCTGGAAATGCTCTTTGCCTTGACACAAGCACACACAGTCTATACAAACCCTGTTTTTTTCCATCCTCTTCCATTCTTTCCTTTCTTCCTTTTTTTCTGTTCTACCTCACCTTTTCTCTCTGGTTTGGGGGAATGGAGGAAACCCTTGTTTCCTGGTTGTCTTCAGTAACCACTTAAGTTTCCCTCAAATGCTGATAGGTACAAGAAACTCTCCATCAAAAAAGATTTTATGCCTTACAGGATTAGTGTCTAATCTTGTACAGGCTTGAAAGTAAATAAAAAATTGCTAGAGTTTCTTATTTTATTAAATATAAAAAGAACCATTTCCAAGGGGTTTTAATATTATTTTTCTGGAGAAACCTGAGAACTTCCATCTCTCCAGTGAAAACTACTGGGTACATAAATATTTTTTATCTCTGCTAATCGTAGCAGGCATTGCTAGATGGTAACATCTAGCCTAATAATTTGGTCATCGCTATATTTTTTTTCAAAAACAACTTTCCTCACAGTAAATTGGTTACAAAACTTGTGCTAGTGACCATGTTATGTATTATCAGTAGCAACAACGAAAAGTGAGCATACATTTGCAGAGCTGAATGCCCTCATCCAAAAAGATACTTGCAACTTTGCTGTGAAGACCTTTTATTTCACATGGCTCGTAGATCCAAAGAGACTGAAATTGTCTCATGTGTACTAAAACATGCTACTTTCTGTATTTGACCCTTTTTTTTTTTAACCTTTAAAGCTTTCACAGTTATGAAAAGTTATGAGACACCTAAGCTTCACCAGTAGCTGTTGTAAGTTGTGTTTGTGCTCTTGTTGAGTGCTCCTCAACAAGACGTGTATAATTATAGACCATTGCACGGAGAGAGATTCATAAATGGCTGATCTGTAGCTGGGAACGGTTTTGAGGTGTAACCTTGAGACTGACTTGTGTGCATGAAAAACATTTTGAAGATTGAGTGGCTAGCTATTAGTAAGACATGATGAAAAATGTTTTTGCCCTGCTGGCTGACCTTCTGCAGATCGAGGCTGGTTTTCCACCGAGAGGTACTAGCAAGAAGGAGAATGGGTTATGCAATTTGTTGTTTTAATTTGCATATTTATTCAAGTGCATCTTCCCTGTGACCTCCTAATAGCTGAGTACTGTCAGATGACAGAGCTTTTGCTGTCGCTGGTGTCAGCCAGGGTATCAGGCTGGCTTGTTCAGGGAACAGGGAGGGCCAGGCTGGGTTCCTATCCAAGACAAAGCAGTCAGTGGAGCTATAGAGGAAAAAGCCCTTCTTACCTGACTCAAAACCAGAGTGTTCATATGTATATCTTTAATTGCACGGAGTGGGGCAGAGGGGCTAGGAGAGGTGGGCAACAACCCCAAGTGTTGCCAACGATGTAGGTCTGGCCTCAGAGAGAGGGAAAATCTTTTGGTTGCTCAAGCCAAAGCTTGTGAGACTTGCCTGGGACTGATGAAAACTGATTTTGGATACAGCCATAGGGGATACATCCCTTCTGCCACTCTTGCTGGTTACTGATGACTTCTCTGTGCCCTGAAGCTGGGGGGAACTTTTGCAAAGAGCAGCTTTCCCAAGTGGTGGAGGCCCAGGGTGGGAACTGGAACTGACTCTCCCTCTTGTCTCTGCCATGCACCTCCTGCAAGTTCAGAGTCACTTACAAACTTGTGGTTTGGTGTTCCTGTCTTTAACCCCTACCGTTAAATGAGATGTATTTCTGCTTCATAATGAGTTAAGATTCCTAAGGAACTGGGGTTTAAGTACTTTCATGTTCTTAGAAACTTGGAGGGAGCTGGTATGAATACAGAAGCTGCTGTAATATGGAGTAGAATCAATCATCTGGTTTCACATTCAGCAGCAGTTTACAAGACCCAGGGGTCTTTACCTGTTTCCTGCTGGATTATCTGCAGTTTAAGAGTCACTGTAAGGATGACCATCTCTTTGATACCAATGTGTGATTTTTATTTATTTATTTAAAAAATATCAGTTCTCAATTATCCTTCTCAATTTGAGAAGGAAATATAAATTCCCTCATTCATATTAATAAATAGGTTGTGGTGTTGCATCCTACCAGCTGGATATCTGAGAAATAATTTGCTCTTATCCAAATACTCTTGCAGCTCAGCTGGATCAAATTAAATTTTAATTTAAGAAATAACGCACGATGTGTTTACTTAAACCAAAACATTGCAAAGCAATGAACTAGTGAATTAAATACAAATTTGGGAAAATAATGCAATATAAATACGCTAGCTATACAGAATATTTTTAAGAAATAAATTTCTATTAGGCTTCTACCTGGATTTTACTTAAAAGCAGTGCTTTTAAATACTTAGGAACTGTAAACTTGCATTCATATGTGGCCAAGGCAAGTCTTCTGGAAAGTGCACTCAGCTTTAGAAGTAGTAGCGAGTGGAGCAGAAGCAGGCAGGCAGGAGCAAGTAAGGAACCACAATGTTTCCTTGAAATTCACGTCTCTCCCCTCCTTTTCCTTTGTAAAAATACATGCTTTTTATAGAATTAGAGTATTATTATCCTGTACTATAGAGAGAACTTTTGGTATCCTTTTAATAAATGAATTTGATGATGGAATAGATCTAGATAAGATATGAATATTTATGCTCAGCAGTTTCTTTCCTGGGGGTAATGAGTTTTGACGAATTAAATAATGTTGAAAGTTTTTAAGTACTGTCTTATTTTCAAAAGAACATCTCGCCATATAAACATGGTTTCTGTCTTGCTTTGTCGCTGATGTCCTTGCCAACCAGATTTCAAAAGCGAGGCACAGGAAGATAATTCAATGTCTGTCTCTCTTTCCCTGTCTAGATTATCAGCGTCTGATGACGGTGGCGGAGGGGATCACGACGCTGCTGTTCCCGTTTCAGTGGCAGCATGTGTACGTCCCCATCCTTCCTGCCTCTCTCCTGCATTTTCTGGATGCTCCCGTTCCCTACCTGATGGGGCTGCAGTCCAAGGAGGGAACAGACCGCTCTAAGCTGGAGCTGCCTCAGGAGGTCAGTCTCCACCTTGGAGGTTGCTATCCTATCCTGAAACGCATTATTAATATTTGTGTGAATCCCTGCTGGAAAATGCCATGCCTGGTGTTAGGAGGCTTCTCTGGCACCGTGAAGAGTGTTTGCCAGCAGGAGTGAGGTAGTGGGGGAAGTCTCCGAGGTTCTTCTCAATCCATTTCTGAATTTAATGAGTGCCACTGATTATACTTTTAAATGCATCTCCTTCTGCTTTGTGCTGCAACAGTGGAAGGTTCTCTGCTTTCCCTACATCACAGGTTTCGCTAGGTTTTGTCACCCTGTCAGCGTTGCAATATCTATCAAAACAGAGGGATAAAGAGCATTTTATTTGGGCATGGTCTTTATGAAACTGGATCTTGGGTGCGGTTGCTAGATGATGTAAACCTGTTCATGTCCCCCCACTGCTGATGAGAAGCGTGCCCTGTCCTGCCAGCCTCATCCCACCCATGGGTGAGCCCACATGTTCCTGGTAAGTTCGAGGGCTATTACTAGACCAGCATCCTGGCCTCAAACGAGCCAGATTTGCATTAATACTGTGCCTGTGAACCACTTAGTGGCATACACACAGATGTGCTTTTAAAACATTGACTCATTCCAATGATTGTCTTTTGGACTGAAGATTTTCTGTCCTCCCACACAATGGGAAGTGAAAATTTTGCTACAGCCTATCAATATCTGAAGGGAGCCTACAGAAGGGCCAGACAAGGGGCAACGGTTTTAAATTGGAAGAGGGGAGATTTAGATTAGATATCAGGAAGAAATTCTTTACAGTGAGGG
>JAOTQQ010000001.1:63772653-63786219 GCA_026546715.1 Gallinago undulata
TTTTTTTTTTAATGTGGTTGGACTTGATGATCTCAAAGGTCCCTTCCAACCACTAAGATTCTGTGATTCTGTGATTTACCCAAGACAAATGATTGCCTGAGCTCTGTTAAGGATATAGAATAATTCCTGCAGTTCAAGCTATTTCATCATGAGAATTTGATGATGCTTTAAATTTGGTATCTTCAGCTAGCATGCTCTCCGTCATTTCACAGAGCCTAATGCGGGACAGATCCAAGAGGGAATCGGGGAAGCCGTGAACAATATCGTGAAACACTTTCACAAGCCAGAGAAAGAGGTACCTCCTGCTTTTCATTACTTGCCTGGTATCCACAATGCATGTAAACATTTTTATAAACAGAAATGGAACTGAAGTACCAGTAGAGACTGTTAACCTTTAGATTTGAAGCTTCTGCCATACAAACAAGGCAAGTTGTACTTACAGGCTCTCTCTTTCCCACAGAGAGGAAGCCTTACCATTCTGTTGTGTGGGGAAAATGGTCTGGTTGCAGCACTGGAGCAGGTCTTCCACCATGGCTTCAAATCGGCTCGCATTTTTCATAAGAATGTCTTCATCTGGGATTTCATAGGTAAGTTGGTATATGATTTGGAGGCAGAAGGAGAAGAAAGATTAGGGCAAAACAGCTACTCGCACACAGACCTTGGATTCTTGTCAGCTAGGGTGCCATTCGCTCCTGCCTAACACCTGCTCCAGGTTGCTCAAAGTCAGTGAGAAACAAGATGGAAGATGAGGAATGCTGAACTCTATCTAAGCGATGAGTGGGAATCTGTGCAGAAATTTAAGAGCACTTCAGATTCTAGTCATTGACTCACAGACGAATACTCAAACAGCTCCTTTTCTACCCAGAAAGAAGGTAGCCTGGAGGTTGGGGTAGAGGAGCAGACAATATTAAGGGGAGAGTTGGGAAATGGCAGGGAGTGAGAGATTTAGGTATCTAGTTGATTCTGAAAACTCTCCTAATCACTGCACCAGTCTTTTGGTGATGCTTATCGGTGGGCTTATGTTGCAGTAATTTAAGATGTTCTTACTCCCTTAAAATATACTCACAAGTTGAGACACTTGGCCTGGGGGTAAGCACTTACTCAGAAAAGGTAAAAAATCAAAGCTGATGGTATCACTTCCAATTAAACCATTGTAAGGTGTGCTGGTGCAGCTCCTTGATGTTTCCTTACTGTATTGGACATCAACCAGTCTGCTGACCACTGCTATGTAGCAAAGACCTACCTACGGTCTCCAGTGTGAGGAATTGATATATAAAAACTGTGCAATGGCTCTCAGCAGGTTGTTTTTTTGATAATTCCCTTGTGTAATTCTGTGTCACAATAAAGTACTTCTGCTCACCGGGTTCTGATTTTCTCCCTACCGTAGAGAAAGCTGTTGCTTTTTTTGAAACCAGTGACCAGATTGGAGACAATGAGGAGGCCCTTTTGCTTCAGAGATCCTCATGCAAAACCTTCTGTCATTATGTGAATGCCATCAATACAGCTCCAAGGAACATTGGAAAGGACGGCAAATTCCAAATTCTGGTTTGCCTGGGGACAAGGTACTTAACTGCTCTTTGTTATATGTGTCCTCTTGCGTTGGACTAGAAGAATATTTTTACACCGTTGCTACTACCTTTAGTTTTCCATTTTAAGACATCTCATACCTACCTATTATCCAGTACCTATTTTAGGCAAATTTAATAATACATGAAAAAATGGAGCAAGGAAGCAGTAATGATGCATGGCTAGTGTCTAAACTGCTAAAAATGTTTTGAGCTCTTTTATAACTGTTAGCTTGACAGTCATATATATGAAATCTGTCTTGAAATTGTATTTTTGACAAAGTGCTGGCTTTCGGAATGCAGAGTTCCTTTGCAAGGGTTGGTGTATTTCTAAATCCTCATTGAATCACTTTGCCTATGAAAATAAGATGTCTGTTATAATTTTGACAGAACTATTCTAGATCAATCTTTCTTTCCTAATAGGCTGCTTTCTGTCTTGCAGTTGGGTGGAGGGTGCTTAGTTGTGTTATGGAGGATGGAAGTTGGTACCATTTTTTGTCTTGTCTGTCGGTTACATGGAAAACCAGTTGGAAAACAGTCAATTGGTTTTTCCTGAGTTTTACTTTCCCTGTTCCTGATCTGAAAATGTTGCTGAATTCTTCAAAAGTCAGTTGTCCAGTTCTGCTGGAATCCTTCCATTTTCATTCCTAGAGTATGTTGTTACCTGTATTTTACCAACAAAATCAGGGGTTATGATAGCACAGGAAACTTCTATGTGCAAATAATATGCATCGCCCGCAGAAAGAGACTCTGCGTTCTGGGCTGTGTTCTTGGAGAAGAATTTTAGTTGGAGATCTGTTGTACTGGGTGCTAAAATAATTCCTTTCATCCCCTTTGCAGGGACCACTTGCTCTCTCAGTGGATCCCGTTGCTGGCAGAGTGCCCACCCATTACAAGGATGTACGAGGAGAACGCTCTCCTACGGGACCGCATGACTGTCAACTCCCTTATCCGAGTCCTACAGACGTTGCAAGATTTCAACATCATCCTAGAAGGATCTCTCATTAAAGGAGTGGATGTTTAGCATGGCTTTGCTGAGAACTTCATTAATTCCTTTCCCAAGCAAGCAAACCACAATTTGGAGACCTGTCAGGACTTGAACGCGATGGTAGAGCACCACTGGGAGGCAAAGCTGCCGGTTGAAGCGGGAGCGGGAAGCCCTGTTTGTGCCCGATGGGGACTGTCCCCTAAAGCTGCAGAAAGCTGAGATACAGTATTGTAGTTTATTTGAAACAGAAATTTAGTATGAAATAGAGTATTTTCATGTGTTAGATGTGTGTAAATATGCTATCTTCTTTAAGAAATTATATTACTCTAAGAAATTTTTCTTAGACTGAATGTTCTTGTTCTGATGATGAGTAGCGTGACCCCAGGGGAGGGACAGGGGGGAGGGAAGGACCAAGGTGGGAAGGGATGCCGCTACTTGCTTGCAAGGAAGAAGCCAATCAACATGTAAATACAGCGCAAACTCAGCAGGGTTTTTTTCAGGTATTGCAAATTAATACAGCAAATATCCTTATTGTAGCCATTGTGATTGCCTCACTCTTGGAAATGTTGTAAGCATACGCCGTTTTGCCCTATGGTTTCCCTTCATTTTGGGGTTTTTTTTGTTTGTTTGTTTGAAGACTTAACCCTTTCCATGCACAGAAGCTGTGAGTCTTCATTTTTGGATCTGTAAGGTCTTTTCTGTCACTTCTGTTGATCTCCAAAAGGGGAGACAAGTGTTGAAATGCTTAAACGAGGAGGACTGCTGTCAGCCCCGGAGCCTGGGAGTACGAGGCACTTGTTTAAGCGGCGCTGCTGCAGCCTGAGCTTGGGAATGATGGCTTGCTTGACTTGCTTGCTGAGTCCCTGGCCTCTCTAGATGTTCTGATGATTCCCCTCTTGCCCTTAGCCAGTTTGTGTTGTGGATGACTTTTTTTTTTTTTTCCTCTCCATGTTGAAGAATTTGGTTCATACCAAATTCTTGCTGTACTTGAGAAGAATCATTGCTGTAGAGCCACAGACACCGATGTTGCTGTGCTACTGAACTGTATCAGCCGGGTTTGAAATGCTGACAGGTTACGAGTCTTCCTTTACCCTGCAGAATGACCGTTCCTTGGAAGTACAGGATCTTTGATTACTTTTTTTTTTTCTTTTGTAATTATGCAACTATGAAAAAAAAAAAAGAATTAAGCAAAAAGAGTAAAAAAAAGAATGTCACTTTGGTATTTTGAGGCTTCTCTCCTACACTCTTTCTAGTTAATGTGTTAGTAATACAGTGTGTATTTATAGATACAGCTCTCAAAGAGGAGCTGGGAGCAACTGAAATCCTGTATGCTAAAAATTTAACAATAAATTACATTAAAATCATCTTGCGGATACCATGCAGCAAATACGGACTGCATTTTCCGTTCGTGTGGATGGGAGTTGGAAAGATCTGAGGGCATAGTTATCTTCATCTCGTTTTAGTTTGTGGAGGTTAGTTTAAGTGTTTGTTTCCACTTGTTTACTCCTTATGACCTTGGGCCATTTTGTTGGTGGGTTTCTGTGGATGTGTCACGGTCAGCTGTGGCTTGGGGATGACCCCTCACTGGTACTGTAAGTGTATTGCCTTGCACTGTGCTCTCAGGTGGCATCAGGAGGGACTTGGGAAGGGTGGGCTGTAGCAGGTCTCGTATAGTGCACATGTGGTGCAGAGAGGGATGAGAGCTAAGGAAAGAGGATGAAAATTAGGGTTTGCCTTCTCACCTGCCTTTTTTCAAGCTTCTCTACTTTCCTGTGGTTCTGCTGTCCAGTTCTTATAACAGCACTCACTTTACTGTCAAAGTTTCACATCATAGTCCCAGCCAGAAGAAAACGCTTCATGTGACTTTGTTTCATTAGAAGGGAGAGCTTTATATTGTAGAAAGGATTTTTTTTGTTTGTTTGTTTCTAAGGAGGAAGTAAAATAACAGTGTCAGGGAGCAGTTGACTTTAATGAGGGTTCCAACTTTTAATAACCGTTCTTTCCTCCTGAGCTTGTACTTCCTTAAACTGACTGAACTCATCCCAAACACCGTAGGCAGCGCTGCCGTGTCACTACTGTGGGTGTGAGTAACTAACGTAAAGGCTGTGAACGGTGTCATGAGTCGGTAGCCAGAGCCCACGGCTTTGTGACATCTCTCTTGATGTTTCCAGAACTGTGAAATTTGGGGTGTTAGGGTTTTCTGTGTGGCCACGCAAGTCTGCTTAAAGTCAGCAGAAGATGCATGACAAGCCTTCAGCAGCAATTGAAAAGGCATCCCTAGTACTTAAATCTATCAGTAAATTATACATTTAGCACCAGAAACCATGTGGCAGCATTATTTGGTAATGACTGCTTAGGATGTTTTGATTTCTATTACAACTCAAGCCTTTTATGTCTAATGAGTGCTATACATGATTTTTTTTTTTTTTTTCACGCCCAACCCAGTCTAAGTGATTTTCATTTTACTGAATTAATAACCTCTTCAGTCCTTGGATTTCTTCGCAGCGGCATCTGCGTTTGCTGGCTGGGTACTTCTCAAAAGTGTACTGCTGCGTACTTCCCCGAAGCCTAGTGATGACTGAAGCTGTCTTAACATTCATCCACGGGTTACGTGCAAGCAGGATAAAGGAGAAATGTGGGCGCCTCTAAAGGTCAAGCATAGGTGAACAAACCGCACTCAGAGAAAAGGGCAATAACCACATAAAGTCTTTCTGAAGTTAAAATAAGTCAAAACCTGAGAAATTTTAAAATTCAAATCAGGGCCTTCCCCTATTTCAAACTACATTAAGGAACCTTTAGCACTTAATTTTAACGCAACTTCACATCAGCTTTTTCAGCAAGTGTTGACTTGTTTGGGTTTGTCAGGTTTCACATCATATTAATAATACAATAAAAAATATGTAAGTCTAAGTTTTCCTTGTAGGCAATAAAGCACCCCAAGATATGTTGAAAGGGACACAGCTGAGTGCCTCAGATTCCTAGAAGACTAGTTATTTGACAACCTTGGGAGTATGGTTCTTTGTAGTGAATTTTTACTCTACCGTGTAATTTTTTTTTGTTTAGTAGAATACTTCTGTCTATTGGAAACTGTGAGGTTTTTTTCTGTAAGGTTTACAGAAATCATTCTACCCACTAGAATGGTGAGAAACCCATCAGGATTCTTCTAAGCTAAGACAGTTTTTACTTCAGTGTTAAAGCACCTTCATTGGTTGAGAAAAGGGAATCTTGGAAAAGACCAAAGCTCTCTGGTATCTGCTTTTCTTTTCTTTTTAATAATAATCCTATCCAATACCTGTCCACAGATGTCTGAGTTTGCATAGTCCTGTAATACTAACATCCAGCATGGTAACTCGAGGGAGTCAGAGAACCAAATGCCTCACTGTTGTACAAAATGTGTATTTATAATTCTCTGAAATGAATGAATGAAATTCTACTGTTTAGTGAAAAATCTACTCATGTTTATTCCGAGTTGGTTTGTGTAATTAGATATCATTGTTCAAAAAATGTCTCTTTAGAATAGTTGTGAGATGGCATATTTGAGAAAATTCCTTCTTTCAATCAAATGAAGGTGCGCATCTTAAGGGGAAATGTTGTATGTTACACTTGAAATGTACAAATGTGCCCTGTATAGCTTAAAATGATCCTTAAATGTCTCCATTAAGTATATTTTGTCTTTACATTATTACTAACTGAATAAGAACTGGATTATTTTCAAGACGACATTAGTAAAAGTATTGTTATATCAAGCACTTTAACATACATATCACAAACTGACATGGGTTTTTCAGGTTTTGAAGTACATTGAAATACAGCTTTTCATGCTATGTCCTTTACAAATAAAACTGTGAGAATAATGGTCGGTGTCGCTTTCTCCTTGCAGAGGAACCCAGAGATTCGAGCCTCAAGCCGAAGAGCTGATCTGCAGCAGGAGGGCACGTTTTGTAAAGGGACCAAGTCGAACAAAACCACTGAGCTGATAGTGACGCCTGGTACTGGGGACTTGCTGGAGCAAAGAAGCAGGGGGAGATGGGGGGTGTGTGAGGGTCTGCTCTCAAAACTTCCCCTTCTGGCTCCCCTGACACAGAAGTCTGACTGTACCAAGCCTGCTCAGCTCTTAATTTTCAAGGTTTAGGTAGAAAACGTGGCAGATGGAGGGAAAGAAATGGGATCGCAGTTGAAGTTTAGCTCTTAGCAGGGCGGCGTTTGCTAGGAAGCCCAGGTTGCTCTCCCTTGGCATCTGGAGCACATGGGGAGGAAGAGGATGGGATCCTGTTGGCAGAAATACTGGAAGCACGGGATTAACTGCAGCCAAGGGTGTTTTCGGTTGGGTTGTTGCGATGTCTGAACTCGGGTTTAAGTTTAAAAGTGGAATGAAACTCATGCCCTCCAGCCTGACATGTCCTGTAAGAAGACAGGTTGATAGAGAAGAGAGAGATAGGTGCCAGCAACAAAAAAGGTGCAAAAGAATGCTAGTGAAATGCCCTGCTTTTATAAATTTGGACTGGATTTTCAAGTATTCCCTGCACCCTGTCCCTCCCAGCTCTAGCTCTGCTGGAATTGGCAAAAATATGAGAATTTTTGCAAACTGCATAGTTGAAATGCAGCTCCCTGCATGTGTGTGTGCATGCTGTATGTGAGGTGAAGCGCATCGGTTTGTTCATTTTAACTCTTGGTTTTGAAAAGGTGGAGAGTCTCAGGAGAAGACTGGAAGTCTCAGAGCCTTGGACCGTGTGCGTGGAAATCCTCAAATACATCGTTTGATGATACTGGTGTTTATCAACAGTGTAGTAGAAAAAATATTTCATAAATATGAATAAAATCCATAGGGCTGCTTGCAGTCCAATTTGAATAGGAGGTGTGGCCATACTTAAACTTGTCCCAATGAGGAAGTGCAAATAACTTAATAATATATTAACTCTTAATAATAACTCTCCACTACACGGTCATTGATGCAGTCTGGGAACACCATGATGTTTTCTGCAAAGCCTAAGTAGAAGAAAACTGTCTGAGAGAACTTCCACAGGTAAGAGTTGAAGTAGCTCACCCATCTGGTTTGTTCCTTTCTAGCATTTCAGGTAAGCTCGTTCAAATAAATTGGGCTCAAGTCAGGAGCAAAGCTGCTTTCCCGTCTGTCACCCCGCCAGCTCTGAGGTTGAGGCTCCTGTCATTGCAGTCAGGGAGCATTTCATGGCTGACATTCCTATTTTTTCTCCTGCTATTCCATCACACGTGTATCGCTATAAGCTGATTTGAGCTCAGTGTAAGATGTGACGGGAACGGGAGAATTTCTGTACGGGTCTGCTATCTGGTGGCTGGTTAAGGTAAGCTGCTGAAGCCACCGTGAAGCTGATTTATCAGTGGAAAGCTGAAGTTCTGCAGGAAAGCGTGACACTTCAACAGACCCCTCTGTATTCCCCACAGACCTCACAGGGCCCCTCAGCTCCTCTGAAAGAACTACTTCTATCAGAAGGAGGATGTGACCAGAGAAATTATTTTCTCCTTTAACCAACCCCGCCTTTGTCTCAAAGGAGAAAAACCCCAAACAAAAAAGTACAACATCCCCCCTGCCCTGATCCTTACCCACAGCATATTTTTCAAAGGACATTGCTGTAAAGGACCTCATTGCTGTGTGACATAGTGACAAACTTGTTATCATTCAATAATTAATTTAGTGGGATCCACAAATGTAGAATAATTGTGGTTAATACCAGAGAGGCTCAAGTATTCACACCAGTTGCTCTGAGTAATAAACTGATCTGTAAAATATTGTTCCTCTTGCTTGTAGTGGTTATCCAAGAGTTGTGCAAACCTACTTGTGTCTTGCACAAGGTGTAAACATAGAAGACAGCCAAAACTTGTCATTCTTTCTCTTTGTAGAAAATATCTCTGCTCTCCCCAATACAGACACCTTAGTTTTGTATCACCTTTTCCCTGAACGATCCACTTACTCTTAGAGGAACATGTTAAAAGGGGTGAATTGTGGAGTGCTCTGTTCACCCAGCCACAGGTGCTCACGCTGTGCTGTAGGGTGAAGTGCTAAATGAGCAAATGTGCTGAACGAACAATGGAGTTTTGTTTGCAAAAAGTGCATTTGACAGGACCGTGCAGCAGATGTAACTCCCAAGGAGCTCAGGGCATCTATTCTCCTGGCGAGAGGCATGCAAGGAGAATGCAAGAGGCATCCCAATCTTCATACTGCACCTTTGGTGCCAGATTCTCTCCTGCTCCTATGGGCAGCTGAGACAAGCCTAAACTGAAATAAAATTAAACCCCTCCCTCAATAGCAGCCAGATGTTGGGTTTGGTGCTCTGCAATCCTTGCATTCTCCTGCTTTCAACAAGAGGTTTTCACAAAGGCTGGTGTTAGCCTAGGGATGCCGTTTTCCTTACCGTGCCTCAGGAGACAGAGGGAAGAGATGGGCTCCTTCAGTAAGCCTTTGTGAGGAGAAACCTCACTTGGCTGCTTTTAATTATGCCTGGAGAAGTCCAGCAGAGGCAGCTTGCAGAGGCTGGGCTGGTATTAATCTTTATGAATATCCCCCCCAGCATTGTCGTCCCATAGTGAGTTCATTTCTTCAAAGGCATCCAAGTGATACATTAGCATGTTCTTTACACATCAAAAAAATAAGAGTTTATGAGAGTCAAATCTAAGAGTGATGGACTGAGGTAGTTGTATTTTTTACAATATATTAGTAATTTAGATAAGAAGACAAATTCTTTGTTTAGTCTTGCAGAGGCACAAGGTAGAGACCAGAAAATGTGGCTTTAATTTCTAGCTCTCTCTGATGTGCCCCTGACTTCCACCTAGACCTCTAAGCAATGGTGTGTCCCGTTTGGCAGGCAGTGAGCTGAGGCACGGAGCAGTGGGACTTTGCTTCAGCCGGTCTCTGCCTTGTCAGTCCCAGCCGCTCAGCCCTGGGTTGGTGACCGCTCATCCAGCGTCCCATCAGCATGTGACTGAGGGCAGCTTTTCAGGGCTGCTGTGACAGAAGCGCCCTGAGGTCTCATCTGTGGTTAATTCCGGTTTAAAGGCATTTCTAAAACCTGTTGATTTGTGGTGTTGCGGGCATGTGCAAGTCTGTCGAGCTGTGTAGGGTTAGAGAGTTTTATAATCGTTAGGACGGAGCAACAGGCGTTCTTCATACTTAACTACAATACAGTGATTATGGTCACTATCTGCAATGTGATTAAGCACTGCAAAAATGCATATAAATACTTGCTTGGCTGCTGTGTGAGGAAGAGAAAACAGATGGTTTGCAAGGGCTAGTCTCCCTGGCTTTTCATCCTGAGTCCAAACATCTTACAGGAGGTACAGCCATCCATAAATCTACCTCAGAAACTGTGGCTGGTGGGACAAGACAGGCTGTCAAGACTAAGAAGCAGAAGTTGTTGTTCGGTTGGAGGTGATGGGGATGCCTGCAACCTTAGCTGGTCTGGCTCATGGCAAGGGACGAGGGGGAGTCTTAGAATAGAGGAGACCTCCTTGCTTTGTGTAGCTATGTCAAGTTAATCTTCTCCCCTCTCTACCCCACAATCTGGCCCTGCTCATTGCAAGCTCAAATAGATCATCACCAATACCAGAAAATGCATGGTGGAAGACATCTGAAGTGCTAGCAAGAGATTTCCAATAGTAGTCAGTAATGGCCAGTACAATCGAGAAGCATCTTTGTTATTGTTGTTGTTTTTAAGAAGGCATGGAATTAATTTCAAATGAACTGGGTTGTCTGCCCAAAGACTGTGCTCCCGTACTCGAGACGATAGCTGTGAGCTCTTGTACTAAGCCTCCTTAGCCTGTGTCTTCTGCTCGTTGCTCTCACCTGCATTAAGTTTACCTGCCTGCACACACGCAGCTTTTGAACTCTCGTTACCCAATGAGATAAATAGGATATGCTCAAAATCAGACCCCACCAGCTCGGAATTAGTGTGGCTATTGGCTTGCCTGGGATCCAAACCTCTTGCAGATGGTCTGTGGTTCCTGACTGTATAAATAGTATGAAGCTGGCTGAAAGTGGGTGTGGTGCACAGGACATTTCTACACGCGCACACACATACACAGATAAAATGACTTCTAGAAAAACTGTATTCAGGGAATGTAAGTGAAAACATCACCCTATGGCCCTACCCAACTTTCACGTTCTTAAAGCTGTGGAAAAGGTTTCCATTCATGGTAACAGGAGCATAGGAGAACTAGAAAAAAGTTGCAGACCAGAGAAGCTATTTAATTCATGCTCTGCATGGACTTTGTTAGGAGAGAATTTCGGATGTCAGCAGGAATTTGTGCTAGACAAGGGTAGTGTGGGTGGCTGTGATCAGTGAGAAACAGGAGGATAGCTGTTCTGGGCTTAGTCATCTGTGTTTAACTGGCACAATGCTGAGAAGTGAGGAATGAACTAGCTGGTCTTCAACTCAAATGTGTGTCCTAGGAAGTGCAAATACAAGTTGATCCACCACGGCTTACTGAAGTTAGTGGAAGCTCCTAAAATCAATGAGTTTAAATAGGCATTCATGAGCACTGTCGTCTGATAACCTATTAGATTATGCACAGAAGAGAAGCTACCCTCTTTGGGGAAAATAAAATTGTTGCTATCGTTGCTGCTTTCGATATATGATGTTTATTAGGCCAGTCCCACTCTTACACATAAGAGGTTGCTTCTAGGTGATCTCAGCATTTTCAGTACAAATGCTTATCTCGGTGAAGGGCCAGGCTGGTGCTACTGAAATCCTTGTGTTCATCTCTGTGTTAAGATAGGCTGGCAGAGCCTAGTGGCAACACACGGTGTCTGACAAGCAGGGAATAGGCTGTGAAGACTGCCAGAGCATTGACTTTAGGTCAAGTTGTGAACAGCATGGTTTTTCCTATCACTAAGTGCGGGATGTCTTAGATCCCACCCAGCCCAGCATCACAGATGATGTTTGTGGGCAAATCTGAGACCCCGTTCTGCGTGGCAGAGAAGGACCTAGCCGTGCAAGGCAACAGTGTAGGCATGCCCCCTTTCTCCCCTCCACAGCCCACTCCAGGCTGCCATTACAAGAAGCACTATGCCAGCTCGAGTGCATATGCATCTGTCTTTTACTGGCCTTGTAGCCACATGAAGATGTCCTTTGACATTGGGAGTTAACTCCGTTTGCAATGGCACCAGCTCCTGCAAGTGTTCAAAGTGCTGGAAAGTCTTCATCCAAAAAACGATGCAGGGCTCCCAGCCAAGTCTTCCCAAGCATTGCAAGCCTTGTATGGTTCTGTAGCTGTACAAGTTCCTGGTGATGTCCTAGGCTGAGCTACTGAGCAAAGTCCCTCCTCAAAGAGCTTCCTGGGATGCCCTTCTGTCTCTTGGACCCTGCTCCTTTCAGGTTCTGGGTGACTTTTGTGCTAAGAATAAAGATTTGGAAGGGAAAGAGAAGGAAGCAGCAGCAAGATGGGAGAAGAAGGAGCCCATAGTCCATTGAAATGGTTCTCAGCAGGCAATGTGTCTGTAGAAGAACCTCCCTGACTCTTCCCCTCTGCAAAGTATTGCTTGGGGAAGGATGGCAGGAGGGGTTGCACTCCCTTCGCTCCTCCCAAATCCAAAAGACTTTCTGCCTCCTGCTTAGGCAATTGATCAGGTAAGGAAAAGCTATTGAGGATTCCAGGCACAGTATACACTGTAACATCTTCATTGATTTCCCCCTCCCCCACTTTCAAAAAATATTTGCCTGTAAAGGCCTGTACTATTTTTTTAACTTGTTGGCACAGGAGGCATGGCTAAGGAGCTGGGAGATGGTGGTAGCAGCTCTGTTTATGTCTGTATAATCACTCATGGCTCTCTTACTCAGCTAATTAAAACCAAAACCCCTCTAGCTACCCTGAAAAATGTAAATAACATTTGTTAAAACATTATTTTGTGGTATAACCAGCACCCAAGTTACAGAAAGACTGTTATGAAACAGGATTTTGCTTGTGAAGAAGTGCATGGCTGCAAATCAAGCGAATGCCAGGCTTTCTTCATGAAAGCATTAAGCTGGGACAAACAGAAGTGTGTACAATTAAAAATGCATGAAATGTGCAAAGACAAACAGCTGGCAGGGGCCAAAGCCATCTGAACACCTTTGCATCGTGCTTTGCCTGTCTCTAGAGTTAGCACAGATACAGAGGGTGCCGTATATGCAACAAAATAAGATTTTTTTTTTCCAAGGGCATGGTGTTCTTAGCACAAGTAGCAAGGAAATAGGAAGACAAAACACATTAAAGCAGGACAAAAAAGCTTGGATGAGACAGGAGTGTGTTTGCTCTTGAACCTCTGGCTAAATGGACAACGTGTGTTCAAGATCAGATTTGCCATAACGTAAAATCAAGGGACAAAATGTGAATGTGACGCCAGAAACAAAGCTGAGACCGGTATAAGGACACACAGTTCTTGTGTATTCCCATTTATATCAAAACCCAAATATGTTTTGTAGAAGCACAAAATGAACTCTTGGGGTAAAAACAAGCAAGTGAAACTTCTTGGTTGTTCCCTGCACCTGATAAAGACGCTACAGAATAGGCCTGATTTAATTCTTCTCTGGTTGTGGCGATGCCAGACTGGCTTGAAAGGATTCAACCCAATTTCTGATCTCTCTAATTTGAGTCAATAAAAGTGACTTTTTAAAGATGATAGGTCCAGCAGAGGGCCACAAAGATGATCAGGGGGCTGGAGCACCTCTCCTATGAGGAGAGGCTGAGAGAGTTGGGGTTGTTTAGCTTGGAAAAAAGAAGGCTCTAGGGAGACCTTACAGCAACCTTCCAGTGCCTGAAGGGGGTCTACAAGAAAGCTGGAGAGGGACTTTTTACAAGGGCATGTAGTGATAGGATAAGAGATAATGGTTTCAAACTGGAAGAGGGCAGATTTAAATTGGATATTAGGAATAAATTTTTAACTGTGAGGGTGGTGAGGCACTGGAACAGGTTGCCCAGAGAAGTTGTGGATGCCCCATCCCTGGAGGTGTTCAAAGCCAGGCTGGATGGGGCTTTGAGCAACCTGGTCTGGTGGGAGGTGTC
>JAOTQQ010000001.1:63798291-63886168 GCA_026546715.1 Gallinago undulata
TGTGTCCTCCCGCATGTGTCCTCCCGCGGCTCCACCTGACCGGCGGGGCCGCCCGCGAAAGTAGGTCGTCCGGCCCCCCCGGGGGGGATGGTGTGTGTGTGTGGGGGGGGTGTCTTTTGTTCCCGGCGCCGCCGTGCCTCCGCACGCCGTGCCCCCGCTCCCCCCCGCCGATGGAGCCCGCCGGCGGTAACGGGCGGGGAGCGGGGCGCCGGGACCGGCGCTTCCCCTACGTCCCCCCCACGCCATGCGGTGCTGGGCGGAAAGCGGCCGCCTCCCGCACCGCGCCTGTCCCGGGAGCGACGCGACCAGGCTGTACCTTTTCGGGTGTCTTTGATCGCTATTATTTTATTTATTAAAAAGAAATAAATAACCAAACCCCAACGAAACTTGCAGTTTTGCGCCAGGGAAGCGCTCCCCAGCCGCGCTCTCCCTTTCAAAGGCATAAAAGTTGCCGTCTCCTCTCCTGTCCCCCCCCCTCAAGTCTCGGGATGCGTGTAGCTAAAGGGATTTAAAAGGACCTGCCAAACCTGTTGTTTACTCGCCTCTGCCTTAGCGCGGCCAGCGGGGCTGAATCCCGCCAGCCCCGGGGGCTCTCTCCCGGCGGGAACGGCCCTGGCTCATCCATCAAAGAGCTTTGCCCCCGTCGGGCTGCCCACGGGCAGTCCTTTGGATCCGAGTTATTCAATAATCATCATTAGAAAGGAAAAAAAAAAAAAAAGTTTAGAGCTGCGCCCTGGCGCTGTAGTGCCACAGGCAAGTGGTGCGGGATGCTGCTCCTCAACCTGCTGCTGCGAGCCCAAAGCACGTGTGTGGCGGGGCCTCTGCCACCATCCCCTCGTGGTTGGGGAGAGGAGAAGGCCCCCGGTATGCTGAACCGAGCCCAGGACTTCATCCCGTTTGCACTGCAGGCTGAGCAATGCCCTTGAACACACGCTAGTGGCAACGTGCTCCTTTTCCTTCCGAATTTTAATTCTGCGCTGGTGGAAGGTGGTAGGCTGACGGCCGTGGAGATGTCTGTTTACCCTTTTTTTACGAGGCAAGCCAGGAGGGTGTTTCTCAGCAGAGAAAAGCCAGTTTCTCAGCAAAGCCCTGTAGTCTTGCTTCCAAAGGTGAGACTGTTTGTCAGCCGTGCGTGGGGGTGTTTATTGTGGAAACCCCCTTCTCCTCAGTCTCCACATGGCCAGATTCACTGTGCAGTTTACAACTTTTTTTTTTTAAAGAAAAAGATTACACAAACTCTGCAGTGTAAGAGCATCAGTGAGCTGGAGACCTTTCTGCTGACACCAGTGGACACTGAACTCCTTTACACTCAGGTAAACTCCAGGTTTCTTGGGATCTGTGGTCCGTGGTAGAAAATCTGCAAGTAACAAGTTGTGGGATTTTTTTTTTTTTTTTTCCAAACACACCCACAGGCATGCAGCATCCAGCTCCCACTGAAAGTAGGTGGGATTGAGTGCCAGAGCCTCTGGGAAAAATTCCTCCTCGTTTCTCTCCCAGCCGTGAGATTCTCAAGGAGAAGCTAACTGCCTACGTTCGCAGGCTTTCCTTTAAAAAGAAATCACCGCTGACTTCTTAGTAGAAGAGGATGTTCAAAGAGTTGATAAATTCACAAAGGTTAAAAATAAACACCATTAAAACGGACGGTTTGTTGTCTTAGTCATGCTGACCAGCACTTTCTGTGTCACCAACCTCTCTGCTTTGCATTTATTCTTAACACCTGATGCTTCATACCTCTTTCATAACAAGATGAACGATACGTATGGTCCAACTTGACAACCAGCTTATCCTTCGGACTTGCACCCCTTGTAGCACTTGCTTTTTAACAGAAAGCAGCAGCGGGTGAGCTGGGGCTTGTAAATGGAGTGGTTAAGCAGAATGCATGGGCGGGACTCCATTTCGTGACTCAACCCTTTGCATTTCTGTAGAACGTGCTCAGTCTAAAGTCCAAGTGAAATGACCAGTAATATTACTTAAGGACATGGAAATGTATCTTTTTTTAATGAAGTCACTTCAGTTATTCTGCCAAATAATTGCTACTACTTGTGTTCAAGTCCCCATCAGGTATGTTACCCTCTTAAAAAACAACCAAACAAGCAAAAACCCCCCCAAAACCCCAAAATACAACAAACCCGAACTGTTTCATGTGTCTCATGATCTGAAGTGTCAGTGATGGTTTTTCAGTAGCAGGTGGTTGCAAACAGCATCATAACAGCTGCGGTGACTGTACTGAGATAAGCATCGCAGACTGAGCTCCAGCACTTGCTGGAGAACATCCCAAGTCTTCCTTGCAGGGCTCCTCCTCAGGCTGAGCGTGGCGTTAGTTATGCAATAGGAGTTTCGGAGGGGAAGTCCTCTCTCAAGAAGGAATGTCTGCAGGTGGGACAGGTTTGGGATTTATTTTTTTTTTTTCCCCTATGCAAATTTTACTGATTACTGTTTTCATGCTTTCACCTATCCCTTCTGGAGCAGTAACCGCACGGCAGTTCAGAGGAACACCCAAGTGGCTCAGCCTTTCACTTCTTTTGTCTGAATAGGTGAGGTACGGATTTCCCGCTGAAGATCAGCAGGTAAGCAGGCTCCTTTGGGACCTGACTGCTTCTGAGCACTTGACTTGGAACAGCTTGTGGCCTAGCCAGGATGCGGTGGAAGCTCAGACACGGGAAATAAATGTCCACTTTGATTTTTATTTTTTTTGATACGCGCTTGGTAGCTGCTGCCAGTTGCATCTGGTGTGCTAAGATTTCACCGTAGCACTGCGCGCGCAATGGTGGCTGCAGACAACTACCAGCAAAAGAGTGACTTGACTTATTTTGGCAAAAGAAAGATTCCTGAAGATGTAGTTTTCGCCTTCTAGTGGTTTTGCTCAGCTCATCGAGTGAAAACTCCCCAGGATGCTGTTTCGTTGTGATGTGCCTAGGCCAAATGTAGTGGCCAAATGCAGCTTTCCTCTGAGTGAAGTTGTTTTAGGTGGAGAGAGGAAGGAAAGTGGAAGGAAAGTCTGAGGATATAGGGGACTAGAAGGGTGTGCAGCATGCACAGCTCTAAGGTTGTAGTTGTTGGAAATTAGTCACTGTATTTTGAGCTATAAGGACAGATGATAGCATAAAAAATCTTTTTGTAAAGACTGAAGTTCTGTTTTCAGATGACCCCAGCTAGCCTGGTTTCTGACTTCCTTGCAGCATTAAAATACGTTTTTCTGGGGTCCAATTTTAACTTCTGTTCCAAAGCTGCTTTTTGCAGTGTGTAAACTCAGGGGGGAGGTATGTTTACATTGAGTCTCTGATATAGATCAGCTCCTCTGTTGATGTACAGTTCTCTGTTCCACAGTTGATTTTCCGTAGAGGTATTGCAGTTTATTTCAGCAGAAGGACAGGCCCAAGAATTTATTAGTGAGACGAGTAACTCTGCTTCTGGCGCCGTAGACAGCTCTGGAAGCATTTTTCGTGTGTGTGCATGTGCTTGGGTGTATGCACTTGCAGATGTAAAAGCCAGAGCACGTATATTCTTTCTATATAAAGGCATCTGTTTCTTTTCCTTTAAAAGGGGGGGGAAAAAAAGTACCATTTCGGCTATATTTCTTCATTCTGATGAAAAGCTGTGGAGATGAGCATTGTGAGATTTTTACTGACCAGAACCGGCTGCGTCAACATATGCAGGCTAGGTTGTATTTCTTTCTGTAGCCCAACTTCAGGGAGGCTGTGCTAAGGCAGTTTTGTACACAGAACAAGGGGAAATAAAATTATTTGCAGGGTTCTCCTCTTTGACGATGTACTGGCAGTTTTGGGTTGCACAAAGGGTGGATGATCCAGGGTCAGAGTGAGGAGATGGGAAGGTATTGAGTAGTTGGTCTGGCATCCCTCTGCTCTCCCATAACCCCGGGGAATGTTTCTCTTTCAGCTTTGCAAGAAGCAGGTGAGCATGTTGCTTCCGACTGGCCTGATAATTGTGTTACAAAGGGAGACATGCCTGCCTTCTAGGAATTCCTTCCTTTCTGTTGTAAAGGGTTTTCATTCTTCTTGGGTGATCAGAAAGAATGCAGAAGGAATCTGGAAGAGCGAATGAAAGTGCCTCGGCTTTTCTTATTTTAAAGTCTAGAAGAGTTCAGAAGTTCTTCCCCAACTTGAAAACTTAATGAGCGTTCTGAAGCAATACCTCCTTTTAATTTAGATTGTCAAATTAAATTTTGCAAAGGAAACTAAGCACCAAATTCTAGTCCTGACAGGTAACAAAAGTGCAAAACCATTTTCACGCAAGTATGATGCATGCTGCTTTGTACCAGCCTTTCACAAGTGTAACGAACAGGGTGTGGGTTGTTTCTTCTTTTTTTTTTTTTATTTCTCACCTACTTTACTGTTCTCTGCTTGACTCCATACTTTCTGCAAGACAAATCTCTATTTTTGGTGCTGCTTTTCCAAAAGTGAGAGGGCAGAGGGATGGAGAGAGCTTTTTCCTTTTCCTGCAGTCTTTTCTGAGCCCATTCAAGTTGCTAAAACAGTTGGTTAAAGCAGAACTTGGGGGAATAGCAAATTTTACTTTTGCAGAGAAACTAGGGAGGAGGAAGACCACTTTTCCCATCACGTGGGGCAATACTGCTCCCCTCCTAGTGCAGGTAAATCTCCATTTCTTCAGAATGACCAATATGGTCCACTGGGACTTCTGATTCTGGGCTAGTGAGCCATCCCTTCCACTTCTGTGCAACTGCTGATTTAAAAGACATCATATATTTTAATTACATGCTTAAATTTGACAAATAATAACATGCTTAAATTTGGCCAAATTGTCTCGTGTAATGCTTTGTAACCTCTATGGAAGTTACTTCACCCCTACTTACCATCTTTTGATCTGTCCCAAAATTCATGTGGTTGAACTCGCACAGCTAATATTGAGGTGTTACGGTAGTTGGCAGTCAAGCTCCCTGGTTCTAATTTGAGATCTAAATTGCAAAGGTTTCAAAATAAACTTCTTAAAGGGTACATTGGTGTGCTTCTCAGTACACTAAAGTCTACAGAAATGTAGTGTTAACTCCAGCACCAGACACACAAGTATGGCTTAGAATGGAAGCTGAGACAGAGAGCTCTGAGTTTAGCAATGCTCGTAAGTACTTCTGGACTCAAATGCTTTATGTTAGCTATTAAGCTCTCCAGCTGACTGAATATTTAGTGTATAATGGTCAAATAGCAACTGTTTAGGATTAGATGTGTAACTGGACGGACGCCTTCCATTTATAACCACTTCGGTGCAGTTGTCAGAGAAATCTGTTTTATTTGTGGTTTTGCTACTAGTTTTTCCCCATTCAGGCATGATATATGGTAATACTGTTGCTGACCATTCATCAAGTGGGAAACAGATGGCACTAGTTTCCCTCCTATTGAAAGATGTTGTTGAAAGGCTGCTCCTGTGAGAATGGCAGCAACGATGCAAAACAAATATTTTCAGAATTTATGTGCCTGATGCCAGTCAGCATTAATTGTAAAACATGCATCATGTTCTACTGTGGTATAAATACCAGCTGTTGACAGAGATCATCTCATCGGCGTCTGGATTTTTGGAAGAAAACGGGTTAGAAAGTTAGATACATTGTTGGTATCGGTTCTGTGTCTTGTCCTGTAACAGTCGAGATGTTCTTGCTGCTTAACTTTTGCAGTACTGATGAACCTTGAGTCTGCAATTAATTAGTCTTTGACTTTTCTAAAGAAAAGCAGCAGACCACAGACTTAACATTGTGGTAGTCAAACAAAATCTAAAATTTCTGTGTGGCAGTTGAAAATTCCCAGGTGAATATGCTGTTGGATCTCCAGTGGCTTGTTAAACACAGTGCCCTCAAGAGACGCTCCTTGAAGAAGCACATCAGATGCTAAGAAACAAAATCCATACTCTTAGGTGTTTGCCTAGATACTCTTGTTTATTTGTCTCAACAGTCCATGGATACTAACCTGGTTTGGCTGTGCATTCATTTGCTACGTGTCCCTGAAAACATACCCAAGCAGAAACAGAGAGTAGTTCAGAGTCTAACCATTACTCAGCAAGCCCATTCAGCAGGCTGCTAGTTGGATACGTTCTACTTACTTCAGGTGCTCTTGGCCTCCACGCCAATGCTCTGCTGATAGAAGGAGCAGTGAATCTCCTAAGAAGCCTGGCAGCATTCGGGATGACTTGGCTGGATATTTGCACAAGTCATCCTTGGGCGAACCTAGCCATAGGTGAGCTCCCTGTGTTGCAAATGTGCACAAAGGAGAAAGGATTACAGCCCCTCAAGCCTGTGGCAAACAGCATGAGTTAGGACAGGAGTGAAAGAAAGACCTGTCCCCTCTGTCTCTCTCATAAGCTGAACACTGAGGAGATGTCTGGACTTGAGCAAGTCCCTTGCTGTCAACAGGCTCTGCAAGGGGTTTGGTCAAGCCTCTTGGAGAGTTGACTTGTGTCTTGACACGAGTTTGTGTTGACAATTGGAAGGTTTTTGTGTTTGTAATTGCAAGGTGACACAGCCTCAGTGGGCACCAAGTGGTCTTGTATTATAAAGTGAAATGTAAACATGTATGCTTTCAGCTGCATATGGGTTCCGTAATGGATTTTGTGTGAGTATTAACTGACAATATTATATAATATAAAAGTTCTGTTTTTCTGTTGTTCTCAGGAGCCTGGGAACCTTGTGCAGAACCTTGTGTGCCTGTTTTGCAGTGCTGCCATGTTCTAATCTTCCCCTCTGGGGTGGGGAGATGTAATTTTATTTCAATGTAGAGGACTGTGACTAGGCTTAGGTGGTTCAGTAGCTTTTGCTGAGGTCCTGAGAAAACACACAGGATCTGTTTCCCCCACGTGCAACGTCTGTCTGTCGGTAAGGTAAGCATGATGCCAGATATGGTCATTTTTTGAAGCATGTTTTTGACCTCACTTGAACTGGCTTTTCAAATTATTTTACTTCTGTAATGATGTGGCAAGAATTGATGATGCAGACTGAAGATTTCAAGTTAATTTTCTCTGTCCCTCTGGAGGATATTAGAATTACTTCCCTTACCTTCCTGCAGGTGGGAGATCTGAGGACAGATCCCTATGCCACATACATTCACCAGTAACCCCGGTTGGGTTGCTGGGACTTGGCAGTCCCTGAGACCGAGACGTGACTTGGAAATCCCTCTCACAGGACTCGCCCACAAGCGATGGAGATGCTGCTCTCCCTAAAAGTCCTGCCTGAACTACTGCTGGGTCTTTCAGTAGCGTTTGTGGGCAGGAGAGGTAGTTTTCTGTTGGCTTCTACAAGAATGTAAGGACTTGGCCTTTTGTTAAGGGGAAATCTTGTGTTATTGCATGGCTCCGTCTAATTTTAATTTTTTAAAAGCAGAAGTTCTTAGCAGGGGGAACCTATTCTCCTGGAGTTTCCTGCAGCCGGTGACCTGTCTCCTCTCCCAGCAGTTAATGTGTGATCAGCAGCAGAGGTGGCCGCTTGCTCCTTACAGGAGCAGGTGGTTGAGGCAAACCTTGCACCGTGGCTTGTTTAAAGAGAGGACCTCTTGGAGCCGTACCTGCCTGTGTTGTGAGACAGATGCTGTGTGTGCCCAGGCCCAGCGCCAGGAAAGCACCAGCTTTCCTCAGTTGCTGGTTTGGTTTTTTGAAGGGCTCTGGGAGCTGTTTGCTCTGACAGCTTCTCATGCCACGTCAGACTGTGCCCGTCTGCACTGGGGAGTAACTGGGGCTTGGGGACAACTGATTTGGCGGTGGGGGCATCATGTGTTGAAGGGGTCTTGGTGACTGCAGTAAATCCACTTGTAACTAACTTTAAAAGTTTCTGCCTGGAAAACATCCCTGTTTTACGTTAGGATAGCGAATCCCAGCCCAGGTGCAGTGGAAAGGGTGGGCAGACCTCTAAAAGCAGCGTGGCTTTTGGCTTTCTGAGCCAGAGCTGGTGGTTAAGATGAAACAACTTTCCTGTAAATGGAGAACCTTTTGCTCCGGCGTCATCGGCGGTGGCTGGGATGTGGCGTAGGCACATGCTGAAACGCGCCCCAGGGTCCTGCTCCCCGAGCCCTTTTTCTTCTAAGCTGGGCTTCCTTCTCACGGAAAGCAGGGTGGGGAAGGTGGGAGGGGGAGAGCTGAGCCTGTGCTGACATGGAGCTGGGATGTGGCTGGGATGGATGCTCAGCTGGCCCTGAGAATCAAGAAGCGCTCCCGGGTCCCCGCAGTGCAGACAGGGCCACCGAGGGCTGGGTGGGACTCCACCCTGCTGGTTTTAGAGCGGCTTTTCAGGTATGTCTGCCCTACAGCCTAGAGGTATGACTGCAGCTCATTTAAGATGACTCCTCCTTGCTTTCAACAAGGTTTGGCAGGGATGTTTCCAGCAAACGCTGGTGGTGATGATGATGATGAGGTAGTTCCAGTGACCCAGGGTTCAGCTGCCAACTATTTATCCAGGGGCTCGGGCAGGTTCACACGGTCTGTCCTGCAGCCTGTGTGGCCACGTACGTAGGGCTTTCACTAGCCGACTCAGCTGCATTCACACCTCTGGGTTGTGCTGCTGTAGATGTGCCCTTAGAGTAGAATTACGCAGTAAATGAGCTTGTCATGAGTTGTGCTGGGTATTGCTTAATACTCCAGCTGTTGTTAATTATTATTTTTTTAAATAAGAAAGTGTGTTCTAGGTGCATCTGCTCTTCAGGGGCAATGCAGGGTAAACCTATGGCTTAATCTAGCAGTTTCCCATCATGAATTATAATTTAGTTTTGGTTTGCTGAGTGAATTGCCCAGGTTTTTCTTTCAGTATCTAACAGTGATAAGTGACACCAGTTCCTCTTTGTTTTCACAGGCTACAGCTGGGAGGAAAAAATGTTTGGCTTTCACAAACCGAAGATGTATCGGAGTATAGAGGGCTGCTGTATTTGCAGAGCTAAGTCTTCCAGTTCTCGTTTCACTGACAGCAAACGTTATGAAAAGGATTTCCAGAACTGTTTTGGGTAAGGTTCTTTTCTTTAGTCAGCATCGTGGTCAGCCATGAACCTGACATGCTGTCCCTCTTGCTCTGAAAGATAAGGGTAGTGGAGGCGGTTGGTAGGGAAGGCTGGCTTCAGCTTCCTCACAGTTTTCTGGGCCAAGCCAGGAGGGGCTGCATCCTCTGCTGCTGTGTTACCAATGAAGAGCTGCCGTAGATTGTAAAAGCAAAGGGGTCAGGCTCGTGCCTCTCCCACCTCGCAGCGTGTGCAGGGATTTCCACCCCTCTCAGACTGTGTTTTGCGCATGATCCGTAGAAGTTTAAATTCCCGCACAAGATGGTAAAAAGCACAGGTCCATGGAGGTTTTCTGTGGCTCTAAAGATTCAGAATATTAGGCAAAACTTGCTGGGTAAATGTTTAGCAGTTCCAGCAGGTTTTATGCAGAGTACCTTGTTTCAGGTATTGATGCCTTTGTTCAAAATAGAGCATACCGAGATGTTATTAAAACTTGTCATTGGAAACCCATTCTGAGGGAAAGTGAGCATCAAGTAATTAGCTTTCCAGTTAGGTAATGTTGCACGTAATGTTACTTGAAAGAGTTGGTAAGCAAAACTATAGATACCAGTGGTTTCTTGAACCAGCTGCTGTGACCTTCTAACTTTGAAATACTTCCTAAGAACTTTGAAATTCTGTCTAAATTTGTGTCCCTGAATTGTCAGAAAAGCAAATTTTAATTTTTTTTTTACTTCGTTTATTTTGAATTTTTTTTTCTGAGGCAATAAGAATTTCTCCTGTTTATGCTGTAGTTTTCCATGAAATTATTTCTCCTGGAAAACATCTGTTGTCAATAGATATTTTCTGCTTTTTCTTTCCAGTGTTGTTGGATTACCTCTCATCGAAACCTTAGGCCTGAGTGAAAATTTCATGGCATCATATTGAAAACTATATATACATACCAGTATAGCTGCTCTTGTCTCAAATGCTTAATGTCATATGTGTAAATCTTTGTAATATTTACAAATATTTCCCTTTCCTTGTTCTAGAAACACTCGAAGTGTTGAAAGGACAAAACCAAAGTTTTATAGTGCTTTGTGTTTACCATAGATTTTTGTACATAAATCTGGTGCTACAATTTTCCTTGTCATATTTCTTGACTACTCTCCTTGGCAGTGGAAAAACTGTGTGAAGGCTTGTTAAATTCTTTTTTTTTTTGTTAACAACATTTAAAGAAGCTTGCAGTATACCAGGGCCTTTGGTCTTCTGCTATCTGAAATATGTTTGTCAAGGTAAAAATGCAGTCTTAACGCTAAGCAAATAATGGCTTATCTGAGCCTGCCTGGTTCATCTATAAAAGCTTCAAAGTCTTTCCATTTAAATAACTGAAAAAAAAAATATACAGTGTATCCCCTTTTATATTTCTTTTAGTGTGGATTAGCAGTAAAGATGATTTCTGAAGCAAGCTCGTTAAAGGGAGCGAGTATTGCTGTCATTCCAGTGAATGCTGTTTCTGAAACCTTATCCTACGCTTATGCAGGAGTGTGTTACGTGGTATTTCTTACTCATTCTTGAAGCTCTGTGACAAAGTTGAATAAGCTTTTGTCTGATCTCTGAGGTCTTTTCCCAAATGTACATTCAAGGAATATGATGATTTCTCCTCCCTCCCTCTCCAATCAAACCAACCAACCCAACCAACCAACTGGAACTGTGTGGTGTTGTTTTTTATTATTTTTGGTTTGGTTTGGGTTTTGTTTTGCTTGTTTTGTTTTGTTTTGCTTTTTATTATTTCAGCTGAAGCTGCTGGAACTGTTTTTAGTGCCCCTCTGGAGGCAGATTACACCACCTTGTATTTCTATATGGACGAGTGCTTTCTGAAAGTGAGACCTGCTCTTTAACGGGCAGTGTTTGAATACCTCAGGTGAATTGTAATGCCTGAAAGACAGAACTTAAAAACCCATCTTTTCCATCAATTTTTATGCTTCTTGATGTTATCAACTGTGTGTGGAGGGGTGCTTTTATTAACTGTTGTCAAGTGATTTTTTGCTTCTGTTTTTACCAGGCTCCATGAGGCCCGCTCAGGAGATATTTGCAATGCCTGTGTCCTTTTGGTGAAAAGATGGAAAAAATTGCCAGCAGGATCCAAAAAGAACTGGAATCACGTTAGTCATTTATTTCTCCTCCACCCCAAAACTAATTCATCTCTGCCTTAGTCCATCCTGCTAAAGAGGGGAGGTGCTAGCAAGGGTTTGGGTTTTGCTATTTCCCCTGTACTCCCTTCTCACCCACAGCATCTCTAAATCCCTCCTGGAGAATTTCCTGTTACATGGCTCTCATCTCCCTTCATTCAGCTTGTGTGCAAACGGTGATTATGCAAGCCCGGGATGGAGACACAGACTAACTTACCTTGTAATTCCTTGTTTTCACAAGCTCATAACTTTGTCCAAAAGTCTCCTGTGACACTCAAAACATTTCAAATTTGGCCTCTTTCCAAAACTCATTGCTCTCTTTTTTTTAGCTTTTTTTTTTTTAATAGTTTGAACAAGCAAGGTGACTTGCTCAAGCAATGCATAAATCAATGTCATTTAGTCAGATAATTGCAATGACTAATATCTTGCAGCTATTTCCACTCGTATATTCTGTTTTGATACATCTAATTCAGTTTGGGCCTAGGGCTGGGAAGATGATCAGGATTCTTTGTGTATGTTATAATCTTTATTCAGGAAACCTTGATGGTAATGGGAGCCAGAACTATGGTTATTACTACCACCAGCTTTATTCAGAAGTTAAATTAATGATTTTCTAAAAAACTCCAGGGCAAGTGCTTGGCAGACACTCTTAATTGAATCTGTATTGGCTTAAACAACTGTTGTCTATTAAACTGAATTTGTCAAAAATGTGAAGAAAGCAAAAGTTGAACTGAATGTGCTTTTTAAACTAGTTTGCTGCCTTTCACTACAGACTCAGCCTCTTACAAACTAGATTTAAATGAAATGTAGGAGTATCAGTGCACAGAACTCCCTTGTTTTAACAAAATTGGTTTTGGAAACCTTCGGTGAAGTCAGTACAGGTACCTTGACCAGGGCGTTACCTGGGCACGATGCAGAAGTATTATGCTTGTGTTTTCTGTGCTCTAGGTAGTAGATGCCAGGGCTGGACCAAGTCTTAAAACAACACTGAAACCAAAGAAAATGAAAACTCTGTCTGGAAGCAGGATAAAGAGCAATCAAATCAGCAAATTACAAAAGGAATTCAAGCGGCACAGTAAGTGGAGCCAAAGAGATTTTGGCAATAAACTTTGGCCTCCCCTAACATAGTTATCAGCCTTTTTCTTCCATACGTGTTTTCAGCTCAGTTTTTTTAGTTGGCCTAGATTTTTTTCCCCTTTAAATTCCTACCATGTTTCCTCTGTGCAGTTTCCTTACACCTTCCTCTGCCGGTCTCGGTGATTTCTTTCCACTAGCACTTAGACTTGTCAAATAGATTTGCATTCATAGCTTTCCAACAAAGCCATCTGCCAGTTACGCTCTAAATGTATATTGGTAGTTTAGGTTTTTCCAAAGCAAACCTTCCAGCTTCTTAACTGTTGTGACTTGTTTTTCTCGCTCTCTTTCAATTATCCTACCTGGCCTGAAGGAAGAGCTCTCCAAACAATCAGCAAAGGCCCTGACCCAAAGAGCTTGTATCACCTCATGCAACCTGCTGTAGTTAATCTATCTTTATTGTGTTACTGTAGGTGCTAAAGATGCTAACTAAAAGGTTGGCTAGTAGACCCTCTCTTAAGATATATGTCCAAGGATCCCCTCTAGTCCCAAGGTCTGCCTCCCAAATGCTGAGTGATAGTCTCTCTATTGAAATCAGCAGGGGCAAGTGAAAAGTGGGTTGTTGTTGTTGTTGTTAGGTTTTTCTTGTTAATTAAAAAAAGTCTGTCTTCTCTGTTCCTAATCCACACGCAACCTTTTACAACTCAGGAGGAGAGAGGATAAGTGGTTGGATGCACGTCCTGATTCTTGCATTTATTCTTTCCCGTACAGATTCCGATGCCCACAGCACCACTTCGAGTGCCTCCCCGGCTCAGTCACCCTGTTACAGCAACCAGTCTGACGATGGGTCTGACACAGAGATGAGCGCTGGGTCCAGCAGAACACCAGTTTTCTCCTTTTTAGATCTCACGTATTGGAAAAGGTAAAAAGCAACAGAACATGTACTCTGTGCAGATAGGAGTTTGCATCACATACACAGTGCTTGTTTCTGCTTCTTCAGGAATTTGCTCCTGTTGCACTTAATTTGTATTAAGGATATAATTGAAGTCACAAAGTATTATAAAATATCTGCCTGTCTTTGGGAAAAAAAAAAAAGCCATATATTTAAGACATTTTCCCCTATCTCACTCCAGTTCCCTGAATACTAATACAGTTGCTGGAAAATATTTTTAGGTTTTGGGGAGTAACGGATAATATCCCTGACTGTCGTTATCTTGTCTTAGAAGTGTGTTCCATAGACGTGATGTGTTGACAAGTACAACAGTGTCTCAGCTTGCCAGCAAAACACAGCATTTCATTTGCTTGACCTGTGATGGTAGTCATTTAAAAAAAAAAAAAATCTGGAGTGGGAGGAAGCCCACAAGATTTTCTGGGAGCTGAAGGGCTTGTTATCTTTTATTGCATGTTGTGACACAGTAATCCCTTGTTTAGCTAATTGCTCTATTGAAATTGTGACTTTGCTGCCTCCTCTCAAATAGTGTTTGCAAGTGTGTTATAGTCAAGGTTAGTTCAGCCCAGATAGCTGTGTATCTGAAACTTCTCTGGGAAGCAAAATAGGAGACTAGTTTTGTGTAGACCTAGGTTTGGTGTGGTTTTTTGTTTGCTTTGGGGAAAAAAAGGAAAAAAACACAGTGTTGTGGATTTAAGGGACACGGACTTGTTTTCTCCCTCTGGTCCTCTGAGCTGGAGTTTCAGAAAAGTACTCGGGTCAAACTGATTTTTTGCAGTTCTGTGAATTCTGTATATTCTAAACACACAATCTGTCTCTCTCCCTGCTATTTCTTCCAGGCAAAAGGTCTGCTGTGGAATTATTTACAAAGGGCGTTTTGGAGAAGTCCTCATAGACACTCATCTCTTCAAACCTTGCTGTAGCAATAAAAAGTCTGCCACTGAGAAACCAGAACAAGAAGGACCACAATCTCCAGCAATCTCCACCCAAGAGGAGTGGTGACTTCCTAGGATAGCTGCAGAAGGTTATACAGATCCTCTTATTCTCTGGAAAAATACTAGAAATGTGACTGTTCACTTTGGACACCTGCTATGCTGCCAAAAGACTATTCCCTAGAACTGTTTTGGGTTTTACTGCTACAATTCCACAAACTCTGAAGCCAGTTTGTATCGTTTCAGAAAGACTGTACATAATATTTAAGATGCTATGGAACACTTAGCAAAGCTGAATGCTGCTGCAAGGTTGTCCCTCTAATCTTCTTTCCCCCACTTCCCTCCCACTCGCTTCACAAGTGAACTTGAGGATGGGGTTTTGTATATTAAAGTATATGTAGTTCATGTTTCTGTATTGAAAGAAGCAGTGGTGTAAGGCATTTTTTAAAGTTGGTTGGTAACCTCCCTTAAATCCCCAAGAAAATATTTCATTCTTAGACATGTATGAGTCAAAAAGATGAACTAATACATAGAAATGTTATAAGTCACCTCTCTAGTTATATAAATATATATTTTTAAAGGTGTGGAGATTTCACCCTATACTACTGACGTAACAAAAACAAATATTTCATCCATCTGATGTGATACAGACTGGTAAACTGCAGACATCTCTACTACAAGCGGTAATCATCCCAGAAGGCACCCAACATAAAATGCTCTTAAGAAGGGGTGGGAGAGTTCTCCTCCTTAGCTAAGGAGGACAATTTACCTAAGAATTGAACATAGCAAAATGGGAGGCTGCTTTGGTTTAACCCAGAAGCAGACACCCTGGGCTTCATGTAGTAACTGACTGGTGATTAGAGATGGACCTAGAAAACATCTTGATGCCCAAGTGTAGATGATGGCCAAAACCGAGTAGCTGCTATCTGTTGGGCTGATGCAGCTGAAATGTGACCACAGACCAGACTCCCTGCTGGTTTTGGACCTGACATAGAACCAAACCCCTCGCTAAGTAAATCAGGCTCCGGTCCAGGGGTATAATCTATTTCCAGGCTGGGGTCTGGATTAAGATTGCTGTTTTTGGAACCCTTCCCCAGCCAGTGCTTCTTTGTGTTTGGGTTTTGGTTTTGTTTGTTTGATTGTTTGTTTGCTTAAGCCAGCAGATCAATGCTGTTGTGAATACTGGACTTGCTGCAAATTCTGAAAAGTTCTGTTAAGAATGGTGCTGTACTGAGTCACGGCAGCTCTGTTTGCACACACGATCAAAAGATAGTATTTCTGACATGGATTCCCAGGCAGACCCGTGTGCAAACCCTTCTGACACTCCTTCAAACTCCACTTTGCCTTTAAGGTGGAAGCAGCTTCCCAAAAGCGTTTGTACTGCCGTTTTAGCTCCAAATTGCTTCATGTTCCCTTTATGAAGGTTTAACTCCTGTAAATTGGGATTTCTGCTTTTTGTTTGTTTGTTTCTGTTTTGGGATAGGGGAGGGGGGGGCTTTTCTTACTCTTTTGGGATATTCTACAATGGATTGCTACAAGCTTTCCCTTTTGTGAAAGTCATCGGGGTATTACTGTGGTGGGTAGGGCTTAGGGCTGGATTTCCATGTAATCTCACTTCCTGAAATGGGAATGGTTAGCAAATGAAAATGTAAGTGGGGAAAGGTGCACAGGTTTTGACAGGAGCCCCTACCATCAAAGCTTTTTTATTTTCTTGGTTTTCTTTTTATTTTATTTTATTTTCCTCTCCTTCCGTTGGGTAAGCCAGCCTCTGGAGAGAAAGAACATCAGGGGAAACAGGGCTTTGACTTATCACAGCCTTACAGCTTAGAGCTTTCGTTGGTTTTATTTTGCTTTTCCTAAACTCTCTTGAGATTCTCAAGGGGACGACAAAGCTGCCTACCTTGCTTTCATCTGCAACCAAACAGAATTGTAAAACCATTTAGGTTGGAAGAGACCCTTAAGATCATTGATTCCAACCGTAGATATAATGGACATTTGCTTGTATAATGGCTTAACTAGGTTGGTCATGTCTAATAAGGGTTTGAGCAAGAGTCCTAGCTGTTTCTGCAAACACCTGCTTTCATTTGAATTTGTGTTTTCAGCATCAGTAATTCTGTACACTTGAGGCTGCAGTATTGGTGGTAGGATGTGCTCTGATATGGATCATCTCTTCTGTATTTATTTATTTATTGCTAGATTTCAACCGCCAACTGCTTCCCCTACTCCTTCCCACCTCTTCCATTCCCGGTAGTAATGCAAAATGAACTGTATGTAGTCATGCACTTTGTATTAATGTATTAGAAATCTATGGAACCTGTTTTGTACTTTTTATACTGTTCAGACACTTGTAATCCAAACTTTTTTTTACTAGGGTAATGAATAAATTTAGACTTATTTAGAAAATAAACAACTTATTTGTTTATTTCAGCTTTGTTAATTAGACTTAGTGTTTGAAGCAGCCCATGTTTCTATTTGAACAAGACTTAGAGGCTTTTTTTGGGGGGGGGGGGGGGAGGTAATTCTATTTAATTTGGAAAGAAGAATGGAGCAAGGGAAGGAGAACGGTGTTTATTATGACAGACAGCTGTCTTGGGGCAGAATCACAGAGCTGTCCCTTGGCACTGTGTGTGTGTGTCGGGCATTTTTTTACTGGGAATGGGTGGTGCTGACATTTGGTGTTCCTGGGGGAACTTGCTCTCTGTCTAGCTCACTGGCATTTAGCGGAGGCCGGCTGAAGCAGCAGCGTTAAATGGTTGGTGCTGACAGCGTGTGGAACCCATCCCTTTCCAGATCCAGCAGAGTTGGTGGAAGAGAGTAATGCTGCTCTACTGAAGCTGGAGCCCGGAGCGTTTTCTTCCCACGACAGGCGTAGTCAGCTGGATAAGATTCAGCAGACCGGTGGTGGGAGCAAGGTCTCTGGCAGGAGATGGCAGTGAGTAACTGAGTGTAGAAGATGAGTGTATTCCCTAGTAATGGGGAAAACATTGCAACCTTAAGCATGATGGCTTGTTGCAAGAGACTGTTACAGGCTTTAGTGGAGACACTGATACATTCCTGCCTGATTCCAGGCTATTTTCCTGTAAATCGAGCACAATAATATCTGGAGGCTCACGTAGAAATCATTTCAGTGAAAGCTCTGCACAGACCGACAGACCTACCAGATTTTAGTACAATAGCATCTTTTTTGGACATAGTTACATTATCTGCTGTAGATGTCTAAACATACTTTGGGTGTGTGATTTGGTTCACCTGAAATCAAAAAGTTATATGTAAAGTCATTGAAGAGAAGCAGGTGCATCAAAAGGTGGTTTAAAGCAGTTAAACTTAGTATGTATCCCACTCTTTGGAAATTCCAGCCTTTTCAAAGTAATGAACTCATTTTTCCTTCTCTCTTTTACACTGCTGCTGCATTCCTGTGACTGCAGGTACTGTCTGGGTAACCTCCAGGTGCTGAGAACACCAGTGTTGATGGGCAGAGGGCTTTTTTCCATTGGGCAGATGACCAAATGGCCAGCTACAGCTGTGGAGGAGGAAGCTCCTCTGGGAATGCTGGGGAGACAGGACTTGCCATCTTCATGAAATGAGATCAGGAGGCAAAATCCTGTGTAAAGCCCTCCTGTGCTTCACCTGTATCAGCTGTCGCAATGGCATCTGCTAAAACACCCTATAGTGCAAGCATTATAGAATCATAGAATTGTCTGGGTTGGAAGTGACCTTTAAGATCATCTAGTCCAACCATCAACCTAACTGATAAAGAAACCATCACTAAACTGTGTCACTAAGCACTATGTCTATCCGTCTTTTAAATACCTCCAGGGATGGTGCCTCAACCACTTCCCTTTACAGAGGATCACATTATACTCAAAAAATGAGAAAAACAAGGCATATGATGAAAAGGTGTTCTGATGGAGGTCACCAATAGACAAGGAGCAGATCCGTGATTTCCGAAGCCTGAGCTAAGTGCTCAGTGCTGCTGCTGAAGCACGAAATGGCAGATACTGTTTGCTTTTGTATGGTGTAAGAGTAATTTTATTGTGACTTGTACAATGTGGAAATTCCTCTGACTTCTCCAGCGCTAACCCTATGACCTGCTTTCTGAGCAGATGACTGGGTGCCATCCACACCATGACTAAACAGAACTCTTTTGAAGTCGCATAAAAATTTAGTTTCAATATGATGTAAGAAAAAGGGAAGCTCCTCTTAATCGGTTCTTGTAGCACATAATGTCATTTTTAGGTTGTCCGGATGAGGGGTAAGAAGACAGGCTGAGAGAGTTTGGGATGTTCAGCCTACAGAAGAGAAGGATCAGGGGAGATATTACAGTGGCCTTCTAGTACTTAAAGGGGGCTACAGGAGAGATGGGGAGGGACTCTTTCTCTTTATCAGTTTAGATTAGATATTAGGAAGAAATTCTTTACTGTGAGGGTGGTGAGGCTCTGGAACAGGTTGCCCAGAAGTCATGGCTGCCCCATCCCTGGAGGTGTTCAAGGCCAGGCTGGATGGGGCTTTGAGCAACCTGGTCTGATGGATGGTGTCCCTGCCCATGGCAGGGGAGTTGGAGCTCGATGATCATTAAGGACCCTTCCAATCTGAGCCATTCTATGATAATTATATACAGGGCTTGTGAAGCTCTTGAGGTATCTACTTGGTTGTGATGGGCATCATGTAGCAAATCTAGCCTTTTCAGCAAACCCTGTTTTGCTCTTCAGAGGAGATGTTTTCCTGTTGGAAAGTGCATGTTTGCATTGACCTGCAATGGCTGTGAACTCTGTTGGTGCAGGATGGGTACGTTACGTGGCTACAGGCCTGCAGAGAAGAGGAGTGACCATACTCTGGGAGAAGAAAAAGGTTACGCAAAACACTTGTGTACTTCCAAATCCTGAGTATATTTGAAGGAAATGCCACACTAACATTTCATGCCATCTATCATAAAGAATTTAAGTTCGGGTTTTCTTTTATATTTATTATCGAGAGGTAGTTGGAAGATATTTTCTGACGTACCCAAGAGAGAGGTTATCGCTAGCGGAGGCCATGACATCTGCTTTGCCCAGGCGTCCTGCCCAGCAGAAGACTGACTGGGAAGGGGCAGTGTCCAGGTGTCCGAATCCATCTGTTCTGGTCACAGGGAAGGGCTGTTCGTGATCCCGCTCAGCCCCAGACCCCACCCGTGGGCCCTTCACCGTGGACGCCGCTTCAGGCGCCGTGAGAACCCGGCCGCAGGGAAGGGGCTGCGGGTTCCGCAGTCGATGGCTTCTTCGGAAACGGCGGCGGAGTCCCCTCACGCCGGTACCCCCCCCCCTTCGCCGGTTTCCCCACCCCCCTGTCAGGGGCGGCAGCGGCTGTGGGGGGAGGCCGCGGGCGGCCCGGCCTGTCCTGTCCCGGCGGCCGCGCGGTGGCGCTGTGCCCGGCCCGGCCCTGAGGGGACGCTCAGTGAGGGCGGGGAGCGGCCGTTACGGCCGTTGGGCGGCGGCCTCCGCCCTGAGGCGAGACTCGGCTGCCCGAGCTGCTGCTGCGCCGCCGGTGCGAGCTCCGGCGCCGTGTCCCTCGTCCGGATGGCACCAAGGTATCTTCGCGGGAGTTCCCCGCTTAGCCCAGGGGATCGGGCTGTTCATTGCCTCCCCTCCTTCACGGCCCCTTTGCTCCTCGGGCGCTGACAAAAGCTGAGGCCGCTTTGGGATACTCGGCCCACATCACACCTACACGGCCTGCCCACTCTGTCTTGGAGCCACAAAGAAAATGAGCATAAACCTCCTCCTGTTCCCCACCCAGTGCTTCTAGAACCATAGAATCGTATGGGGTTGGAAGGGACCTCTGGAGATCATCTAGTCCACCCCACTTGCCAAAGCAGGTTCACCCAGAGCAGGTTGCACAGAAACGTGTCCAGGTGAGTTTTGAATGACTCCGGAGAAGGAGACTCCAGCACCTCTCTGGGCAGCCTGTTCCAGGGCTCTGCCACCCCCAAAGTAAAGAAGTTCCTCCTCACATTTAGGTGGAACTTCTTATACTCAAGTTTGTGCCCATTTCCTCTCTGCTGTGGCAGGAGGCTGGGCCTTCAATTGCTTTCCATCTCAGTGGACAAAGGCTGAAGAAAAAAATGTTTGTACCTGGGAAAACCTAATGGCCGGGCTTGCCACCAGCGAAGGAAGGGTACCCTGGTGGGGATTCCTCTGAGCACCTGGAGGTGGTCTGAAGCCAACCAGGCCAACCAGCTGGCAGATGGGGCTGGAGGTTGCAGGCAGCTGAGCGTGGCTGCTGGTGGCACTTCCCTGCTGACCAGGTGCAGAAGAGTAGGCAAGAGCCCATCCTGGGACAGCTGTGTGCCAGACCTCAAAGAAGAGAAACGGGGAAATGGGAGGCAGAACATCACGTAGGTACGGGCAGCTCTTATTTCACTTGGATCAGCATGCTTCAGCAAAGTGTTTAATTTGCCTCGGTAATCTCTTGCCTGGGAAGAATAGCCGCTTGGTGTGCTCAAAGCAAGGGGAATATAAGGGGAGTACTGGAGACTTGTTCACCAGAGAGAGCTCTGGGGACACAAGGAGTGAGGGGGAGAGGCCAAGGAATGGGCAGTGTTTGAGCCTCTTTGGCCACAGGGAGTTTCAGAACTCAACTAAACCCCAGAACACCCAACTTAAGAGTACCAGCCTGGCTCAGAAAGGCTCCACTGTGGCTGTAGGTAATATTGCCAGAATATTACCTGTGGTGGCTATTGAGAAGCTCTGACAGAAGCCTCAAGGTTACAGGAGATGCTTTTTTGTTGCTTTAGAGATCTTACCTTCCATCGGCAGAATCCAGCAACTGTTCAGGTGCTAGTTTATCTGTTTGTATTCTGTTTTAATGATGGTCCGTTGTTCCTTATGTGGGTTTTATTGTGAGCACCATCATGGCTACAAGGCTCTTGAGAAGAGGTGAAGAGGGAAGAGAAAGCATTATGAGCCTAGGTTGTGCTCAGCACAAACCAAGGGTTGATCCCCGCTAGCCAGCGTGATTTTGGACACCACAAGATGCTGACTGTTCAAGTCAGGCTTGGTGTTGTTTCCTCTGACTAATCAATGTGCAGGTGTTTTGAGTAGTGTTAAGCAGGTGAGAGAGCCACCATGCCTTCTCCAAGCATGCTCCTGCTGGCCTGGTCTTGTCTTTGTCTTTCATCCTGCTCCTACATCTTAGGAACTATAATAATGATGATGGGGTAAGGAAAGGAGCAGTGCTCCCAGACTGTTGAAAAGATTGTGAAAAGCTTGTGTGGCAGGGAAGGATAGTGGCTGGATTCTTTCTCTAGATGATTTCAGCTGGCCTTTGTGGTTGATATGGAGCAGCCTCTCTCCTTCTCTCCCTGCCACCTTCCCAGAGTTGCTTACCTCTTCTAGAGGGCAGCTTAAGGCAAAAAGAGAGAGCCTTAAAACACTTTAAGGTGAGGGGGGTAGTGTTTTGTATGGAAATGGAGATGCTAAATGATAAGTTGTTTTTCCACTCTGGAGAGGGAGAGTAAAATTCCAGACTTCACACCTTTGCAGACCCTTTGATTGGGTATCACTTGTTGTTCTTTAAATGACCACTTAGGAACCAAGAAAAGCAAACCAACTGAAACTCTCCTTGTGCCCTGCAAGGCACAAGGACTCCCTCTCCTTTGGATCTAAATTCTCCTTCCATTTTTTTCCCCCAGTTACCTGCATGATTGCTCTTGGGTTGGCGCCCTTGCCAGGCTGTTACCCTTTACAAGGGCACAAGTTTGGCAGCGTCTTCCTTCCCCTGCACACAGGTCCCTGATTGTCACTTGTCCAGATGTAAGCTGTTAAAGAGGCTGATGCCACTGTAGCACTGTCACCTAACTACAATCTAGCTTTTCATGTGTATGATGTGACGTAAAAGAAATATAGAGATTTTGATTTATTTTTTTTTTAAAGTTGAGGGACCAGAGACACTATTATAAAATAATAAGAAATCCTTTTTTTTTGAGAGTCATCATCCAAAATTCCTGTACTGTAGCAAACCTTCTTCCCTGGCACCTTTACTCCTAACTAGGAGGGATGTCAAAAGCAAGAACACAGAAGCATTAGCATTATTATAACAGTGCCTGGTAACAACATTACCAGGACCTCTCACATGTTTTCACATAAACTCTTATTTTCAGATTGTAAAACTCAGCCATAAAGTTCACCTACTTGCTTACACAGTCACTTAAGGTTTAAGACTATCAGCACTTCAGTCAATCAAATTTCTGGTTAAAGCAAAGTCCTAAAAATCCTCCTACATATTCTAATTTGAATTTGCTCTTCTTACAATCTCTGCATTTTAAAGTACAGAGTGGTTGAGTGAAATTATTTATAATGTGCAAACTCTATATGTTTCCAAATTAACTACAAATGAACAACTAGTATACTTGATTTTGTACCTTAATTTTTTTTTTTTTGCCTTAAAGCAGGTTTTTGTTTTGAAGATGATAGTGAGGCCTTTTTAGTAGGGGAAGGGGTTGGAGATGGGACAGACAACTTTACAGGGCTAGCACAAAAACTGTCACTGAACAGCCATGAAACAAAAAGTTCTCAAACAAAAAGTGGGATAATGTTTACATCTAGGTGAAAATCTGTTGCCAAGCTGGGGTTTGCACACATGTTCATAGCTAGAGATAAACCCTTCCTGGCAAATTTGCCTCCCTCAAAAGCTCATATAGTGGAGTATTTGCAGTGTCCCAAGAGAACAAGGATTATGATGAACACGTTTAGTTGCACTGCAAAGGAACTAAGGATGAAATTAATTTGTCTAAAGGCAGAGCTCTGCAACATGCATGTTTCCTTGTATCGCTGTGTTTGATTTATAGCCATCTCAGTTTAGATACCGTTATCTGAGGGAGGCAATTCTAGGAAATACTTGAAAAATCCATCTTGGGAACATTTTGAGGATGTCCAAAAATCCACCCTGCAGGTACATTTCAAAAACCCTCTGTTTTAGAAACTGAGAAACGGAATAGAAACAATAGCAGAAAAGGAAAAAATAACAATAATAATAACAACAGTAATAATGACACTGATCACTCTCACTGCCCAGTGACTTGGCACCATCCTGAACACTGATCACAGATTCCTACCCCCTGGCCAACCTCCATTTATATACTGAGCGTGACAGCTATGATATGGAATATTTCATTGGCCGTTCCATAGTTCTTTCTATGCTTCTATGGGAGACTGAAAAGAAGTCCTTGAATGGTGTAAACATCACTTAGCAACAACTAAAAACAATATGTTACTTGGCATTCCTTTCACAGCAATCACTAGAAAGAAAATTAGTTCTTTCCCAGCTGAAACCAGGACAGTCTGGTCCTCTGACCATGAGGAACTGAGCTCTGAGTTAGTTTTCTTGGAGCTGGGCTGGTGTCTGGCTGTGGACACTCTGCGACTGGCAGCTTCAGGTGGGTCAGGAAGGGCAGCTATCACCCTAGATCTGGGCAGTCCTGCTCGGAGACAGCACACAGGACCATTCTCTATGGGTACTTGGATACTGTGTGCAGTTTTGAACCCCACCAATGTGAGAAAAACATGAATAAACTGGAGTGAATTCAGCAGAGGGATAACAAGATGGTCAAGGGGCTTGAGCACTTTCCTTGTGAGGAAAGACTGAGAAAACTAGACTTGTTTTACCAGGAGAAGACAAGGGTTAGGGGAGACCTAACAGCAGCCTTCCCAACGTTAGCAAGAAGATGGAGCTAGGCTCTTCCCAGCGGTGCGTGATGGGAGAATAAGAACCAAGAGGTGTAAACTGAAACAAGTTTGGGAATGAGACAAAACTGTTTTACCGTAAGGACAGCTAGTAAGTCTCACTTCTGGAGATTTTCAAGACAAGACTGGACAAAGCTTTGAATAACCTGGTCTGACCTCATATCTGACCCTGAACTAGAGATCACCTTCTAGAGATCTCTTCTAAACTGAATTATGCTGTGATTTAAAACCAGTCAGAGGAATCACATGTGCTTCTGTTGAATTGAAAGGTAGCATGGGTAATTGTTAAGGTGTAGAGGTTTATATTGCCAGTATTTAAAATTATGGGTTTATTTCAGCCTTGTGGACAAAATCAGACAGGATTTAGTCCTAAGAGTTCACTAGCATGTGATGAAAAGGAAGAGAGAGAAAAAAAGAAAGACTCTGGAACTCTATGGAGGTACCTGAAGTTTCAGCTGTTCTAGGCTAGTTTACAGAATTTTGGGTGTATGTTGCCCATGCATTGATCTTGAGGAAATTTACACCGCCAAAGTGATACAAAGTACCCTTACTCATGGGTGGATTCTTTATTGCTAGAAAAGAATCATTACAGAAGAACTCAAAACAGTAATTCACCTGGAAGCAGAGCATGGTTTAACACATTCTCCTGCAATGCTTCCAGAGTGCAGAGATGGAAGCCCCACAGGGGCTTCGCTCCTCCCACACGCTAGTAAATGTGCTCCCCCAGCAGGCAGCTAGCAAACCATCAAGCCCCCGAGTACGATACAGATTCAAAATACAGAAGCAATGGGCTTGGTTGTCAGCCAGAGTAAATTCGCATCATTGTCTCATCCAAGCCAGGTGGCACCAGTGGAAGATCCGACCCACTAAAAGTAGTTGGAGACTCTAAGAGGTGCAGAGGAATTACTGCCAGTAGGATCATTTAGCAGGGAAAGAAGACCAGCGGGTGATTTTCACGTCTGTCTTCTCTCATTGCTGCCAGAGCGCCGTGCCGTGATGTGAGAGCCGTAGCTGTGCTCGCAGTGATACTGGCCCCACAGTGCTTTTGTTCTCAGTATGTGGCAGCCCTGCAAGGTTGTGAGAGCAGCGCTCCACTTGGCTGCCCTCCACAGCAAAATAAGCCCTGGTCCCAGTGCTGCTGCTAGCCAGTACACACGGCGGGCAAGTTTCTTAGAAGCTGGGCTAGAGATGCTAGACACGCTTCCCTGCTGCCAGGACCGGTCCCAAGTATTTAAACTGTGAAACAGCACGATGCCCTAGTGATTGGCAATGCTGGGTCTCACGAGTGTTTCACCTTCTGACACCAAGGATGTAATTGCTCCCTGATGACTCTGCCTAATCTGGCATAGTTTGGCCCTTGGTATTTGTCTTTAAAAGATGATCTTGGGGGTTCCCTTCTGCCTGAAAAGGAGCTGACCAGGGACCATGACCCTTCCCCATCTTCTGTAACAGAGAGAGAAACATCTTATACCCACCCACAGTCTTTTTTCAACTCTGCTTTAGAGAGGGCACACATTGGGTCATAAATCAGCAGGTTCCTGCTAGATCAAGAAGTGCTGGCATTCTTCATTGCTTTTAAGCTGCTGGCGTACCTGCTGTGATTTTTATATTCAAGAAGTGAAAGTGAAGGACATGCAGGAGGCATGCATGGCATTTATTGCTTGAACAGTCCACTAAATATCAAAGCCAAATCCTTCTTAAGAACGTAGGCCATGTCAGTTGAGTCAAAAGACCGTCTTTTTTTCATCTGAGAATAGATGCAAATTAAATGGCTGTGAATTTTACAGCTGATTCCCAGACACGACATAACTAGGATCAACACCTTTTGTTCCACTCCAATGAGATTTCACAGCTGTGTGTGGCTGCTACTTGTTAACATTGCCTTAATTAGGCATGGCATTCCACAGCACTTTGGTACTAAGCAGAGTTTTGATCTCATATGAGGAGGTCTTCCACATGCTTGAGAAACCTTACTAAGTAATTAGGAAAAACGTAGTGGGTCGAATCCAGGTGAAGCACCACAGATCAACCATTAATGTCTCCTCACAAGAATTGCTTTCATGGCAAGGCCACTTTGTGAGGAATCGGAGAGCAAACCACAGCCAGAATCCTTTTCAGAAGGGCTACCACCTTGTAACAGTGGCACAGGGTGAGTTCATGAGGAGCTAATTAGATCTATGTAAATAATTATCGGTGACTGCAGCCTCCTTTTTATGTCTAATTTATCAAAATCCCCGTGTCCCTTCACACCCCTGAGGATCAGGGGATGCTGTGCCAAAGAACCACGCTGCGGGACTTGGCAGGGGTTGCAATGCAGTGCTGGGCAGGATGGCCACTGTGCAGATGGCCAGTGGATCAGCGTGGCAGGATATACCCATGGGAGGGTGCTATATATGTGCACGATTCGGTGTGCCTGGGACACAGCAATGCCCTGTGTGCCCCACAGCCAGTCCACGGGCTCCTGTTGAAGCAGCCAGAGGGACAGAAATGGCAGGAGACAAGGCGGGCAATTGTTCCTGAAGCTGCTGTATGACAGAAACGACTGGAGTTTCTGAAGGGGCACCAGATTTATTGTCCTCTTTTACACTGGATTGAAATAAAACAGGAATATAGGAACCACTTTGCTTCTTCTTCTTCTGTTATTTTTGATCTTCAAAAGTTGCAGAGCTCCTAGAAAATTTAAAATAGTCATGAACAGAGGTTAAGGCACCCTAGAAAGAAAAACTGAGTAAAATCTAATGATGTTATATACTAGCTCCCCTAATTAAATCACCATCTTAGTATGATCCCCTCTCATTTTCTCTTTCTCTCTCAACTTTGCCTCTTTCAATGTTTCTGTCATTTCTGTCAACCCTGATGGACACGCTTGTGAAGTCTGAGTGATAACTAATCTTCATGGTTTTGTTGCTGACTCTGCACCTTTGGGAGTAGACAGGAGTCCTGATAGAAGCTGAAATATCTAAGATAAAGATCAACTGGAAAATAGGAACAGATAGTGTCCAAGTGGATTTCAATACAGGAAGACTAAACAAATGTGGCTCTTCAGGAAGAAACAGAAAAGAGTATGTTTTCTAAGTGAAGAAAAATATTATTTTTCCAAATGTAAGCGGTGGTACCAGTGTAATGCAGGTTCCTATTGCAGGTGAGGGAAAAAATGTGGCTTTATGGAAGGTCTGAGAGAATATGGAGATATGTGGGAGTGTGGAATAGAAGGAGAGCTGAGAAATGTCAGGACCTGAACAGATTGTCAGTGGTGTTAGCATACAGTAACCATCTGTTGTCTCTTTTGCTGCTGGAAGGCCTCTGTCAGCAGACAGGAAGCAGGAGCTTCGCCTCATCTGTGTTTCCAGCTTTCCATGGGAGACAGGCTGTTTGCTACGCAGGCACTTTTCTCCTCTTTTGAAGGCGAGTGAGTGAAGAGCCCATCCCCTCTGCATCACCTCTCATGGTTTATACAAGCTAACCCTCGGCTATTGTTTGTGCCTATGTGAATAGTGCTCTGTACAACGCGATGTGCGGCTCCAAGGCTTAGATGGGAAGCTTGGGAGCTGCAGATGGCTGTTCAGTTACAGCATGGGGCCGCGGAGAAGGCACGCAGCCGAGCAGAGGTCCTCTGGAGTAACCACGCAGAGATAGCTGGCTTCCAAATGTTCTCCCTTGAGCAAAATCTCCATCTGCAGTGACCCATCTAGATTCCTCAGACCCCTTTATACCTGTATGGAAAACAGGAAAGAAACTAAAACTAAGGAAGAATGATTTCATATCCATGCAAGAAAGTGTAATCAGGCCTTTGTAGGCTTTAGGGGCAAGGGAGAAGTTACAGAGGTGACATTTCTCTCATGGAGTTGATTGGAAGATGATTCTGGCAGTCTGATACATAGGTTAGATTTGGTTTTCTAATAAAAAAATCTCAGGGAAGTCAAGTCTCTCCCTTTCAAAATAATTCTTTATTGTTTCCTGCATTGAATTAGGTTAAAAGCAGCAATGTCTGCAAGCTGTGAACCATGAGGCAGATTCCTCTTAGGTTTCTAACTTGGAGATTATGTACCTATGAGTTGGCCAAAATAAAAGGGCAGTGTTTATATGAGGGATTATGCTTTCTGTCTGCCTGTGGCTGCAGGGAAACCCACTCCATAACCCAGGACATTCCTCCCAGCACTATATTCTGTAATGAGAATGGAGATGTGATTTTAAACTGTGCAAATTATTGCCTGCCTCCCTGTTTAGAGTGGTTTGGCCAGTTACTGTGAAGTTATTGGCCAAACCTAGTGAGAAGAGAGTTCAAAAATTATGCTGTCACTTCTGCTCTTGTCTAAACTGGAACAAGTGAAAATTACTTTTCCTTGTTTCACATTTTTCTCTCCTTTTATAGTCTTTGAAGATGAGTAGCTATTTGAAAAGTTAAGAGAGACCGAGAATCTGATTTCTGTTTACACTCAGGTCACAATACCCTGTACTGACAACACAAATGGCCTTTAAAGTGGCTGTAAATGTACATGTAAAATTTACAGATAGTTAATCAGTATTTATGTGCACAGGGCTCACTGTTGCAATGTAGCAATAGTGTAAGTTCTACACATATGTGCTCATGGTGGGGAGTTTACCCAGGGCCCTTAGTAACTTTAAATCTGCCCCCCTTTCCCCCCCAACTTCAAACTGTCTTTCTCTTCTCTTTCCTCCTCAGTTCTTTTGCCCTTGATTGCATTTACGTCCGAGAGCATGAGTTTTTCAAGGACTAGGATAATATTTCTAAAATTACAATAGAGTTATGACAATATCACATGTCCCACTGAAAGGGCATTCTTACAAGAATGAGTTATTTCAGTTTGTCTTAACCACTTCCACATACATGCAAACAAAGCCCACTGAAACACAGAAAGCAGGTGCTCAGTGGGTTATATGCTGTAACGATGTATTTTTACTTTTTACAACTTTGTCAGGGCTTAGATGCATGTGCATTTGGGAAGAGATTAATTGTTCCTGTGCAGGAAGTCACTAAAGCTTGTTACAAGCTCTTTGTAGTGGTTTATCTGCCAGAGTCGAGGATACTGAGGGAGAGGGCTACAGGAGGGGAACCCCGGTGACAACAGCGCACGCAGAAGGTCCCATCCCAGTTCTGGCTTGGTAATCACAGGACTGACACTGGACTGTCACTTCTACTCTGTCCTTTCCAGTGTTTTGCTTGTTACAACAAATAACTTTACCAAATTTAGGACTTTAATCTGGAAACACATCGTAGTTCTCATGTGTAACCATTTGAGGGATGGATCAGGCCATGTACTCAATTCTAAATATCTGCAGAATTAGAGCGGTTGATCACAGAGCTTTAAAATATTTATGGAAACGTCTTAAAATCAACATAAGTAAAATACTTGTCAGTAAGGAGTATGGGCAGTAGCGTGAGATTAAATAGTAAAGGAATATCCAATACTCGAGATTCTCTGGAACCCCTGGAACTTCTACTTAATTTCATAATTTGTTTTTACTTCAGGTTTTCTAAAAACTTGGGGTCTTTTAAACTGAAAAAAGAACAAAACCAAAAAATAAACAAACAGCAGAGCAAATATATAAATTTACTGTGGGTATTAGCTGACCACCACAGCATAGTTTCAGCCATAGACCTTTTAAATTCATTGGTTGTTTAGAACCCCCCAAACGCAAGGGAACATGAGATTTCTGGTTTCAGGACTGTCTTTCTGTCATCTGTAAATTCATTTACATTCATTTACATTTTCAAATTAGTTGAAAACTTATGCCCAACAGAATAAATAAAACATTTGTCTTTAAAAAAAACCCCACATTCATCATCACTTCCACCTGCCTTAGTATCTAGATAGCAATAAAAATAACAAATGATTCAGCCTTCAGTACATTCATTTAATAATTATAATCATTCACTGGGCTAAAAGTATTCAAAGGAAATTAAATGTGCAAGTAACAGGCCTCATGACTATGCAACAAAGTAGGAAATTTTCAAATCATGGTTTTAGAGCATGTGTGTTAGTTCACCGTTCTCTATTATCTATTTAGAAATCACTGTCACAACTCTCCTATTAATGTATGAGGTAGAAAATAAACGTATAATAATTTCAATCAACTTCATAATTTTTAAGACATTGCTTTTAAACTCGCCATTATCATATGCAAAATGGCAAAGTCAGTTCTGCTTAATTTATTTCATATGTTATTCCAACAGCATTGCAAATAGTTCATTGTTACATATCTCTCCAAATAATGAGTTCAAGACATCCTTTCCTTCACGACACTTCATCTGCATGCTACACACTTCATATTTTGTAATTGTCTGATGAACAAGGGAAGCAGGTAACCCGAGGCTATTAAAAAGAAGCAGCATCAATGAAAAAATGCTGGACACAGGTGTTACCCCCTAAGGACAATGGAATATTTGGAGGATGAGTAGAAAAGGAAACATGATTAAACTAATCAACAGATGATTGAAAAAATTGTTTAACCTGCCTCCCTTAGCAGGATGCTACCCATCACCACAAGCGTTCTCTCCCAGGGTCGGAAACTTCCACACAACCATGAGATTCCCATAAAAGGTGCTGGATAAAATTAACTGAGCTGTGTCTGATTCTGCACTTATGGGATTTGCTGGAACAATGATTAACATGAGCCTAACAAGCCACTTATTAGCTAACCAGTGTATTTTTTAAAAGTCTAAAGAAACAAAAAATTCGCCAAAAGAGTGTTTAAAATTAAATTGGGGTAAATTTAATTTCTTTTGCATGTATGTCTGTGCTTTGCTGGACCGGCAACATAGTCATCACATAAAAGGCATCTACTCGGAAACATCCCTGTTTCTTCTCAATCTACCAAATATAAGTAGCTTCTCAGCCCAGTGAAGCACATGTTCCTCTTCTGAGGAGTGCAACGTAAAAGAACAGTAACTTCTTCTTCCTACATATATCTGGAGGGGCAGGCTGGGAGGCTGAAGACGCATCTAGTCAATTTGTTAAAATTCAGTCTGCTACTTTACATATTTTTTTATGCTTGACACCAAATTTCAAGGGAAGTTCCCAACTGCACCCGCAGGCTTGTTCCTATTTGCAACAGTAACATCAGCTAAACATGAAAAAAAAATAGGTTAGAAATGCTTTGTAGCGCATTAAACTGCTATAATTTTTCTACTTGAAGTCTGCATTTAGAATTTCAGCGTAAATAATCGTATCTCAATTAGCTGTGAGGAAGGTCATTTGCTGCATTGCTGGGGGAAGAAAGTATTTAAGTTGCATTGGAAATTCAGGCAACTAATTTAGGTTCCACCCTGAAGATTATTCATAATTGTCAGGGTTTGGCATGTTGTGTTTTCTCTGCTACATCCCATGATGTAAAGCAAAGAGCAGAAGAGGAGCTGAGCAGTACCATATTGCTCTGCGTGGAGCCCTTTTATATTTGGGAATGTGCCAGGTCTGTGAATTCTCTGTCATCTGAAAAAAAAAACAACAGTAACAAACCAAAGCCATCTATTAAGTAAGAGATTGAGACTCAGCCTGTGAGCCACTGAACTAAGACAGATAAATTTTAAAAAGAATAGTTATAAATTATATTGACATTTCATATGGCCATCATATCATATCATATCTTCTTTATAGAATCAAGGTGAGTAACGCAGTTTCTGATGTATTTTTAAGATTCTCTGAGTTCTAGTGTATGTTTCTTTATTCTGTTTCTCTGCAGGGAGCAGGAATATCCACCTAACTGCAGTCAGCCACCTTTTTCAGGACCTTTCTATAATGGTCTAATATACTGGAACTACACAGCAAAAGAAACTTTTGACAGGAGCAAACTAAAATGCAAAGCTGAAATTAGTCAGCCTTTGGCGGTGTGAAACTAGCAGCATTACCATGGGTAGGCATTGCAGCAAGGTAAGGGGAAATGTGGAGGTATTCAATTTAAAATCTCTCATAAAATATATCCAAACATTTAGGGTTTTGGGGTTTTTTTTGTGAGCACATAAGTCAAATTTAGGCCTTCCCTTAATACACAAGAAGCCCCGTGGCAGTAATAAACAAAATACTGACCTCCAAGAAGCCCATGGCAGTATTTCCAATGACTTCAAGGAAGGCTGTATGAAGCAGGATTACTTATATATTTAAAGATAAACCTGTGAACAAATATTTATAGACCCAGGGGGGTTTGGTTTTATTTTCAGAGTGGCTGAGCATTTCTGGTTACAATGGATGTCAGAGGGAGCTATAGGTTGCTCATCTTTTCTGGAAGTAGAAGCTTTTAGCTATGGAATTGTCAGCCCTCAGTCTAGGACTACCAGGAGTCCTACCTACCCCGGGGTGGTCTTGAAGGGCATTAAGCCAAACTGGCTTCTGGTTCTGCATGGGAGCCCCTCACCAGTCACACAGCCTGTGCTGGGGTATGCCCAGCCTCTGCCCTGATGCGTCCAACTGGCTATCTGGGGAAGGAATCTCAAGTGCAAAACAGGCCAGCCTTCATCAGCTCACATCCCAGCATGAAACACGGGCTAATTCAAGCACTTCCAAAGGACTTTGAGGCCTGGGAATTGTGGCCGAGATCCTGGCATCCAGTGTGGGCCAGGATTTTGTGCTCTCATTGACCTGCCAGTGGCAAGGACAATGTGGCCATCACCCGGGCATGTAAGACAGGGCAGCATTCAAAAGGGAAATTTTTTTCAATCTGTGTTAAAAATCCTGTGCATCGTGCTGTTGACACTTCAGTTAATCTAGGTCTGTGAAACAAATGCATATTTATTTATCACTGAAAGATAAAGCTAACCACATCTGTTCATGCTGCCTTTTAGCATTACTGTGAAAGAAGATTTCAAGGTTGGGCTTTGTTTGGGTTTTTATAGCTTTCCTTCCCAGCTGAAGGACGGTCACTAAATCTCTGTGTCTCTCCCAAGCTCAACCCCAGCTCTTTTATTTTCTTATCAGCAGTGGTAGTGGTGCAGGAGTATAACACCGGTCTGATTTTCTGAGGACCTGAAAACACTCTGCTGGCATTAAGTTGACTGGAGGCTGAAGCCTTTGACTATTTCACAGATTTTTGTCTTCAGTTGTGCTACTGTACAGGGGGTTGAAAAACAGGAAAATTGTAAACAATTTAGAAAAACTATTCTCCTACATTCTGGCAAGCTTCAGAACTGGTTCTGGTTTTCCTTACCAGAAAACATTCCTCATATTCCATTAACTCTGGGAGGTGTAACAGCAGCGTGCCTTTGACAACAATATTCATTGCTTTCTCATAACTACATTTCTGCATGTTTCAACTGCTGCAGAAACACTAGTTTTTTGTTTTCCTTTTTTTTTTTTTTAAACAGGATCTCTGAATTGAGCAGTATTCATAACTTTTAAAACATAATAATACATATGTATCTGAATTACATGAATAATCCAGAGAGTAAAAAATTATTCACAAACACTTACAAGTAAAGTTCTTTCATGTCACTTTTTCATTAGCATACAAATACTGTGCTGGAAAGCTGTCAAGATTTTTATCTCACAGAAGAACTTACTGCTCCTCTTTAAGAAGATGAGAAGATGAACCCTCCCATTAAGATCACAGCTCTTGTGAGCAGGAAAAACAGCAAATGCAAAAAAACCTCATGCTTTTCGACATGAATTTTTAATAAAAAATGAAATTCGTAGAGTATATTGTCTTAATGAAGTCAGTGAGATAGTCAGATGCTCAAAGGTAAGCATGTACTTATGCACGTGGTTAATTAGGGTCCTGAACAAAAAAATAATTTGCAGACTTAACTGCAGTTTATACTCCCTGTGGCTCCTGCCGTGTTCCGATGCTTGTGTGAATGGCTACACTTGTATCAACCCACGGCCAACGTTAAAAATGCAAAGTACTTGATCAATTTTTTCCAAGTGAAAGCTTGCTTCTTGTGGCAAAGCTTAATAAGGTAAGAGAAAAACAGATTAGTTTCTATGCAGACATTTTGAGAGTATTTGAACTACTGTTTGTGACAAATATTGAGAGTAAATGAGAGTGGGAGTTAGGTGAAACGGGTGATTAAAGCAATGTCTGATATTTCATTCATTTTAATAGCATAAAAATTATTAAGACCCAAGTTGTCAGGATCCTGCTAGCTGTCTAAGAGTTTTATAAAATTCTGGGATGTTTCCAGCCCTGTTATAAATTGTCAACAACATTCTTATTTCTGATAAAAATCAATTGCTATTTTTTAAAAGATATTGAAAGATTTATGAGCAATTTATTTGCTGACAAGTCTAAGAAAATGATGGTTGCAATAGAAATATAAGATCTTTTTAGGATACAAATTTATAAACAGCCTAGACTTTATTAAACAGTAGGAGAATTAAGGACTATGATTAAAATTGTTTCTCATACTTTCAATTCTACAAGAATTATTGGAAGTCTTCAAGAAATAGAGGCCCTATCCTAAAAATACTTAAACTTGTGTTTATTTGCATTCATGTAATAAGTATTCTTTTATTTTGTGAGAAAATAGGCAACACAAAATTAAGCATATGCATGTACATTTTTAGAAAAATTGTCTCCACTTTATTTAAGCTATCGGGGCTGTTTTGAGTCTCCAATTTATTATTTTTTCCTATAATTTCTATTTATCATGCATTTTAAAGTTCTGCTAACATAAATACCATATTATTTTATGTAAATGTTAAGTTTTTACAGGAATACAGATGCACGAAATAAGCTAACTGATAATAAAAATCTCTGCAGTCTTCAAGCTTTCTTCCCTAACAATTTTGGATGGTTTTTTTTTCCTGACTGAGTCTTATAATAGCACTTTGTGAAGTTGCCAAATTCTGCCCCTCTTCTTATCCAGTTACATACAGGTGCATAGCATTTTGCATGTGAAATTGCTCAGAACTTACAGAAGGAAAAAAAAAAAAAGGAAGCCATAGAAATGAAGTCCCGAGTTCAGGTCACAGAGAGATTTCAGGAACGTCAATTTGTCTGCCACTGATCTTTTCTTTCTAATGAGAAGTCAGAAAGTGGGGCCTATTTTTTTTCTTTCCCCACAACATACTGGGTAATGATTGCAGAGATAGTCTGTGATGGTCTGAAATCAGACTTTAATAGTAAATTTAATTGAGTCCCAGAATGCAACTGTGACATAGTAAGATTCAAAGGGAAGCACAAATGAAAATACTTACTACAGGTCCACTTGAGAAGCTCGACATCAAAGATGTTGAGGTGGCAATAAGAAGGGGATAAATTTATTATTAGTGTTTCCCTGGGAATAATAAAAATCCATTAGCTTCTCTGGAGGAGTTAGGGTTATTTGTCATCGGATGAAAGGCATGAGAGCTTCTAAGTTGTCTGAATCATTACTATCTAAATCATACGTAAAATGAGCAACTGGATAAAGAAAGCAACTAAGTCAGGCTGTTAGATTTTAAGACCTATTTGACTTAAACATTTTTGAGCCATGCACCCCCGGTCATAAGGGAACAGTCAGCCAGAGATTCATGCCTGTGAGATGCCAGGAGAGGCTTGAGCCTTCAGCTGAGTTGCTGGACAAGAAATTCTGTGAGAAGAAAATGTGTTTGTGTAGGAACTCAGAAGTCTGAAAAAGAAGGACTGTAGATGTTTGAGAAAGGTTTAAAAAAACAATTGTGGAGCTACTTTCATGGGGATGAAAACCATAGCAAAAAAGTGCTCTAACAGAGAAATACAACATAATAGAATAATATTTTAATGGAGACCAGCAGCACTGAAAGGCTCTTCGGGGCTGTGGTGGAAGGACAGGGTCACTGAGCAATTTCCAGCTACTTGTTGGGAAGCAAAGAAACTCTGGACTATCTGGGCTCTGCCAGAGGAGCAGATGAAGGCAGCACACGCAGCTCAGGGTATCATGTAGTGCAGAATGGTGAGCATGCACAGTTCTACGATTCCCATTCGTAATAAACTCTTCCTGTCACAGAACTCTCCTCTACATTTAGGAAAAGAAAACATTTTTTCCACAGACTACCAAAATGAAATAATAAAGGTCTGTGTTGGAGAAAGAGTTGGTTTTGAATGGGGAAATACACTGGGAAGCTTTTTGTTAGCATTCCTGTGAATGGTGGAGGTGGGATTATCCCCATTTACACAGGCAACAGTTAAGACACCAAGAAATTGTCATGGATGCTGCTAACTTTGGGTGTGCAATTTGAGACATTTAATGCCTCATTCTCCAGAATACTTTGCAAAGGACTATATTATGCTCAAAGTATCTCCCCGTTTATGTTACTTGCAGCTGTGAATGCTCTGTATCTACAACTAGATCCTGGATATGAAGATCATAGCCATGTAAAGCTCTTCAGAAGTTTGTAGGAGAGTTAGGGATAAATTCCGCTTAAAAGGGAATGTCTACTTGCATTATTCATAAAAGCATATTTTCCTGCAGTTGTTTTGCTCAATCACTGTAAGTCTATTAAATCTTGCAAAATCAGGTATGAGTCCTGGACTCATCACCTGTTTTAATGCACAATCTAGTTTTGTTTGCAAAAGAGGGGAAAGAGAGGAGTTTCACGGATAAAATAACACTCTAAATGTGTTAATTTATTAATTTTAAAAATGCCAACAGACAGACAGAAAATGAACTGAATAATGTTAGTTTTACAGGAAAATTTACTTCTTCTACTATGTTCTAACTTCTCAGTGCCTAACTTTACAAGCTTACTAATATTTTAACATCAACTTTCCAAGGTTTCCCCAGTAGTGTATCAGACTAGTCTCCCATTCCATATATTATCTTCCTTTCATCTCCTCTGCATCTGAGTTAACCATCTTCTTTCCCATGTGCTCAGCAGCAGAAACACAGAAAACAAACTATGTCTCCAGTCCTGAAGATGAGGGTGGTCCTGACAGCAGAGTGCAGTGGCCATCCAAAGCCTGACAGTTTGCGTGTTCTCTGCACATAAACTCTGGAGAGAGTTTAGCTGCCAAAAACCCCAACAAGCACAGGTGTGAGTTGCAATTTTCAAGACTTTTGAGTAGGCAACCATTTTTCGTAAGGTCAATGAAGGAAATGCTTCTGACACAAATAACAAATCAACTTTCATGTGCTGGTTCCTGTTGCATTTATAGGCAACTGGTCCCTTGAATCTCACCCTTGGAAATGAATGGATTTCTTTTGAAATTTTCACTCACATGCACACACACACACAAATCCCATATGAATGCCTGCTCTGCAATGTTTCCCCTTTTGCAGCTGAGCTTTGATGAGATCCTGAGTGAGGACAGAGAAACTAACAGAAGCAGGTGCTGCTGCTTGCACTGTTGGACCACAACATCTTTCTCCATCTCAGCTGGCCCATCTTATTACTAAGGTTGCCCAACTCTTCCCATTTTTTTCAATTTGCTTTTGGTTTAACAGCTTTTTCAGTTCCAGATGAAATCTTCCATTCTATGTGTCTGCTTCAAACTGAGTTGAGACCCACGGGGTTAGCCATTTTCAAGAATGCGACTGAAAAATCCAAGCAGTTCACGGGATCCTTTCTTCACTTTCACTGAAATTCCAAAAACCCACAACCTGGGAAAAGGAATTTCAACTTTGCTGTCAAGGAGTGACTTTTGTGCAGTATGCTTATACGCAGGCAGTCGGCACATACTCCACAGAGAGCTCTTTCAGTCGAACTTGTACATTCTCCAAAGATGGTTCTGCCAGAGAACATAACTCTGTTACTTTGCAGATCTTATAAGTGTTAACGTGGGCTTTAATTAAACATACTCTGTTTGGCCTGGGGCTGCATAGGTGAAATTTGACTAAGCTTGGAATTGCTGCTCCCAGGCACAGTAACTATTTCTGCTTACTTTCATGGCTTCCTTTCCTCTTTCCCTTGAACATTATAGACAAATAAAATGTCTGATGAAAATGCAGAAAATGGGGTGGAAAAAATGAAATGAGGGGAATGGAAAGGAGTCAACAGACTCAAGAATTCTGGTGAGGTGAGGACTGAGGGAGGAGATTAGAAGTGGCTGGGAATTGGGAAGGGTGCCTGGCACTGGTTGCACAAGAAGAACAGGAATGTGAACCAGTTTGCTGGGGAAGATTGAAAACGGCGGTAAAAAGGAAGGAGAAAAAGTTTCCATACAAGGAAACTGAAATTAGGATCCTATGAAGAAAACAAAGAAGACAAGGAGCTGGAATGTAAAGGGAGAAGTACATCATTAAGAAGTGTTTGCAAAAGTTAGAAGTCATTGCGATGTGCAGCAGCTTGTGTAACACGATGCTGGACACTGGGTGAAGCACCCTTCCAATGGAGTCCTTGGCTTTGACTTCTGAACAGCGGACAGTTTGCCACAGGGTAGATACATGAAAAAACTCTTTGCAGCATAGCCTTGCAGCAACATATTTCCTAAGATCCTCCAGGTTCTTCCAATAAATTGGGTGCAATTCTGACTAATTGATTATTCTTGGTGAAATCTACTTTATTCACCTGTTGCTGGTTCCAGAATTCCTCAGCCTTCCTTTCTGGGAGGTGTTCCATGACTGACGCAGGCTTCTCTAGTCCATCACTGTATAATCTTTGCAGCACATTTAGTGCATCTCTTTCTCCCCCAAAGTTAACAAGCAGCTGATCTTATTCTACAGATCCATTTACTTTCTGGTGTTTCTCAATACAATAATAAAAAGGATGGCAAGGAATGAAAGCAGGAACCTGGTCTGACAGTCTTCACCACAGCCAGCTGGGGGTTGGCCCATTGTAGCTGAAGGCTGATACTGGATGCCACTGGGATTAGGAAGGGTTTTAGAAGAGTCAGGTGTGGAAAATTAGAAATGGTTGGGCAAAGGGTTGAAATCACATGCAAAGGAGATAGGGCTTCTCAGAGGAGCCTGTGACTCAAACAGCACACAGACCTGGGCAAAAAGACCAAGCCTTGAGTTCAGCAGGGCAAATAGAAAATGCAAGAAAAATTATAGCGGGGTAAACTGCTGGGACTGGGAAAAATGAGGACAGTCCTCAGTTGGAGGGGATAAGCAGAATCAGTCAAACATGAAGAAATGAACAGCATGATTTATTTTAGTCATTGGAGTGCAACCCTCTTCAGATCCTGGAGTAAAGCACACAAAGCCCTGCATTAGGAGCGCTGAGAGTCTGGGACATCGTGGCTGTGGTCAATGTGTGGCTGGACTGTGATAAGCTATGACCATCTACTTAAAGATGATCTCACAATGGATCTGCAAAATGGCACTAAACTAATTTAAGCTGCTCTTAATCCTGGCATTTCCTAACTTTGGTGTGCTTTGGTTTGCTCTTTGAAGGACTTAAGAGACTACAGACATATACTACATATGTATATAGCATCAGTCTCAAATAATTATTCTGTGTTTGTTTTAAAATTAAGTTCAAATATCCTTTGATTTTAAATATGGATCTGGCTTGTATGAATCTTCCTTTTGATTTTTTCCTCTTTTACACAATTTCCTAATTGTAAAAGTGCACTGTAGATTGCCAGCCTTAAATATGAGTTATAGAATAGTCCCAAGTGTCTGCATGTTAATTATGACGTATTATTAATATATGCATTAACTGATCATTCATTTTATAATTACTTTGCAAGGATCTAGTCCACCAGTGCTAGAATTGAACAGAAGCACAGGAAGCCCAGAAATCTACTAGGACTTTGAGAGTGCATTGCTGGTCCTGGACACAAGCTGTGTCTTATTCATTAGCATTTCTCCTCAGTCATGAAAACGAGCCTCATAAAGTGACCTTATTCTAGGAGCTAGGACTTTATGAAAAATAAAGTATTTTGCGATTTGTGATTAAACTAGGAAGAGTGGCAAGATTATGGATGCTACAGGTAGTTCCATGTGGCTGAATCTGATTCTGCGATACTCTGAATTCTCCTTATTCTTTGAATCACTTATCATTCACTTGGTTTTACTTTTAAATGCAATCTTTATTTCATATGAACCTTTCCTCCCCAGCTGTCTCATCCAGCCTGGGCAATGCATAAGCTCCTTTTGTGTTCTGTAAAACCTCTCTTTGCAGTCCCTCCTTACTGGTTCATTATTGTCTCTTTCAAAATGTCTCGATTTTCATAACTTTCACAACTTTCAGAATTTCTTTGAATTTGCTATATTATTGCTTTTTTGAGGTAATGGCCATTAAACACAGAGAAAACAGAAAAGAGAAACACAGAAAACATAATTCCACCTTAGTCCTCTGGTCTTTGGAAGCTCTGTTTTCTCTAGTCTTTCAACCTTGATAATTGATGGCATTGTAAGAATCATAGAATGGTTAGAGTTGGAAGGGACCTTAAAGATCATTGAGTACCAACCCCCTGCCTCCCACTAGAGCAGGTTGCTCAAAGCCCCATCCAGCCTGGCCTTGAACACCTCCAGGGATGGGGCATCCACAACTTCTCTGGGCAACCTGGGCCAGTGTCTCACCACCCTCATGGTGAAAAATTTCTTCCTGAATCTAATCTACCCTCTTCCAGTTTGAACCCATCATCCCTCATCCTATCACTACATACCTTTGTAAAAGGTCCTTGTCCAGCTTTCTTGTAGGCACCCTCCAGATATTGGAAGGCCACTGTAAGGTCTCCCCGGAACCTTCTCTTTTCCCGAAGATAAGAACTTCTCCAGAGAAGAACCTCTCCAGTTTTGTTAGAGGTTAACAAAAGTTTATTTGTGATTATTTTACTGTCTATATTCAAGGCGGTTAAGTGCTTTTACTAGCTCTCAAGTGTTTACATGACTGGATTGCATTTCTAGAGGACATACACATCTTTTGTGACATAAGATGACTCACTGTCCCGCAATGGGCTCTGTAGTGTCCCAGAGGAACCTTTATACAGGTTTAAGGAGGCACAGATCAACATTTCATACTATCCCATGGCCGCCCAACTATGGTGGAAGTGTGGGACTGGGAATAGGTGGGGATCCCCCTGAGCTGGGGGCAGTGAAAACCTCTCCTCAGGGCTGCCTGGAGGGAGCCGCCAGCCTGTCCTCGGCCAACTGAGTGGCTTCAAGAGGTCATTGAGGTACATGAAACTCAAGGGTGGGCCACGGCTTCATCGGGGACCTGCACGACTTCCTCTCGGAGGGAGCAAGACAGGGGGTGCTGTCACGCCATACACCCCTTCCCTTCACCCACGCTCGCCCCCCCCCACCATCCCCCGCCAGGGCCCTCCCTCGGGGCCGAGCTCCAGACAGAGGGCCGGGTCCTGCCCGCTGGTTTGACGCCTCAGACCCCATCCAGGGGATCCCGCCCCCGCGTTGGGGCGCCCCGACCTTCACAGAGGCGCAGCCCCGCCCCGCCCCGCCGCATGCGCTGACGGTTAACGGCTCCCCGCCCCGCCTCACGTGAGGCGCGGGGCGGGCAGGTGAGGCGGCGGCGGGGATTGGGAGGCGGGCGGTGACCCCGGCGGCCCGGCCCCGCCCCCCTCGCGCCCCGCCCTTCCGCCGCCCTTATATGAGGTGGGAGGCGGGTGCCGGGGCGGGCCTGAGCGTGTGCGGGCACCGAGGTGAGCGGGAGGCGGGAGCTGGCGGGGTCCCGGCAGTCGCTGCCGCAGGGAGAACGGGCGGAGGTGACGGTGATTCCCCGGGGCGGCGACGCAAGTGGGAAGGAGTGTGTGTTCGTTCCACCTCTCCCTCCCCCGCCGCCTTCCCTCTTCTTCCTCCTCCGCCGGGCGAGGGGCTGGTGGCGGCCGTGCCCTCCCCCGGGAGGTGTCTCCTCACCGTCCCCCGGCAAGGGAGCGATGAGGGGGCTGAGCCCGGGCTGGGGGCCTGCGGGGAGGGATGCGGAGGTAGCGGCGGGAGCTTGGAGGGCTCGTCCTGGGGAAATGCGGGTGTTCTCCTCCCTCCCCGGTGCGGGCGGCTGGTGCCCGCTGGGGTCGCGGCGCCGCAGGCCCGGCTGGCGGGGCAGGGAGGCAGAAATGTAGTGTCATTGCTTTCCAGGAGCAGGGGTCAGTAGTTGAGGATGAGGGTGGCGGAGCATCTCCTACAGGGATTTATCTGCTCAAGGTTAAAGCCCGGCCACTCCTGGCAGAGCCTGGTGTCTTGCCACGGCTCAAGCACATCTTTTTTGGGTGGCTTTAGGCAGAGACCAATTCCTCATGAAGGATGATGCTGTGGTAACTGAGTGTGCTGCTTGCATTATTAAGCAATATTTTTTTTTTTTTGACTTTGCTTTTTCAATTGAATTCTCTATCGTTCTCTGTCGGATTGCTGCAAAGGTCACGAAGGGGTAAAGCTGATTTAATGGGGGCTGAGAAAAAGAGGGGCTGTCCCTTCAGGCGTGCCACTTCTGAATCTTCATTCACGCTGCAGCCTGGATGAGAGGCTGGCGGCGTGATTTGCAATTGCTTGCTTGCAGTTTTTTTTCCCCCTGTGGGTGATGTGTGCAGGAAACCTGCCTAGTTTCAGATGGACACTATATTGGGTTTCTGGAATCATCCCCCGGGCCGTCTGATTCTGCCGATGTAAAGGATTTCTGGTGTCTGGATGGGTGGGGAGACTTGAACAATACAAAGTTTGCCTTGCTTTGAAATTCCTGCTACTGATATTTTGAAAGGGGAAGGGGGAAGAGTGGGTGATTGTGATGAATTCTGACCAAGGCTCAATTTTTATGGCTACGTTTTCTGAATGTGTGATTAAAAAAATGTAATTTTTTTTTTTAAGGAAGAAAAGGGGGAGAGGGGGCAGTGAGAGAGCTAAATAAAAGGAGTTTCTTTGCAGCTCCATTTCAATGGTGCAGCTTTCCCAAGCCCCTTTCCATCACCCATCATCACCTTCAGGCCGGTCAGAGGAGAGGGAGGAGAAGAGCATGAAGGCAGCCAAGCAGCAGGTGAACCCGTCTGGGGAGCACCAACCTCCCTCCAGCCCCCTGCAGTCTGCGCTGAACTCGGCAGCCTCTCCTTCCCAGGCATATGAGACTTACATTGATAATGGGCTTATCTGTCTCAAACACAAGATCAGGAACATTGAGAAAAAGAAGGTAACTTGTTTTCCTCTGGTATGGCACGTATTTAAGCTGCTAATCGTAAAACTTGGTGCCTATTTTATAATAGCTGGAATAAGGCTGTGTCTATATACAGGGAGTAACCATTGATTTAATTTTTTTTAAGTAACTGGTGGAAAGAGCTAAATGTGGATTTGTTAATGGCTTTTTATTATCATTAATAATCCTGTATAGCAAAGTATGGTGTCCTTAATTCTTATTGTTCTGAGATGGGCTGCACTTGACATTGTGTGAGTGTAACATTATTGTTTCAGGGGATCAGGAATGCAGCTAACTATAAACTTGTTCTCAGCTGCTGGCTTTATAGTGCATGCCTGAGAGTTAACAGAAGTAATTGAATGTTGATCAAAACTGGGGATGCTTCTCTAATAGGCTGAATCAGTTCAGTACTAACTTGAAACTCATTTGGCCATGGTCTGTAGTCTTGCAGAAATCGTCGTATTTTTTTCTATTGATTACATGCATCTAATATTAGGATGTAGAGATGTATGTAAAAATGGAAATTAGGAACAGTGTTTCCTCTGACTCATGTAAAAGTCAAATTGTATTAAATATGTATTGCTTTTCACTCTGCAGATGCCTTTGACTTCTATATTTAAAATATAGAAAAATGTTATTCACTAGAAAGCTTTTAAACAGAAGGCCCCTGAAGCCTGCACTCTTGCTTTGAGCTGTGCTTTTCTGGGGTGGGGGAGGGAGAATAGTCTTAAGAATAAGAAGTGAGATAATGATACACCTAAAAGATTGTGGCTATGGCTGGCCGGGCTTTTGTATTCTAAGACTTTTCAGTTGGTTGGCAGGTGACTGAAGGCTCTGTGTATGATTTTTAGTTGGGAAAATGCTTTTTTGTGCAAGATAAAAGAAATAATCATGCTGTTGCTTTTGGTGCCGGCTCAGGATTGCAAGTAAAGGAAATGTGTGAATATCTTGTGTTTCTCTAAATGTCTGAAAAGCTTTGTGTTATGTTTTATAGTGAGAAAAGGGAATAGGTTGGACTTCTGACCATGTGGCTAGGGGACTTCATCTACCTGCAGGAGATGCAGTATTACTGCTGTCTCATGTCATGCATCATGCTGTAATTTTGAATACTGTCAGATAAGCATGGTTTCCTTGTGTGATTAACCAACTTTATGTTGTTCTAATTCTGTCCAAGGATGCTTATTGTTGTGAATTTCTCAAGTATCTTTGATTTGTCACGTGAATGACAATATGGCCTTGTCAGCAAATGAAAGTGTGATTTACTAGAATGAGTAGAAAGTGTTCCTATTCCTAGACTCTTATAGGTGCTGTGTCAGTAAACCCTATGTGGGTAGATACACAGATGAAATAGTATTCAACTTCACGGCAGTGAACTCCCCTTTTTTTTTTTCCTTGTGTGTATGAAGAAGCTTGTAATATGCAGTAGTTCAGTTTTGTATAGTTTACATCAGCTTTTAAAGACTGCCTCAGTATATTAGAAACAAATCTTATTCCTTCCTTAAAGTTATTATTCCACTTCATTAGGAAATAATGCTATAAAATCTTGATGACGTAACTGAAGCCAGATTTTGAAAAGTATGCTCTGGAAAATTAAGTAGGATTAATCAAGGGTAACTAAATTCCAGTGTTGGCTTGGAAAAGCTAGAAAAGCCTAATTTAAAATAAGGATGAGGGATGTGTTTGGAGCCCCTTAAAGATCTACGGTCAATGCATTAGTATTGCTTAAATGAAACTGAGTTAGCAAGTAAGAAATGAAAGATCAAAGGTAGGAAAAGGAAGTAGGCAGTTGTGGAGGTTGCCAAATCAAAGATGTAGCAAAACTTCTTATGTTCCTTTCTGCTGAAATAAGTAGTCGTAGTAAAATTCCCATTCTGTTGCAGTATGCAGATGACTTAAAACATGGAAAGAATATGTAATTTCACTCATACCTCGTAATCCACATTAGACAGAAATCAATGTAAAAACTTTACTTTGGATTTTCCTACAGCTGAAACTAGAAGACTACAAAGATCGCCTGAAGAAGGGAGAAGCCCTCAATCAAGACCAGTTGGTAAGTTTGCTTTATGCAGTAGTAGGTGGCCTCAAAACCTTCAAATGTGTCATAAGGGATAGGTTGCTGAAAGAGGTGGTGGTGGAGTTTTACAGAAGTAATGCCTGCAGGCTTGCAGTGGTGTTTTTCATAAAACCTAATGGACAAACTATAGGTAACTAAGCTGAGTGGTGAGGCCACAAGCTTTTAGTCTTCAACTTTAGCCTTCATGTTGTGTACTGAAGTGATAGAAGGTCCTTGTCTATCATTATTATCTTATTCCAATTCAGACTTTCAGCTTCAGTGTTCCTGCACCTCTGTTTCTTGATGAGGTGTCCACATGCAGCTTATCTTTATAGCATTGCAGTGTTAGAACCCAAACCTCAAGATATCTGGGGTAGCTAATTAGTCCTTGTTACTTTTTCAAGTAACACCTGTCAGTGAAGTAGCCTGTTGGCTGCACAGGGCTGTTGGTTACAAATAGTTGTTAAAGTATAACTGACAAATGGTCTGTGTTGGTACAAAGGAAGATGTTGGTTTAAGTTGCATGGGATGCAAACTCTTCCCTATTACAGGAATCTAGCTGTAAGTTACTGACTTAGTTGAAAATACTCCCCTGTCCTTGTAGTGGTGCCATTAGATGTCTGGGAGTTGCCAGCACTCTCAAATGCTGTTAGAAAAATGTTTTGTACCAAAGTACAAAAATTGGAATGCCAGGCTGCAAGATCACTACAGAACATCTACTTTGTGGAGCTAGCTTAAACTTCCTGATGTTATGAGTGGTTCTGTCTTGGACTAGAATGGCTTCTAGAACTGAAACCAAGTTTCTATAATATGAAAGTGATTGCTTTTTGAACATGTCTGAGTATCAGTGTCATATAATCCAAAGGGTTCACTGCTGTAGTTATTTAGGAGTCAAATTTTTAAAATGTACTTCACACGTGGTAAAGAACAGTTGTGTGGTAAAGGACACCAACGCTTCAGTGGTAGTGCTGATCCTGCTAATGAACCAGTTGGAAAAATACTTCTTTGACTGTCAGTATTTGTGTTGTGCTACACTGTGATAAAGCTATTTCTTTACTCTTAATCATTTGTAAATAAGAACTAGGATAGTATAAGAGGGGAAATGATAACTTGCTACTTAAAGTAGAGTAGACCTATTGGATTTGAATGATCATTTAGCACTTGGCTACAAAATCTGTACTCTTGCCACCTCAAGTGCAGAAATAAAATTAAATCTAGTTTGAAGTAGGATGATGACTTTTTAGTTCCTTTAACCTCAATCTGGAATTGGGTGGGCAACAGCCTTTTGTGTTTAGTTCATAGGTGTTAAATATAATCTGTTTTCTTCTGTCACTAACAGTGGGACTATTGAACAGTATTGTGAGTCAAAAGTAACATGTTCAAGATCAATCAAAATTTTACTATTTCTTCGGTGTACGAATGAATGAAATTAAGATGTGGGGAGCTAGAGGTGAATGATTCTGTAGATGTTTCTCTTGCAAATGCATCCAGCAGCAATGATTTCAGAAAATGCCAATTAACTTGGTTACTGGCTTTCAGTATTCCCACCTGAGCCTTACTTCTTAAGTATTAGTATTTTTATCTCAGTTCCTGGGGTATCTCTGGCTTCTAAAATGGAGAATTGGATTCAATCTTGTTAGTGAATTTACAAGTGGTAGTCAAACCACTATTGACTGTTATAGTCAACTAACTAGTTGGCTATTGTAGAAGCATGTATCAAATTAGTATTTAACTAAACATCTAATTGAGACCCCTGTTTGGTGGCTGAGATACAGGAATACTGCACTTCTGTCTTTCAGATGCAAATTCTCAATGCATGTATAAATACTGGGACCTGGTAGATTGAAGCTAGAGCTGAGCTTAATTTGGACACTTGGCTAAAGAAGCCTAACTGCCTGTAATACAGTGGAGTTCTGAGTTGATGTCATCTATATTTTTCATTGTTTCTCATACAGAGGAAGAAGTGCACATCTGGTGCTGAACTTGTTTTGCAAGCAATTTGGATTAAACTGTAATTACATATGGTGCATGCCTGCCAGAGCTACTGTGTATGCTAGCCTTACTTTAGGAAAAGCTTGTTTCCAAAATTCAGAGCTTCCAGCGAGTTAAATGCTCTTGCTGGCAGAGAGCAAGCTGATGAGCCTTTCCTCAGTACTGTTCTTCCAACATGCTCTAATGAATGCTAATGGCAGGTGTGACAAAAGCTATTGCTTTCCTGCAGGCTGAGTTATAGCTTGTCATCAAAGCAGTGACAACTGTTCCTGATAGTTTCAGGTAGGGAGTTCTCTGCAGTAATTGTGCTTTTAACCACACAAATCCCAATCTGTCTAGTAAATTGATGTTAAATTGTGAGTCTTCCTCAAGTCAAGTGTCAGGTGTGTAGGCATTAGGGCCTTAGGAGTCGTTCTCCAAGTACTAAGTGAACTTGCTAATTAGTTCTTAAAAGTTGCTTAGGAAGTTGTGTGAGGACAACTTAACCTACTGGGTGAGTGCTTTACAGTAACTCATCCACTTTTAGCATTTAGGCCTAGTAATGTCTAGTATACTACAAATAAGGGAATACAAGTAACTGACCAGTCAAACTGACAGAACAAATGAATGTGTAACTTGTTTTCTAGTTGCTTAGGAACACATATGGAATTTGCACATGTCCCAAAAGTTATTGGGACAGTAGATTAAGCCTTTGTCGCTGCACTGATGAAACACTTACCGACACTAACGCTACTTTGAAAGAGCTTTATATCAGTCTGGCAGGTCCATTTTAGAAAAACTTCTGATACCATGTCATGAACATAAACCAAACTGTGAACAACTGAAATTTGAACTTACCATAAGGTATGCCTGGGGAGTAACAGATAATGAGGATACAGACCGTGTGTCTGAACTACAGTACTTTGCAATCTTCAGAGCTGTCAAGGAGACTTATAAAAATGAACTGTCTCCTCAGTGGAGAAAAACTCAAAGTAGTGTGTATCAAAATGTAATTAATAATCTCTGTAGTTTTTTTTGCAGAATGGCTAGTAAAATATTGCTTAAAGTCATTAGTGAAGACAGGAACACTGCTTTATTTGTGGAAACTAAATTTGAAAGACTTTTTCCTGAAAGTATGACTTGCGTTCTGTATGTTGTTTTCTTTCTAAAGTTTGTACAAATTATCTGTAAAGGCATACAACTAAGCATCTGGGTAGAACATCTGTGCTGAACTTGTCTGTATCCCATATTCCTTCCAGGCTTTTATATTAGTATCTGATTTTAAGTAGCTGTTTACCTTATTGCTGAGACTTATAGGAACAAAAGGGAAAATTAAATAACTGGTATTGCACAAGATGTTATCTGGAAAGTCTAATACAGACAAACTTGTAGTGGTATAAGCTGGCTTTGTACTGCATTTCAGACAGTCATGGGTCAATGATATTCACAGCTAAATTTAAAGTACCAGTAACATAGTATCTTTAAAGACGGTAGTTTCAGGAAAGTACACATTAAATGAATAATTCTCAATGAGAATTTTAAGTACAAGGAGATTGAGATGCAACCAGTAGTCTTAAGCATGAAAAATACATTTTTATCTCTTCCTTTGTAGGAGGCAGTAGAGAAATATGATGAAGTGGTACATAACTTGGAATTTGCTAAGGAGCTTCAGAAGACTTTTTCAGGACTTAGCCAAGATGTAAGTATAAAATGCTCTTCCCTATATTGTCAGAAGGTAATTGCAAAGTTTGTGCTACTCTAGTGGCTACACTTCCATGCCAATACACAGAATACTAGGAAGTTTCTATCTTGGAACCTGGGGGAACAATATGCTTAAACTGTCTGGAGTAGTGAGTAGAGCAGAGTAAGTGTTGACAATCTTGTGTACCACTGACCTCCACAATATAGTTCGCTGTGTACCCCTGTAAGAACTTGTGCTTAAGTAAATTGCATCAAAGAAACTCAGCTGTGTTTGAGATGACTCCAGTTTACTTAGGCTTGAAACCATTAAAAATCTTGCTGGAAGCTTGTGCTTCAGGTGGGTTTGACCCCTGTGTAGGTACAGGCTGGTAGCAGAGCAGCCCTACTAGAAAAGGCATGCAGGTCCTTGTGGACAGCAGGCAAAGTAAATTAAGTGCACCCCTGGAGCAGTGAAGGCTAGACTTAGACTGACTAGACCAGCAGATTATCAGGTACCAAATATTCAGTTCTCCTTATCCAGTGGTGTCTAGTTCTGGTCACTTGGTACACAAAGGCTATAGGTAACGTTGAGTGAGTCCAGTGGTGGGCCTCTGAATGGCTGGAGCATGAAACCTGTGAGGGGAGCCTGGAAGAACTGGGCTTGTTGGGCCTGGTTAAGTGAAGGCTTGGCAGAAGAGGAAATGTTAGCCTTCAAAGACCAGAGAGATTACTGAAAGGATGGAGCTTTTTTTTTTTTTTTTGCTGAGATGCAGTGGGAGAAGAAATGATCATAAGTTGAAATAGTAGTTTCCAACTAGATAAGAAGGAAATGGTCACTCTGAGGATAATTGAGCACTAGAGCAGGCTGCCTAGGGAAGTAGTAGAATCTCTCCTTGGATCTCTTAAAAAACGGACTGCACAAAGCTCTAAGCAATCTGGTCTTGATTCAGTGTAGCCTTTATTTGGGAGCTGGCTAGATGACATCCCCAGATTCTTCCCAGACTGAATGTTTTTGTTTCCAGTGAGGGCAAGTGCTGAGGTTAAATCACTTGGGTTTCAGTGAGGAGTACAGCTCTTGATAGAACTCTACTGAAGCTTGTGGAGTCTGCCACTTATTCTGCCATAACTGTCTTTAATTATGGCAAATCACACATGTAGTGCTTTATTTAGGTCTTCAGGGTTTAAAGCACTACGTCCTTTATTTGTGTGTAAGCAAGAGTTTTATCTTTGGAGAAACTTGTCTCTTGGCTCAAGCAAACCCTATCATCATGAAAAAATCTGATCCAAGGTAATGCTTAGGATGCTAAATATTATTTGTCACTGCTCTGAAATTATTTCTCTACCTCTTCTGAAATGCTAAAGGACTTGTAAAATGGCTCATCTCAATGTTGACTGAGACCCAAACAATTTTGCTAGTGAGGACTTTCTTGTATGTGTGGTAATTCTAGGTAGTGCAGGTAAAGCACTTAAAGCACACCTTAAAGCATTTTGTCAGTGGAGATTTAGGAACCTTTTCAGCATTGCTGCTTTGGGTTCCCTCAGTCATTGTAAGAACATAGAGACTACTGTGCTGAGTTTCAAAACTTAAATTTGTTCATATTGCTTTCCTCTGTGTAACTGGTCTTAAAATATCAGAAGTGAAGGATTGTGACTCCATGTATCTTTCTGTAGGTTTTTTTTTAGTAATGCAGCATTAACTTCTGCTGCTTCATGTTTGTTCTTGAACTTGTGCTATATTTAAAGGCTAGCCCACTTTGTTTTTTCCTTGGCTCTACTCCTACCAGTGTGGATTCTACAACTAAAACCCATTAGTGGAACACTAGGGGGCATTCCAGCAACAACATCCTTACATTCTTTACAGTGCGTTCTAAAAAACCTAAATTTTTATAGAACTTGCCAAGAAACTTAACATACCCTACATTGAGGCATTTTAAATTCTGTGGTTACTTGGATAGCTTCTGCTGCATTATTCTATTGGTACATGCTGAGAAATTTCTCCTGAAATGCATGTAGGCTGTTTATGTTCCATGACTTGTGTTGTTGCTTATTTAATGAGTGCTTTAGTCTTCTGCCAACAGAAATAAGAGTAACTGTAGGATTGTGCTATATCATTTAAATTGGAGTACTCAAAAGTGATAAGGCAGTCATCTCACTAGGAAAAACTTAGTAATGCAGAAGTTGTCCCAATTTGATGTGATAAATGATAAAGGTCAGCTAGGCTTGAAATTGTGCATTGGTACAAATCTTATCAATTCCCTGTGTTCGGTTGTGAAAGCTGCCATTTCAGTAACTAGCAGTCAAAAATCAGGATCAAAATATCATGAAAGCATACCACAAGTAGCTACCAGTATCCACTTGGACTAAAAGCTAGATGTGTAGAGAATTAATAGATAAATAAGGAGCTGTTTTAGAGGAGCTTGAAAGATCTTGGGTATCTGAAGAGAGAATTGGGAACTTCCCTTATCTAACAAAACCTAATAGTTATTTTGATCAATGTATTATGATCAATACTAGAACTCAATGGGTTTTATCCTAAAATTCTGTTACTAAACAGTTGTGATTCACTGTTGAATTAATGTATTGAAATAGCTGCTGAAAGCACAGAAGAAGGCCCAGCGAAGAGAGAGTCTATTGAAGCTTGAAGCAGAGAAGAAAAAACTGCGTACAATACTTCAAGTCCAGTATGTGCTGCAGAACTTCACTCAAGAGCATGTTCAAAAAGACTTCAAAGGTGGTGTGAATGGTGCGATATACTTGCCTTCTAAAGAACTAGACTACCTCATAAGATTTGCAAAACTGACATGTCCAGAAAGAAATGAGAACTTGAGGTAAGTTCAAGGTTTTTTCTTTTTGTCTAATTGGTATGCTTCATTCATTACAGTAAATGTCTGCTGTTTGATACTGCCATGTCTTGAAATATTATGTTTTGAGACACTAATTAAAATTCTGCTCAGTACACTTGCTTTAGTCTGAGACTAAGAATGTAGCAGATTTACCTCACTCTGAGCATTAAAGGGAAGCTGCAGCAATTATGGTGTCAGTTGTGCGAGTTGCATGCCATCTTTTATGTCTCCCTGTGGGGTTGAGGGTAGATAGACCACCAGCCTCTCTGCTTATAAAGGTATTGGACTGTTGTTTTCCTGGGGTTTCACTGTTTGTGAAACTGAAAAAGTGTGGTAAACACAGGCGAACTGTTCTGTATTCTATTCATGAGATGATCCAGATGTGTTTCTTCATGCCAAAGGAATGTAAGGTGGTAATCCTGAGACTTTCCTGCTATTAGCTTCAATGTAGGTTTGAAAATTTGACTGAAGTTTTTGATACTGCTGCACTACATGTCATACGTTTTAAGGTAACAGGTTGTGAACAGGTGTATCATAATGGAATGCAATGCCAAGTACTAACCTGGCATCATGCTTGTACTCTGCTTATGTTTAGTATCATAGCCTGTCTGTTTTTAAAATGGTGTAGTAAGAATTGTATTTAAATATGGAAAAAGCAGATGTCAGATAGTAGGCTGAAACACCATGGATAAGAATAGTTATTTCCACATTCAAATGGGACTTAAGTTCATAAAACTGGTAATCTTGTCATATGCTAAACTTGCCTAATGTTTGCTCTGAAGTTAACATCTAAAGAACAGCTACTTTTAAAAAGCCACACAATGTCTGTCATTACTGTGAAATAAGCTAGCAAAAGTTATAATTGGCAGTGTATTGCACTTCCACAAGAAGCATGATCCTTTCCTTTAGGACACTAAATTTCATCATGGTATACCTTAATTTTTTTTAAAAAGGCATTGTCAGGAGTGGGTGGGGTGGATCATGGGCCTATGTCAAACTTTCTCAATAACTGTCAGGAGGTGTTGATGGTGACCAGCTGATTAAATAGCAGTTGTTTCCCTCTCTGGGAATCCTGGCTTGGAGTGAAGTCTAGCCATAAGGTCTTGTGGGATAACGCAAGGCTCTCTAATGTGTCTTAATTACCAGCAAAAGAACCTACATTTGCTAGATTTAAATCACGTGCAAACAGATACAGATGAATCACTTTCAGTAGTGGATAATGGGTTTAGGATTCACTCTAGGTATGCAGCCTTAATTTGGAAGGCTGAATGATAGTTTGTCTGAATGAGGGGTACTACGTTACTATAAGACTTAATTGTGGCTATAATTCTCCCTGGTGAGATTGATGTTTGTTTCAGTGTTGAAGATCAGATGGAACAATCATCTCTCTACTTCTGGGACCTTCTGGAAGGAAGTGAGAAACCTGTGGTTGGAACAACATGTGAGTGTTTCATCTAAAGAAGTAACTTAGAGATCTGAAATCTGTGTGCCGTTTAAAAAGTATGAAAGATTACTAAATTAAGCACTTCAAAGTGCTGTAACTCAGTTATCCAAGGAGGAACTGCTATTTGTTTGAAGTTCCGTTTAAGTACGGATCATAACCATACAGTCTTTTCCTGGAAAAAGAAAGCATGTTCTTCTGCCAATGTACTAGCACCTTCTTGGGGAATAATGATGCTAGTAATTCAAAAGCTGGTGCATGAATACCTTACAGAAATAGTGGAGGGAAGCTTTTTGGGTTGTTAGTGCAAATAGATTAAGAATGGAACACTTCCCAGACATGAAATGCTTAGGTGAGTATTCTGATATGCATTACAAAGCTTCTGTGGCCCCAGGCTGAAGGTCTCACAGATTGAAGATTCTGCCTTGTAGGAATTCCAGGCTCATACCCATTGTCTAACTACAACGCAAGATACCACACTGAGGAAGGATAGTCATTAATGGAACTTGCTGTGATCTCTAATTATGCACAGTGCAGTCTGTCTTTGACCTGTTGCAAATGTCCTTATTTTTCAAGCATAAGAAAACTTGTGGGACTCTGCATATTCTTCCCTCTGTGGCTTTTGGTTTCAGAACCCCTGGTTGCAAGCTAACTTGTGAGGAAACTGTCCTTACTTGAGTTGTAGCATCTTTCCTATTGCAAACAGACCTTGCTTGTCCCACTTACTCCAGTCTTGTAATGGCTGTGTGGCAGTAATCTTTCATTTGTTATTGACAACGTTGTTGGAACTGTTAGATGAGAGCACTAGTGTACCCTTTCTAGTGTCCATGTACAGATAGTTGAACTGACAACTAAGTCATATAAGTCCATATAGTTCTGGACCAAGTGCAGGATGGCCTTGTAGAGCTACAAGCTGGTAACTTTAGCCTTCTATCTGTTGACAGGTACTGACAGTTCCCTGGTTATCTTGTACTCCATTTTTTTTTGTAGCTTTTTGGCTATCATTTAAACAACTTTTGTTACTATTTTGTCAGTATCTCTATCCCTTTAGTGTCAGTCTTCCATCATTTAGTGTGCAAGCTAAACTTCTGATAAAGCTGTTATGAGTTCTTATTAGCATTCATTGTCTTGGAAGTTGAGTCTTATATTGGTATTAAATTCTAGCTACTAATCTCTTTTATGTGGTTGTTGCTGGTAGGAATGATCTCACTGAATTTTCTTCCTGTTCTCAAGGCTGCCCTATATCTAGCTCCTCTGAAGCAATTTCTAGTATTATTGCTGTTTCTGATGTCTTACTCTGTACTGCTCTCCTTTTCACATGAAGAAGGAAACTAGACAATGCTCATTGGAAAGAGTACACAGTTAAGGTTTTCTTCAACTGTGTAAACTCTGACTTTTCTCCAAAACTTTAGAGGATTAAGTTCAGTCTGGAACAATGTCTTGCTTTCTTCCCTGTACTTGCCTTTGCAGTTCTGAACTTCTGAGACTTACCATCCTACCACTGAGAAGAGGGTCATATAGGGCAGTTCCATAGTGACTTTGTTTAGCTTTGCCGTGTTACTAAAAGCACATTGTACAGACTGTATCAGTGACCAGCCCCTTTCTAAGCATGTGGGAGACCAAGTGGCTCAGTGTTTAGCTGCAGTCTTACCTCTGGATTGCAAAGATATTTTCAGCTGTAAATATAAATCAGTTTAACAAGTACTTTCCTAAAATACTTTATTGCTGTAACTCAGTAAGATGCATGAACTTGGAGAAGCTGCAGCTTATGTAAAGGAAGTAAGTAAGGAGTCTTGGACTATAGTCTGAGTACTCCTTAAATTCAAATTTTTGTTTCTTAACTTCACGGATTTTTACTCTTCAGATAAACACATGAAGGACCTGTTATCCAAACTTCTAGACTCTGGCTACTTTGAAAGTATTCCGACTCCTCGCACCACTGTGCCAGTAAAAGAATTGGAAGAAGAAGTAAATAGAAAACCTGAGAGAACAAGACAGATGTCAAAAGGAGAGTCTGTCAAAGAACCAGGTGGAATATTGCAGGGGTCAATTTTTGTAGCATAATGTTGGGATAAGCTTGAACTGAGCATTGATTTTTGTATAGGTTGATGCTAAATCTAATCCTGTGCTGTAGCTTACTTCCAATGTAGTAACTAAAATGGAACCTGCAAGGCTTGCAATCCTATTCTGAATAATATTGTAGAAAAAAATCTAATTCCTAGTAAGATGGTTTTGCCTTCTGAGCAAGCCCCCATGTTGAAAATGTGATAATTGTCTGATGTAGGGAACATTACATATTGCAATAACCAGATTATGGATACTACAAGATGCTTCTTGCTTAACTCTAAATGTTTGCAAATGTAAAATCAAGTTGGAAAATAAAAGCTTGTCTAAAAATAGCATGTCAAATGCCAAGCCGAGCTTTCAGAATATCTGGTTTAGCAATTGGTACTACTATTTAAATAGAATTAAAGACTTGCTACTGTTTGGTCTGCCTTTCTGCATCTGATCAGTTGAAACAAATTAACGTCCTTTCTCTAGAATCCATAATGGAGCTTATGAAGTCTGAAATACAGCCTCAGGAGGTAAGATACTCCACTGCTAATTGCTTTCCTTTAGTATTGTGATTTATCAGGAACATAACTGCACTTCTGAAGCCCTTTTTTAAACTTAAAAAGGGAGTCTGAATGGCAACTTAACCGTTGCTTTATGTAAAAACATTAAGAACTTGGTTGCATTTCTATTTCTACACCCCAAATTTATGGTTTTCTCTGGAGTATTTTGGGATAAATGGGTAAGATCACATGAAGCAGTATAGTACTTTAATACTTTGGCACTTTCCTGAATAAGCAAAAGCATCAGCCTTTAGAGTGGAAACACTGATCTCTTGTGTACTACAGGATAAAGAAAATACGCATCTACTAAAGCTGTCTATAAAAGCCTAACTTACTGCAGTAGGCTTGATATTGGTGGGGTTGAGAATGATGTAGGTTTTGCTCTAATTTGTCAGAAAAGTAGGGATCCCAAGACAGACTTGTGTGTACAGGGGTGTGTAGACCTGTTTCAATAGCTCTCCAGGCTCTTGAGTTAAGTACTCAAGCTTAGACTGGCAATAGCATTAAATTAAACTTTGTTCAAAAGGTGGGGAGGGATGTCCTTTTGTAAGTGAAAATACTGGTTCTTAAATTGCTGAATACCTATTTCCCATGTATCCCAGTAGAGGGTGTATTCTAGAACAAGTTTTTGTAACCTACTGGTAACACTTTTACCTGACTCTAAAGCTCTTCCTGGTGACTTGTCAGAAAATCTCAGCCAGTAAGCCTTGCACCTTCTTAGCTTCATATATTTACTTCCTGTTTGACAAAGTATTAACTCAGGAAAACTTTAGGACCTCTTTTCTGAACTCTCAGACATAGTGAGCAGTAAACATAGCTTGGAGTTGTAGAAGTCCAGTGGTACTAAATTTGAGAATATAGTGGCTTTAGTATTTAAACTCCATTAAGTATGATGGTTATACTTGGAGTTCCAAAAGGTCAGAGATGGGGAGAGGGTGCTGCTACGCTTAACAGAATGTCTACTAATACAGTACCACAGTATTTTAGATGCTTGGGAGGAGAGCTACCTCTCTAAAAATAACAACTGCACTTGGTATTGTCACTGCCTAGGAGCATCAGTTAGTGTTAAGGGTAATAGACTCACTCAGCTGAAGTTCCTGTCACTGGTGCTGTTTGGGACTGTTTTACACTTCTCTGTGGCATGCCAACCAAAGCTAGTCTGTAGTATTGTAGGGTAAAGCCATGGCTATCCATGTAGTTTCTGTGGCTAGTGCTTAAACTGTCTAGGCCCTGCTTTTAGTTAGGTCACCCAGCTACTGAAAATTTCTAACTTCACTGACCTAACTGTAGTAGCAAAATGTTTTCTTGGGAGCCATTTAAGTTTCTTTGGTCTATATAGTTTCTCAACAGGCGCTATTTGCCTGAAGCAGAATATTCTGTCAAGAAGAAGCCAGAAGAGCCCAAATCTTGGGAAGCTGAGCGTGCTAGAAAGCAAGAACCTCCAAAGTCCTGGGAAATGCTTGTTGATGTTGAAGATCAGAAACAAGAGACCTTAAAGCCTTGGGAAGCTCGTGTTAGGCAGCAAGAACCAAAAAGACCAGATTCTCCAAAGCCTTGGGAAGCTCGTGTTAAAGAAGAACAGAAGCATGAGTCTACAAAGTCCTGGGAGACCCGTGTTGAAGAAGAACAGAAGAAGCAAGAAGCCCCAAAGGCCTGGGTAGCACGTGTCCGGGAGGAGCAGGAGTCTCCCAAACCTTGGGTAGCAAAGGTTAGGGAAGAGCAGGACCAGAAGAAACAGGAATCTTCTAAGCCATGGGTAGCAAAAGGTAGGGAAGAGCAGGAGCAGAAAAAGCAGGAGCCCCCAAAACCTTGGGTAACCAAAGTTAAGGAAGAACCAGAACAAAAGCAGGAATCTCCAAAGCCTTGGGTAACCCAAGCTAGGGAGCAACCAGAACAAAAGAAGCCAGAGCCTGTGAAAACATGGGAAATGCCTGTTAGGGAAGAGCCAGAGCAAAAGAAGCAAGAGCCTGTGAAGGCTTGGGCTGCACGTGTTAGGGAGGAGCCAGAACCAAAGAAGCGGGAGACTCGAGAGGCTTGGGAAAAAGCTGACAGGCAGCCGCAAGTGTCATCACAGCAGTTACAGAACCCTCCGAAGTCCTGGGGAGCTGCAAGTGTTGGGCCAAAGAAGTTTGATATGGAACCCAAAGAAGTGAGTTGGCTTATGTAGTATTATCTGTCGTAAGCTTTTTCACTCTAGTGTATTGGACTAAAGCTACCTATTAGCAGAGGCTTTATATGGTGCATTTTGTAGGCCTATATTTAGACTCCTATTTCGTTCTTCCTTGGGGGGAAATAATTCTGGCACCTAAACTTCATATGTGAATAGCAAGATGGTCTGCTTTGCTTTTTACATCAGCACAGTATTGCTGTGTTTGAGCCTTGAATAACTGCTTTATGCATAAGACAGAAGAATTAACTTAGTTCATCCCCAGCTATTGGCTCTGTCCACTGTTATCAGTACAAAGCAGGTATGACTCATCCAGGGATCAAATACTTTGTCTGTGGCTGCATGCAAATAGCACTTCAGTAATTTTTTTAGGCATTTGATTAAAATAGCTGCTGATTCAAGAGAGATCCAACATCTAGATCAAGCAATACCAACTGTATAGGGGCTTAAATATGTATTTCCAGATGAATGCGTAAGCCATACTGCTGTCCTGGGGCATCTAACAATAGCATAGTTTGTTTTAGAAATGTAAAATCAAAGTTATTGCAGGGCTTACAGCTGAGCAGGCTGCTAGCCTGCCTTTTCTCACCTGTGCTTGTGTAGTAACAATTCTGATACTGTGAAAATAGGTAGGATGGCAGGCAAAGCAGAGCTCAGTCATGTCATTATGAGCAGTGTTTGGAGTCAGACTTCAAGAAGAAAATTGAGGGAACTGAACGATTTTGTTGTATGCAGTGTTGTTAGCACTACTACCTTGTTTCTACAAGAAAGCAGAAATCAACTTATTCTGTGTTACTCATAGCAAATGATTAAGCTTAAATCTTGTCGGTGGACTTGGCGTAACTGAAAATTGAATGTTTTTGTGCCTAGAGGCGGGAGCGCAAACAGAAGGTTGAACAGGAAATTAAAAGAGTAGGTAACATGCAGCACTGGGTAATAATGGGATTAAGGTGTTTCAGCTTGATTCCCCTTTGCACTCAAGCTAAGTAGAATCTTGCATCCACTGGTGGTGGTACAGGTACAAAACCTGGTTGCTTCACACTAAGTAGCTCTGAGCACAAGTAGGTGTTGTGCACCCAACTATAGTATTACTGCAACTGCAACTATCATGTCATACTGGAATAGTCTCAACCACTTTAAAATGCCTTGGAATTTCTGGTGTCAGATTAATTTAAAGCTTAAATGCAAGATGCTTACTAATGAGATGGGCTTCTTATTTTTGTGTGGGATGGAAAGATGAATGGCTTAAGTGGGGGACAGAACTTTGAGGCAGTAAGGAAAAAGGAGGGTCTTCAGTCAATTGGAGAAACTTGCAAACTGTCTAGGGATCTCCATAGTAATATGCAGGTGTGCAAGTCAGCCGAATCAAACTGAATTGATCATTGGAATGTAAGGCTGCTTAAGATGGATTACTGAGTGAAGTTAAGCATATTTTTGAAATATTCAAACTCTGATTTGCATAGTAGACCATAGTGGAACACCAGCTGGCTGTATTTTTGTTTAGTAGCTATTGACTAATCCTAGTATCAGAAGAATATTGAATGAGTCAAAAGTAGTGTATTGTTAACCTAACTACTTTCTATAACCACTTCTTAAAAACTAAATGTCTTAATTTGACTTATGCTTATAAAGAACAATTAAAATCATATTTTAAACCTTTGGATAATGAAACTTCTCTTGCCTTTGTGTATATGAATGAAGAAGAGGCAATGCAGTGCTATAGCTGGATCCATTTCACTCCCACGGAGAACCAGTAAATGACCTTGTGCAGGGACCTAGGCATGGTAGATAAAAGGCTCATGCCACTTCTGCTGCTTTCTGGAACTGAGCTTTTTTTACTCCCTGAAATGATTGTTAGAGCTTCGAGGCATCTTTTAGTAAACTTCTAGGTTTTGAGATCTTAAAATATGCTTACTTAACTTAATGTGCTATAGGTCCAGCTTCTTAGGTATTGTACCTTAGGGCAGCAGAGTGAGCTGATGTACAAGCCTGTTAAACTGTTGCTCTATTTAAATGTTTGTGCAACCTGTGGACCAGCAAATTTAGTTAGAGCTGAATGTGTAGCCTGCTGTGTGAAAGCAAAACAGTTTGGCCCTTGCTGTCATCCAGTGCCATTTAATTCATATCTGTTGTGAATGCTGCTCTGAGTAGAAAGCAAATGTTAACTGTATGTCTACATGGCACAGCTGGCAATCACTGTTGTGATTACAGCTTAAGTATCACCATTCCAGCTCATTCAGTATTCCACAGCTAACAAACCTGAAGAGGAATGGAGGTCCTATATCATAGGATGGGTTTTTACTAGTATATGAGGTGGTTGAAATGTATGTTAGTGTTATAAGTAGACCTTTAGTCTCTAAAAAAAAAAATAAACCAAGCTTTAGCAGGAGTACCTAATGTTTTGACTAGCACTAGTGTTTTGACTACTAAAATTCCAGGGTTGTCAGTGTGCCTTCACATTGGTTTGTTTGCAATGGTTTAACAGGTCCCGAAAGAAATTCTAGGTTTAACTCCCTTTTTAGTCAGTTTTTTGGATATCTGTCAAAAGAGTTTTTCCTGAATGTATAAGTAGTGTTGAAATTAGGTTTCAGAAACATTGTTATGACAAATTAGACCCTAAACTTATCAGTGCTGTGTAAAACTATTCTGAATATTGCTCGAACCACTAGTGTTAAGTGATCTCAGCATGTGTAAGTCTGATGTGAGCTGGCTGAACAGGTGACTAAACTCATGATCTGCTACCAGCTTGTAATGACTTCCAGAAACACCATCTGACTGCAGGCTAGAAAGATAACTTGGTTTAAAACCCTCTGAGGATGTCAAATACCAGCTCTTTTTCAAAGCATCCCTTTTAAAAAGGCATGAAACCTGACATACTTTAACTTTCTGATGCTTTTTTTTGTGTATGCTCTGTATTGCACTTGAATATTCTAGTTTTGAACACCTACACGCCAGCAAAACAGCAAATCAGTATGAGGCTGCTTCTGGCTGGTGTATTTTAATATATGGAGGAACGAGAAAATAACTTCTACAGAACAGAGAGTCTCAATGTTTCAATCCTGGCTTAAAACCCTAATATCATGTATGTAGTACCATATGCTTGCTTGAAGTAAAGAATGCTACAGCATAATGCATGAAGTATGAGCTGGGGAAGGAGATAAAGACTAATAAATTTTAAAAGTATACAGAAGTTTGTATCCTCTTCGCAGTCACAAGTGAAAAGCTGCAGTTTCTTGTTCCACGCTCTTGGGGCTGTTTTTACTTGTTTGTGTTTCATGTACAAGTCTAGCTTGCATAGCTAGTGGACAATTGTAATGGCTTCAGACACTGCCAGACCTGGCCTGGTTAGGTGACTTAAAAGTGAAAAGCTTCTGTTATCAAATTTACAAACATATAGGAGCAAGTTTGGTTGTGTACTTGAGTATAAACTGTAGTGAGAGGGAAGAGGGTAATAGAAACATCAATCAGTTTGACCTGTGCTGGATTTACCATGATGGCAGGTGTTTTAAGATTGTCTGCTTGCGAGTGAGGTCTCAAAGTGGTGGACAGGAAGATTCAGTTTCCTAGTAAATAAATATCAGCAAGTTATACATTAAACTTTATCCAACTGTCCTGCACTTAAATCCTTAATAGCTTTAGTTCCTCTTCATTTTTGGAAAATATACAACAATATAAGCTTGTGCAGTCAGTAGTTACAGGTAGTGCTTGTGCATCAAAAATTTTAAATAAGATTGAGTATTCTTCTGGCTCTAGAACAAGATAAAACTTCTTACAGCTCAACAAGTGCTGTTGTGTGGAACATGGGTGTTAGAAATGGAATCCTCCACAGTTAATGATATACTGCATGTACATGGATTATGCTTTGTGAAGCTCACTAAGCCCTGCAAGCTTCTTCCTTGTGCATGCTATTGGAATTTCTGCAAATGCTAGTGCTTAGGTACAGATAACTGTTGAAGAGGAAAAGCAAGACTGTTTGGGCTTCTTGTCCTAAAACTAGACAAAGAGCCTGTCATGAATTTGTTTTGAATTAGTATGACAATTAAATGTCATGACTCTCCCTCTGCCATATCTTCTCATGACTTCATATAAATATTAAACTATGTTGCTATAGAGCATTTTGAAGTAGTAACCTCCTAGTAGAATGACAAATGTTTGTACTTTAGGAAAGTAAAGGCTTTCACATGTTCCCCTGTCTCAAAATTTGGGCCAACTCCAATAATGCAGCTACTTAATGTTCTCAGATTTGCCTCTCTCTAGCTGCATAGACAAACATAAAAGCAGCAAAGCTTTAGCAAATCACAAAAAAATTATGGCTTTAAAATACCTGTAAAAAGCCGACCTCTTCCCCAGGCTGCTTTCAAAAGACATGTTAGATATCTAGACAGTCTAATATTATTGTCACTCTGTAAACAACGGGGCTTGTGCTATTTAAAGAGTTGACTATCATTATTTTTCTGATACCTTAGACTTGCCTATACTTTAAGACATTTTCCTCTTTGAAAGTTAAGTGAGAACCAGTTCAAATGAACTATTAAGGGACCATCTGAAACAATCAAGGAGCAATAAGGCCCTGCAGAAGTCCTTATGTAGCTACAAAGTTAGGCTCCCACGTGGGAGTGCAGATGTATTCTGCATGCCGAACCTGAAAAGTTTAATGTCACGCTTGCTGCAGGAGCTGGTGCATTGAGAGTATCTGCCTCGTTAGTGGAAGCACTTTGGTCTAATTCTGAGTGACCTGCTTGTAATGTATCTCTCAGGTGCAGTTTCTTCAGAATGTCTGGAAATGCCATCCTAATGAAAGATCTGTACTTACTGGCATTGGCTCTGTTGGAAGGAAATATGTTTTAAACCCTGCATGATGCAGCTTTGATTTTTAAGTTTGTTCTGGCCTTTGGTTTAGATATGTGGGTTTCGTTAGGGGATGGTGCCTAGTTTTGCATTAAATGCAGGCAACTTAATGTCTTCTGTAGAGTTGACTGTAAGAAACCAAATTAAATTAATTAATTCTGTGGCTTAATTAGTTGTGGCACCAGTAGGCTGACTTTTTTTTAAACAACGTGAAATCTTGATTCGGGAAATACCAATAACAGCACAGAATTCCTTGGCCTGTGGTGTCTGAAACCTATAGATTGCTCTGGAAGTATATTGGATAAGGCAGCTTGTCTTGCTTCCAGTATTAGATTTAACATCTTTTCTCCTTATTAGGTGCCTAAACCTGTACATCAGCCAGCTGCAGAATTTTGCTCTACTTCAACTCTTCCAAAAGACCCAGTATTGAGAAGGGAAAAGCTCCAGGATCTGATGACTCAGATTCAAGGGACTTACAACTTCATGCAAGTATGTTTTTCTGTGCTGGTGTAGCACAAAGCTGCAGTTCCTACTGGGTTAGGGAAAACAGTGCTGACTATGCGTGTTTGCAATGAATGAATGAAATCTGGCTCTAATTAGCTAACAGCCACTTGTCAATAGAGACTGTTTCATTTGTACCTAGAGTTCAATTTTTTTTCCTCGACTGATGATGGTTTGGTTCTTTTCAAAAGGAGTCCATTCTGGATTTTGATAAAGCTTCACCAAGTGCCATTGGTTCATCCCAACCACCTTCAGTTACTCCAGCAAGTAGTCCTGTAGGTAGGTAATACTGTATGTGTCAGTTGTAAGATTTTGCAAATGCTAGCAAGGTTTCCTTGGGTTGTAGACCAGTAGGCCTTGTGAAGACAGCTTGTCTAATTAAAGAATACCAATGTCTGTTTCTTTTAAAAAAAAAAAAAGGCAGCTCAAGCCACTCACCTGCTTATTTGTTGCTTGGAGGTGACTTAATTTAGTGGTTCTGCCTGGAAATGGAATGATTGTCTAATCACTGACTGGAATGTGCACCTGAACCCAGCTGCAGAATTGACATGCTGTATCTGTGTAGCAAATTCATCTGGATATATATAGAAAAGTATATAAGCACATGAATGAGCTCAGCATAAAGAGCAGCTATCTAGCTACATTAGAAAATGCAAACTTTATACAATGGGCCATATTAAGAAACTGAGTGGCTCTTGGTTGATAAAGAAAATCAAATAAATATTTAATAAACTAGGTAATTGTGTTTTATCAGGAAAGTGAGTATCTATTGTGCTTGAAATATTTTTATCATTTAATACTCGTCCTCTTTCAAAAAAGGATAAAGTTTTCAAATTGGGTGTAATTTCCTGATGCAGCTTTAATTATTTGCAGTGCACACACTAAAAATATTGTGCATCTTCACACACCAAATGTTTTTAAAAAGTAGAACCGCACACTGAAAGTACATGTAGTGTTTGAATTTAAAAGTAAACAGTATTTAACACATTTGTGTGGGGTTTTTTTTTGTTTTTACAGCTTCAAAAGAACAGAAACTGCCAAGTCAGAGTGATTTTCTTCAACAGCCCCTTCAAGTAAGTTGAAGTTAGGACTGCCCTGAAGAAGCAGAACTGTAGCCAAGGAATGATTTAGATGTTATTCACTAGAATAGACTTAGTATTTTGTTTTTCTTGTTGTCAGTAGTATTGTAGTAAATTTTATGTAACTTAGCAGTTTGCAAGTTTATGATCACTCAAATGCTGACAAAGTTGGCTGCTTGAAAAGCAGCAACAAATGCTTGAAGTTTCTTGAAGTAAAACAGTATGTTGAGGGCATGCTGAAATAGTTTGAATATTTATCTATGACTTGAATCTGTGGGTTAATAGTTGTGTGCAGGAGAACATGCTGCTTCTTTTCTAGATAGTGCATGTCTTCATCTTTGATATCCTCACTTATGCCAAAGATACAGTGTCTCAAACTTTGGAAGCAATGTTTAGGTGAACCTTAAATTCACTTACTATGCTTGCATTGTCTTGCTACTTTAGCTTTTAAATAGGTTTCTGCCACTAGCAAGAATTCCTAAGAAACTTCGACTAACTGGTCAAAGCAGTTCAGCTTCTGCCTCATTCTGACGTTTGCTTGGAAACGGTCAGAGTGTGAGTTTCAGTGAAACCAAACATTTAAGATAATCTTTCAAAACCTTATATTGATTTTTCTTGCAAGGCTGCTGCTTCATCCATGACACTGCATGGTTCAAGTACTTCCCTAGCATCTGCTGATCAGACTCTTTCTGGCTCTGAAACTGAAGACTTGGTGACACCCCAGGCACCACAGGTAATATACCTTGGGTTTCACTGGCTTTTGGTGATCTGTGTGATCGCCAGGCCTAACAGAAAGCTGGGGTGGGGCCTTTCCTGAATAACTCTACTTGAACAACATATAGGGATAGAATACAAGTAACAGCAATAGTATACCCTGCATTCTGGAATACTTAAAGATGGTTGGAAAAGTCTTCTTGATACTGCATGCAGGCAAGTGAACAGTCTACACCTTGAAATGGGAAGGGTGTGGGATGAAGAATGCAGGCTAGAAAGTGTAATGCATATTCTTGTGGGAACTTATGAATAACATAAATATTTGCTTTAGTTAGTGTAAAATACTTTCTCTAATGACAACATAAAGGATGCTTGAATTGGGATGGATATTGTCATGAAATAGAAGACTTCTGTGTAAGCTGGAGACTGAGATGCTCTCTTATCTGTATTCCTGACTTCCAGCTAGGATCTCAACCTTTATTATCTTAATTGTATTTATGTGCAGTTAAGTCTTCAACTAGCATTCATGTATTGTTTAGAGCTGAAAATAGAAACACTGTTTATGCATCTTGCTGTCTTGCAGATCTCTTGCTAAGTGTTGCTGTGTTCAGAAATACAGCTGGGTCTTTCCTGTTGGACTCCAATACAGTATATGTAGATTGTAACAGAAACATTCATGCTTTTTAAATATGTTTTGCTGATGTATACATACTTTGAGTATACTGTGTGTGTAGCATTTATTCCATTCCTTCATGTACAACACAGTTAAATATGTCTTAACAGGGATATAGTCATTCTGCCTCTTGAATTGGCAGTTTTGGCCTGGTTCTTGACACCACCTCTCACTGCTACAGTTTTCATAAGACTTCTTGTGCTGCAAGGATTAAATAATTTTGCTGTTTAATGTGCATCCAGAAGACTTGTGCTGTGCTCTAATGTTGAACATATGACTTAGTAGAAGCTTGTTTTGCCCCAGCACAACCAGGGAATACGCTCCATGCTGCCAGTGCACTCTCCTGGTATGCAAGTGCAGTTCTGTCTGATGCACCTGTGATAATGTACATGGTGAGAAAGGGAACCTCTAGCCCTAGGCTCTGTATCTAAGTATAAGCAACTTAGCATTACAAGTGTGAGCTAGCTGTAGCACACGCAGGTTTTGCAAGAGTAAACCAAAGTTTGGCTCAAAAGCCTTGTTTGACAGAGCTTACCAGAAGTTTAACATCAGACATACCTGTCCATGTGTGTCACACCCCTCATGGTAAATAACTCCTTGAGGCTATCTACAATTCTTAAAATTTATCTGACTTTGCAGGGCTAGTTGTACAACCTGTTGCGTGAGAAGGGTAGTCTAAGTCTAAATATCTAAAGCTAATTACTTGAAGTTTTGGTTAAGATGACTACTTAGTACATTTACTTTGGACTTAATGTCTGTCATGGTCTTTCAAAATCCACTTGTTTCAACTTACACACTGGTATTTCATAGCTCTACTTCTGCAATACTTGTAATAGCAGGCACATGTATGGTTTCTTCTAGGCATCAGCATCGCTTTCTCAAGAGACTGAGAAATATACTTCCCAGCCGCTGTATCAGACAAGTTCACATGTTTCTGAGCCACTGATACCTAAAAAGGTTGAAATTGCCCAGGTGAGCTATCACAAATACAGGTAAGGTAAAGATATTAGTTGCTAAAATATGTTTAGAGCCTCATGTTCCTTTTGACTTCTGATTCCTATAAATATTGGTATTCTGAACCAATATGTCATTTTGCCATCTGCACAGATGAGACTTAATGCTGGTAAACACTTTGTCTGGACCACTCAGCACTGCTTCTAATCTGAAACATAATTGATTGTTAGGAGGGAAAAAAATTGACACCCCCCCCAAACTTCCTGAGTTCCTTTAGAAAAGAGAAGTCACTCTTAATGTCAGCCATTTAATCATCTTCCAATAAATTGAACAGAAGGTGTTCTGTGTTTCCTTAGTGGAGGGGAAAAGTATCTAATGGCTCTTCATTGTGAAATTATTACAATGAGTGGTATGTATAGTAGCTCACAGACACATTTCACTTAATCAGCAGAGACTGCAATAGAAGTACTGTTTGCTGAGAACGCACAGCAAGATTTTAAATTGTAAGCAAAAGCTATTTTGTAGCTCTACTATGTCCAAATGTCATCCTGTAGAAACTGCTGACTTCTGTCAGTCTAGGCTTTAGAACAAATTAACTGCTTCTGTTACTGCCTGAATAACTATCAAGTGACCTCTCATTACATTTGTTCTTCCCTCAGGCAACAATTCCCCTCCCAAGTGAGCCACAGTCACCATTACCTACTTCAAGCACCTCCATGTCACCAGTACCACCAGCGCAGACCTTTCAGTCTCCTCCAGCAAGTAGCAGTTCTGTCACAATAACAGCAGCTCCCTTTCAGGCTATGCAGACTGTAAGTACGCAACTTAAGGCCACATAAGAATAATTGACAATAATACTAATAATTTAGTCCCAATACTGAGGAACTGGCTCCCCTTGATATAGTACAGAACTTAATAGATCACTTTAATGTTAAAAACCTAGATTAGAACTCTGTTCTCCAATGCCTTCAGAATTTAAAACACATAATCTAAGAATAGATGTCCTGGCTTTCCTCTGTATAGCCCCAAAATCTAATACTGGGCTATTCTAGTAGCCACAAGGAACTAAGAGGGAGAAGTCAGACCTGAAATCAACAGATTTATAGCAGTGCCCCAAGGTAAAGTTGATTTGTACTTCAATGGTTATTATGCATAGATTTGAAATAATAAACTGCACAGGAGAGAGGGAATCCTGAAATACACAGCTTTTAGGACTAAAAGCTTTCTGAAGCTTGAACCTATCTTACTGCTTTTTAAACTGTTTGCTTTAGTTTGGGGTAAAATTCAGTCCACTGGAATCATGGAAAATGTGTCCATAAAGACTGGCGTATCTCATTATCCTATCTTGTTAACAAGTAGTTGATACAGATGTCTAGGGAATAGCTTACACAGACTGAGTGGTGTTTTTTGCTAATAGATACTATTCTTTCAGGCCATATGTCATTAGTAATCTTCTTTAACACTGCTACTATAGTAATGTACTTTGCAAACTTAGAGGGACTCAGGAAGGATCTCTGTTTAGTTGCTAGTGTTTCCTTCCCTGTACTTGAGCCTACTCCTCCGATACCTTCTTCAGAAGATGCTAGAAACCTTCATTTAATGTTCTCATTCAAAAGCAAGCTTAGTAGAGAGGTCATTGAGGTTCTCCAAAGGCATTCTCTAATTTAACAAATGTACCAATGCAGTTCCACAACTTGCTGGACAGTCTGCATCTTGTGGCATTGAGACATATGTAGTAGGATTTGGTCAAAGGAGGGAGCTAATAGCCTCTTAAAGGACAGGAATTGGTGACTAAAACATCCTGGTGTGGTTTGTCACTACTGTGACTCTTTCTACTTGGTTTTCTGTATTTGTAGAAGAGGTTCAAGTAGCACCTTCCTCAGAGGTTCAGAATTTTGATATGTTATGAATAAGGCAAGTGGTGGTAGGGAGTCAGTTCTTTCTAAGCCAAGTCTATTTAAGTGGCTAGGGAGTGATTTTTCATGGAAGTGGAGAAACAACAGCATGCTATGATCAAGAAACCCAGAATCTTCCTGGGGACTCAGGATTCCCATCCCCAGATAAGCAATCTGTCATGATATAAATACAGAGTCTTGGTCTCAGTCATTCTGATTGTATCTGAACCTAGTGTCTGTGTACAGAGTGCTTTTGATCAAAATGATATCACTGAAAGTTTGCTTGAACTAATGCTGTGAAGTTTTCAGAGACATTAAATGTTCAAGATTAGTCTTGAGATTTTTGGATCAAACTAGCAAACATCTGTCACTAACTTGCTGGGATGTTAATTCTGTGGCAGTCTTCAACTTTGCAGTGCAAGGTTTTCTTCCCTATGTTGCATAGGTTCTCATTACAGCCAGGAAAGCAATCATTGGATTTCAGTAGGTAGACAGGAGTCAGATGGTTTCCTGCCAAATGGTGGTAGTACAGTGACAGCAACAGAAGCCTCTAACTACATGTCCTCAGAGATGTCTGAAAGCCCATTTGCCACTGTGTGTATAGAAGCTTAAAGGCAGATCCTACCTGTAGGCAAAGTAGCTTTATTAGAATTCCACCTGTAACCCTCACTGGTAGGAAGAGGTAAACCATTTGCTACAAATAGCTCAGGTGGTGGGTGTTGACAACCTGACTGCACAGCATCTTCAATTTTTTTTGAAAGAGAATTGCTTTGGATCACTTTGATCACTTCATCTTGCAAATCAGAACCAGAATTTGTGTTATTAAATGGTTCAAGCTTTATACTCAGTACTTCATAGCATCAGGGGTTTTTGTGCTGGCTTCCTGTTAAAGGAAATACCTGGCTTCTTAACCTGGAAAAAAGTGTTAATTTCCCATTATAATTTAGAGGTTTCTGCAAACAAAAAGAACTGTTAAGTTGTGAAGCTGTTCCCTGCATCTAGCTGTAGTTTGTCTTGCCCTGGTCTGTCTTCAGACAGTTTAGTCTTAAAAAATAGTTAGATATGCATCTAGATTCATTAGTATTGCTGACAGCTCTTTATAGGAAATTCAGATTCTTTTATTCAAAATACAACACTTTTCTATTTGATCTGAATACTGGTTGTCACTTGACAGCATTAGTTCTGGTAATTTTGGGTTATTTGCTATGAAGCAATACAGTCACTGGAGTGACTGAACTCTGGTTGATTAGACTTAACTAAAGGTATATGTGACTGAACTAAAGTATATGTGCACCACCCTACTGCCCAGGCTGTAACACTAACATTTGAATTGCAGGACTCTGTTACTTAAGTTACATGTTTAATCTGAGGAAATTTAAAACAAGAATAGGAGAGTTGAGGCTCAATTTATCGAAGGGGTGAAGGGTGTCTGTTATTTGAGTGGATAGTAGAATTGCATCATGTTCCAGTATGTTTATAAAGCTCCAAATTCTTTCCAAATGTGAATATCTCATCTCAGTATAGGCTCTCCCAGCTTCAGGTCAAAAGCTGTAGGACAGGTAGTCAATGAGTTAATCCAACAGTTGACTTCCCATAGAAGCAAAATAGCTTACTATATGGTAGCTGTTCTTTTGATCAATCAAGCTATATTTCTTGGGTAGTAGCTACATAAATGTAAGTTCTAGAAGCATACTAAGAAGGACAAGGTTAGGATAAAATACAGTATTCTTGATTTTAAGGAACAGTTGGTGTTCTAGAAACTGATATAAGTGTATGGATTTAAACCACAGCATAGCAGGGTGGTGGTGTTAGGCAGACTTTAGTGTTAAGCACTTGTCTTGAAATATGTTGTAGGTATTTAAAGTGAATGCACCACTGCCTCCGCGTAAAGACCAGGAAATTAAAGAGGACTCTTCATATTCGGCGGGATATAACCAGAGTTTCTCTACAGCGAGTACACAGACACCTCCTCAATGCCAGTTGCAATCTTCCCATGTTGCAGAACAAACCTCTCTTTCACAAGAATCGCTATCTTCAGGTGAGATCTGTACTTGTCTCTCTGTATTTCAAGTAGACTTTAAAGTTCTTCAGGTTATAGTATTTTACTTCATTAACATGCACTGTGAGTATCTGGAGGTTCTTCTAACTCAATAAAATTCTGAAGCAGTGTTACATAGCACCTGTTCACATTAGGGTTACATCAACTCTAATCTAGTTGACACTATGGTATATAAACTTAATTTCAAAACTGCTAGCAGAATGGAAGGCTGCTTGAAACTAGTTTCTATGCTAGTTGTGTGGACAGTGTCACCTACAGGCCTGAAAGATAATTTCCCCCTACTGGGAAACTAATTATGTGGTGATATTTCTCAGTCGAACAAGTGTTTACTTGGAATTGAAGCAGTGATGAAATACTGTGTTTGGAACCATTAATTTGGTCTCTGGTAATAAACACAACTGTTGTCTGTAGTGCTGGGAGCTGCAGAATGCTAAATAATGCTAAATAAGAACTTGGGAGAAGCTTTCAGTGCTGAGGTGAATTACCCAAAGTGGTAAGCATGTTGTGCTAGTGGTACAAGACTAAAATGTGTTGTCTGAGAGCTGCGTAGGATTTGGAATTTTCTTGTTTTAAGAATGGGTTAGTATCTTTCATGTGAACTTATAGCTCACAATATAACTATTGTGAAATATGGACTGATCTTGACTGTACTAGTACTTGCCAAAATTTTCACTTGTGTATTATACTGTACTATATTAGAGATAAGTAGCCTAGATGTTACTGACAGGTCAGGTCTGCCACTCCTACTTACCACTCCAGCTGTATCTTGTGGTGTTGAAGATCTAGCTTTCTGTAACAGATCCATGCTGTTCCTAATTAGGCCCTAAATTTGTCACATGTATTACCTAGGAAGGCTAGTTTTTCTAACTAGGCGGCCTCAAATTAGAAGTTATTGTAACTCAGTGTGGTACTGAGAATTAGCTGGGCTGCAGGAGTTATTCGTGCCTGTGCTTTTAGTGTGAAGCAGGTACAAGGTGATGACAGCCTAATCTGCAGCAAAAGATAATCCTCCTTTTATTTCTGTTTATATAGCTTTGGCTGCTTACCAAGGCTGACTTCATTAGCTGGTTGAGTCTGACCTGAAGAATACTAAACTTCTGATCAGTGTGGTCTTGAGCTACTTACTCAACACAAAACTGAGCTGCTTGGCATTCAGATACTGTACTGGGTGAATTTATATGGCTGACACGAAAAATTTGAAATGAGACTAGCCCTTAAATTTGCCTGAAACAGGTTCCAGGATGAAAGGAAGCTGACAGATAGGAATCTGGATTTATAAGACTATACCTAAGTGACTGAAGGTCACTTAAAATTACTGTTTTTCTGCCGGAGGACTCTGCACAGGAATTATAGTAGAAATAGACTGATACGATGTGAAGTCAGCGAGACACACAAAGATCAAAAGCTCTGAAGTACAATGTAAAGTAGAATAGTGAGGAAAGCATGTCTAGCTTGAATGTTCCTTCAGTCTTTGCTGAAACTACAGGTGATCAGCCTTCTATACAGATTTTTGATGGAACATCATAATTTTTTGACTAGTCTTGTGCAGTGGCTCTGCACAGACTTCAAAAAAGGGGTTTAGACTGTCACTGGATCAGTTTTAAGCTTTGGATTGATATAAAGCATGGTCATGTGGAAATGCATTCATTCTTGCAAGGTCTGTATTTAAAACTTTCCACTCGCAGCATGGTGAATGGTTTTCTCAAATACCTGTTTCTTGGGGTTGAACTGCCTACTAAAATGTGGTAGGAACGCCTGAAGAGATTGAACCAAATATCTCTTTACACAGTTGTCTTATTGCTATCTAGATAAGACAGTTTGTCTCATCATTTTTAAGATGTCAACGCTGAGGTCTTGCTAGTAGAACAGTGTTTTTTAGTGAAAATTCTTAATTGGGTGTTACTTGATTATATTATAGCTTGGTGTTGTGGTTTAACCCCAGCTGGCAACAAGGACCATGCAGCTGTGCACACTCATCCCCTTCCCCAGTAGGGCAAGGAGAAAAGGGAGGGAAAAGCCTTGTGGGTTGAGATGAAGACAGTCTAATAGTGCAGTAAGGGAAGAGAACGCACTTGTTCTCACCACCTGATGTCTGACTGCAGATCCCTGCCCTGACTGACCCCTACTTATACACTGAGCATGATGTCTGTGGTATGGAATATTCCTTTTGCCAGCTTATCCTGTCTATAACTCCCTCTTACATTCTGTGGGAAGCTGAAAATGACCTGTATAAACATTACTTAGCAACAACTAAAACAGTGTGTTATGGACATTCTTCTCATGCTAAATGCAAAGCACAGCAGCTACTAGGAAGAAAATTACCTTTATCCCAGCTGAAACTAGGGCACTTTGTTATTTTCTTGATGCTGCTAGTAAGCTTGTTCTGACCTAGACAACTGAATCTTGTTGAATGTGTTAGCTTACACTGACAGCCTGGGTTGTGTATGGTATACTTTAACAAGCCTTAAACTCTACAGAACAAAGGAGAGGATCCTCACTTGGTTGGAGTAATGAAGTGGCACAAAACCAGGACATTCAGAGCAGCTTAATCAGTCTATGATCTTCCTAATACTGCTTTTGCTTCTAGATGTGGTAACTTATTACAGTTATAAAAAAAGCTTTGAATTTATCTTTGCCTTCTGTGTTAAGCAGTGAATTATCAACCGGACGGAGCTGTTCCTGTTAGCAATGGTAGCCTTGCCTTCTATCCAGCACAGACTAATGTTATTCCCAGGCCCCCTCAGCCTTACCTTAACAGTCGTGGGTCTGTCAGAGGATCTTCTAGAGGTGGAAGGTCACTGGCTAATTCATACCGTTCCCCTGGTGGGTACAAAGGTACGTATGTGTTTACTACCACCTTAAAAACTAAATAAAAAAAATCTAATGTAATCTAATCTAGTAACACTAGAACATGATTTAACACCAGGTGGTATTAAATTTAGGTTCTGTATGTGAAACTTTAAAAAAAAACCTTCTAAAGAACAATGTGCAGAAAATGGGGTTGTCTTCTGCAGGATTTAAGCAAGTTCATTCTGAATTATTTGTAGCCCCTGTACTTTGGGTGTTAGGTGAACTGGTGGCAAAGTAATTTCATAGCCTTTTGAATTATGAAAGTAGAAACTTTTTGTTAATAAGTAATTAAATTACTTAATTGTATAGCAAACAAGTCTATTTCGTTTACCCTTCGGAACTTTTTAACCCCTTTATCCTTTCTCTTGGTGTCTAACATTCTGGGCAGGTATTCTCTGCAGATGTCACTTGCAGTATTTTCCCAAAACAAGATATTCTTTGCTTAACGCTGCTGGCTTTAATATTACAAGCAGAAACTGGGATGTAAGGAGAGGCTCCCAGTAGCAGAGAGCCCTTCTGGATTAACAACTGAAGGGTTTTAAGAGAAAGATTGCTTGTTCCCTGCAAGGAAGTTGCTGTTCTGTTGCTAGCTGAAGTACTATGCAAAGTATCAGCTGACTCTTGGCAGATACTAATTTAAGGCTGTTGATAACTGGCCTCTTCTGCTTTGAAGAGGAGGGGCACTTAGTCTGTGATAGAAGTTGTTTCAGTTACTGGACTGAGACCGCTCAGTATCTTGTAGGAACACATACCAGAAAATAAGCTGTGTAGTTCTAGCTTAACAGCAGTTAAGAATGCGATTAGTGTAATAGCTAAAGATGATAAATATTATACCACTTAAATGTATGACAGGCATGGCTAAGCATCTGTAATAGCAAAAGAAAGCATTTCTCAATTTCGCTAAATCCTAGTCTCTGGCAAGTTTTTTCAGCTGTTGTGCGAAGTCCTATTAATATCAAACAGGTCTGATGTTAATACTTCTAAGCATGTAATTTTGTGATATGCATTGAGTAATTTGGAGTAGCTAACAAAATGCATTCTTTATAGAGAGTAGTGAGACTCTGAAATAAAGTGTAATTTCTAATGTAATACACACAGTAATTGTCAAAAGGGAGCTATAGTTGTATTCTGGACTTGGACTTGTAAACAAAACCATGATGAATAACATTGAATGATCAACTTCATTTGAACAGGTTTTGATGCTTACAGAGGCTCACCTTCAATAACTAATGGCAACTATGGCCAGCTGCAGTTCCCCGGTAGAGATTATGCTGGAATGCCGTATTCTCAGAGGGTAAGCATTGACTTTGTTTCCAGTAGCTTTTGTGAGCCCTGTACAGCAGATAAGTCTTCTAACACTGGAGCTTTTTGTTGTCCTAACAGCTGCACTATTCTTTACAAGCCAGAGTTTAGTTTTGTTTCCTAGATGAAACCCTTTTTTTTTTTTTTTTGGAACAGTAGACAGCAGTTGAAATAGGATGTCAGGTCAGAAAGAACATCTCTGTATGACAGGCTGATTTTAGTGTGAAGGGAATCTCCAAAGTGCAAACAGATGGCAAAGATGTGGCGTGAGTCCATTTTATTATGCATCGTAAAGCTAGTCCTTAATACCTCTGTAGTGTAAAACAATGAATTTTTAAATGGATTACTCAGAATACAGTTAAGAAAAAAGAAACCTAAGCCAAAAAGCAACGTATAAGAAAGCACAGGTTCCTCATGGAAGGAGAATCTTCAGCTTTGAAATGTAATATATATATATTCTGTGCAGACTTCTGACAGACCTGGGATTTAAGGTAATGTTCAATGAACAGAATGTATAATTTCAAAGTTATCTTGCTATAATTGGCATTTAAATAGCATTCTAATTTCATATAAGCAATTTTAAAAGTAAATCTTTCCCTAAAAGCTGTTTACCTACATCTTAATTGTGAACTCCATCATTGTCTAATCTAGAGACTGAATTAATTGTGCAATTGTGAAAATAATTGTTTGGTAGTCTGGGCTTGTTTTCAGGTTTACTTATAACAAGCTCAAAATTGTAGAATAATTTGGGAAGGAAGGGACCTTAAAAGGTTATCTAGTCCAGCCTCCCTTGCAGTGAGTAGGGACATCTTCAACTAGATCAGGTTGCCCAGAGCCCTGTTAAACCTTACTAATACTTCTGTTCTCTTTAGGATGTTAATTACCAGCAGTGCTATAAACGAGGTGGGATAACTAGTGGTCCTCGAGCAAATTCAAGAGGTAAGGCTAACATCAGGTTCCTAGCGGTACCCGTGTGTGCTTTGGTGTAGTGATGCTGAAGTGCAATGTTATTGTGATAGTGAGAAAGTGTACTGTCACTAGTCAACAGATCAAGCTTGGTATAAATTAACTAGATAAATGAAACCTTAAGTACTGTTCTTAGACAGTCAGCATTGCATAGCAGCAGATTTAATCTCATCCCTCAATTTGGTGTCTTCCCGTGTGAAAGTTCTGACACAGTATACCTTACTGAACTTTCTTCACAAGTGAACTGACTGTGAGACACAGGGTGGTTCCTGTGTTGCATTTGGCTCCATCCCTTAATTATATGGTCTCACCTGATTCTGGGTGAGCAATCGATTCCCAGAGACTTCGTAAGATAACTTTTTCTGTGAAAAATTGCTTGGGAATACAGGTTTACTCTGTACTTGTCTTCTGGAGTACAAAAGCCTAAAGAATTACGTAAGACTAGCTGTTTCAATCCAAGCATTAATGGCACATTTTGAAAAGTTGTAAAAAAGATAACGTAATCTTAGCTGGACTTGCAGTGCTATAGGTGAAAAGCAAAGTGAATAGTGACTATAGATCACTACTTTGACTGATAAAGGGAAATTACGGCATATCATGGAAACTGATTTAGGATAAAGCAGGCCATTTCAGTCAGGGATGACTTGCAGAACATACTTCAGAAGAGAAAAGGAATAAAAGATGTCAGTAGCAACTTAGTTTCATTTGATATCTTGTTCCTTTCTAGCGGGAACAACAGTGGCTTGAAACTTTAAGGTGACTGCTTTAAATTTTTCAGATCTATTAATGTTTTCATTCTAAACCCTTTTGGGTATTTGAAAAGATAACGGCCTCATTTTGAGGAGTGGCATGCGAAAGGCTAGTTATTTGAACTTAAAATATTCTAGCATCATATGTTGATATGACCTACTAAGAATGCGGCTCTAGAAAAACAGTATTGAGGAGCCTTGAAGTGCAAATTCAGGTCTTGAAGGTGACTAAATGACTACTTGGCTCCTGGTAATCCTACCAATTTTTGCAGGAATTATAACTTATCTCCATCCAGAAGATAGCATATGCTTTTTTTAAATGGTAGTATGTATATGTGGCAAAGCTAACTGTTCAAAGCCAGTGCCTTCTCCTACTTAAAAGTATGGAAAGTCATTGTTCGTAGTTAAATTATGGCCCATCCTGCTGAATGCTGCCAGTGTAATCCAGTGTCAAAGTTATGTTCTCACTGGGGTCCTCTGACAACTTCTGTAGCTGACAGACAAATCTGTTGCAAAGCCAATACAATTCTTGCTTAAAATGATGCCCACAGGTTTAAGGGTTTCCTTCTGTTATTAGCAATGATAAATAAGTATTATGATCTCTAACAGCAGGGTGGAGTGATTCCTCTCAGGTGAGCAGCCCAGAACGAGACAACGAAACCTTTAACAGCGGGGACTCTGGGCAGGGAGACTCCCGCAGCATCACCCCTGTTGATATGCCAGTGACAAGCCAAGCTGCCACCATCCTACCAGTGCACGTCTACCCCCTCCCGCAGCAGATGAGAGTTGCCTTCTCTGCCGCTAGAACATCTAACTTGGCCCCTGGAACTCTAGACCAGCCAATTGTGTTTGATCTGTTGCTGAACAACCTTGGAGAAACTTTTGATATCCAGCTTGGTAGGTTCAACTGTCCAGTGAATGGTACATATGTCTTCATCTTCCACATGCTGAAACTGGCTGTAAATGTCCCCCTGTATGTGAATCTTATGAAGAATGAAGAGGTCCTAGTGTCAGCATATGCAAACGATGGGGCTCCTGATCATGAAACAGCTAGTAATCATGCGGTCCTGCAGCTGTTCCAGGGAGATCAGATCTGGTTGCGTCTGCATCGGGGAGCCATCTATGGAAGCAGCTGGAAATACTCCACCTTCTCGGGATACCTCCTTTATCAGGACTAAAATCCAGTGTGATGTTTACAAAAGAGCTGCTCCAAACACCTTGGTGGAGGGGGGGGGTGGGACTAGCTTTGCACTTACTACTGACTTTATAGAAGGTATGTGGTTCCATTACTGGGGGAAATGATGGTCCTGTTGTGCAAGGTGAAATCATGGAGTTGGGGTACTGAATCAGCACTAATTTGGCACTTTATCAGTTGTGATGTAGCCTTGCTAATAAAGCTGTGAATGTATATTGTTTGCACTTACCCTTAACTGTGTTAATGTCCAGCTTACTACACTATCGATTGCCTCAAGTATGGGCTATTCACGATGCCTTGTTGTGCCTCAATAAAACAAGTTAATATGCATTTTAGTATTAATCTTCCCAGTAGTCTTTATTTTTAAAATATATCCAACTGAGCTTTACTGCTGCTGTGGGGTGTACATGCGCATTATTACATAGAACTGGTCTTCAAACTTCAATAATCCAAGATAAATTGTGTAGTTTAAATGGGATGACTTGTTGAGTTCTTGTCTGATGGCATTCTCAAGAGTGTTCCCTTGATCAAAACGAATTCAAGATGTAGTTACATACCTGCTTTTCAACTGAAAGCTCAAGAAATTAGAAGTGAAATAGTAAATACTTGATTAGGACTAATTAATGTTTTTAATGCATGTCCTGTCAAAAATCACTGTTGCTGAAGGAGTGATGCATTTCACTCAGAAGACATTTAACAAAGTTTGATATGGTTTAACAGGGCTTGATGGCAAGGTACACTTGGTTATTTACTGCAGAGAGAGCAGTCAGACAAAACTGTCAGGGAGACACTCCTGTTGAGTAATGAGGTTCAGAGAGGACCTCCTTGCTTTCCGAATTCCTCTGAGGAGTCTAGGAACACCAGGAGAGCTCAAAGGGCTCTTGAGTTGTTTGCTATTTCTGGTGGTAAGATGATTGACTTAGTCATATTTGCATACTGAGCTCAGATGTTAGTTTCTTCCAAATTTAGCTTGAGTAGCAGTATCATGGTTAGGTGGCTGCATTGGTCAAGTTAGCCCTTGGTTATTGTGTTACCTGCCTTTCCCCAAATCCACTTTGAGCCAGATGCAGCCATCACAACCACAAGTGCCTATTAGGACTTCTACTGGTGGTTATTGCTCGAACAGGGTTATGGGAGACAAAGGTCAGGTTGGTGGTGGAAGCACACCACTACAGACACATTGACTTTCCTTCATTAGTGATGTACTTATTTGAGGCTCAAGACTTTCAACTCGGTCACTGGAGGGCTTGCCCATGCTGATGTCATGCAAATCTCATTCAGCTGTAATACATCTTGAAGTTAAAACTGACCCTTGTGAAGTGCAAACATGTCTGGCTGCCCTCCCCGAGACCGGAATTGGCTTGTGATGAGAGTTCTCTTCCTTTCAAAGAATCGCTGAGGAACTTGGTATTTGTAGTTGAAGCCTGGTGCTTGCAGTTTAAATCAAACCTGAATACAAATGCTTGGAAGCATTTATGAAAGTCTTTTCTTGCAGCTAAAGGGCTGTGTGACCAGTCTTCAGCAATCTCTTGTGGCCTGAGAACTGAAGAACTATGGTGTATGTCCTTGTCCAAGCTGCAGCGTTCCAAATGTTATACAGTCTTTCAATGTTTAAAATGAAAGTCTGACCTAGGAAGAAGACTGTAGGTCACTGGCTCTTCCTACGTTCTATCTTCAAAGGGTGGGGTGGGTTGCTGCTTTTTTTTTTTTTTTTAGCAGTAAGAAGCATTTTATCAGTGTGTTATCAGTGTGTTAAGGTAGCTTGTGGAAAAATCCAACTGGTACATCTAAAGATGAACTAGAAGTAGGCAGAATAAAAGCAAATGAGCCAACTGCTTATTGAAGTGAAAGAAAAAATCTAAATGGAATATACTTCAGTCTAGATATAAAGCTGCTGTTTATTGGTAACTGGTTTTTCAAAACTTTCAGCTTTAAGCAGTTCTCCCCTGCTACCAAAAGAAGTTGTCTAGCATGACTTCATAAAGCTACTGGCATAAAGAGCTTTGGTTCATTCCAAGCTTAGGTTTCTTTTTCATACAGATTTTAGAGGACAATTATACTTTAAGTTTTGGTTTAATGCTTTTGGCGAGTTCTGAAATGAGACGTTTGGGATAAAGCTTTAGGGAACTTAGTTTTTTACCACTGCGGTCAAAAATATTCAATGGTTAAGGCTTGATACTTAGCCTGTATTTTATGATTTGTATTGGCTAAAGTGAGAATTAGCTTTCTCACTTAAAGGCTCATCTGTAGAACACTCCCAGTGGAGGCTGATGGCAAGAGTTTAAGTAGCGCTTATTTTCAAACTGTTAACTCTCCTTGTGTATAGATAAGGGAATATGGTAGATAGACCTAAGTGCTAGGATAATTTTCAGCTTGAAATAGCTTTGCAGCTGTGGAAAACCAGATTTCATTGCTTTTCAAACAGACCTGTGTGAGAGGCGCTCACCGTATTGAATTTTAGTCAGGGACAAATCCTGTGGGGCAAAGAACATTTATTTACAGCGCTGGGAGTTACACAGCGGGTTTCTCCTTCTGTGGCTTAACTCTTTTCTTACATATGCTTGCTTTGTTTGCTATATGTTTCCCAACTGCACAGCAAGCACATGCATATTTTAGCTGGAGCAAAATTTCCCTCCTAAATTACTTATTACAATTCCACCCTTTTTCTTTTCATTATCTAATTTTGCTGAAGTACTTTATATTTTATTTTAGTGAGAATTTAAGTGGCCCTGTCGAGGTTTTTGCAGAACCCTTTTGTAGTATTCTCTATATTTTCTCAATAATTTGAGATGTTTTATATTCCTGAGAATGGATTCATACCCTCTTTTTTACATCTAAAAAGGCTATTGTTTGTTACCTGGGTACAATTCTTGGTCTCATTTTGAAGTGTGATAGATATGACCTTGGTTTCTGAGGAAACCAAGTTTGAGTAGAATTTGCATCTAGCTTTAAGCCACAGTAATGTGGTGTCTCTCCCATTCAATCTGTAAAGTTCCCTCTGTCCTGGGTCAAACAGACTTTTCTAATTACTATGGAACTTAACACTCACCCAGGGTGAGCATATAATTCTATTCCAGGATTTCAAAAGGACTTAAACTTATGCCTCTCCATGGCCACTCTTCTGTCATTAAAGGTCCCCTACAGACGCAGCAGTCAATCACATTCAATTCGTTAGCTATTTCTGTTGCTAGATTTAAAATTAAGTTCTGCTCAAGAGTGGGGAATCCCAACTCTATTTGCCTTCTGGTATATACTCTTGTTTTGCATTTTTAATTCTTTTTCTTTCTGTTTTATAACCTTTGTCACATTAAGCCGGTCTACATTAAGTATTTCCCAGTGGGTTCTACAACGATAATATCTGATCCATTTACACTTATCTACTGGGGTTGTATACCCACATTGGATATACCAAAGATCAAGGACTTGGGAGAGGTACTGCTCCTGTCTGCCATGGGGACCTTAGAATGAACTTACTACAGTTGTTACACTTAACCCAAATATATGCACGACGATTCCGATAGCAGCAAAGTCGAGTTGAGGAGTTTTGCTGCCTTAGTCTGAGGGCACTTCTGGGGCTTTTGCTGTCTGTTGCTCCCAAAAAGCAGTATCGAATCTCATGCGTCTTCTGAGAACTCTTCAGAACCTTTACCTGTTAAGACAGAAACACGAGACTTCTTTCTCGTGGTTAATTTCAAGGGGTCTTTGTGTGTCTCTACCACCTAATCTTCAGGTGGCATTACTGGTCCTTTTACCTGCGTTAGGTGGGCCCACCCTTTTTCTTCGGTGGTTAGCAGCACTTCACAGAATCTCTGTGGTTGGAAGGGACCTCTGAGATCATCGAAGGCTCCTTCCAAGGTAGGTCTTAAAGTTTCTTCTTTCCATGTTTTTATTAATACCCAATCTCTTACTTGGATATTGTGTATTTTAAAGTCTAACTGAGTGGTTTGTGGGAGTCTCCCTTTCTCTCAGAGTTTTTCTAATGTCTTTACAATGGTCAAAACATACTTGTAACCATAAGACTCTCCTAATTCCGGGACTGGAATCCTTTCCCTATTGCCCATGTAGGGGATTCCAAACATCATTTCACCTGGAGAGATTCCCAAGTCTCTTCTTAGGGCTACTCTGATCCTCAATAATGCTAGAGGCAAGCATTTTGTCCACGGCATCTGTGTCTCTCTATTGATAATTTAGTCAGGGTTCATGTTAGCGTCTGGTTCATTCTTTCTATTCATCCTGAACTCTGGGGATGCCATGCAGCCTGATTGGTTCCACTGTCTCCTCATTTTCTTCCATTATGGACCTTCCCACTTCTTGCCACCGCCTCTGGCATTCCCTCCCAACGGAGGCCTGAGGCTCTCCCGCACCTTCAGGAAGGTCTGAATTATATGGGGGAGGCAGGCATTCAAGAGGGTCCCAGAACTGGTCCCTTATCCTCCTCCTCCTCCTTTTCTGCAGTCCTAATTTAAAAATTCCTACATCCCCCTGCATACATCCTGCATATTCACTCTCTTCCTGATTGAATGGTTCTTTAGAATTTACATACATATTTAATATTCAGCACACCCATCCCTCCATAGATCCATACCATACAACTTATCCAGCCTTAGGGACTCTTTGCTCTATTCAAACATAAAATAATTGATCATCTTTGCTTTGTCCTTACCCTGGGTGCAGGATTCTCCTTCCTGCCCCCATTGTAACAACATTCCAGGGGCAAGTGGTTTGTTGGGGTTTTTTTGGTGTGTTTTTTTTGTTTGGTTGGTTGGTTTTCTTTTGTATTTTTTTTTCATTGGTTGGACTAGATGATCTTAAAAGGTCCCTCCCAACCTCGGTGATTCTGTGATTCCTGCCCCCATTGTAACAACATCTTCTCTAATGGACTGTCTGGAGGTATTTCTGGAATTCCTTGATCCGCCTTTCCCTTAAATCCCTTTTTACTTTTTCCTTGTCCCATTTTTCCCCAGGGGATCTCTCAATTCCAGCCTCTCACTTTGTCTTTTCACCAGCTGTTCTCCTCGTGGATACAGAACTGTGGTTAGAAAGATTCCACACTCGCTTCGCAGACCTGGTCCGTGTCTCACTCACACCACTCTCAACCCCCCGTCACCCAGCCACCCGAGTAATACTTAACAATCAATTTTCTTACCTGGGTCTTGTGCACAATTATTATCAGCTGCCGTGGTTATCCCTGGGACCCCTCTTTGGTCCACGCCGGGCTGTCACCACTGGTCCATCACCGTGGACAGGAAGAATCTGAGGATTGCTGAAATCAGCAATGGCGTGCTGTCCTGGCATCCTGGACGAGCCCCCAGATTGTGAGAAACGCGCTCACTGTATCGACTTTTAGTCAGGGACAAATCCTGTGGAGCAAAGAACATTTAGTTACAGCACTGGGAGTTACACAGGGGGGTTTTCTTTACATACGCTTGCTTTTGTCCCCTCTTATACATGCATATTCATGTTTTTTTCCCCTAAAGTGATTTCCATAGTCAATGAGCTCACGGAACGCACTCCACCCCTTAACACGCCCCTGTTTGTGCCTTTTGTGGTTACCTTAGCTAACCACCCCCCCCCTCGTCTTGCAATGGCTCGGTACTTTCTACCGTTACTTCCTTCTGGTATTTTCCATTACCTGACCGCACAGCAAGCACATACGTATTTTAGCTGAAGCAAAATTTTCCTCCTAAATTACTTAATACAACCGCGACTCTGGATTGTGTGGTTTTGGGTTTGGTTTTTTTTTTTTTGCCATCTAGAGCACTGACATGGTCACTTCTCTCATGCTGTCTGTGTAGGGACTGGTAAATAAATGAGCCCTATTCTGTGTACGGCGGCAGGGTATCCCTTGTGCTTCAGACTGCCTTACAGCAGGCTTCTTCATTTAGTATGCAGCTTATCCTACTTGGGTTTATTATATGTACTAATGGATTTCTTAATTTTAAGAACAAGTTACCAGCATTAAGCTTGGCCTTTGGCAACCTCAGCCATGTGATCACTGGTAACAGGTGAAGCCGAGGTTGTTTTCTAAGGCTCCAGTTCAATCATCAAGTCTGGGCAACTGCTTGGTGGACCCATTTGTTTAGACTTATTTCTTACTGGTAGACCTAGCAAAGCTTTGATGTAACTCTAGCTTGCGTACGTTTAAGGTATCTGAGGTAAGCATCTTGGTTTCAGAGATGGTTGTCCATCTGTATGAGAAGGATTTTTAAATTCCGTCCGCTAAAGGAGTGTACACTGTCACAGCAAGAAGTGTGAAGATAGGACGAAATATGAATTCTAATCATTATACCATTTGTTGTAAACTTGACTGTAAATCATACAATGGGTGGCTTTAAAGCATTTCATACTTTTTCAAGCTTTATCAGCCTGAATTGGAATCATCTCTACAGAACCAGCTACTTTAAAATAAAATGTCTGCTTTTCCTCTGATAGTTTTCATTTTAAAAATATACACCTGGACAATTGCCTTCCATACAGTAACTTAACGTATGACCAATTTTATCTGCTAGTGTTCTTATGTGGTACCTCCTTAGCTAGAACTGTTGGCTTTCACTGTGTTTCTCGTTAGAGCCATGACCGGAGCTCCAGCCTAACCTCTGTTACAAAAAAGAATACAAGTGCAATGGAAAAGGTACTGTCACAAAGTTTTCAAACTTCAAAAGGTTAGTACTGAACCTTCAATGTTAAGGCCAAGGCACAGTTGGAGCTGAACTTGGCAAGGGACGCAGAGAATATTAAGAAGGGCTTCCACAGGTACGTCAACCAGACAAAGGAAGGTCAAAGAAAGCGTATTCTCCCTGATAAGCAAGACTAGCAAACTGGTAACAACGGATAAGGAGAAGACTGAGGTACTCAACAACTTTTTTTGTTTTGGTCTTCACTGGTGAACTGTCTTTCCACATCTCTCAAGTGGATGGATTGCAAGATGGGGACTGGGGGAGAAAAGTCTCTCCCAGTGTAAGAGACTGGATTTGTGACCACCTGAAGAACCTGAACATACATCAGTCAATACTTCCACAACTAAATCACTTCTGATGCATTACCAAGGAAATAAGCATCACTGAATTGGACACTACTCAACTTAGACACTTGCTGGCATTGCCTCATTGATGGCTGTGTGCACCAAAAGTGAGTCTTAGAAGTAACATCGTAGGAGCAAAATCTTTTCCACTTTTTCTTGTAGTGAATGTTGTGTGTTAAAAGCGCTTTTAAATACAAGCGGTTAGTGCAATAACATTCCAATAAAAAAACATTTTTGAAAGATGTTAAAATAGCCTTTAAGCATATTGGGTTCTTTATTGATATGTTTCACATCACCAGCTTCACAGGACTCAAGTCCTTCAGTGAACCAATTTCATAACTTTTACTTTCTTGTACCATAGATGAATACAAAGAAATGGAATGAAACAGAACCACTTTTAATTGTCCATAACATTCTAATTTTGGAAAAGGAAGCAGAGATAAAAATCCTTTGAAGTCATTTTCTTGTAGTATGATACATGGCTCAAGATCTTTAAGAGTGGTTTTCACCGGACTAGTCTTATTTACTGTCTTAGCCAAAATGGCAAAATTATAAAGAATTACCACAGCTAACAATATATGCTTTTTACACTCACATTGGTGTTTTATATATTTTATAATTACTGGACATCCTCTCTCCTGCTTCTGAGAAGAAATGAAAAGATGAATCAAAGTACCTACGATTTCTCACTAGCTGCTGCAGAGCTGCATTACTGGAGAACAGAAAGACAATTCTTGAGTGACAACGATCCAAAAGCGATAAAAGCCACAGAGCGCGCCATCTCCGAATGCTAGGTAGGTGTAATTCATTTTTACAGCTAGATTCTTCTTTTAGTCTGGGCAAACTTACTAAGAGACAATATCTTTGTATAGAATCATTATAGTATTAGATGTTTTAACATTTTCCTTGTAAGCGATTTAGGAACTGAAGTTATTCAGCAGCAGTAAAGATGTTGTGGCAAGAATTAGCATACATTCCCTTCGGCAAGAGAAAGATATCCCTGCCATAAATGTCACTGCTGTGCATTTACCATTGTCACAAGGAATATTCTTCCCTACAGGTCAGGTAATATGTAAGTTGATGGAAGCACTGCTGTTTTCCTAATAGAGGGCCTGTAATGAGAAATGACATCTTATACTGTAATTACAATGAACAAATGAAATACTGTCCAATTTTGTTCTTAAGGTATCTATATATAAACAGCACGATTTCGTAAATGCCTGTGTGCTTGACTCCTTCAAAACACAGGAAATAGTCTTTCTGTTATTTCTACCAGTTAATAACATGTCTCTGTTTTGTAAATGTTATATAAAACATCACCTGCAGAAGTAACCAAAGGATTTGGCTCACAAAGATTGTATTAGACATGAGGTTTTTCTGGTCTGCTGTTGGTCTGTGAACAACACCTTTGGCAATTATCTTATCCCTGCATGGCTGTTGTCCTGGTTTGAACAACACAGGACTAATATATCTCCTAATGCTTGGGAAAACTACACTTTTAGAAGACTCTAGTGTCTGAATTGGTGAAAATATTTTTTATAGCCAGCTAGGCTCTGTGGGTTTCAAGGTCTCTGTGTTTTCGAGTTTACCAGGTGCAGGGATGAGGAGTGAGACCCAGGCACTCAGCCCAGGCTGGCCAACGGGATTATTTCATACCATGAACGTCACATTCAATATAAATTAGAAAGTTTGCTGCACAGTGTCCTCTCTCTTTCCATTGATGGCAGCAGTCCAGATAACTTCTTGCCCCAGTGCCGGACACCTGAGCCTTTTCCTTCCTCCAGAAGCTGTAGCATTTGCAGTGTCTGACATTTGCTGAGTGTAATCCTTGTGTATTTTATATTGGTATCGGGATTAATATTGGTTCTTTAGTATTATTAATGTTAATTATTTAGTCTCATCCTATTAAATCTATTTATATTTCAGCCCTTGTTTTTCCTTGCTTTCTCCCTGATTGCGCTTTCTGGGTTTCATTGGGTGATAAAATAATTGTCTACATGACAATAAATTGTTGTGGGTTTCTCAAACCATAGCAGATGCTTAAATCTTCCTTTGGCTCGCCTGTACCTTCTAGGATTTAAGGAGAGAAATTGGACAGAATCATAGTGGGGTAAATGCTTGCAGTTAGAAGTGGTATTTGTATACTCCTGACAACCTGAGTGGTAACTACCTTCAACCCACCCTCACATGCAAACACCACTAAGATAAGCAAACCATATTCAGGGTCTACATAATGATGAGGACAAGTGTGAGAAGTGTAGCAGGGATCACGATGTGTGCCCGAACTGCACGTTTTAGGAAGTTTCCTGCAGCAAACTTCTCTGTCCCTCTGTGTTGCGAGCTGGTCTCGCGCAGTGGTGCATACCTTAGGTACCTGGATAACCACGTTAATAACACCGGTTTCTCCACTATGGAATTGACCTCACCACCAGTCAGCCTCGGCGCTCTCACTTTTTAATTCTTGTGCCAACAGCTCCTGCAGTAGCGAACACCGACCCATCAAGCCTAGGACTCAAGATGGAAAAAAAATATTTATTTTTTTTTTTTTTTCTCCTTTAAAGCGCAGTGAGAGTACCTGCTGGCAAAGACAGACGGCGCAGAGGGTCCCGGCGCACCCCGTGGGTCGGTCAACGGGCAACCAGATGCCTGTGGGACCGGCGTGCCTCAGCCGCCTCCACCGCTCGGTACCAGCAGAGGCCACCAAGGAGCGGTGGAAGGCGGTCCCTCGACGACCCTGCAGCAGCAGCAGCCCCAAGCGGTGCGCCCCGGCCTGCCCAGCCACTTGCCGCCCAGGCCCTGTGCCGCCGGGCCTGCCCTCCCCTCCATCGCCACAACACCGGCGGTTTGCTGTCTGCCCAGTCGGTGTCTCCAGGGATGGAGAACGGGACAAACGCCCCTAGATGCGGAGCCCACAGCAGAGGAGCCCGCAGACCTCACAGCAACCGCCGAGACAGCAGCCTCATCGCCCCCAGGAACCCTCTCCCTCAGGGAGAGGGGCGCGGCCGGCTCCACAGCTCGCGTTCCGTACCGCGACATGACCGCCCCCACAGGAGCTCCGGCCCGGAAACCGCTCCCCGACCTCGCCCACCGGGAGAGCTATCCCAGCTGACTTTTCTATCCGTACAACAAAATGGCGTCTGCCTCTCGGCGACCTTTGCGCGGAGCCGGCCGTAAAGCAATGCCCCGCTTCCCGATACCCAGCTGTCGCAAACCGGTGAATGGCTCCGGAGAGGAACCGGAGGGGGTGGGGCGCGCGAGCCTGCGACTGTGGCCCGGGGGGGGGCGGCGGCGCGAGCGGCGGCGGCGGCGGCTCCTTTTCCTCCTCCTCCTCCCGCAGCCCCCGGGGGAGCGCTGCCCGCCGGCGCGGGGAGAGGGACAATGGACCCCAACAGGATCATCCAGGCCTTGCGGGGCACCATCGACCCCAACCTGCGCATCGCCGCCGAGAACGAGCTCGATCAGGTGAGCGGGAATCCAACGGTGCCGCCCCGACCCCCCCCCCAGCGGCGCCTCAGCCCCGGCCGCCGCCCGGCACGGGGTCGCCCGGACCCGCCGGCAGGGGCGGGGATGTAGGGGGGTCGCCGCTGCCGCGTCCCC